>OV049927.1:41750043-42399642 GCA_920104205.1 Eupeodes latifasciatus | reverse complement strand
CTTTACTTAACTTTACTTAACTTTACTTAACTTTACTTAACTTTACTTAACTTTACTTAACTTTACTTAACTTTACTTAACTTTACTTAACTTTACTTAACTTTACTTAACTTTACTTAACTTTACTTAACTTTACTTAACTTTACTTAACTTTACTTAACTTTACTTAACTTTACTTAACTTTACTTTACTTTACTTTACTTTACTTTACTTTACTTTACTTTACTTTACTTTACTTTACTTTACTTTACTTTACTTTACTTTACTTTACTTTACTTTACTTTACTTTACTTTACTTTACTTTACTTTACTTTACTTTACTTTACTTTACTTTACTTTACTTTACTTTACTTTACTTTACTTTACTTTACTTTACTTTACTTTACTTTACTTTACTTTACTTTACTTTACTTTACTTTACTTTACTTTACTTTACTTTACTTTACTTTACTTTACTTTACTTTACTTTACTTTACTTTACTTTACTTTACTTTACTTTACTTTACTTTACTTTACTTTACTTTACTTTACTTTACTTTACTTTACTTTACTTTACTTTACTTTACTTTACTTTACTTTACTTTACTTTACTTTACTTTACTTTACTTTACTTTACTTTACTTTACTTTACTTTACTTTACTTTACTTTACTTTACTTTACTTTACTTTACTTTACTTTACTTTACTTTACTTTACTTTACTTTACTTTACTTTACTTTACTTTACTTTACTTTACTTTACTTTACTTTACTTTACTTTACTTTACTTTACTTTACTTTACTTTACTTTACTTTACTTTACTTTACTTTACTTTACTTTACTTTACTTTACTTTACTTTACTTTACTTTACTTTACTTTACTTTACTTTACTTTACTTTACTTTACTTTACTTTACTTTACTTTACTTTACTTTACTTTACTTTACTTTACTTTACTTTACTTTACTTTACTTTACTTTACTTTACTTTACTTTACTTTACTTTACTTTACTTTACTTTACTTTACTTTACTTTACTTTACTTTACTTTACTTTACTTTACTTTACTTTACTTTACTTTACTTTACTTTACTTTACTTTACTTTACTTTACTTTACTTTACTTTACTTTACTTTACTTTACTTTACTTTACTTTACTTTACTTTACTTTACTTTACTTTACTTTACTTTACTTTACTTTACTTTACTTTACTTTACTTTACTTTACTTTACTTTACTTTACTTTACTTTACTTTACTTTACTTTACTTTACTTTACTTTACTTTACTTTACTTTACTTTACTTTACTTTACTTTACTTTACAGAGATCCCTCTTGACTTACTTTCCAATCAACTCTTCAAAAAAGTTGTCTTGTCATCATGTTATCACAATAATTATGTCTTCTTTTAATGCCTTGTTATTGAAAAAGGTCAAATGACAGCTGAATGCATTTTTCAAAAAGAAGTTAAGATTGCTAAAAGTAGGAATTTAGAGACACTAATTTACTAAAAAAAACTAACAAAAATTAATAATGTACGTGATTTTTGGTGTTAAATATTTTATGTTGGAGTGGAATTAAAATTTAGAGTAGTTTCATAAACTCAACATTTTGCATAGCTTACAAAACAATCGCTTATTCTAAATGTAAGCATTTATTTTTCTTTAATGTAATCATCAGAGATCTTGTAGAACACCCCACCTGTTTCGCAGATCTTGGTACTTGAATTTAAAATTCATCCAAAGAAAAATAGGCCAGTCAGTTGGTTTTATAAAAAAAGACAATTTAAACATTGAATACAATGCCTATTAATAATATTTAAACAAAAGAAATCAATCAAACATAAACACACAATATACACATTTTCTATTCTGACATTTGATAATGTCAACCTACATATGTATGTACATATGTATATTGTATTTTCAACAATGGAAATGCCTGCAGGAAAAGTTTTGCTTAAAAACAGACAACTAAGATTGCCAGTGTATGAAATGCACAAGTGTCGCCCACTTTTCGTCCTCCAGAGAAACACTTACAAAGAAACACATAACCGCAAAAAAAAAAAATAAATATACGAGTATCCATACCAAAAAGGCTTGCCGCACTTGAACAAATAAAGCTCCAAATCCCTTTTCCTAATTACTAATTAAAAAAAGTAATCTACTTGCTAAATAAGAAGCCATTACAAAATCCTAATAAATTTATTCTAAAACAGGCGAGGCTCCTTTCAGGCACACCTTAAAAAATGTAAAGGACGACAGAAGCAAAGGTGCAATAAGAGTATGATTTTCCTTATTATCCCTTTTAATGCTTAACAAAATACATAGTTAATTTCTACAAAATAATTTACAGGTAGATGACAAAATAGAATTTCAAGTGTTTGCATTATAATTTTTATTTAAATTTTCAGAAAAAAGGAAAATTGTTTTTACTTCAATACACTTGGCTTTTGTGTGGGTGATAGTAACTTAATCATCGTTACGGATAGGATGAACTTCAGAAATTACTCATCATCTTGCGCTCTTTTTGAATTATGTCAGCAATTTTATTCTTTGGTATTCCTTTGAAGGAATAACTAATTTCTTGTATAAAAACTTTTTATTATTCTTACCTTGAACCCAATTTTATTGTTAGTGTTGTGATGTCCTGCTTCCCGTTGTTAGTTATCAACAAATCACAAACAACTAAATAGTATTGCTTTTTCAAGGATTTCACAAAAAAGACAAATTCCTTTGGATTTTCTTCTTTCTCACTTTATAGCTAAAATTCTAGAAACTTTTTCTTTGCACAAAATCAAATTCTCATATGCGCATGACTGTCATGTAATAGAAAGTGTAACCGTGTTTCTTTTTTCTTTATGCTTAAATACTAATCTCCGAATAGTTAATAAAGTCGACCTGTTTATCTGAACAAAATATTGAGTTCCATTTTTATTACTTCTACTGTCAATTTTATGTCAAAAATAGAATAGACAAAAGACAAAAAAGTCAAGTGAACGAGCATTCAAAAAACTGTATTGTCATTTTAAGAATTAAGAAATGAAAAACATAATACGGTATTTTGACAACCACTTTTCCAAAACTATTTTCACAGTTCTTCACACAGCAGTGTACAATTTTTAATCTTGTGTATCCTTTATGTGTTTAATACATTTTGTATTGTTTTCTGTTTAGATGCAGGGAAAGCCTAGTTTTATGCAATGGTTATACATATATGAAAATGTCTTCAATTCAAGTTCAAAAACTTTTCCAGACTTATTTGATATTTAAATTGATTTTTTTATAACATGGGCAACTTTTGCTGTTTTTCTCTAAATCACGAGAGTTAAAGACAGGATATTTCTTAGCACTATATTCAAAAACTTAACATACCTACAAATCTTAACTCGATAAACACCAAAAGACAAATCTAAAATAAAACTAAATTGGTTTATTAAATAATAAATCGATTAACAAAAAAGAAACTGCTTGACCACCACACCACCAACACTAATTATTTAAATAAAATAAAAACGAATACAAAACTAGGATTATATCTTCAGTATTCTTGAATTATTTAATATGATTGAAAAAATATGTTACTCGTGCCCGGGCCCAGAGAGTTTTACTTCAGAGAGTTTCTGATGTATTCTTATATTGGAGAAAACTAGAGTTCACCTGTCTTTTCCAAAAAAAAACTATAAAATAACCGTAGTACACAACATATTACAGAAATGCATTGGCAGGCCATTATTTGACATATCCCATCATCAACATCATAACGTCAGCTTGAGGGAGCTTTTTTGAAGTACGCATGTTCTTGTTTTTTTTTGCTTTGAATTTTATCATCATACTCCTTTTATGATGGATGCCTGTGTGAGAGTATTGGGGTAAAGAGGTTTGATGATGAGTTGTCGTGCGCCCCCGCCGCCGTACAATGATTCCTTGGCTGTAACTACTCTATTCGTACACAAAATAGTTTTAGTACCTACCTAAAAAGCTGAATTTTTCTAAAATTAACTTTTAGTACTCCCACCCATAAACAAAAACGAAAATTTAAGTAAAAGAACATGAAATTATAGAAATGAACACAATTGTCACATTTCTAAAAATCTGAAAATTTGTCTTGAAACAATATATCAAACAAGTCATCCAAAAACGTGAATTCAACCGATTATTCCCCGTTTTTAAAAGCTCTTTCTCAGTAGACATCATGGAATTCAAGAGCATTATCTACGAGAATAAAATTGATTTTTCTTGTAAAATCAAACTTATTTTCTTCCCAATATTTTATATTCAATTACAGCTTCTTCCTAAACCTTAAAATATATATCTTAAGGATTAGAATTCTAAAACTATTGAGGAAGTATTCAATCTTAAATGTCAATCAAGTTGGTCATTTTAATTTAGAATTTTTTTTTTTATAATAAATGTAATTTGACGTCTTGTAAAAACAACCACTAAGCCATGTGTAGATAATGGACATACATAACTGAAAAACTAAAAACATTCTAGGTATTTTTTAACTACTAATTTATAATTGGAATATTGTACGTGTACCTATTGTCAGCATAATGTTGGGTCGATTAATTGTGTTGCCAACCGCAAAATTCGAAAACGGCTTGACCCATTTGGATTTTTCTTTTTATGCTATAATTCACAAGGAAGGAGAGAATATGTATACAATAATATTAATAAAGAAAAAACACTTTTCCCATTTGACACCAATCAAAAGAAAACAAAGGAGGGTTAGGATTATTTTTTTTAGTACCTGAACATTGGGATGGGTGCGTTCAATAGGCTATCATTGATAGGTGCTTATTTTAGATACCTTCTTGAACGAGCATAAAAAAATCAGCTGCTCATAAAATTTTGAAATTCAAAATTATTGCAAAATGAAATGTTTAATGGACAATCTTAATAATTCAATGGATTCGTCAAGCGATAATAAATTGGCAGGTGAGTAATAATAATTATAAAATAAACAAAATTTAATTCAATCTCTAACCCGGCGGCGGGAAAAAATATCTATCTGGGAATGAACGCAGTCATTGAATTTGATTAAGCTGTGTGGATATGCCTTCCCTCTCGGTAGTAAATGTTTTGCCTGTCATCTATGTCTGTCATCTCATTTAATATAAACCAAATAGATTTTATTATTTTGCAATTTTTAAACAGAGACGCAACTTTACCTCATTTGTCCGCTCTATATACTTTGAGCACAGATAAGAAACTATACAGATGTCTCATCCTCATAGAAGAAAATGTCCCACATTTTTTTTATTACTCCTTGGCTATCAACCGACAAAAAGCTTTTTGTCGGTTGATCGTCAAGCACAAAAAGCTGTTTTTGATTTCACATATTGGCTTGCCAGAGCCAGTGTGCCTGTTCAAAGCTATGTGTCTAACTATACAAAATTCTAAAGTTGTTTTTTCTCTCAATTCAATGTCCATAGAGACAAAGAAGAACAGAAACTGTTTTGGTTTCGATCAAAAACACTCTATTACCAAGACCGGAATCTCAGACTGACATTTCGGTTTGCCTACAAGCTAAAAAGCACTAAATGTGAGAAAGTGTGCGTGAAATGATGCAAAAAACCAAACACATTCTCACAATTAGTTCTTTGGCCCATCAAAATGCTTCATTATAGTAATCAGCCCCATCTAAATGCTTCATTTTGAATGTTTCATGGCCTCGTTCAAAAACTAAACAATCCTTACCAACAGAATCTGAAGTGCTGACATGGTCTTAAATTGGAAGATTTGTATAGCTTTTTAATTTCAATCCAAATAAATGTTGTAAATGTATATTAAATAAAATAAAATTGAGCAAAAACATATTATTTAATGATTTATTAGTTTATTATTATTTATTTTGTTTACTTAAATTATTTGCGAACGCAACTGGTTAAGTATAATTATTGCAAATGGACAAAAGTGTAACTCAATACTTTGTAAAACAACAAAACAGACAATTTTTTTAGGTGTAGTTTGTTTAGAGCATTTTCTTGGTGACGTTAGAAGTTCAAGTGGAAACAATAGGCGGATGCCTCCGTATTTTTTTGTACAGACAATGCTACGAGAAGCATACTTGTGAAGTTCCATTGCCAACTTTAGCTAGTTCAGATTCCTCAATTAGATTAGTATTTTCATCATTTAAGCAGTTCGGTAGTTGCAAGACCAAATTTTAGTTTTGTTTGTTGCAGAAATATTCCTGAAAATTTCTTTTTAAGGGACTATGTTAGAGTTAGAATTTTGTTTGTAGTTAGATTTTGGAATAAAAATTTGAGGGAACCATGTTTTAAAAATAAGTTGCTTTGTGTAAAGCATCTTTAAGGAATAGAAAAAGGCAATATGTTTACACACAATACCAACTAAATGGGTGCAATAAATAGATTTAAGTAACTTTTTTTTATTCCAGTATGGGGAAACCGAACACCCAATAGAAAAAAAACGATATACGCGCCAAAATCCATACTTCTTGACTAAATAATGTTATCTTCTATGTTTACGCATAAAATTACGAATTTTGTAGCGTATGAACATTTCTAGACATTTTACAATCTGAAAAATTAATTATGCTATGAAATAATTGGCTGCTATTAATGCTAATTTTTTTTCTAAAAAGTTGATGAAGGTTAGCCGAAGCGGAAATTTCTTTAATGAACATATTTAAAATATTATTGGCTTTCTCAAAAATATTTTTCTACGCTAACCTCTGCGTTATATCTGAAAACTATTGTTTATGTATATTTTCTTCTATGTTCTGCATTTATAAAATGTAATCTACGGTAGTATTGATTATATTACGAAAAACAAAAACATATACGTAAAACTCATTAATTTTTTTTTTATTATTAGCAGCATTTTTACTAAACATACTTTTCAAACAATAATAAGTAAACTTGAACTTTGGAAATTCACTAAAAAAAACTTCTGTACGTCAACAATAAACATTTATGACGATTACATGTTCTATTGAATTAGTTGTGCATGAATTCAGAACGATTTTAAGACGTTTTCATTTTGTGATATATGTCAAAATTTACATTTTATTTGCTCTGCATTTATACAACAGGTTCGCTATAATCGTTCTGATTACTTTTTTAAAACATTTGTGTTCCTTTGATGCATAGTTTTTTTTTGATAGCAAATACATGTATGCTTCCATCAATCAAGAATGTTATGGATAAGATATTTTTCGATTATAACTCTTTTTTTTTAAATATACAAACTATAAATATACTTGGATTAATTAAATTGATACAGATTTTAATTACTTGCAAACAAAATATTTGGGCCGTTCGTTAACGAAAATTTATTAGAATTCAATACAAAAATTGCACTCGCACCCTTAAATTGATAGTTCTTCGAACGCATCTTTGATACAAAAATCCGGGGATTATTATGAAATTTAAAGAATTTCGTAGTGATTACTGTAAATTAGTGAATTAATTATAATAAACTGATGCTGAACATTCTTTTTTTAAGACAAAAAGGTACATTGGTTCACTATCCACAAAATGCCTGCAAAATTAAAGCTTAAAACTGACTTTTTCATCGAAAAAAGTAAAAAGAAAAACCTGAAAAAAACTTAATAACCCCTCCATTTTGTTTTTGCTTTGCAAAGTGCCGCTAGCCCACGGCATCGTTTTTTTTTTGTTTGTGCTCACATCTATTCATGGACTAATTGTCAAAATTACAAATACAACAATGTAAACAAACGGGTTTTGGAGAGTGAAACGTACGAAAGATTCCGGTCTTGGTAATAGAGTGTTTTTGGTTTCGATGATGTTTTGGTCCCGATGTTACCATATTTCAGTTGCTATTGTTCAAGCGATGTAGGTATTTTATGCTATTTATGCTATTTATTATTGAATATGAAAATAAAAACCATAGTTATTAATTTTTCCATGTTATATTTTACTATATCAAATAAAACAATATACATATGTTGAAAATACATTTAAGAAAGGAAGAGAAGATGAGTTAGGTGCAAGACATTTTAAAAATAATTTGTATGGATTCCTATGGTAACACTGATGCAAATGTACGTGCGCCGCTGGTGCGCGTATGAGGCTTAGTTTTGGTTGCCTTCCTTATTTTGATTTTTTTTGATACATATATTGAACGCATGTGTGTATGTCATGTATCCATAGATATATATGACAAAAGGGTAAGTTTTAATTTCGGTCTTTTTGTTGTTTGTTGATTGTTTCTTTGTTGTCCTATGCAAAACGTAAGTTGCGTATTTTGTGAACTTAAACAGGTGTAGGTAGGTACTCATGTAAATAATGTCGATACAAAAAAGAGGCTCGGATGTGACCCACACTGATAACTTACTATTGATGCCCACTTAAATTTTTCAAAATTTATTTTTTTTATTTGGAAAAATTGTATTAACAAGTATGCAAAAATATAAATTTAAGCTGTTTTCTGTGGAAATGATGTAGGTAGGTACCTATCGAAAAGTCAAATAAATACATTTTGAAAGAAGTTTGGTTTCTCTAAAATAAACATTGTCTTAAATTGTTACAAAACATTAACAACAATATTTCTATGGGATGAAACAACTTTAAAGTCAATATCTTTCTTTATTCAATTTAATTTATAAATTCAATTAGGTTAATAATTTTTTTTATTTTTTTTTTGCTTAAGGTTTTTAGTTTTCTGTAAAATAAAAAATTGTTGTTAATAACAACAATTTGTACAATTTCTTTCTTTCTTTTTTCTTTCTCCTTTACCCGATATTTCAGTTTAAGAATCAATTTCACGTTTTTTTAGTACTTTTTTTAGGTTTAAATTAAAGGAAAAAACTATCGGTTGATTAACTTTTTATTTTAAACTATATTTTCAACATTTTTTGTATTAAATTAAATAAGTTTGAAGTCAATATCTTTCTCTGTTTTCAAGATGTTTTAGTAGAAACTATTTTTACCAGTTTTTAGTAGTTTTCTGTAGGTTTTTTTCTAAAAAAATAGTAAATTGGGATGTTAAAATAGGTCTGTTAAGTTTTGTTTAGAAGTTTGTATATTATGTTTAATATATCACTGCTCTTAGCCTATTTAAGCAAAGATGGTTTTATAAAAAGTTTAAGAGACAATTTTTGGCCTTGACAAATAAAAATAAAATATCGTAAGTAGGTATTTATAATTATTTATTTTATGATTGATCTTTTATAAAATTGCCTTTGTTTAAATAGTTTCCAGGGGTCACGAACGGGGACGTGGCAGAATATCGACCCCCACCCACCTACCACCCGCTGAATTGTACATTTATATATATGTATATATGTAAATTGGTTATGTATTTATTTTTTTTATTGTTTTTGTTTGAGCTACGCGTTCATAACATTCACTAATTTTTTTATTTTAGTTCTAGGATTTTTATACCTTTTATCTTTTGTGTCAATTACCCATTTACAATTTTTCCAAAGTAAGACTTTTATTAAAAAATGTATGATGTCAATTTTATGTGCATAGCATTCATCGGAATCATCGAACCAGCTAGGATATTGTCTGTTTGTTGCGTTTATACATTCTCTTACAATGTTTTCTTTTAATCTCGATATGAAAGGTGTTTTTTTGAAGAAAGTTGTAAATATTTTTACGTGAAGACTACAGACTTGGAAAAAATTTTCAGAAGGCCATATAAGAACCGTATTTTCTTTTGAGGTTTCGTATTCTCTCAATTTAATTAATATTTCCGTTAAATCAAATTGAAGCTTATCTTTTGACATTTGTTGAATACAGTTTTCACAGATACTATTCATTTTTTTCATCGATTGTACATTGTCAATTCAAAAAAAAGGAATCTCCTCAAATGAAGCTGTTTGCTTTCCCTAAAAAAGGTACAGACAAGTATAATGCATGGCTAGCTTTAGCAGAAGAGTCTCGAGAACATATAAACAGCCTTAAAAAGCCTTTAATATGCAGCAATCATTTTGAGAATAGCTTCATTGGGAAAAATAAATTAAAAATAAATGCTTATCCATCATTATATCTCAAAGATAAGGAAAACTTTTCGATTGACGCTAATGATTCCATTTGTTTTGATGAAAATAATGCCCAAAAAAATTATTTAACAAGAAAAGAAACATGTTCGATTGGTAATGAAATCACGATTGAGGAACTAAACCTAGCTTCAAGGATATTGTCAAGCAGAAGTTTAGATGAAGAGGTTCAATTTGCTTGCACAAATTGTGAGGCTCACGTTAAAAGGCAAACTTTTATATAAAAAAATTGCCAGTCTTAAGAAAATTAATATTGCTCTTAAAATGAAAATAAACAAAAATCGAAGACCGAAAATAAATGTTTGGAAACAAAATAATCGCTTAAGAGAAGAAATTAAAATACTTAAAGCCCGTGCAAAGCTAAATATACAAGAGCAAATTGACGTTTTACCAATGAACCAAAACTCAAAAACGTTTGCAAAACTCATTTTGTCGCAAAGTACAACAGAGTACACTGAAGAAGAAAAATGGATTTCGCAGTGTATATTTTTCCGTTCAGCCGCCGCGCCGGTTATAATTTTTTGAGAAATCAATTACAATTTCACTTGCCTCATCCATCTTCTTTGCATAGATGGATAAGTATTAAAGGCCTTTCTCCAGGCTTAAACAAAAACGTTTTAGGGGAGATAGAAAAAATTACCTCAAAATTGGCAACGAAAGAGAAAGAAGTGGTTCTAATTTTTGATGAAATGAACCTTCAGACAAGTTTAACCTACAATGAATACAAAGATGTAATTGAAGGTTTTGTAGATTATGGCAAAAACCAAAGATCTGATATATGTGCTAAGTCAGCCTGCGTTTTTATGATACGTAGTTTATGCGGCAACTTTAAACAAGTTTTGTATCATGTCATTTGCCCAAGTAATATCCCTTCGCAACAACTTGAGGTAGAAGTGCATAACTGTTTGAATATATGCGAGGAATTAAAATTAAATGTACGAGCTATTTGCTGCGATCAAGGGCCTACAAATAGAAGTTTGTTTAGTAAATTATGTCTAGATGACAAAAGTTGTAACTTTGTTTACAAACAACAAAAAATTTATGGTATGTATGATATTCCTCATCTTTTAAAAAGCATTAGGAATAATTTATTGAAATATAATTTGGCCACGGATGATGGAATTGTAAGTTGGAAAATCATTGAATATATGTACAATTCTGAAAGATTAAATGCAACAAAAATTTGTCCAAAACTAACATCGGCACATATTGACCCAACAGAATTTCAAAAAATGAATGTAAAGTTGGCGGCACAAGTTCTAAGTAGATCTGTAGCTTGTGGAATTGAAGCTTTATTAGGTCTAAATAAATTTCCCATAAATATAGCGCATTTTGCAAAACCAACAGCTAATTTTAAAAACAAAATAAACCGGCTTTTCGACCTTTTAAATGGAAAACCAGCTATTAAAAAAAATGATCAAAATCTAATATTCATAAGAGAAATGAAAACATATATTCTCAACATTCAGCCTATTAATTCAAGAAACAAAGCGTTTTGTTTCAAAGGTTTTGCCTTAAGTATTGAGAGCATTTTGCAAATACAAAAAGCATTATATATAGACCATAATGATTTATATTTTTTAAAAATTAACAAATTTAACCAAGATCCCTTAGATATTCTGCCACGTCCCCGTTCGTGACCCCTGGAAACTATTTAAACAAAGGCAATTTTATAAAAGATCAATCATAAAATAAATAATTATAAATACCTACTTACGATATTTTATTTTTATTTGTCAAGGCCAAAAATTGTCTCTTAAACTTTTTATAAAACCACCTTTGCTTAAATAGGCTAAGAGCAGTGATATATTAAACATAATATACCTACAAACTTCTAAACAAAACTTAACAGACCTATTTTAACATCCCAATTTACTATTTTTTTTAGAAAAAACCTACAGAAAACTACTAAAAACTGGTAAAAATAGTTTCTACTAAAGCATCTTGAAAACAGAGAAAGATATTGACTTCAAACTTATTTAATTTAATACAAAAAATGTTGAAAATATAGTTTAAAATAAAAAGTTAATCAACCGATAGTTTTTTCCTTTAATTTAAACCTAAAAAAAGTACTAAAAAAACGTGAAATTGATTCTTAAACTGAAATATCGGGTAAAGGAGAAAGAAAAAAGAAAGAAAGAAATTGTACAAATTGTTGTTATTAACAACAATTTTTTATTTTACAGAAAACTAAAAACCTTAAGCAAAAAAAAAATAAAAAAAAATATTAACCTAATTGAATTTATAAATTAAATTGAATAAAGAAAGATATTGACTTTAAAGTTGTTTCATCCCATAGAAATATTGTTTTTAATGTTTTGTAACAATTTAAGACAATGTTTATTTTAGAGAAACCAAACTTCTTTCAAAATGTATTTATTTGACTTTTCGATAGGTACCTACCTACATCATTTCCACAGAAAACAGCTTAAATTTATATTTTTGCATACTTACTTGCTAATACAATTTTTCCAAATAAAAAAAATAAATTTTGAAAAATTTAAGTGGGCATCAATAGTAAGTTATCAGTGTGGGTCACATCCGAGCCTCTTTTTTGTATCGAAATTATTTACATGAGTACCTACCTACACCTGTTTAAGTTCACAAAATACGCAACTTACGTTTTGCATAGGACAACAAAGAAACAATCAACAAACAACAAAAAGACCGAAATTAAAACTTACCCTTTTGTCATATATATCTATGGATACATGACATACACACATGCGTTCAATATATGTATAAAAAAAAAATCAAAATAAGGAAGGCAATCAAAACTAAGCCTCATACGCGCACCAGCGGCGCACGTACATTTGCATCAGTGTTACCATAGGAATCCATACAAATTATTTTTAAAATGTCTTGCACCTAACTCATCTTCTCTTCCTTTCTTAAATGTATTTTCAACATATGTACATATATTGTTTTATTTGATATAGTAAAATCTAACATGGAAAAATTAATAACTATGGTTTTTATTTTCATATTCAATAATAAATAGCATAAATAGCATAAAATACCTACATCGCTTGAACAATAGCAACTGAAATATGGTAACATCGGGACCAAAACATCATCGAAACCAAAACAGTTTCTGTTCTTCTTTGTCTCTATGGACATTGAATTGAGAGAAAAAACAACTTTAGAATTTTGTATAGTTAGACACATAGCTTTGAACAGGCATACTGGCTCTGGCAAGCCAATATGTGAAATCAAAAACAGCTTTTTGTGCTTGACGATCAACCGACAAAAAGCTTTTTGTCGGTTGATAGCCAAGGAGTAGTGAAAAAAATATGGGAAATTTTCTTCTATGGGGATGAGACCAGTGCTGTCCTTTTAAAAATTTCAAGAGTAGTATTTTTCTATCATTTTGGGGAGTATTTTCTTAAATTGAGGAGTAAAACAAAAAACAACAAACACATGCTTGGCCCATGAACAAAATTAAAAACTGAAAATAATAATGTCCAAATTCGAAGTTAATTAACCTACTGCGAAGGTTAATGTTCCGAAAACAGACAAATAGAAGGATGTAATGTCATGGCAAATTTTGGCTTTCACTGCTCAAAGGCCAAAATTTTAAAATAATATAGTAAAAATGAAAAAAAAGAAGATGTTTAATTCATCACTTTTTGTTTATTAAATAAGAAATTGAACCATATCACTTATAGAACAAAACAACAAAAATAAAATACATTCATAAAAACATAAAATACATAAAAAGAGCTCATCGCTACAATAGGACTTATCCAACAAATTCTTTGGAAACAAAGCATTGGTTTCTAAAAAGCCGCCATTCCTCATCAAGTCTTTCGATGTCAAGATCAGTTGTTAAGTTTGGAAATAATGTCATCAATGTTACCAAACTAGGTGCTAAGTTTTTAGGGTCAATCCCTTCCAAAGACAGTAGAACTTTATCGTCAAATTTTATCCTGCACATTACTTGTTTACATAATTCAACATAGTATCTTTGTATATAGAGTGGAGATTATATATACAAAGATAGTATGCTCTGCACTCAGTTTTTATTTTAATTATTTCCTCATCTGTCACTTTCTTTTGTAAAATAAGCATCTCCGCTTTTGCTCCGATTTAAATATCATTTTCATTAAGGAATGTTTCATTACAAAATTCAGTATCGTGAAGTTTATTTTCAAATATATACTCTGGTTTTATAAAGTTGCGAAGAATGGTTTCGAAGTAAGTCTTAATAATCTTCAACAAAGAATGGATTTTCGGAGTTTCAGATTGAAATTCAATATTTATTTTGTTTGTTATATTCAAAATGTAGGACAAAAAACTGAAATAGATTTTGTTTTTTTCAGTCATCTCTAAACAAATGTTGTGAGCAGTGTCAGCATTATTATCAAGCTCATAAGCCAGAAAAAAATGCTGAAGCACAATCCATTGCTCCAATATTCTGGCCACAACATTTTCCATAGACAGCCACCTTGTTGAAGACATCCTCAAGATATTATGTTCTGCAACCGAAAAGTACTTCTGGAACTCTTCTAGCTCCTGCTTCCTTTTTGGGCTATGAGCAAAAAACGAATAAATATTTCTCGTTAAGAGTTCCAAATTTGAGGGCAGTTTCTTTGAAGCTGCCGATGAACACAAATGCATGGAATGACAAATGCATCCTATTACATAGAGACTTGGATTTTCTCTTTGTAACAGAGTTTTTACCCCAGCATTTTTTCCCATCATTACGGAGGCGTTATCAGACGCGAATCCAATTAAATTTTTTAAAGGTACATCAATTTTCTTAAAGAAATTAACGATTGCACCATGAATAGAACTGCTGTCACTTTTTTCCAGCTTAATAAGTGAAAGAAATCTATCTCTTACCTTACTTGAGAAAAAATCAAAATACCTGACTACGAGTACGAGGCATTTGGATGTGCTGATGTCCGTTGTTTCATCTATGATGAGGGAAAAAGATTGGTTCCTCAAAATCCTTGCAAGTTCCGTCAGCCCTTCATCCAGAAACAAAGTATTGATGGTGTCAGTAGCCTTTGTTTTCCCACAATGTAAGCCTTTAATGATTTCGGAATCTGGAGCTACTACCTTAATTAAAGCAATTAAGGCAGTTATTAAACTGAACGGTAAGTTATGTTCAACCATAAACATCATAATTCTCAGCTCGGCAGTTTTAATTTTATTTGTCCTCGACTGAAATGCTTTCAATATTTCCGTGTTGTTAATTTGAGGCTGCTGTCTTAGGCTTAGGGCTTGTTTTGTATGTCCTTGGGAGTTTTGATGCCGCAAAAGGTGAACCTTATTATTGGGCAAAAAAACTGAACACTTTTTGCAAAATGGTCTTGAGCTATGATCTGGGCCAACCTTCTCCTCCAACCAAGAGAAAGTTTCAAGCCAAGCGCGCCTGAAATTTTGGATGTATTTCACATTTTTAATTGTGTTGTCTTCATCATCATCGACAACGCTTACGTCCTTCTTTCTTTTCTTTTGTGTACAAGAAATCGAAGGAAGTGGATTTTTGGACGTCGAAGGCTGAGGAGCAGATTGATTTATTGCCAGAGGATTTTGCTCTTTCGTAACAGTGGACGATGAAAGGGTATCCAATTGTTCGTTCTCCTTCGCTGTGCTTGCGGCAGGTTTTTTTTCTTTTCGTATCAAGAATCTATTGAACACAATTGATTTTCTTAAATGAAATTGATGAAATAATGTTTGCATTCATACCTATCCATTTTCTTCTATTTATTTATTTGTATAATTATTCAATATCCAAAATCCAATTGCAGAATTCAAAAATGACAATCTTTTGAGTTTTGGGAAACGGTTAAATGTGTACGGTATTTTTTTTGTAACTTTATCTGTCTCACTCTTACCATATCACATTTGTAAAAGAAAAGGAAAACGAAAAGAGAAAACATTTGAGTAGGAATAGGTGCACTAGTGGAGCGACCGTTACAAAGTTGAGAATTTGAATATTTGAAATTTGAAAAAAGGTCAATGTAAGAGATGGGATCGTGTCTTGTATAAATAAATGAATAGGTGCACTAGTGGAGCGACCGTTACAAAGTTGAGAATTTGAATATTTGAAATTTGAAAAAAGGTCAATGTAAGAGATGGGATCGTGTCTTGTATAAATAATTCAAGAAAAGCGGAAAGGGTCAAGATACAGGTAAAGAGCGAGCGTTACACCGTTGAGAATTTGAATATTTGAAATTTGAGAAAAGGTCAATGTAAGAGATGGGATCGTGTCTTGTATAAATAAATGAATAGGTGCAGTAGTGGAGCGAGCGTTACACAGTTGAGAATTTGAATATTTGAAATTTGAAAAAAGATCAATGTAAGAGATGGAATCGTGTCTTGTATAAATAAATGATTTTATATGTAAGTCACAAAACCCAATGTACGATGTTGTTTATGGTTGTTTGTAACGATGCGACACACGGTGTCGTCTTTTGATAGGTATTGCATTGATGTACCTAAATAAGAATATTCTTATTGACGGACAAACCAACAGAGGATTCTGAATATAAAACTGCTATGTTAGATTTGTTTAAAAAAGGAAAATGGAAAGGGTCAAGATACAGGTAAAGGAATGTTTGATTGTTTGTAAAAAAGGGGCAAATTATGATGACGATTGAAAGTGGTTTCTAGTAAATTTTATTGTTGACGATGTGAGTCACGAGACCTAATTAACGAAATAATTTATGACTGCAAAGGATCGATCGTCGCCTCCTATTTGATAGGTATTGTATTGATGAACAAAATAATCAAATATTGATATCTACGTAGGGAAAATGACAACAACAGCAACAACAACACCATCAACAACAACAACAACAACAAAAACAACAACAACAACAACAACAACAACAACAACAACAACAACACCAACAACAACAACAACAACACCAACAACAGCAGCAACAACAACAACAACACCAACGACAGCAGCAACAACAACAGCACCAACAACAACAACAACAACAACAACAACAACAACAACAACAACAACAACAACAACAACAACAACAACAACAACAACAGCAACAACAACGGCAACAACAACAAGAACAACACCAACAACAACAAGAACAAGAACAACAACAACAACAGCAACAACAACAGCAACAACAACAACAGCAACAACAACAACAGCAACAACAACAAGAACAACAACAACAGCAACAACAACAATGTGTGTTTGTTCATGTAAAAATAAAACAATAAAGAAAGTTCTGTCAATTCGATTTTTTAAATTTATTTCTTTCATTTTATTCCATACATATTTTATAGGATTTCGTTTTTATTTATCCAGGAGTTATGTTCTGTTGGAAATCCCAACCACTTAACAAAAACTTTATTGCCTCTTGTTTGTAGAACTTTTTCTACCAGAAATACATCTTCACTTTTTGATTTCATTAATTCTGCATCATAGAAACCGCCTTGTACGGGTTTTCCTTCAAAATCTTCAAGAAGATATGTTATAGGGTTAGTTTCTTGGATTTTTCTTATTTTAAAGATCTCAGTTGTCCAGTTCGGGGTGTATCCCTTTTCAAATACATGTTTATATTTGCTTATTCTTACTTTATCACCGACCTTAAATTTTTGTTTAGTTATTTCTCTTTTCTTGCTTTTGAAAAGTGGTAATATAGATTTTGAATTTTTCTTCGTTACATCTGCAGGATAACATTTAATGGTTTTGTGAAAAGAATGATTGTAATCATGTAGTAATTTCTTATAAATATTTATCCATTTATAGCTGCCATTGAAACTAAATTCTTTCCACATTTTTTAATGAACTAAAAGTAGAGTAATGGTTAATTTTATATTTTCTCATTAAGCTATTGAACGTTTTGTTGAAAAATTCCTTTCCATCGTCAGTTTGAAAATTTTTGGGGGTTCTAGAAGAATCCATAAATATTTGTTCCATTCCTTTTGCAATAGTAATTCCTTTTTTGTTTTTCATTGGGATGGCCCATGCGAATTTCGAAAAAGTATCGATGACTGTCATTAAATAATTAAACCCCTTGTTTTGAGAACTATAGGGAATCATTTCAACAAGATCAGCCTGCCATAAATCATCATAACCTTTAATGATAACATGACGTCGTTTGAAATTTCTACGTGCAGGCTTATGCAACTCTTCCACAACCTGTCGTTTACTCATATTTGTAAGAAGTGAATTCAACAAAACAAAAAAGAAGTCTTTTATAGGTATATAGTATGTATTATTTTTTATTTACTTTATTCCAATTTTTATAAAATAACATTAATTTCTTAATTCTAACTAATCGATTTTCTATCATGTAGCAAGCACATGTATCCGGTCCGAGTTGACACTGGTTTGATGACCAACAGCAATTGGAGTAATGGTGACCATGAATTGAGTCAACGTAAAATCCGTTTACGAATCTTTTAAGAAAAGATATAGAACTTATAAACTCTTCATGGTGTTCATTT
Source organism: Eupeodes latifasciatus (assembly GCA_920104205.1). Taxonomy (NCBI): domain Eukaryota; kingdom Metazoa; phylum Arthropoda; class Insecta; order Diptera; family Syrphidae; genus Eupeodes; species Eupeodes latifasciatus. The sequence goes on along the minus strand of OV049927.1, from coordinate 42,381,239 downwards.
AATATTTCTCCATGATTTTTTAAGAAATCACAAATATCTTTTATTATTTTGTCTGAGTCCATTTTAAGTTCCTTGTTGTTTAAGTTTTGAATGCTAACTAACAAATTTTATTTTATTTATGAAAATTGAAAGTCTCATCTTCATTTTCACTTATATGTACAGTACATACATATATATAAGATACAGATATATAAAATTAATACAAATATAACAAAATTTTTTTTACTTATTTTCATCTAATGGGCGTAAAGGGTACATTAGGAAATAGCGTCTTCATAATATGTTCAACTTTGTTTCTTATTTTCTCGTCAACATACTTTTCTTCTATGGAGCCTTTAAGTTTTTGAGCAATTGATTGCGATGCCATGTTTTCTTGTTCCATATTTTTTATTGTTTCCTTTATCGAAGAGTCTGTGTGGGTTTTTAGCATTTGAATTTCCTTAGAAAAAGTGGATAAAACTTCCGTTAAAGAAGAATTTATGTGGTTTATAATGCTTGTTTCCTTTAAATTGATTAGATCATCAACATATCCTCTGCAGACAGCCTGGTGTGGAAATCTAGGTTTTTTTCCTATGTTGTTTAAATATCTATGCCCCATATCAAAATCACCCGATGGTAGGATTTTAAATCCGATTGCTTGAGGGCCTACATCATATAAGCTTTCTTTTTGAAAAGGCTTGGAGCTCCTACCGAACTTGTCAACGTTCATCTTGTATATGCAAGTATTATGGTTTAGATTAATCTTAATATATGATATTTGATTCTTTTAGTTCTTCAATTATAGAATTGATTTCATTCTGATGGTTATTATTACCAGCATTTTTTGATGCTGTTAAAAGTCTAAGTCTATTGACAAGTTCATTAGGATCATTCCAAAACACATATTCCATATTTTTGTTTGTGTATTTCATTTCAGTAGTATTAGAATAAGATCCTCCGGTTTTTTCACTTTCAGCTTTAAGTCCGACAACAAGTTTTTTAATTATTTGAGTATATTTTGTACCTCTGTTACCCTTCATTCGTGAAGAACTGTCATGATTTATTCTATGTGCGTTGGTTTTTTGTAAAATGTTTCCATATTTTTCTAAGTCATTAGCATCATATTTGTGCTTACGTGGATTTTTCTTTAACATCAACTCAATGAGACCAGGAGTTCGACTAAAAGTTTCACCACCAATTATAATATCATTTTCATTCATTTCAAAGTTGCAACTGCCTATTTTAACAGTTTGTGTGTTCACATCAAAATATGGGCCATAATTTGTATCACGATTCGATTCTGATAATATTTTTTGGGTGAAAGAAGATGTTTTGTCAGGCTCGTTCATACTTTTTGTTAAGAAAGGCATCCTGTTAGAACCTGTATTATTTTTTGGGGTGCTGAAAATTAGAGAATCGTCTATGCTTTTCAATTCCTGTGTTAGTGGACTTGTTTGTTCATGATCTGTTTCGTTCTTTTCATCAAACGATTTGAATAGAAGTTTACGATTTTTAAGTTTCTCTTGCTGAAAGTTGTCTTTCCTTTCATTCTCAATCAATTTTTTCAACGGCTCAACAATAGGTTTGAATGTGTTTTCCAATTGAGTTTCTCTCATATTTTGACCAGTTTTAAGTTGTAAATATTTATTTTTAAGGACAGTTTTAGTTTTCACTAGATCTTTTAACATGTTTTCATCCATTGTTATGATTTATGAAAATATTTTTTGCCTTTAACAAGCAAACTGTCTCAAACAGTGGTGTTGTCAGAATGTTTGGATTTTAAATGATAATAGTGTATTTATAGCAATGCAATTTTATTGAAACTATTTTTGTAGCGACCTTTTATAATACTGCTTTCCTTGTCTATAACCAGGAATCCAAAATTATCACCCCAGCAGTGAGAACACAACTCTTTAAATTGATTAAATGTCATATCTGAATTAATATGATCTTTATAAACATGCTTCAAATTCAACTCATCTTGTTTGAAAAGAATGATAAAGTTAGCATTGTCTCTGATCAAATGTTTTGGTATATGAGTATATGACTGACATAAGTAAAAGCTGTCAACCCCGTTATGCCGTCCCATACAAAAATAGTCTCTTATGTTGTTTTGTTTCTGACATGCAACATCATCGAATATGAAAACTGAATTACTTTTAGCTTCTGATGGTGCCATTATTTCACAATTGTTTGAAAATTCATTGTATTCCATTCCTTTGATAGATGTTATTAGCGTTTTTAGATATTGATATTTTGGCTGATGTAAAGATTTAGAATAAATATAAATATTTTCAAACTTCAATCCATTAGGGTCAAGAAGAATGCTAAGCATTACATTTGTTTTCCCACAGTTTGAAGGTCCTACGATAATTCCTCGAATACTGTTTGGAAATAAAGATCCATGCTTCTTTTTAGTTTTTACATTGCAATCAAAATTTTTTACTTTTATAATTTCAAACTGCTTAACGAACCGCATAATGATGACTAACAACTTTTGAAATAAAACATCTAGTTTTTATATATTTCTAATCATATATGTTTCAACCCTCGAATAAGAAGGTATATTAATTATAATATGATTGAGCACAACACTAAAAAGCAGGAACATAAAAAAAGAAAATCATTTGAAGGAGAAGGTCTTTTAAATAAAGCTATTGACAAACTACCATTCGAACTACATATTCCTTCTTATAATTATTGTGGTCCAGGAACGAAATTGGAAGAACGATAACGTAGAGGAGATAAGGGAATTAATCAATTGGATGAGGCTTGTCGACTACATGATATTGCATATTCTAAAAGTAGTTCTCTCTCAGATCGACACGTTGCCGACAAAGCTCTAACAGAACAGGCTTGGAAAAGATTCAAAGCAAGCGACTCTTCTGTCTCTGAAAAGTTAAGTGGACTTTTAGTCACCAACATGATGAAAGCAAAGACAAAATTTGGTATGGGGAATAAAAAGGCAAGATCTGTCAATAGAAAAACTATCAAAACTAAACCCAAAAAGACTTGCAAAAGAAGTATTTTTAAAAAGGTTATAAGTGAGGCAAGAAATGCTATTAAAAATAAAATGAATGCCGAGTATTTCCCACCAATTGTACTGAAGTCTAATTATTATGTATGTGGGCTTATAGATTTTCAAACATATAACTCTATACCAAATGTAGATGAGTTTAATAACTTGTTACATGTGGGTGATAACGTTATAACGTTTCCTATTGGTTCCTATGAGATAGAAGATATTAATAATTTAATACAAACAAAAATTATTGAAATTAATAAAAACAAGAAAAGTGGTTCAAAAAAGAGTGAAATTAAAATCAAGGCAAATAACAATACTTTAAAATGTGAAGTAATTAGCTCAGAAGACATTGACTTCTCTAAACCAAATTCTATTGGAGCTATTTTGGGGTTTAGCAAAAAAATTCTTGAGGCAAATTTATATCATGAATCAGATCTTTATGTTGATATTAACAGAGTAAATGCTGTCCGCATTGAATGTAATATCATAGAAGGAACGTATATTAATAACCAAACAGCACACATCTTACATGAATTTGCTGTTAAAGTAAGTCCAGGCTATAAAATCATTGAAGCTCCGAGGAATGTTATTTATTTACCTGTGAACGTCAAGCGGATAACATCACTGTGTTTAAAGTTTGTTGATCAAGACGGAAAAGATATCAATTTCAGAGGAGAAAAAAATAACTGCCCGATTACATTTAAAGCCGGAAACATGATTGTATATGAACATATAATAAATTCAATTTCTTATAAAAACAACACACAAAATAATTTGATACTTATTCCATCTTCAAACTCAACTGCGGTAACATCTCTTCTTACTAAAGATAATCGGGACTTTGTATTATCATTAGGATACACATTAAAACATTAAAAACAAAAAAAAAAAAAAAAAAGAGAAATATGCTAAACATTTTTCAAGAACCGGAGATTAATGAAAGTATTTCTAAAGACGAATATCATACTTATTCACCGTATCAAAACAATTTTGATCGCAATGACATCATTCAGATTTCTATACAACATCAAAATCTTAATGTTCTTCCTTCAGAAAGTTTTTTGTATGTTGAAGGAACAATTTCAAAAGCAATGGAAAAGAGATACTCACTACAAAACTTGTAAATAATGCAATGGCTTTTCTCTTTGATGAAATACGATATGAACTGAATGGCAAAGAAATTGACTGTAATCGAAATGTTGGAATAACATCAACGATTAAAAATTATTTATCTTTATCCAAAAATGAAAGTGATATGCTACTGAATGCATCTTGGTCCCCCGACTCAGCTATTAATTTGAAACCACTACATTTTAATTATTGTATTCCACTGAACAGACTTTTGGGGTTCGCCGAAGATTATAAAAAAATTATCCCAAATGCCCGACATGATCTAATTATTACACGGGCTAGAATTGATGAAAATGCACTTATATCCCCAACAGATGAAAATGTTCAAATAAAACTTCACAAGGTTCAATGGAAAATACCGCATGTGACTTTATCAGATGCTATGAAATTAACTCTATACAAATCTATAAACAAAAAGAGGCTGGGATGCGACCCACACTGATAACTTCCCATCCCGTCTATCGATTTGTCTTGCTTAAAAGTTTGTCTAAATGTATCAATTCTTGCCAAATTTGCGTTCTATTTTTTGTAGATTTTATTTTTTTTATGAAAAAACGGACTGTTGGATTTTTATAAAAAGATTACTGAATATAAAAAACAATATTTTCTGTGAAATAAAATAAGTTTGAAGCCAATATTTTTAATTTTTGAAAAGCTATTTGAGCCGAAAATCAATTTTTACCAACTTTTATTAATTTTTTTGTTTAGGTTTTTATTTTTTGTAAAAAAACTGTCAGTTCGATTTTTCTCAAAATTTTTCCTAATGTTGAAAACAATATTTCTTATAAGTTAAAATTATTTAGAAGCCATAATCTCAAATTTTTGAAAAGATATTTAAGTCGAAAATCAATTTTTACCAACTTTTGTTAAATTTTTTTTTCGGTTTTTAATTTTTTGTAAAAAAACTGTCAATTCTATTTTTTTCAAAATTTTACTGAATGTTGAAAACAACATTTTTTGAAAGATAAAAGTAGTTTAAAGCCAATATCTCAAAGTCTTGAAAAGACATTTGAGTCAAAACTCAATTTTTACCAACTTTTTTTTTATTTTTTTTAGGTTATTATTTTTTGTAAAAAAACTGTCAATTCGATTTTTCTCAAAATTTTATCAGATGTCAAAAACATTATTCTTCATTGCACAAAATTGTTTTGGAAATGAAATCATATTTTAGTCGTAAAATTTTCGAAGTGACACATTTTTTTTTCAGTTTTTTTGATTTATAAAAAAAACCGTTAATTGAATTTTTTTCCAAAAATATAATTGTTTTGTATCACGTTACAATATATAATATAAAATTTAATTCAAGTCTCTAGCGTCATTGGTTCATGGGATATTTAGGGTTAACCAAAATTTTCACCTTTTTTTAAACTGCTATGGTAAAAAAACCACCCACGCAATTTTCTTGAGAGCCCTTTCTGCATCTTTCTGCCTTATTATCTGTATAACAAAATTTATTTGAAGTCGATATCTCTTCTGGTTCTTGAGCTATGGACGACGAAAAAAACGTCGCGAACGTACGGACGTACAGACGTACGGACGTACGTACACACGCACGCACAGACATCTGTGTCAAAATTTTCAATTTGTCAAATCGGACCCATTACAATAACTTCCTATGGGAAGTGAAAAATAGTTTTATGAAAATTGCTTTTCGAAACTGGGATCTTTATGAATACCCCACGCTATCAACTTCTACCCATCATATCTGGAACGTGAAGACAACAACACAAATAGAGAAACCTCGTTACATTATCCTTGCTCTACAAACTGAAAAAAATAAAAAATTATCTGCTGACCCTACATTTTTTGATCATTGTGATCTAACAGACTTAAAAGTTTATCTAAACTCCGATGTCTACCCGCATGAAGACCTAAATATATCTTTTGAAAGAAACAGATATAGTTTGTTGTACAGAATGTATACCGATTTTCAGAAAACATACCTACTATAATAAATCTAACACCGAACCATTACTTTCCTGGGAGCTATTTAAATCGCGTTCCCCAATTTTTGTTATAGACTGCAGACATCAAAACGAAACCTTAAAAACAGGACCTGTCGACATACGCTTGGAGATGAGAACATCGAAAAATATACCAGCAAACACATCAGCTTACTGTCTTATGCTCCATGATCGTATCATTGAATATAATCCACTTGATCAAGTAGTCAATAGAATTGTTTGAATTCAGAAATGAAAAATGTAAACATGTTTAAATAAAATAAATAAATTTAAACAGTATTTTGTTTGTTTTTCTTTATACGTTAATTCAGGTTCTCATTGGGGCTGCTTCCGTTGCGCTAGTTGTTTTGATATTTTTTTTGTTATTGATCTATCGAGCTTCGAAAATTTTTATGAAATAAAAACAACATACATTTTTTTTGATTAGTTATTTTTTTCAGCACAAGTTTTTAATACATTTTTACATTTTATTATAATTTTTACAATGTTTGACATAATTAGTTTGTTTGTTTTTCTATATATTTTTAAGCAGGCTTGTATCGTTGTCTTTTAAATTCATATGATAGCGAACTATGGTCTTCAAGAAAACGACGTTTTTCAGATTTAACGCTGTAGGTTTTTATTTCTGGAATGGTTATCACCTGATGGTCTTTCGTTCGTCGAATGTTTTCTGATTTTATTAAAATTTTTTCACTGCCTGAAGAAGATGAATTTAGTACAGATTCTTTAATTGAGTCAAAATTAATTTGTTGAGATGCTGCATAATTAAGAAAAATCCCTTTCACTTTGCAGACAACGTATTCCATATTATCTTTTGCACTAAACACTTTATACGAATAATTCTTAGGTCCTCCACTAACGAATTCTGTGATATAGCTTCCAACTCTATAAGTTTCCAATTCGTCTGTCATATCACCGATGAATTGTCCAGTAGGAGGTTCGAATTCTCCTTCACGACTTATGTAAATAACCGAATCAGTATCGTAATACAAAACTCTTTCTCCTAAGCTCTCCAGGTAGTTATAAAGTTTAAGCCGAGCTAAAGTTGTTGTGTAAGCAGCAACACAGACATTTACTGTGGATAAAGAGTCGATAGCTTCTTCTTTCATCTCGAAGTTAACGACGACGTTTTCTTCATTTACAGGAAGAATGTGAAGCACTTCAATAGATGGATGCGTTAGCAAATGAAAGAAAGTTGAAGGGTTGTTCACAACGATAGTTTGAAGTTGATTTTCGCGTTGTCCAAACTTTCCCCAAAACGAATTTAGTATCAGTTTTGCAAGTGATCTCTTTCCTGGATTATTACATATCTCTGAAAATTCCAGCTGAATATTTTCTTTTTGAAGAAAATCAGAAACATATTTTTCCTTTTTTTGCTGAGACGAACACTCACTTGGCCAGCCAGATGCTTCTAGTTTTATTTTTAGAAACTTATTCATCATAGATGTGAACAGCCCATCATCTAAATTTTTATCCGGGTTATACTGGACTACATTATATTCCCATATTTCAAATATATTGAGTATGATGTATCCTTTTTCCACTGCTTTATTAACCTCGTCAATTACCCAAGTCCCTACCAATGCTCTTTGCTCATCAGTATGAGCACACAATTGTTCATTGTTTTTTTCATCACTGCAACTTCTACACAATGAAAACATGAGCTTGTCATTTTGTTTCATTGGTAATACCGGATGCAACAGGTTTTCTGGAGGTAAAATTTTACATTTTACAAGCCCATTCATTCCTTCCAAATTCGACGTAGTTGAGCAGGCTGTATCACCAGTGATGTGGATCTTAGGATGTCCAGTGGGGAATTTTCCATTCTTACACACCCACGGGTAAAGAGAGCATATATCAATGTACTTTATCTTTTCCCCTTTTTTGCATTTATAGAAATCGACGACATTTCCGGTTCGACCGCCATAAAAAGCATCGCGAGGATTTAGAGGGGAACTTTGAATAAGTTGGTTGGAGTTTAAGAAATCTCTGTCTTCTTTTTTAAACGACTTGAGATTCTTCCGAAACACACAAGACCACATTTCAATTACCTCGTAACCGAAATCCCTCAGTCTTTCTGTCCTCGCTTTTGTTGTCTCATACCTTCGGTTCAACGTGTCATTCTCGTTTTCGTGCAGAGGATCATCCCGTCTATGCTTCAAGCAGAGAGGGTGGCCATGGTAATAGCATCCGTGGAATTCAAAAATCTGTTTAGTTTTTTCACAAAAACCATCAATTTTTACACCGTGTATAACTACCTCTTTGCCTCTATACGAATGTTGGATAGTTATGTTCCTTTGCTGTTCTTCCCAAATCATCCACTTGATAGCTTCTGTTGACTGGTTGTCAATGCATCTGTATCCTTTTTTAGGTATTAACCCGATGGTGTTTGGCTTAAGAAAGTTACGTCTATATAAAAGATTGCAAGCTGAAGCAATCGTTACCGATTCTAAAAATGGTTCAACGTTACATTGGGTAAGAAATAATTTTCTAAATTGCAAGCAAGCCCCCGTCAAAATTTTGACATCACTCTTGCAGTATTCTATAATTTCTTGCTTCATTTCAAAAGTATCATTTTGATGAATGCCATTTTAAGAAAGTATTACGCTCTTCCGACCTCATAGAATTAGCATTGTAATATTCTATTGCTGGCAATGTTCCTTTGTATTCTTCATTTTCAATAGTGTTGAAGAGGTATGGAAAGTAACCTTTCTTTAAAACAGGTGGCAAGTCGAATGCCTTTGGGAGCTTTGATAAGGCCATAGGAAAGTAGTTTATTGAGTCGATAAATTTTACATTTCCTATTAACATCAATATTATCTTTGTTCCTCGCATAATCAATTCAGGGCTTAGTACTGTTTTCTCTAAGACATGGTTTAAAATGAACTGATGGTCATAGGCTTGACCATTGTGGGCAATCACAACCACATTTTTAAATTTTTTTCGAATTTCAAGTATATATTGAACAAATTTAGGTACAACGTCTTCTCCTTGTAGAACGTTCAATGACAATTTACAATATTTACAGAAATGCAAATCAGGATGCTCCACGCAATGACAACATTTGTTTTGAAAGACGCATAAATTTGGTTCATGTTTTGTTATAAAAGCTTTGTTTGTTGTTGTTGCTTCATCTCCGTCATTCCAAATTTTTTCTCCAATTACTTTTTCTTGGCGACTTTCTAGATCATAAAATACATACAAGACATTTTTCAAATCAGGTTTTCTCGTATTAGGTATAATAAAACACTTATGGTCTTCAGGAACATGTACTTTACAGTTCTTGCAAAAGAACTCTCCACAAATATGTTGTCGACTTCCTCCATAGGATTTTAAACAAGCAAGACATCTTTTTATTTGCTCACAGATATAATGTTTTCCTGACGAGCCGCTCGTTTTGTGGTTGTCATAGCATCCTGTTCCTTTAAAATTTCGATTACAGTCGGGGCATAAAATTTGTTTCTGAGTTTCCTTACATATTGGAGAACTCTGACATTGCGAACAAAATGCAAGACATCCATAATGTTACTCTTTGTATTGTAAGGTACATGGCAAATTTCACAGTAGAAAGAACAGCAAAATGCGGCAGTAAAAGATTTAATGACATTAAAATGATTATTATAATATAATTAATATATTTTTTTATCGTTTCTGTCATTTGAAACTCCTTCGTAAATTAATTTACGGCCTTTTGTTCTGTGCTCGTAAACAGTAATTTTATAGTTTCTTAAATGAGTTTGAAATAATTTCAACTCATCAATTCCACAACCTCCTGGTGGTATTTGGATTCCAGTATCGTTCAGAAGTTTCAGCGCTCTCTCAGTTTGGATATTGCCTATATCTTTTCGTATACTATCAAAATTGTATTCCTTGTCCGTGTATGCCTTAGCTACCACCAGAGCTCGAGGCAAGCATAATTTATCTGTGTTTTTTACACAAATAATTCCTCTGCGATTGGCACATTCTTCGTTAAACGAATTGAACATGGAGGTAGGTTTTCTTCCTTCTCCAGCTGGCATTTCAACTGATGTTATGGATAAAGTAAAATCATCAGTGCTTAGGCCATCAGAATTACTCTGGAATATTTTGGAAATCATCTCCCAAACATCATCCATGCTGAGCTCTGAACAGGTTTTGTAATTAATCCATCCACTACCTCGCTCATGAGAAAAACTTTTTCCCGAAAATGTTATCCCCACCTTGTCGGATTCCTTTAGACCTTCCACGGCAAATCGTACCATGTCTTCAATGGCCTTTCTTATCCATGAAGTTGGTTCTTCATGCCTTGGAATAGGGTTGATTTTAAAATCTATTTTCCGGCCATTTAAGTTGAACCGTTTAATTTTTGTGTTAATATCTGCCAAAACTTGAATTCGCTGAAATTAAAAATAACAACACAGGAAAAAATTAATTTTTTTTTTAAATTTTTATTTTATTTAAAATAGTGTTTTTGTGAATTAATTAATTCATTTTGTGTATTTAGGAAGAGTGTAGGCAAAATATGTTCTACCTCTTCAATTAAAATTTCATTTTTTTGCTTCCTCCCTCTTCGGAGCTTCTGTTGGTGTTGTTGCTATTCTTGTTGATGTTGCTGTTGTTCATGTTGCTGCTGTTCATGTTGCTGCTGTTGATGTTGTTCTTGTATTCCTTGTAGATGTTGTTGTTCCTGCTGTTTGTGTTGCTCCTGCTGTTGGTGTTGCTGTTGTTGTTGATGCAACTGATGTTGATAAGTTTGTTGCACCTGTGCTGGTTGCTCCTTCTCGTGGAAATCGATCACAAAGGAGCGATCGAAAGGCTCCACGACTTCCAGACAGAGCGTGTGTAGCTCCTTGATGTCCTCCTCTTCCATTTGGGCATTACACCTTTTTGGTAGGAATACCTAAAAATAAAAGTTTATTATAATTTTTTAAAGAAAATAGTAAGAACAATTTAAGCATACCACATATTCGTCTAACTCGACCAAAATTTGTTGGCCAAACTTGGTTGCTATCCTTTTGGCAGAAGTAATGGGAAACTTCCTCTTCTGAACCAATTTAGATAGAGAGAGAAGTGGTTTCCTGGTTGAACTTGGCGGCTCCTCCTTGCGTACACTCACTGCAGATTTCATTTTTTTTTAAAAAGTTTGACATATTGAATGTGCGTTTTCACTGAAGAACTAAAACTGAATCAAAAACTCAGGCAACTATTGCTTTTATAGTATGGACTGACGAATATTTTGGTCATTTCCCCTAATATGAAACTTAAAAAAATCGAAGAATTACCACTCCTGGCACTCAGTGCATTTATTTGACCTGACTTTTCCCCTCAAACAAATATAGCATTCCACTACCAATTTAGTATTCAGAATCCTCTGTTGATTTATCCGTAGATATCAATATTTGATTATTTTGTTTATCAATACAATACCTATCAAATAGGAGGCAACGAAAGTGTACGACGTCGATCCTTTGCAGTCATAAATTAGTTCGAAAATTAGGTTTTATGACTCGCATCGTCAACAATAAAATTTACTAAAAACCACTTTCAATCGTCATCATAATTTGCCCCTTTTTTACAAACAATCAAACATACCTTTACCTGTAACTTGACCCTTTCCGCTTTCCTTTTTTAAAACAATCTAATATGCTTTAACAGTTTTATATTCAGAATCATCTGTTTATTTATTCATCAACCGTGTGTCGCATAGATCCTTTACAAACAACCATAAACAACATCTTACATTAGGTATTGTGACTTGCTAATAAAATCATATATTTATACAAGACACGTTCCCATCTCTTTCATTGGCTTTTTTTAAATTTTCAACCGTTTAACGATCGGTTGGTCTAATAGGCAAAGTCATAAACAACATCGCACCATATCTTCCTATTGAAAAATTAACACTCCTGACAATCAGTAAATTTATTTGACCTGCCTTTCCCCCTCAAACAAATATAGCATTCCACTACCAATTTAGTATTCAGAATCCTCTGTTGATTTATCCGTAGATATCAATATTTGATTATTTTGTTCATCAATACAATACAATACCTATCAAATAGGAGGCGACGTCGATCCTTTGCAGTCATAAATTATTTCGTTAATTAGGTCTCGTGACTCACATCGTCAACAATAAAATTTACTAGAAACCACTTTCAATCGTCATCATAATTTGCCCCTTTTTTACAAACAATCAAACATTCCTTTACCTGTATCTTGACCCTTTCCATTTTCCTTTTTTAAACAAATCTAACATAGCAGTTTTATATTCAGAATCCTCTGTTGGTTTATCCGTCAATAAGAATATTCTTATTTAGGTACATCAATGCAATACCTATCAAAAGACGACACCGTGTGTCGCATCGTTACAAACAACCATAAACAACATCGTACATTGGGTTTTGTGACTTACATATAAAATCATTTATTTATACAAGACACGATTCCATCTCTTGCATTGACCTTTTTTAAATTTTCAAATTCTCAACTGTGTAACGCTCGCTCCACTACTGCACCTATTCATTTATTTATACAAGACACGATCCCATCTCTTACATTGACCTTTTTTTCAAATTTCAAATATTCAAATTCTCAACTTTGTAACGGTCGCTCCACTAGTGCACCTATTCATTTATTTATACAAGACACGATCCCATCTCTTACATTGACCTTTTTTCAAATTTCAAATATTCAAATTCTCAACTTTGTAACGGTCGCTCCACTAGTGCACCTATTCCTACTCATTTGGTAATAGTGGAATTTTGCAATCTGGAAAGAATGGAACGAACATTTAGAATGGAAATAGAACACAACAGAGATGTTAGTGGGTAAATATAATCAGAGATGTGCAAGTTTTGGCATTATATTGTAAATTTGGTTTTTATTGTAAACCAAACAAAATTTGTTTTGCTTTTTATTTTGGGGAGTATTTTTCGTCCGTGGGTAGTGGAGTAGCAGTTGACTCTCGAAAGTAGTAAAATACTACTATAGTAGCAAGAACGACAGCAGTGGATGAGACATCTGTATAGTTTCTTATCTGTGCTCAGAGGCAGAGAGAAAAAACTAAATGAGAGAACCAAATTTCCTCGTCTCCGTCCCTTCGAAACCTCTTACTCTCATTTTTTATAGCGTGTTGAATTCGTATCGGTGTATACATGTTTTCACCTCGGAGAAGAGTACACAAAAAAAACATCATTTCCGGGAAATGCGACATTTCTCATTTTTGTTTATTGATAGCCAAGAAGGCTATGTTTTTTAAAGTCTCATTATAATATTTGTAATTCTCATGAATTTCTTTTTTTTAATTTTGCTAACATCTTGTCGTTTTTATATCTACAAAAATACTCCTATAATTCAAATTAATTCTAGCAAAACATTTTTGTTTGTCAATAAATAACGGAAGAAGTTATACCGGTAGTTCGTGGTGAATTTGTTTTTCTCTTCTTTTTCTCTAAGTTACAGATAGATGGCAGGAACAACCAAAACAAGAAAGGATGTGTGCAGAAAGTGTTTAACAAGGTTAAGGCTTTTTAGATTAGACTTTATTTGTATATGGTAAACTGGGGCACATTCGGCAATTTTTTTTCACTAGCCTATAACTTCGTTGTTTATGCTTCGAATATATTGTTTTTTGCTTAACAGGTGGTTTCAATATTAAACTTTAGTTTTACGAAGAAAAAGTTTTTATTTTACTTACCAAAACGTAAGAATAACGTTTTTAAAAATTCAACCCTGTTTAATGAAAGTGCCCCGGGCCGGGGCAGTTTCGTCATTCAATGGGGAACATTCAGCATTGAAAAAAAGTATTAAGAATTCGTGAAAATTATGTTCGAAACGTATTTATATTTCCTTAAAATAACAATATAAACAAAACAAAAGGTTATATTATGAAACTTAAAAAAATTTATAGTTAAAAAAATATTTTTCTTCACTTTAAAACTAAAAAATAAAATATATAACATCACATGTATAGGAACTCAAATATAATTTCAAATTATTTGATTTTTTAATTCAATTAAAAACAAAACAACAAAAAAAACATCATGTCGTCATACAAACAAACGAATAAATAAAAACAAAAACAACTTTGGGTAAACATAAGCAAAAAAATAAAAAGTAAAGCTATAATATCTTAAGAATTCAAGTTATCTCAATGAAAAAACAACAAACAAAAACTACTTGTTACATAATTTACGAACATAAATAAATTAAAAAAAAAATAAAATAAAAACATCACATAATATACGAACATACATAAATAAATAAATAAACTCAAAACAGACTTCAGTTCAATTTACAAAAAAAAAAAAATAAAATAAGAACATCAACGAAATTGTTGTCAATGAGACTTATTATTTGATTTTGTAGTGCTTAAAATCAAAATTGAAGCAATATTTTCTTCGACATCTTGAAGTTGACGCTGGAGTGGTCGGAATTGGAAGCTTAAGCTCTATTTCACTTTTTAAAATGACCGATGTGTCCTCGTTTGGAGGGTCAACAAAATCTGTTGGTGAATTAAATACTTTCCGGAGAAAACTTATATTAAGGGCAGTATCACTTATTTTTTCTGTAATATAACCAACATAAAATGCTTTTCGATTTAGATTGACTGGGAGCTTAACTAACACATAGTCTCCAACTTCAAATGAATCCTGGTGGTGACTCTCTATCAACGATTTTGATTGACTTTCAAGGTCCTTAGGCTCCGCATCGATATCCTGATTAGAAGAGCTATCATTTGCAATAAAGTCTCCTGTTGATTCATTAGACTCCGCATAATGAACTTCAACATTGCTCTCATCGGATGAGGAAACGTTAGCTCTTTTTACTCTTTTGTTTTTTTTCGGTTTCTTTGAAAACTGTATGGCCCGTTTAACGGTTTTTAGTTTTCTTTTATAAACCTTGTCGTTTTTACTGGTTTCACGTCTATGCGCACTTTCTTCAAGTCTCTTTTTTTGTGACGAGTTGGTGTAGATTCTAGAAGAACCACTTTTATTTGACTTTTTATCGGCGTATAAACGAGGAATTGGATGCATTATTTCCAAAGGAATGGTCTGGCTAATTGGCGATGGAGGTTCATTTTCGATGACTGGATCCCTTACAACTTCAGGATCATTAAAGGGGAGAATTATATTTTCCTGGGATAGTGTGGTTTCTTCTAGTGGATTTTCAATTGCGTAATCTTCCTCTTTAATAACCTGAGAATCAAAAGGATAAATCCCAGTTGTCCTAAAGCCGCTTGTAATGTTTTCACTTGAAAAGGCCTTTTGAAATGGGCAGTTTGTCAACTTAGCTATGTCATAAATTGTTATGGTCACTCCTTTATTAGACAACAAAAAATCATTGAAAGTTGTTCTACAAAATTTTTTAAAAGGACCAAAGACAGACACATCAAGGGGCTGAAAGCGATGAGAACTGTGTGGGGGAAATGTTAAGAGAACTATTCCATTTTCTCTGCAGAAAATTATGCTTTCCAAACTGCAGTGTGAGGAATGGTTATCTAATGTTAAGAGTATTAGATTTGTCTTGGAACAATTAGTATTATTCTTAATGTGTTGCAACACATTTATAAATAATTCGGATACCATCCAACCACTCTTGCTTAGCAGGAATAATGATCCTGGAAAGCTTCCGATCGCAAACCTTGGATTGCTTCTCTGTCGGGGGTAAATATATACAGGTGGTATATGGTTCCCAATCGCATTAATGATGCCTACAACCGTGACGAGTGTGCCTCGTTCTGCCGAAGTGACCTGGCAAACACTTCTCTGCCCTTTTTGGGCAAGCACCTGTTACCAAATTGTAAAAAGTCATTTAAATTTAAAAATCAATCAGCATGAAGTGTCATTTTACCTTTGGTGTATCCAACACGGTCGTTATTCCCGATTCATCCAGGTTGTAGACATCTTTTGGAAGAAAATTGTATTTTGCATAAAGATTCCGAAGATTGGTGAAGTAAATCTCGACGGCTGCTTTATTTAGCGCTTTAACGCGAGAAACACTTATATTTTCTGGTTTCCGCAATGCAAGACTCGGGTTCCGCTTTAAAAATCCAAAAAGCCAATCTTCAGAAGCTTCTTTAAGTGTGTTCCAATTGCTTGGATGTGGCAAGTTATTTTTAAATGCGAATTCATACGCAAGTTTTCGAAATGAAGAATATGTTAAACCAAAGTGGTGAAAAGCGGACTTTTTTACATACGCAACTAGTTCTTCTTCTTGAGCCTTTGTGAAAACTTGTTTAGATGTGTATTTGGACTGAAACTTGATTTCATTTTCGTCCTCGGATTCCGATGATCCTTTCAAAGGATCTCGTTTCTTAAGCCTTGATTGCAACGTCTGACGTTTTAATCCGTATTTTCTTGAAGCAGATGAAATTGATTCGCTTTTATTTAATACGTCCTTAATTGCTTTTTTGATCGATTCTTCATTTATAAGATTCCTATCCGTTTTCCTTTTATAATTTCGAACCATATCTGTAAAATTAAAAATAATGGAAACTTTTGAAAACCCAGGGTACATTCGGCACCTGCTGAATGTGCCCCAATCAAAATGACGAATGTACCCCGTTTTCCCAACAAAAACATTTTTTGCACATATTCTTAAAACAATTCAAAATAGGCTTTTTTTTATTTAATTCGACTTCCTAACTTAATGAACTAAAAAGTAAGCGAAACCTGGATTTTCTACAGTTAATTTTTCAATAAATAAATCACTTACTTGTTCACTACCCAAAATCACAACGGAGATCACAAAAAGACAAAACAACACACAACTTTTTTTTACCGCGAAACCACAAATGTCAAACTAAGAACGTATTCATGAATTCAGTAAAGGATGCGTTCAGTGTTGTATCCATTTCTAAATTCAGAGTGCATTCAACCGAAAATGACTTTGACGAATGTGCCCCGATGATGAATGTACCCCAGTTTACCATACTAGCCGACCCGTGCTCGCGTTGCTTCGCAAGTTGTAACCACGAACATTTTTTGAATATTTGTATTAGCATATGAAAAAATTTCTCAATGGGACTGAGCATATTTTCTACAATAATATTAATTTTAACTTATAATCAAAAAACACTTCCTTACCGAAATTAACACTTTAGAAAAAAAACTTAAGTAAAATATTACGTAGTAAAAGCCAAGCCGCACGTGAAAACAAACAAAATACAAAACCACTTCAATTTTTAAGTTGAAAACAGAACGAAATTTTTGTCTATTTTCTTTTTTTATTTCTTTATTCATACCTTGAAACGTTTTTTTGCAACCGAAAAATATAGTTTGCGGTAAAAAAAAAAACAAATTTGTGTTTTTATTGTTCTCATACATCTATAGGTATGCGTGTGTAAATATCCATAGACACATTTTTTTATTCATCTGCTCGTGATCAGTGCAGTGCAACTGACTTAACCTACCTACATTTGTGTGCTCTTTTTATCGACTTCATTGTAAGTACCTTCTTTGAGTTATTTGTAAAGAAAATTTTAACTTAATTTCAGTTTTATTGTTCGAGGAAGTGATACAAAATTGGTAATTAAAGCTATTATAATAGAACTTTTTTTATTTTTAAATTGGAAGAATTATAATCTATTCACTTCCTCGAACCAGAAAAATAAAAAATATCTAATTTTTCTTTAGATAAATCGGCATTTCATGTGCATGGCACTGTTTATTAATTTTTATTAAACGTCCATAGTAACTAAAAAAAAGAGCCCACACTGCTCAGCGATGTCAGATGTGATGATAGAATTAGAGAAACAAAAAATAATGTGTGTGTGTAGGTTAGTTGATGAACTATACAATACAGAAAAACTGAATATGTACATAGGTAGGTAGGTAAGAGAAAAAACGTAACTATTAATGGAACACACATTAAAAGAGAAAGAGCATGGGAAGAAAAGAAAATCAAAAATGTTGGAATGATAATGAAATGAAACAAAGCAGCGACCTCGTGATTGTGATGGAATCTAATTTATTGGATAAAATAAATTCAAAAAGTTTATAATTTTATAATTTGTTTTTATTTATTTCTCAGGTTGTATGTTTAGCTTAGAAGTGATTTTAGGCTTAAAATTTGCGCAACAATATTGACTTTATGAAGCAATGCTAATCTTTGTCGATTATTGTATAGGTTTTAAGATATGAGTGGTTGTATAAGTCAATTTATGAAAAAAAATGGACAAAAAATGTAAAATTAATAATATTTAAGTTTGACAAATAATTAATGAAAAAAAAATAAAGCCATAAACACTCTCATAACAATATAGAAAATAATAAAATATATTTCAAATAAATCGGTTGACTACTTTCTGAGATCATGCGTTACGAACTTTAAAATGGTTTCGCTTTTATATAATAGTATAGATATGAACGAGTACGGTTTTTTATAAATGAATGTTATGTTTATTTCAATAGTAATACCTTAACTATTAACTTAACTACTGTATTATCTAAAATATACTGCATTGAATTATTTTACATTGAATTATAAAAGGCGGAAATAATAAAGTTCTATAGTTTACCGGGAATATTTAAATAAAATATCCATATCTTCTGCAATTGCGGTATCAATGGATATTTTCTGGAACTTAGTGTTAACGTAACATTTTTTTGTCATGAATTACTTTTTCAACTTTTTTATACACCATAAAAATCAATTATAAAATTTGGCTGTGATAATAATTACTGAACACAGCATTTTCAGGTTTAGCCCTTAACTTTCATTTGCATTTATTTATGAATAGCCTAAAAAGTTTAGCAAACATCTATGAATAAGCCACAATGCACTTTTAGAAAAACTGTAGTTAGAACTTTCCCTGACAGATTTTTCCTTGTCGCTATATAACTGAAAGATAGAATATAAATAGTTAGAACTGGAAAACTTATAAAAATGATGCATAAGACTTAAATTTTGGTTCAAGAACAAATTTGTATATTCTTTTCACAAAACCACTGAACTAGCGAGAATACAAATATTTTTACTTTTGTACAAAAGTACTTTTCGGCTTATGTACATAAGCCTTTAAAAGCAACACACTACCTTAGAGGAAAGCAGTAAGAATAGCTTATCACCTATTCACAAATCTTATGCCATGAAAATTGGCAACAGAAGTAACAAGTTGACGGTCTTTTTATTTAGTGTCTACTTAAATCACTTATTTTCAGCATTTTGGAAATGTCGTGAGTAATGTAAAGAAAATAAACAACGAGTACACACAAATAAAATAGGAATGGAAAAAAGAGATGAGTATATAAAAATATTTTCAATGTTCCATGTTTACATTCTGTAACTCTCGTTTTCAATGTTCCTGCAACTCTCGCATCGACAAAATTAAGTCGATAAACTCTGAAAATTGAAACAAATCTCAGTTTTTTTTGCATCTTTCAACGGTTTGAGCGAAAATTAAACGCATAAACGCAGCTAATAAGACAAATAATAGTTGTAGTGCTTTCAGAGTTTTATGTTTCTAGGTCCTAATTCTCATTGGACTGTTGCACCACATAATTTATTTTACTTACTTAATGATTAAAACTGGCTCCAAATAACTAACTAATATTTATCTAAATGCGTAATTTAGAATTGTTTCTAAATCTTCATTGTTCTGGCTCCTAACAAGAGTAATTAATTTCACTTCATATTCGAATGATACTACTCTGAAACGAACACAATGAGAGTACCAAAAAGTTGTTCATACACAATTTTGAATTTTCTTTGAACACCTCTGAACAGCTGACTACATCCGCCATTTTTCAAAGGCGGTCGCCATTTTTAAAAGGTGGTGAGCAGAGAGAAAAGAGAGAAACGTTTTTTCTCTTTCGTGGTGAGTATGTGCACAAACTTGCATAAATATTTGTTCCCCACATTTTTTTTATATGGAGTTAATACATATGCAAGTTGGTGGCCAAATCACATGCCTCTGACATCGAGAAAGAACTAATAGAGAGAACCAACTTCGACGGTTGCTCTCTTTTTGCCTACAAGCTGTGATTTGGCCACCAACTTGCATATGTATTAACTCCATATAAAAAAAATGTGGGGAACAAATACTTATGCAAGTTTGTGCACATACTCACCACGAGAGAGAAAAAAAATTTCTCTCTTTTCTCTCTGCTCACCATCTTTTAAAAATGGCGACCACCTTTGAAAAATGGCGGATTTCGGTACATAAAGATTATCCAGCAGCGGCACGTGAGAGACGAAGATGTGTAATCAAACTGAGAGATGAAATAACGTCAAAAAACCCGAGAGTTAAAATTTATTTACGAGGAGAAACTCTTAAAATACAAGACAAAATATCTTATTTCGACATAAACAACAATCTTTCGTGTGATGAGGAAGGTGGAATGTCTATGTCAAGAACACTCTATATGAAGATATAAATCCTTCGTACGTGTCACCCTCCAAAACCCATTTGTTTACATTGTTGTATTTGTAATGTGGACGTATTCAACGAGAAAAATTGACGTGTTTTCACGCATACATAGACACAATTACTGAGTTTTTAGGGGAAATTTCATAAATTAGAGGAGAAATTACACGCACACTAAGAATAATTTTATGAGGCTGGTTTCCGGTTTAGCTTGTAGGCAAACCAAGATGTCTACCGAGGATTTATATCTTCATATAGAGTGTTTTTGGTCTATGTCACTCATGGAGCAGCTGTTAAATGTCAGTGATGAAACGTCATCCCATGACGCAGTAGCCAGTGGCTCTCAATCTGTAAATCGAAATGAACGCATTCAGCGCTTTTAGTAATAATGCCGTCATTATGCCTTTTGTGAACTTAAATAGATGTACATAGGTACTCATGTAAATAATTTTGATACGATACGAAAAAGAGGCTTGGATGTGACCCACACTGATAACTTACTATTGATACCCGCTTAATTTTTTTAAAATTTAATTTTTCTTATTTAGAAAAATTGTATTAGTAAGTAAGTATGCAAAAATGTAAGTTTAAGCTGTTTTCTGTTTAAATATAGATGTATCGACAAGTTAAATTAATATATTTTGAAAGGAGTTTGGTTTCTGTAAAATAAACATTGTCTTGTAATGTTACAAACAACAATATTTCTATGGGATGAAACAACTTTGAAGTCAATATCTTTCTTTATTCAATTTAATTTATAAATTCAATTAGGTTAATAATTTTTTTTAGTTTTTTTTTTGCTTAAGGTTTTTAGTTTTCTGTAAAATAAAAAATTTGTACGAAACAATTCTTTCTTTTTTCTTTCTCCTTTACCCGATATTTCAGTTTAAGAATCAATTTCACGTGTTTTTAGTACTTTTTTTTTAGATTTAGATCTTTGTATCTATATTAATTTGAATAGTACTATCATGAAGAGGAACGCTCGACCTGACATCTTGTTACGACTTCGTAAACAGTTCTTTCCGCATGTTTTGCGTGTGGAATGTATTGGGGGTGGGGGTTAAAAATGAGCGAGAATTCCAATATAAAAAAATAAATTTCCAGATTATTAAACAAACAGAAGATAGAGAAGAATGTATACAAACCCAGCGAAAGTTCGAGGGAGGCAATGAAAACACATTTTTGTTATAATTTATTACTTATATTTTGTATAATGTGGTTTTTTGATTGGTTGATTTCGAATGATGAAAATTAAAAAAAAAAAAAAAAACACAACAATACAAAAAAAGAATTAGAATATAAACTTTTTGTGATTGCCAATTAGAAACATTAAGGTTTTTTCTACTTTTTTCGAATCATTTTCAAATGAGACAGATATTTTTAAACCGTGCTTATAATAGTGGACACATTTTTTGTTTAGTTTTCTTTTAGGAATAAATAATTAAAAAGAATAACTTATATACAAGGTACGAGTACATTAACTTCAGAAATTTCTTGAGAAAATTCAAATGTTATTAACTTCCCATTGGTCTAGAAATAAAAAATGTTTAGAGATGTATGTGCGTGTGTGTGTACGTACATCCGTGCGTCCGTACTTAAGTAAGTTCTGCAACTTTTTTTCGTCGTCCATAGCTCAAGAACCAATGGAGATATTGACTTCAAATAAATTTTGTTATACAGATATTAATGAAAAATCATGCAGAAAGGACTCTCAAACAAATTGAGTGGGTGCTTTTTTTACCATAGCAATTAAAAAAAAAGGTGAACCAATGACGCTAGCGACTTAGGTTAAATTGTATATTATACATTGTAAGGTGATACCGAACCAGGATATTTTTGGGAAAAAAAAGTTTTTCGTAAATAAAAAAAACCGGAAAAAAATATTTGTCCCCTCGAATATTTTACGAACAAAAAATGATTTTATCTTCAAAATAATTGTATGCAACGACAAATAACGTTTTTGACATCTGGTAAAATTATGAGAAAAATTGAATTGACAGTTTTTGTACAAAAAATAAAAAACCTAATAAAAAAAAAACAATACTAAAACTTAGTAAAAATTTGCGCATTTCTTCAATGTTAAGGTTTGTTGATCTAAATTAAATTCCCTAAAATTAGAATGGCATTTTTTGTAACGTGATTACTTAAATAATTAATTATACCTGACAAACATACAAAACCATTTTAAAAATGCTGTGTAAACGATGAAATTTCATTCCCATTTACATATTTATACATAAAAGTGTCATTTTAGTTCAAGCGAACATTGAAAAGCTCGTGAAAATCAATAGTTTAAAATAAAGAAAAAATTGAATTTAACTAGCATTTTTTTCATTAAATCAAGTTAAGTCAAGACAATAATTTTAAATTTGTTTACTTAAAAAGGATATTTTGTATAATGCCCTTTTTTTAATGCAAAAAACTATTACACTATCTTTAGGTATTTGTCCGTTTTTTGAAACAACCAAAAGGGTGAGGAGGATTGTAGGTTCTTAAATTAATTTTGTTAATTTTTTGCTAGAAACTGAATTACATTTTTATCTACGCAACAACCTGCCAACCTAAACAGATATATTATCGTACTTATTCATGGACCTACATATTTAAACCTTGGACCTATCTGCTTCAAAACGATATATAGATATAGGAAAATATGTTTGCAAATAGGTGCATATATAAATTCTCAATTGTTTTCATTTTAACACATTTGTTTCGCACTGCAAAATATTAAAGAAAAAAGTGCATCAAAGTTCGACTTTTACATAAAATTACAAGGGTGAGTCCAAAAACACTAGGATATTGCATTTAATTGTACCAAAAAACCAAAAATATTGAAATGCAACGAACCCCACCTAACAAAGGAAACGAAGAGAACACTACCCTCACAACGACGTCGCCACCCCCGCCCCCAAAACGTTCCCTATAGGAGATTTCTCCGGAATTCCCACCTCATAAAATGATTTCAATCCAAGAAAGTGAATCGTCCGTCGGTAACATGTCAGTCACTGCCCTAAAATCTTTAATAATGGGCTCAATGTCATCTTTACTAGATGAAAAACTTCAAGATTTGCCCACCAAAGCCGATTTAGAGGGCATCGGTGAGGAAATACACAAATTTCAACAAAAAAATCTCTCTCTACAAGATCAACTACAAAAAATGGAGTCTCGCTGCATATCGCTAGAAAGACATGTCGAGTGGCTGTCAAAAAAAGCAAACGAAAAGAATATAATCTTTCACGTCCCAGCAATAAACGGTGAAGTAGCTACAGATAAAGCAAAATCTTTATGCCTCGACTTGCTAGAAACACAAAATACTGCTGCAATTTCATCGGCAAGATTAATCAAATCCCGAAACCCTAAGGTGGAAAATATAATTATGGAGCTGCACAATCGCGAAGATGTCGGCCGGATTTTATAATCTGCAGTAAGACTCAGAGGTACTGGCATTTCGGTACATAAAGATTATCCAGCAGCGGCACGTGAGAGACGAAGACGTGTAATCAAACTGAGAGATGAAATAACGTCAAAAAACCCGAGAGTTAAAATTTATTTACGAGGAGAAACTCTTAAAATACAAGATAAAATATTTTATTTCGACATAAACAACAATCTTTCGTGTGATGAGGAAGGTGGAATTTCTATGTCACTCATGGAGCAGCTGTAATGTCAGTGATGAAACGTCATCCCATGACGCAGTAGCCAGTGGCTCTCAATCTGTAAATCGAAATGAACGCATTCAGCGCTTTTAGTAATAATGCCGTCAGTCGTTTTAAATTTAATGTTAATAAAAAAAGAAATAATTTAAGTAATTTTTCTTTAAGTATTACCGCTTTTAATATAGCAGGGCTAGGAAATAAGCTTCTTTTCAACGATTTTCTTAAATTTATGAATAAGTCCGATATTTTTGTTTTTTTTTGAAACTTAATAAAATAAAAATAAATGAATAAAAAAGGATTTAGGCATTGATTGTAGTTATGTCCAAATACTTCAAAGAGATTTGATAGAAATAACTGTCGAACAGACGAAAATATATATAATACCAGTCTATATAAACTGCAACAAATGGGCGCAAGACTTTAGCAGCTTATACAATTTTCTCTTAGAATTCGAAAAAGAAGACCTAATGATCATTGGCGATTTTGACGGGAGAGTTGGAAATTCACAAATACTGAATGAAGAGCCGGAATTTTTGACTGATTCAATAAAAAATGTAAGAAGTGCAACAGATGAAGTCTTGGATGGCAATGGAAAGAAACTAGTTGAAATGTGTGAATCCACCGGCTTAACGTTACTAAATGGACGAACAAACGGCGATACAAATGGTAATTTCACATTTATCAGGGGTACTGCTTGCTCAACGATAGATTATTGTCTTGCAAAGGGAATATGGCTAAAATATATTGCCGACTTCATAGTGAATGAGCTTACCTACTCAGACCATTTACCCATATCTGTTCTAGTTGATATTAAGCTTCAGCAGGATTCTCAGCCTAAACAACAGTATTTATTACCTAAACTACGGTGGTATGAAAGAGATTTACAGAAGTATACAGCGAATCTAAACCACAATGTTAGCCTTATAAACGAAACTGACGTTCAGTCTATATGGGACTCAGATATTCTTACTTCGTGTATTATGGAATCAGCGAAGCCTTTGCAGAAAAAAACAGTTAACATAGGCAAGCAACCATGGTATGATTGGGAATGCGAATCTGCAAGGAAAAAATCATTTGCCTTTCTCCTCCTGTTAAGAAGATGCAATTCCAATTACGCTAAAACATGTATCGCGAGGTTAACAAAAACTACAAAATTGTATGCACTCTAAAACAAAAGCGTTATTCACAAAGTTTATCTTCAGCCCTGGTTAACATCAAAGACAGTCGTTCCTTCTGGAAAACTGCCAAAGAGCTAAATGGAGCCCTGTTCTCGCAAAATATCAAAGTGGAAGCTGGAGAGTTAGCTACACATTTCAAAAAACTACTAAATCCGCCACTAAATCCAAACCCCATGGAATATGCACTCCCATATCAACAGGACATTTTCTTAGACCGATCTATACTGCTCGAAGATGTTACAAGTGTCATACACCGATGTGGATTGAATAAAACCCCTGGTGAAGATCGCATATAGTATGAGTTCTTCAAGAACGCTTCAACAGATTTTTTAGTAAAACTAACATCGACATTCAATTTTATTTGGTCCACGGGAGAAGTCCCTGACAGTTTTAAGAAAAGTGTAATACTACCGATTTTAAAAAAAGGAGATCCAAAAAATCCCAGTAACTACAGAGGTATATCGTTTTTAAACACTGTCATGAAAATCTTCACAGGCATCTTACTTCAACGTTTAACAGACTGGATAAACGAAAATGACCTGTTAAGCGAATTTCAAGCCGGCTTCCGCAATGGGTACTCAACAGTAGATAATATCTTCTCTCTAATAAGTATTGCTCGTATATATGTGGAAAAGGGAAAAAAAATGTATGCATTCTTCGTAGACTTCAAGGCAGCTTTCGATTGCATAGACAGAAGATCTCTATTTCTCAAACTAAGCAACCTTGGGGTTTCAACAAAAATGTTAAGAATCTTTCAAAAGCTCTACGAAGAAAATAAGTCGGCTGTTTGGGATGGAAATATTCTTTCAAATTGGTTCGAACCAACAACTGGTGTAAAGCAGGGATGTCTCTTGAGTCCACTCCTCTTCTCAATTTATTTAGACGATCTAGTTACGGTTCTTCCGGGAGGAGTTCTTTTTGATGGAATGTCCTTAAAAATATTGCTGTACGCTGATGACAATGTAGTTCTCTCTGAATCTCCCAACATGCTCCAGATCATGATAAATAAACTTTATTGTTACTGCAAACTGTGGAACCTAAAAATAAATACAGCTAAATCAAAAGTAATAGTGTTTCATTCTTAAAATTATCTTAAAGCTAGACAAAAATTCATAAAACTTGCCTAATTAACCCCAACTTACAACTAACTTACTGGTCCCATACGGACACTCTAAGTTAAACAATAATACTTGATTCTAATGCCTTTCGGCCCAAAGCTCTATTTTACTTTAATTTCATTTTATTTATTTTTTTTAAGTTAAAAAAAAACTATCATCAATATCTTTTTTTACTTTTACTTAAAAACTACTAAAAATAAGGTCATTAATATAAAACTTAAAACTGACTTAAGCGACCTATTCTACCTATAAAGTACTTAAAACTAGAATAACCACAGCAGCAAATCTAACTATCTACCATTTTTTGTTTTCTTTTTTTTCTTACTTCATGTTTTTTATTTATTGTTTTTTTTTTTAATTTTTGTAATTTTTTTGTGCCACCATGCCTATTCTACTTAAAACTAAGCCCTAAAGCTATAAAAGCAGTATGTAAGCCGGCCAAGGCTTAAAACCCCATCCCGACTACCCACTATCAAGTGCCAATTGAATCCCCCAAAACTGGTTCTCCTGCTTCACCCTATCGGTCCCTTTCGGACACAGCCCTACTGAACCAAAGAAGCTCTGCTCCGCCTTGTGCCATGGCGTCTAAATTGTACAGTTCGTCTGACGTGGTAGATTAGAGGACGCCACCTCCACTGGGCTATCGATTACTTGTATTGGCACACTGCCTTCTTATTGCCAAACACTACAAATGCACTTTTAATTTAAAATTAACTACTAAACACTTCTTCTCTCTTCCAAATTCAAAGAACGACTGAGTCCTACACACTAACCATCACGCCACGGGTACTACAATGAAATACAGATACAAAAAGCCAGAAAATACGAAATTTTGCCAGAAAATTGTGATCTTTTTTCCTACAAAAATAAAACAAAATGTAATATAAAGAATTTTCTAGCATTTTTGGCGCTTTTTCTTCTGACACAATTTTCGAGAGTCTGTTATTACTACCATTTTCAGTCTGCTTACTCGTAGATTGGAGTTGATGCTAAAGCAATATTCACATGAGCACGACCAACGACCAACCAATGAACGAATATTCGTCGATTTTGACATTTCTTTCACATGAGAGTTTTTAATTCGCCGCGAATGAAGTTTGACATTCACCACCGAAACCAAAACAAGAAAGATTTTTTTAGGTTAAGTACGCGCGATTCATTTATTCGTTGGGAGTGTGGATAATGTGGAACGCGAATAAAGTTTGACAGTTCGTATCAACTATAATTTTTTTCGCGACGAATAAATTTGTTTTCTTAAATTAATTAATATACGATATTGAAAAGTAAAAGCATGCATCATAAATCAAATAGAAACTATATTGCTATCGTTTTGTTAAGAATTTGTGTGGAAATATGTCTTCAAACGTATATAAACTCACATTTTGTAATTCATTCGTCGTTCGTTGGTCGCGCTCATGTGAATGATGCTTAAAAGGCAAATTCTAAACAATTGTTTTACAATTACAATTACTTTTTCTCGAAAGATTTAAAGCCTTTATAATATACTAGCGGCCCGTCCCGGATTCGCACGGGTAGACATAAATAGGCACAGATATTTAAGTTATAAGCATGCTAATTAAAACAACCATGAATCACTTAATTATAAAACATTTGTTTGTCCTATCATTAATACACTTCGCAGCGTATGCGATGAAAGACATTTTATGGCTAATTTTTTTACACCTTCGGTTGGTTTTAATATGAATTTCTAAAGATTTCTATAGTAATCCAGTACTAAATATAGTCTATGTTACTCAGTGTTAATGTAGCTTTCTAATGAAAAAAGAATTACTAAAATCGGTCCAGTACTTTTTGAGTTTATTCGTTACATACAAAAATACAAAATCTTTCCTCTTTATAATATTAATGAAAAGAAATATTCAGAATTAAATACAGCACATGAAATTAAATGAGAAACAATCCAGAAAAAGCGATGTTACGTTATAGATCGATCAAAATATCACATTGCACCACGTGTTGTTGAAAAAGAAATTTCGAATTCCAACGTGGCGCCATCTATGAGAAGTTCACGATGAATGGTCAGACATTTTCTGTAAAAAATCTGATTTAAGGCGCCATCTGTTCGAGACTTATGAAACTTACAATTAATAACAAACATCAACACTGACAATCAGTTTATTGTTAATTATAAATTATTAAGACCATTAATCGAAATATAAACTATCCTATATCTTTGTACATATGTATATGAAAACTATAGTACTCTCATGGGCAGATTTTTTTACGCGACCGGACGCCGTCGTTGGCGGTAGTATCGAAAATGGAGAAATTTCGGGGGAGCGAGAAAAAAATATTATTTCCATTCCCATAAGCAGCCAGCAGAATAAGGGAGACAGTTAATTTAGCAGCCAAAAAGCAAAAACACTCTATATGAAGATATAAATCCTTCGTACGTATCACCCTTCAAAACCCATTTGTTTACATTGTTGTATTTGTAATGTGGAAGAATTCAACAAGTAAAATTGACGTGTTTTCACGCATACATAGACACATTTACTGAGTTTTTAGGGGAAATTTCATAAACTAGAGGAGAAATTACACGCACACTAAGAAATACTTTATGAGGCCAGTTTCCGGTTTAGCTTGTAGGCAAACCAATATGGCTACCGAGGATTTATATCTTTACTAGAGTGTTTTTGCCAAAAAGTCGACACAATTTCCTTAATTCTATTTGAGTCTATCCTTCCTTGTATATGTTTTCATATACAAAGCTTCCATATGAAGGTCGATGAATTTGTTTTTGTTTTTTCTTTACCTATATCAATGCACTTTTATATGGAAAACGGCAATGTCTCAATATTGTGTCTAATAAGGGGATGAATGAAATTTTTGTATGCTTACATCAGCTGTTCAGGATCTTGTACCGATTTTTGTTTTTATTTACATTCATGACTCTGCTCAAAAACACTCTAGTAAAGATATACATAAATCCTCGGTAGCCATATTGGTTTGCCTACAAGCTAGAAAGATGACTGTGCGTGCGTGTGTACGTTCGGGAAGTTTTTTTCGTCGTCCATAGCTCAAGAACCAGAAGAGATATCGACTTCAAATAAATTTTGTTATACAGATAATAATGCAGAAAGATGCAGAAAGGACTAAAAAAAATTGAGTGGGTGGTTTTTTACTAAAGCAATTTAAAAAAAGGTGAACATTTTGGTTAACCCTTAATATATCACGAACCAAAAACGCTAGAGACTTGAATTAAATTTTATATTATATATTCTAACGCGATACAAAACTAGTATATTTTTTGGAAAAAAAATCGAATTAACTGTTTTTTTATAAATCAAAAAAACTGAACAAAAATATTTGTCACCTCGAAAATTTTTTTCGAACAAAAAAATTGTTTTCAAGATTCTGTTAAATTTTGAGAAAAATCGAACTGACAGTTTTCTTGCAAAAAATAAAAACATTACTAAAAGTTGGTAAAAAATTACTTTCGACTCAAATATCTTTACAAAAATTAAAAATATTGGCTTCAAACTAATTTAATCTCACAGGAATTTTTTTTATAAAAATCCAAGTCAGTTTTTTCATAAAATCTTTTTTAATATGAAATGTATGGCTTATATTTATATTACAACAATTCTACATTTTTAACAAATTAATGTGGACAACAAAGCTCGGACCTTATAGAGGGCATAAACAACAAATGTATGTATATGTAAATATGGTTTATATTTAGGCAGGCATCTATGTGTTGCTTAAGCCGATAGATTTTTGTATTGCTCCAGTAGGGTACCCCACGTTATTTTGGTTTTAAGTTTTCTCAAGAACAAATCAACTGATTACAATAGTTTGCTTTTTTGCACAAGCTCTTATATTGGCTTCATTTTTGGATTTTTTAAAAAATAGTACATTTTTTTTTTAAATTTGATGTATCCAAAATGGGTCATTAGTTTTTACGAAACTGTATACTAATTAGTTCAAAATAACTATGCATACCAAAAATATATAATATTTTAACTAAAATTGAAAAATTGTATGTGTACAAAATTAATTTAAAAAGTAAACTGCTCTAAAGATTTTCAAATAAGAATTTTGAAACATTAAGGTTTTTATGAGAAATCAAATTTTGTAAACAAGCTTTTTTAACAGGTACATTTTTAAATTTAAAAATACAGGAAATATTTTAAATACTCTTTGTTTTTCAATTGAACTGATTCGTTCTAAAATTGCCTCTACCTCCTACACGAAGAGACATAGACCCCATTTCGGTAGTCAAAAGTGCACGTACGTATATTTAAAACAGTAGTAAGACGTTATGTTTATTTCAAATTTATAGAAAAATTACTCCTGAGTTAAAAACATTGCTCTGGCATACATTGGATTTGCTAGAATTTAGATATCTTAAGACTGAGACAAATGCATCAAATTTATGTAAGTACAATTACAAAGTCTAATACTTCTCTAAAAATAAAGATCCAAACAAAGTCTTCAGCCTTATTTAAAGTAAACATTTGCTTGTACCCTTGATCATTCAAATTTGTTGATAGGAAGGTCCTTCTTTTAATAAATACCTACATATATCATAAAAAGTTACAGGCAAAAGTAGGTGGAGTGCCCAAATGAATGGGAATTAACACCCGCGGGGGTTAATTCCTTTTTCAAGTGGCATTAATCCCCACAAGAAAAAGGAAATAACCCCCGCGGGTATTAATTCCCATTCAGAAATGGCTTTAACCCCCATTTTTTCTTTTGTTTTAGCTTTGCTGTACAATAGTAAACAAATAAAGGAAAAATAAATAATTATATATGTATAAAATGCACAACAAAGTTGCGATCTTGTTCCTTGAGTTGAAGTTTAAAATAATGTATTTAAATATTTTTGGAAAATAATTCTTATTTTGTTTTACGCATTTTTAAATGTACTTAAACCTTTAACTTAAACAGAAATAAAGTACATATCTATTCTTTTTAGAAATGGTGAGTTTTCAAAATGGAATTGAGAAAGCTATGACATACCTTCCTATAACAAATAAACAAAAAATACGAGTGACGTGAAATAGTACCAAATTAAATAACACCAAATTTCAAATTTGGCCTTATTTCGTTGTTCAAAACGAAATAAAACCAATTTGGCTTTATTTCGATTTATAAAAAGAAATAAGGCCAAAAAATAAAGGAAACAACGCCGAATATTTTAAAATTCGTAAACTTTAATAAAAAAAATTTAAAGTTCACTTTTTTACATACAAAACACGCAAAAATGGTTGATTTATTGTCTAGAATAGCTACTTTTGCTAAAAAGTTTTTTTGAATTGATAGCACGAAGGCGGCGCGCGTACTAACAGCTTGGTATGTAAGGGGGGGCATGCTGCCCCCCTGCAACCCCCCTGCTTGGGATCACTATAGGATTTGGGGTGAGTGCGAGTTTGGGTATATGCAAAGAACACGAATGCGTTGTGATTCTTTCATAACTGTGAGCCATACTTGCTTTTTTTTTTGTTGTGAATTTCTTTGATTTTAGTGCTCAAATGCAAGAGTTTTTTGCATATACCCAAACTCGCACCCACCCCAAATCCTATAGTGATCCCAAGCAGGGGGGTTGCAGGGGGGCAGCATGCCCCCCCTTACATACCAAGCTGTTAGTACGCCGCCGTGTTATCAATTCAAAATGATTAAGATACATTTTTTTATTGTTGAAGTTGTTATTTTATTTTTTAAATTTTTGTTTTATTTTGAAAAATAAATGAAGAAATAATTTTGTTCCTTTATGTTTGTTGTTTTTTTATTAACGTGGGGCTTATTTCCAGTTATAATTGGGCATTAACCCCCACATAAAAAGGGAATTAACCCCCGCGGGGATTAATGCCATTTGAAAAAGGAATTAACCCCCGCGGGGGTTAATTCCCAATTGAATGGGAACTAACCCCCGCGGGGGTTAATGCCGCGGGGGTTATGGCACTCCACCGCAAAAGTATGTTTCAAAATTTGTCCTTGAAACACTTTTTTGACCGGAAGTTATAACTACCTTCTTTATAAACTGAAAGATAGGTAGGTATGTGTTAATTTTTAAAACAAAAAAATTTAAAAGTTCATCATCCCATTTAAAAAATTCACTACCATTAAAAAACGTCCAAAAATTAAATATCCATCTTTTCATTATACCTAAGTTGTCAACAATTTTGTAACTAGCTTTTAAATAATTGTATTAGGTATCAATTAACAAATTTATTTATTTAAAAAAAAATCATCTTTCTAAGACTTTGAAAATTTAAACTTCTTTATGCTCGATTTGAAAACAAATTGTAAGAAAGGTTTAGGCGATCAAATTTTTTAAATTTATTAAGCTAGCTATCTATTATTGGATAAGAATACCATACCTACATATTTACTTGTCTATAATAGTTCAAGTTATAATTCCCTAATACAATCCTCAAATCATCAAAAATATAAAATCTCAACCAAGAATATAAAATTCCTACACGAAATCGCAATTCACCTGCTTTTGTCTTCTCGTCTTTGTATAGAAAGACTACCGTTTTGCGTATGTAACCTTTGTATATGAAAAAGTTTTCATATACAAAGATGTAACCAAAAAATATAACCACACCAAAATACAAACACAAAGAAACAAATGTGTTTTCCTCACTCACTCAGACTTTCGTTAATTCTCTATAGTCTTTCTCTATTTAAAATTATAACATTTTTAAGTCTCCCAAGTCTCTGCAAATCGATTTCTCCATGAATGTCTTGACTAAACGTTACACACAAAATAGGTCCGTTCGCGTACCCTCCTAAAACAGTCTAATTTTACGAAAAAATACGAAATTTAACCAAATCCTGTTCGCGTACTCAAAAATTTCGTAGTTTTTCGTAAAAGAGAGCGCTCACGAGAGAGTAAAATATTTCCCCAACCTACGAATTTTAGCCCAAGAAATTACATTACATTACACACTACTCAGCACATAAATGTACAGAGTAGAGAACACAGCACCTTGAGCGACTAGACTATATAAGGTGATAACAACACAAGCCATTAATACAAGACAGAAGGACAGAAGAGAAAGAACAACAGAAAGAAAGAACACATGACAACAGCACGCGGTAGGTTTCGAGACGGTCACCCATCTGAGTACTAACCACGCTCACTGATGCTTGATTTCGGTGATCGATGGGAACCGATGCTTTTTTTTTTTTTTTTTTTTTTTTTTTTTTTTCAATTCAATTTTATTAATTCAATCTTAAATCTATCTTAAAGCTAGACAAAAATTCATAAAACTAGCCTAATTAACCATAACTTACAACTAACTTACTGGTCCCATACGGACACTCTAAGTTAAACAATAATACTTAATGCTAATGCCTTTCAGCCCTGAGATCTATTTTAACTTCAATTCAATTTTATTTATTTTTGTATTCATTAGAAAATTTAAAAAAACTAATGTCAATATCCTTTTTTATTTTTACTTAAAAACTACTTAAAATAAGGTCCTTAATATAAAACTTAAAGCTAACTAAAACTACCTATTCTACCTATACCCTACTTAAAACTAGAACAACCACAGCAGCAAATCTAACTATCTAACGTTTTTTGTTTTTCATATTTTGTCTTTTTTTTGTATTTTTTTTTTTTTATTATTCCATGTTTTTTTTATTTTTTATTTTTTTATTTTTTTTTTTGTATTTTTTGTATTTTTTTTGTATGTTTTTTTTTTGTGCCACCATGCCTATTCTACTTAAAACTAAACCCTAAAACTATAAAACAAGTATGTAAGCCGGCCAAGGCTTAAAACCCCATCCCGACTACTCACTATCAAGTGCCGATTGAAGCCACCAGAACTGGTTCTCCTGCTTCACCCTATCAGTTCGGTCCCGTTCGGACACAGCCCTACTGAACCGAAGGAGCTCTGCTCCGCCTTGTGCCATGACGTCCCGATTGTACAGGAGTCGCCTATCCACGGTTCGTCGTCTGACGTGATAGATTAACGGAACTGCCAATCTATCCTGTATCAGACCGCATCTATCTAAAAAGAGGAATGCCTCTGGTGGAATGAAGCCGCTCAAGCGTGCACTTTCAAAATATTCGTCGTTCGGGTAGAACGCCCCGAAAATTAAATTGTTGGTCGAAGATATAGCTCTTGCAATGTGACCTCGAACGAGTTTTATCACGAAATTGTCAATTCTGTTGATTCGAGCCCCGTTGTATAGGACCTCGTTGGAATAATAGTGCACGTAAGAAGATTCGGCTGTTCGATATAAGCCGGTACAGCGTCGTAAACACTGCCGCTCGAACACCCGAAACCTCTCCATCTGGGAAGGGGCAACGTTGAACCACACAGGACAACCATAAACGATCATCGGCCGTATGAGGGCCATGTAGCAAATTACCTTCACTCTGGGGTCAAGCCGACTGCTAAAAAACAGCCGTTTCGTCAGAGCGAAGGCTCCTCTGGCCCTGGTCAGAGCAGCATTTATATGTCTGTCGAAATATAAATACTGATCTAACCAGATACCGAGGTACTTCACTACACTTTTGCTCGCTAATGGCTGCCCGTGAAGATCAACGATAACCATCTTGCGCCAATTCTTGCACGTATCCCTCGTGGCCATAGCCAACGGAGTCCGGAACAGAATTGTCTCCGACTTATGGACATTTATTTTCAGTTTCCAGTCGTCGCAATATCGCTGAATCTTGTCGAAATCACGCTGCAAGAGAATTCTAATAACCTCAACCTTTCGGGCCGTTCTGTACGCAATAAGATCGTCGGCGTACGCAATTGCCTTTGTAAGACTACCTATCAGATCGCTGGTGTAAATGCTGAAGAGAATCGGCGAATTCACCGCTCCCTGTTGAAGACCATTTTTAATTAAGAATGTTTTGGTAGAAGTTACATTGCCACTTTTGACAACAAACTTTCTACCGTTAAGCATATCATAAAGTATATACAACAATGGCTTGCTTATGCCAAGCCTGCTCAGTTTTAGGTAAAGACCCTCTAACCATACGGTGTCAAAGGCCTTTTCCAAATCAACCAGAACAGCACCTGTGCATTGTTGTTTTGATTTGTTCCATTGGATATCAGAAACGAGTTTAGACGCAGCATGAATTGTGTCATGACCCGCCTTGAACCCGAACTGTTTATCCGGAATTATTTTGTTGTCCGCAGCCCACTTAGTCAGAGCCCTATTAATGATTTTTTCGAAAACTTTGCTGATGCTCGGAAGAAGACTTATCGACCGAAGATTTGACGGGTTGGAGTTGTCCTTTCCCTTTTTCGGGAGAGGATGAACCACAGCGGTCTTCCAATGCACTGGATAATATGCATTATTCAGTGCATTATTGAAGAGTGTGGTGTAAATGTCAATTGCCTCCATCGGTAAATGTCTTAGTACAACGTTGGATATACCATCGACACCTGTTGACTTTTTATTTTTTATTGAGTTGAAGATGAGCTGAAGCTCAATCTTCGTCACTAACAGGGGACTTGGTCCCGTTTGCTCGGCGATTATGACATTTGCCAAGGAATCGTCATCGAACCGCATAAAACCGCGGTTCTCAGATCGCCAATGTGTTATATCATTTCGAAGGTAAAAGTGATTAAGTAGGGCTCTGTTTTCCAGGTCGTGGTTGGGGCGAATGCTAACATTCACCTTGTACACTTGCTGGAAAGCAGCTCCCACCGCCTCCACTTTTTCCTTCGGATCTTCAATTATATAAAAGTCATCGTCAAAGATGGCTTCTTCTGGATCTATTTGCGCTGTCATGAGTACGTCTCTGTTTTCTTCAGTTCTTTGGAGTTTCAGACACGGAAGGTCATGGTCGTTCTTTTTCCTAAATATCTTGTTGATTTTAGGGAACATACCAGGGTCACTGGAATTAACTGACCGGATCTTGCGGTCCCAGTACTTGTTAATTGATAACCTGTAGTTCTCCTTAATCAACAGATTGACATTTTTTATTGACGACTTCAGTGTCCTAACCTCCAAGTCGTGTGAGTCTGTAAGTCGTCTGTACAAGTTTTTGAGTCTTGTCAGTAAGCCACTCTTGTGCTTACGTAGTGCGTCAATAGTCGAGTTTCTGTAAGCGTCCATTTGGTCCCGTTCTTTGTAATTTGGTATTGTCCGTTCCATTGTTCGTTTTATTGTTTCATTCATCTGTTGTAAATGTTGGTCAATTTCTGTATTTGTCAGGTTTCTGTTGTTTGGTGGGGCTATGTCACTCGAACGAAGTTCTCTCGCTAGGGCGTTGGTGAAACGAGGCCAGCGCATCTTACTGTAATTGTAAGAATGCGTTGCAACGTATTCCTCCAACTCCACGCGTTCGTTCGGAATCTGCATTACAGCAGCCAGTCCGCAGTGATCACTGTCGTACTCGACTGTCTGTAAGCAGTTTCGAGGGTGATTACCCACTTTGTCTGTAACTGTCAGTCTGGTGTCGTACAGCAAAAGATCCAGACAGGAGCCGGTTCTTGGATACGATGGCTTTTCAGTAGCCAGCAGGTCGACGCCATATTCAACGCTGTAAAGATTCATCAAATTAAAAAGATGGTTACCTCTGGGATTACTATGTTGATTTCCCCAATCTTCGTGTTTTGCGTTCAAATCACCGGCCAAGATGAAATAGTTTTCTTCCAAGCTCAGTTTAAGTTCCCTAAAAAGAATCTCGAGTTCTGAAGCAAAGTAAGTAACCTGCGGAGCTCCAGCCGCATAAGCCGCAATCATATACATCCGCTTCCCTTGAGTGAGAGAGATGCATACAACGCAAACTTCTAGCGTCTTGAGCTTTCGCAATTCATTGTTGTATATGACTTAATAATTAATGCCTTTTCGTATAAAGAGAGCGACACCGCCCCCTTGAGTGGAGTCGGGCCGGGCTCTTCTTACGATATTGTAATTTTTATGAGTCAATTTGTGTTTGTGGTTTAGCTTAGTTTCGCTAGCCATAAACACATCGGGACTGTAGTCTTTCAACAATTGGAACATATTGGCTCTTCGTTCAATCCTAATCAGTGAATTTACATTCACAGCTAGGACTTTTAGGCGCGTCTCCGGCAGCGCGCCCATTATGGTCTAAATTGCGCCAGGCCAGGCAACAAAGAGTAGAGATGGTCTACCCTTTTGCCTTGCTCCTTTATCTGACTTTGCAGTCCTGTAAGTTGACCTTGAATGTTCAACAACAAGGCTACAATGTCAGGCTGCACCTCTGGTGCCTTAGGCACAGGGGCCTTTGGGGCAACCGTTGGTGGAGCCTGTCTCGTGTTCCCATTCCCTGACACCATTTGGGCGTAGGAAAATTTGGGATCCACGAATTTTTGTGTAGGAGCCTGTCGAACTGTTCGACTTTCTTCGGCTTTTTGACTGGCCTGTTTTTGTTTGATTTGTTGGACCTTAGGGCAACCCCTATAGCTAGCCGGGTGCCCTTGGTTTCCACAAAGGACACACTTGAGCTGGGTTAGATCCTCAACCCGCTCATTCCCCAGCTTGCACTCTCCCTTGATGTGGGTTTCGGAGCACCTGACGCAGCGCAACTGCATATTGCAGTTGGTTCCGGCATGGCCGAACCTCTGGCACTTCGTACATTGTAAAATGTCGTCGTGCCTTTTTAATGTCTCCCAGTGTATGGCTTGATAGTCGAGGCATTTGATTTCCCTCAGACTCTCAAGCCTACTTTGGGGCGATAATGTTACGAGGAACATTGGCAGCCTGTAACCCCCTCGCCTGGACTTCACCGTAGTGAAAGGCTTGACCCCGATGAAATCGAGATCTTCGATGGCTTTTTGGCGGAGCTCAGCTAAGAGCGCCTCCGGTTCCGTGCAGGAACTTATGCCCTTCAGTAGGACCGTCTTAAATTTTTCGCTTTTCGGCGTGAAGCTGAAGAACTCAGCGGTGGCCTGCTTAAGCACTTCTTTCAGTAGCTTGTATTCGGCCAGTGAGAAGCACTGTACCGAATACCGCTTTTCTTTTTCATTCAAAATATTTATTACAAAATTGCCCTTAGTGGCCGACTTACATACCTGTTTCAAGTCCTGCAGGTCAACCCGGTAGGTCCTAATCGGTGGCACCTTCTCCTTCTTAGGCTGTGGTTGTTTCTGATGTTGCTGCTGCTGCTGTTTTTGCTGCTGCTGTATCTGCTGTTTCTGCTGCTGTTATTGCTGCTGCTGTTGTTGCTGCTGCATTACTTTAGTTGAGGTCGATGGGCCCTCAACATTTGGGCCTGTCACTGCTGATGGCGGTTTTTTCTTTTGCTCCGCTCTTGTGTTTTTGGGAGCGGGCTTGGGTTGTGGTTGTTTTTGCTGCTGTGGTTGTTGTTGCTGTTGTTTTTGCTGCAGTTGTTTTTGCTGCTGTTGTTTTTGTTCCAGCTGCCGTTGCGCTGCCTCTTGTTGTCGGCGCGCCTCTTGGTTTAATTTCAGCTGACTGAGGAGGGGCTCCATTTCCTCCTTGAGCTTTCTGAGGTCTTCCTCGTATTGGCTGATTTTTGCTTGTTGGGCATTCAGGGCCTTTACAAGTGCTGTCTCATCTTGGAGGTCCGCCTCTACCTCCAAAGCCTTCGTTGTCGGCGGGATTGGCTCTGGCTCGGATATGATTACATCCATATTTGGAGGCCTGAAGAGCCCCTCTCCACCTTCGGAAATGTATTCCGTTTTCTCAGACTCATCGTAGTCTGAGAACTCACTCTCGGTGGTAATTCCTACCTTACCACCCTCCATTGCCTTGCGCATATCACGCCGCTTAGCGGCGTTAGCTCTCTCTACCTTGTTAGGGCTATGCTTCTTGAGCTTCCTCTTTTTATTAGCTGTCGCTGCCGCTATGCCCTGGTCTGATGCCTGACCAGATGTTGTTGGTGTTTTCGATACCGCTGCTGGCACCACCGTAATATCACCTGATTTGTCGGCAGAGGTATCTTTCGATACCCCCGCTTTCTTCTCCTTTACCATTTGCTGCTCTTCCCAATCGATGAAATCAGCAATTTCTCGATTGTGAAAAAAAGCAATAATATTTTTTGTCGACTCCGCACGGGATTCGAACCCACGACCTCTGGATTCGTCTGCAGACGCCACCTCCACTGGGCTACCGATGAGTTATATTAAACAGTGGCCACTTGCCAACTTTACTAAACTGAGACGATTGCACTTATTTAACTTGAAAATAAACGATAATAATACTTCTTCACACGATGGAAGTCAAAGAGCGACTGGGAACCGATGCTTTATCAGTGACTAGGCCGTTGCCAGCCCAAGAAATTTCTTTGGGCTGATTTCTGAAAATTTCAAATTTGATAGAAATTCAAATAAATTAAATAAATTGCTCGCTTTTGCTGTCAGTTATAAAATTTAAAAACAAATTTTCAAAGAACAGAAACAAGACAGTAATAGTGTGTGAAAAATTTGTTGTTTTCCCGTTCGCTTACTTTTGTGTAGTTTTTTTGTTGGTGAGAGAATTTTACCCCCACTCTTTAAAATATCTCTTTTTACGAATTTTGGTGCAGAAAGTACGCGAACGGACCTAATATCTAGATGCCGCCCTATTCGACTTCCACCATGAGAATACTATAGTTTTCATATACATAAGTACAAAGCCTATATCTCAAGCATTGAATAATTACAAATAGAAGTGGACACCGAAAATTGCTCAAACGACCATGCGACTTATAAGCCTCCAGTGAGTGCCATTAGTAGCTTTAATATCATTTTCATGATATTGGTTTTTGTATATGCTAATTGAAATGCTCAAAAGGGATTAAAAAAGTCCTTTTGGGATCTTTTTTGAAAACGAACTATATGAATATTTATAGATGAAGACAATAATATGTACGCGTTAAATGGGATAATGGTCGCATTCGGAAAGCTAGTGGCTACGTAGCCAAGGGGTTCTGATTGGCTAAATCTAGCTACAAAAGTAGTTGAAATTTCCCCTCCGACGTAGTGTAAAAATTTCGGCTAAAAAGTTAGTTGGCACTGATTTTGACGTTTCACAATCAGCTGTTGAAAAAATTTAAAAAAGATACAAACATTTTAAAATGAAACTTATTGTGCAGTATTTAGAAATAAATTACGAAATAGAGGCAGATGAAGAAATTTGCAATAAAATCTTAACAGGTAATGTTTTTTAAGTGCAATAAACAAAACAATTCACTTAACAATTTTGTTTCAGATCCAGTGTATGCCGCAGCATTCATGGAACAAAGTTTGAGTGCACAAAATGCAGAACATACGGTGGAAGGTAAATTTGAGTTATTTTGAAAAATCTTAAATTATTTCAATGTAGTAAGCTAAAAAATATATCTAACAATATTATTACAGATTCAGTGTCTACTCCAACAAATCTTGATTATGCACAAGAAAACACAGGCAATATAGAGAAAGGTAAAATTAAATTGTCTCTTATTTAAAAAAAGAATACCCTATTCATAAAGATTTCATTTTTTAGAATCTTCTTGGGAGCACCGCACCGTTCTTCTGTTTTAAGAAGAATGTAACAGGCACAAACATGAGCTAAGAAACCCAAAAATCAGGCGCAGGACGGTGTTCCTTAAAATTAAGGAGGCGATGGAGGGTAAAGGCTACAATTTTAAAGAGAGCTCGCTGGAAAAGAAGCTGGGCAATTTAAAGATAAGGTATAACCGCATCCTGGATAACAACAAAAAAACTTCCACAGGTCGAGGGCGCATGTCCTGGCCCTACTTCGAACAAATGTGCCTGATATATGAAGACGAAGTTAATGTCAGGGATGCGCCTACAGTGAGCTCTCTGAACCCTTCATCGCTGTGTGCTCCCTCGGATTGCACTCCCTCGGATTGCACTCCCTCTACCTCCAAACAAGCAACCCTTCGCTCAAAATTAGTTGCACTGGAGGAGGAAAAGGTGGAAATCGCACGAGGGGTGCTAAATGAATTGAAGGAACTGCGAGTTCTAAAACAAAAAAAATTGGAATTTGAAATGCTTAAATACAAGGAAGAAAAAGAAAATAGAACAAGTAAGTTAATATAATTTCTTAAAATATATTCTCCTAATATCATTTTATTTTTTAGATAACTGAGAACTTGCAGAGATTGGATGGAGAGTTATCGTGTGTTTTTTTTTTGTTAATTAATTCTATAATTTTTGTTTTTAACTGTGATGAAATACTTTTTTTTTAAATGAATTGTTTTTTTTTTTTGTTTAGTATTAAGTGTGTTATTTTTATTTTTAAGAAAGCTTATAGTTAGGTTAAGATTAGTTTATAAGTTTAGTAATAAGATTTTTAGTCATGAAGACAAATTGAAGTTCCTTTTTTTGTAAACAAAACAAAGTACAAATAAAAAAATTCATTGAAAAAAGTACATATTTTATTTTTAAAAATTGTTCAACAAGAAATTTCTTTTTCTAGCACAGCTGCTTCTTTCTTGGTTTTCCATGTTTTGACTTGAATTTAAATCATTTCCCAGATCGTCATCATTTTCAGATTCGATGTCAGAAAAATTTCCAGATTCATTAAATAAATGAATGTGGTTGTGCAAAATGCAACTAGCTGTTATAATTTTATTGGCCAGCATAGGACTTGAAACATCCAAATATTTCAATCGACGAAATCGGCCTTTGAGAAAACCAAAAGTTCGCTCTATGGTTATTCTGGCACTGCTTAGGCGTGTATTGAAATTGATTTGCCTTTCGAGAAGGTGTCCATTGTCACGGAAGGGAGTTATTAGGTTTTGACCTAGAGGGTAGGCAGCATCTCCTACAAGATGGTAGTCGGCAGGCAAGAATTGAGTCAATTGATCAGAGAGAGGACTATTTCTAAAAAACTCTAGCATCATGTAGTCGACCAGGAGCGCCTACATAAATATCGATGAAAACAGCTCGATGGTCACAAACTCCTTTTAAAGAAATTAATATGTAAATATATTTGTTAAAATTAATATATATTAAGTGTACCTTGTAAAATAATCGAATGCGTATTTTTTCTGTTGTAGTAGTCTATAGGGTTCTTGACCGGCTGTTTTATTTGAATGTGACACCCATCCATCGCACCAACGATCCCGGGAATATAACCTCCTGATTTTTCTCGAAATACCTTCATTAGAATATTTATGTATGTGTTATTTCAAAATGATGAACTGAATTTGTCAAAAATTTTATGTACACATACCCGGGATATATCATTATATTGGCTTATTGTTATTGATGGCCACTTAATGTATTGAGCCAAAAGGGAACACAACAAATCCAGAATCTCACTAAATGAATTGTGTGCTGAACTTGGTGCTAAATTGAAACGATCGCCAGAGGACAAAAAACTCTCTTGTTTGCTTAAAATCCAAATAGTATACAAAAGTTTTTTTTTACGTTTACGGCAATCACAGCTCTAGCTATTTGGCAAATATATGAAGTGTCTTAAATTGACCACAATTAAACTATTTCACATACCTATGACTTCATCTTCTTCCGAATCGCTCATTATATCTAATTTTTTTATTTGTTTTTATTTAATTTAAAAATATTGTTTAAAATTCTCAAAACTTTCTCAAATGTTTCCGATTTTGCGTTTGTTTACTTTTGCATCTGTCATTAATATGACAGCTCAGGGTTGACTAGCTTTGTAGTGAAGTTTTGCATTCACAAATCTAGTTGAATTTCGACTACGTAGCCACTAGCTTTCCGAATGCGATCAATGTGTTTGTGTCGCCACAAAAAAAGAATAGGTATACCTATCTTCATTTTAATATGTTAGGTAGGTAGGTATTTAAAAAGATACTATTCATTTTTCGTGTGTAAAAAATTGCAATTTTCTTACTATTTTTATTTTGTTTTGGAGATTTGGTTAAATTGATTTACCAAATCGTTTACTTGGAGGTTTGTTGTTCCAAATAAAAAAATTGTAATTACTTTTTCATGAATTTTTTTATCGGTACTGGCAGATATACCTACCATTTTACGAATACTTAATTTTGTGAATGTTAGTACGATATGGCCGAGTGCATGTTGTATGATAACTCAAAAAATAAATTTCTTCAGTAAAGGCATTTGAAGGTTTTTAAACTTTTTAAATAAACTGAAACAAAAATGGAATACCTACATATAATTTATTAAATAGTACTTATATATGCACATAAATAATGCATTACTATTTCTTGAAATTTTTCTACAATTTGCAATGTCTAACTTAAATCAAATAAATTATTTTGTCTTAATTTTGTTAAGGAGACGTTGAAAATAATTGGAATGAAATAAATGAAAACGACGATGAAATGTCCTTTACATAGGTATTTTGTAGGATATATTGCAAAATCTGTGCTAAAGAAAAATGACTGATTTATGCAAATTGTTTATGGACAAAAGCAAATGTCAAAACAAAGACACTCCATATATAGAGTGTCCTTGTGTCAAAATAACTATGAAACAAGGAAACATTTAATAAAATTTCGTCAATTTGAAAATAAGATTAATGGAGGCTTGACAATTCCCAAAAGAGAATTCGTAAATTATGTAAAATGTACTGTGCAATATTTTGTAGAAGAGTGCTTCAAAAGGACACTTTTCTCAGAATTCAACCACAACAGCACTTAATTATAAAACTTATGTTAAAACTAAATGATGAATAACAAAAATCTTATATCAATCAAAATTCGCTAGCAGCAGTTTTTCATAACGTAGCTTGGTCTTGATCATTTAGTTTCAATCTTAGTTTCATACTAAATTTAACTCGATCGAGTTTAAATTTTAAAGGAAGTGTTTTTTTCATTGAAATGTACATACGAGTATATGTACCAGTATAACTATCTGATCTTATTAATAATATATTCTTGTACATTATCTTTTTTATACTGTTTTTATTTTATTTAAGAGTTTTGGTAAAGTGTTGCAACTATAATTTGATGTGGTTTGTTCAATTTACAGTTTTTTTTTTTCAAAGCAAAACAAAAATTACTTAAAATCGTCTGCCTTACGTACAAAGTATTTGAAGTTAATCAAAACATTGATAAACAACGTAAATCGGCGAAGGTTCAACAAGATACCTTAGGTATATGTTAGTACCTTACTTACTGAACTCAAGAAAAAACTCAAAACTGTACATATGTTTTAAAT
This sequence comes from Eupeodes latifasciatus, assembly GCA_920104205.1. Classification (NCBI taxonomy): domain Eukaryota; kingdom Metazoa; phylum Arthropoda; class Insecta; order Diptera; family Syrphidae; genus Eupeodes; species Eupeodes latifasciatus. The sequence continues at coordinate 42,336,812 of OV049927.1, read as the reverse complement.
ATAACATAATATTTATTACACCATAATACATACATATGTATCTTATGTAAATTGCATACATAGGTATTAACTAGGATCTAGATATACATATGTATGTACAGACATATGTATGTAGGTAAATACTATTTTTGTGTTTCAAAGACCAAACCAAATTTTGCACTTGTCAAATTGAAATCTAATGAACCTACCTACCTACTTACCTTACCTACTGATAACCTTCATCTATTCAACTGGTATTTAAAGTAGATATATTGTGATATGAACCTACAAGAAAGGTACATATACCTTCCTCAATATTTGTGTTCAAAATTTGTTCAAAGGTAGATGTACCTCTGTAAGGTACAGATAGAATTATACTCAGGTACTGCCTTGAAAATTATAGGTACATATGTAGGTAAATATTTTTCCGAAAGTAGGTTAACTTTCATAACTTTCATAGATACCTTTGTCAATTTCATTAAATTAAAACAACACGTCGATCAATATAATTATGTCTTGTTCAAGGTTGGCGCAACACATTATTATAAAAAGAGGCTGGGATGCGACCCACACTGATAACATCCCATCCCGTCTGCCGATTTGTCTTGCTTAAAATGTTTGTAGGTTTTCGTGTTTTGTTAAAAAAGTTGTCAGTTGAATTATTCTAAAAATTAAAAAATTTCCAACAATATTTTACATATAATGAAAAAAATTGATTTCACAGTCGAAAATCAATTTTTCCGAACTTATAGTCATTTTTTGTTCTCAAAATTTTACCAGATGTCAAAAACGTTATTCTTCTTTGTACAAAATTATTTTGGAGATAAAATCATTTTTTTCGTAAAATATTCGAGGTGACAAATATTTGTTTACAGTTTTTTTGATTTATAAAAAAAACCGTTAACTGGATTTTTTTTTTTCAAAAATATACTTGTATGGTATCAAGTTACAATATAAAATTCAATTTAAGTATCTAGCGGTTTTGGTTCGTGAAATATTTTGGGTTAACAACATTTTCATTTGAAGTCGATATCTCTACTGCTTCTTGAGGTATGGACGACAAAAAAAAAACTTAGCGAACGTACGGACATAAATACGAACATAGTACGTATACATACGCACGCACAGACATCTCTCTAAAAATCTTTTATTTTATTTTATTTTATTTGAAACGTCTAGAAATGTCAAATTTTTCAATTCGACAAATCGGACCGATTACAATAACTTCCTATGGGAAGTTAAAATTAAAGCGACTACAAAAACTGCTAAACGTCAAAACTAATTCCATGCCACCGGCAACCTAAAGCAAAACATTATCTCAAAAAAAAAATACGTAAAAGCAAAAACAAAGTAAGAAAATAATTCTTAAAGCTATATAGTACCTACCATAAAATGTATATAAAAAAATTCAACAACGCGAGTAGAAATTGTATGTTATTTGTGTACGCGCAGTGCACTGGTAAATGTTAACAGTAGGCTTTAAGAATCCCTTTTTACTCCACTTTGATTATATCTTTTTTTCTTCAGTCGACAGTTTTGTTTAAAGCAAAGAAATCTGCCAAAAATACTAGGTACTAAAATAGTTGAAAAATATGATAGGTAGGTACGCCCCCAAATTATATTATACATATGTGTATATACATATGTTATATCCGAGCACACTTGTGCGCCCCAACAAATTTCAAACAAAGATAAACCCACGCAAAATCTTGACTTCAAATTCAATTAAATACTTTGTAATAATTCTTCAAAGATGATGCAACGATAATAAACATAAATTGCATATCAGCACTTCTTGGCCTTCAGCCTCGTGCAAGAGTATCAAATGTATATCAAAAGTAAATCACAACATTGAATCATTGTATCATCCGCAGTCAAACAAAGATTTGCTGCGTAAGCATATTAATAATATAAAAGGGATCTCCAGATCTCTTTCTAGTTCAGTTTTCAGTTTTCAGTTTTCAGTAGTTGTTCAACGTATAGCCGATGATTTCCCCCGACCAACGGTAAGGGATCTGACGCTTGAATAATAAAAGTGTTTTAACCAAATATAAACGGTCTTTTATTTCGGTTGCCCTGTTCCCAGAACAGGAAGAAAGATTTTTTTTTGAATCTTTGCGAAAACTCAATTAAAATTGGCGCAGTCGGTAGGATTAACTTAAATAGAGCGAAAATCTATTTGTCGAAAAGTTAATCCGTGAAACGAACGACGCGAAACTGCAATCGCGTCAAAAAACATTGAAAGTGAAAAGAAAAAGATTTATTGGTGAACGAAAATCATCAATTAAAATTTTTAATCAAAATCAATGTTAAAAATAATTAAATGAAGTGAAAAGTGATTAATTTTCGAACGAAAATCGTGAGTTTCATTTGACCAAATTTAATGACAAAAAATAATAATTTTTCGAACGAAAATCGAAAATTATTAAAAAGAAAATTATTTAGTAACCAACGCCAGTGAATATGGTTAATGTTGCGAAACCTCATAGAGAGGAAATAATTTCAAGTGAAGAGTGAAAAGTGGAAGTGAAGTTAAAGGCGGATGAACAATTAAAAAGTAAATTAATTGAAAAGAAAAAAGAAAAGAAGAATAAAAAATTAAATTAAATTAAACAATACAGAAAATTGAGTAAAGATAAAATAAAAATGAGTGAGTGAGAAAAAGAAAAATTAATAAATAAATAAATAAAAAGAACAGAAAGAACAGAAAGAACAGAAAGAAAAAATAATTTTTTTTTATAAAAATAAAAAATGCAAACAAATTAAAAACAAAAAAAATAAATATAAACGATAAAAATCAAAAACAAAAAGGTTAATTGCAACAAATAGTGCAGCTAAAATAAAAAAAAATAAAAAACATACCTACCTAAAAACTTTTTAAATTTATGGTTCAAATTAAATGTGGAAAATCCACTTGAACCCAACGTGGAAGTAAGTGGCATGATCTAAGGCCCCAACGAGATCAATAAGTTGATGAAACGAATCAGAAGAGATTCGCACCGAGCTGAATTAAGGCAGCTAAACTATAATCAACAAAGAAACTTTCAAGAACAAGAAGACAACATGGAACCATCAGTAGCACCACAACAGCAAGAGCAGCAACAGCAGCAGCAACAACCACCATTAGTAGGAGGTAATATTAATTTAAGATCTTTAGAATTAAATCCCCTTAAATATATAGAAAGGTTACAAAATTTTGACGGTAAAACCGAAGACCTCCCTATTTTTATTTCAAATGTGGATGATATAATCCCCACATTATTAACTTATAATGATGTTTCATAAAAATGTGTATAAATATTCTTAAGAGTAAATTTATAGGAAGAGCCAGACAGGCTATCGAAATTCATACCCATCTTACTAGATGGATTGATATAAAAAACATGCTTTTGCAAAATTTCGGCGGATTTAAAAATTCGTTCCAATTATATGAGGATCTCAGAGCTTCTCAATATAGAGGCGATCCGCTTAAATTTTATAACTACATACAACATACTCTTTCCTTGTTAAACCAAAAGAGTTTACAAGAGAATAATATTTCTGATATCCCACGTAATAATGAAACAGCGCTTAAAATCTTCAAAGAAAGATTACCGACGCATATGAGAACAATTCTATATGCATTAAAACCCCCAACCATGGAGTCAGCACTTCATGAGATAACTGAAGCAGGATTTATCAATCGACAAAATAATGACTTTAATAATGAAAAACAAAAGCACACTAACACTAATAAAAAAATTGAAAATAGGTATGAGAATAAGAATAAAAATAATAATAATAACTTTAAAAATCCTAATAACCCATTTAGGAATAATGAAAATAATAAAAATTGGCAACCAAAACCTTATGTGCCGAACAATCAAAATAATTATAACAGACCAAATAATAATAATTATAATAATAACAATAATAACAGAAATAGACAGTATCCTCAAGGATTTGAACCAATGGATATCGATCCAAGTTCATCCCAAGTTAGGAGAGCACATGAAGCTAACTACGTAGACAAACAAAAAGAACAAACGCAAGCAAATTTTCGGCATTTTGCCTCGGAACCTCACTTCCCTATATTAAATTAGAAAAAGGGAATACAATTTTAAGACTCCTTATTGACACCGGAGCAACTAATAGTCTTTTGCGGGAACAAGATTCTCCAAAGGAATTTACAAAATGGCGTACCAATCCCATGACAATACGGACAGCAGGAAACCCTATAGTAGTAAAAAAGGATGTATTAATACCAAAAAACAGATTCGCACTATCTGTAAAAAATGATTGTGAATTCCAAGTGCATACCTTTAATGAAGAGTATAATGGAATAATTGGAAACAATATTTTGATTCCAAATGATGGAGAAATAAATTACAAAAATAAAACATTGAAATTGAATGACGAAATCATACCTTTATTCTTCAGCGAAAATGAAGAAAAGGAATATGAAAAGACAATCAATTATTTTAATGAAATAAAACCTGTAGACTCCATATTAAATAATGAAGTGAAAAAGGATCTGCGAACAGATCACTTAAACAAAGAAGAAAAACAAATATTATATAAATTAATAAAAGAATGCGACGGAGCATTTTATAAAAAGGGTGATGATTTAACTTTTACAAATCATGTAAAACATAACATCCCAACGGAAGATAATTCTCCCATATACACAAGGATATACAGATATCCTGAGATCCACAAAAAAGAAGTGGATAGGCAAATAAAAGAAATGTTAGAATCAAAAATAATTCAGCATTCAACTTCGCCTTATAACGCCCCAATCTGGGTCGTACCTAAAAAAGAAGACCACGCTGGTAATAAAGAGTGGCGTATAGTAATAGACTATAGAAAATTAAATAATATAACCAAAGAAGATAAATATCCAATACCAAACATGGATTCAATACTAGACAAACTAGGACATGCAGTGTATTTCAGTACACTTGATTTAACAAAAGGTTTCTATCAAATAGAAGTAGAACCTAAAGATAGAGAAAAGACAGCATTTAGTACTCTATCCGGACACTATGAGTTCGTACGGATGCCATTCGGGTTAAAGAATGCACACGCAACCTTTCAGAGACTTATGAATGAAGTTTTGAAAGACTACATTGGAAAAATATGCTATGTTTATCTAGATGATATCATAATATTTTCCTCAAGCCTACAAGAACATATGGATTCACTCCATAAAATTTTAAGTACACTTAAGAACGCAAATCTTAAAGTATCATTAAATAAATCTGAATTTCTACGTAAAGAAACAGAATTCTTAGGGCATATAGTGACTCCAAATGGTGTTAAACCAAATCCGAAAAAAATCGAAATAATAAAGAATTTTCCCATTCCCAAAACAGTGAAAGAAATTCAATCTTTCCTAGGATTAACAGGATATTACCGTAAGTTCATTTCTGACTATGCGGCTATTAAACCAATGACCCTATGTCTTAAAAAAGATAGTAAAATAAATATAAAAAATGAAAGCTATATAGAATCTTTTAATAAATTAAAAACTTTAATGACAAATGACCTTATAAATAGACATCCAGATTTTACCAAAGAGTTTACTCTAACTACTGATGCAAGTAATTTTGCTATTGGAGCGGTGTTAAGTCAAACACATGGACCCCTATCATTTGCTTCACGCACCTTAAATAACCATGAGTGCAAATACAGCACAATAGAAAAGGAATTATTAGCTATAGTCTGGGCTACAGCTCAATTTAGACATTACCTTTACGGTAGAAAATTTATTATAAAAACCGACCATAGACCCTTAGTGTGGTTACACAACTTAAAAGAACCAAATAGTAAGCTCCAGAGATGGAAAATAAGACTCGAAGAATATGACTTCGATATACAATATATACCGGGAAAAGAAAATAAAGTGGCAGATGCATTGTCACGCATAAAAATTGAAAATAAAATAAATATGATAAATAACGATAACGATGATGATGAACATACTCAACATAGTGCTGAGTCAGATAATTCTAATTTAATTCCTATTAGTGAGAAAGCTGTTAATTTCTTTAACAGACAAATAATCCTTGAAATCAGCGAAAATGATCATCAAGAAATTATTTACCCACATGTTGGAAAAAGAAGAGTTATATTTACGCGCAAAGAATTTAAAGAAGAAGACTTCATAAATATAATAAAAGAAGTAGATATTACAATACTAAATTGCATATATGTCAAAGATGACGAAATATTTAAAAATTTCCAAGATATATGGAAAAAAGAGAACAAGTTAAGTAATAAAATATTACATAGAAGCACAAAGCTTTTGCAAGATCTAAAAATAGACGAAGCAAACGAAATAATATTAAAGACACATAAAAATAATAACCATATAGGTATAGAGAAAGTATATCTTGATTTAAATCGAAAATATTATATACCAAACTTCAAGACATTAATAAATAAGCAAATAAATAATTGTCATCTATGTATGACTAAAATCGAAAGAAATCCAATTAAGTTACCATACGAAAAGACAGAAACGCCAAAAAATCCAAATGAACACTACCACATAGATATATGGTTCTTAAATCACAAAAAGAAATATCTATCATGCATCGATAAGTTTAGTAAATATGCTGCTATCGAGCCTATAAAACATAAAACATATACAGACGTTTTAAATGCTTTAATGAAAATTTTTACATATATGAAAAAACCAAAGCAAATAACGCTTGACAACGAAAACGCCTTCGTTTCCGAAACTTTAAAAAACTTCTTAGAGAATAATGAAATAAATATACATTATTGTACAGCCAACCGGCATACAGGCAATTCAGATATAGAACGCCTCCATAGCACACTTAATGAACATATCCGAATTTTAACTCAAATTCGAGATTCAGGTGAAGAAATTGAACCTATAGAACATACAACAAATGCAATACTTACATACAATAATGTAATTCATTTAACAACAAAAGAAAAACCTATCGACGTACACTTTAATAAAATTGACAACGAAATAATCTATAAACGAATTGAAGAAAATAAAATAAAAATATTAAATAAATTAAACATAAATAGAAAAGATGTAAGCATAGACGAAAATTATGCAAAGGTAACAGAACAAGAGAAAATAAAAAACAAAATTGCACCTAAACATAAAAAGGTGAAAGTTATTAATAAAACTGATAAAAAATACACGTTACAAGAAGGAAACAGATTTAAGAAAATTCCTAATCGTATTCTTCATAAAGATCAATTTAGGAAGAAGAAAAAATATCAACAAATAAAATCTTCCAATTTCAGATCCAATAAGGATATTGCATCAAATGTTGCAACCCATGGCGATAATGCAGAAAATAATGATAATAATGATGATTATGATAACCCTCAACCAAGTACGAGCAGAATTGGAAGTCATTGACTTAAATAAGGGAAATGGATTCACTTTAATCCAACTAGAAGAATATCCACTAATAGAAAGTTACGATACTATAATTCATATAATAAATTTAACTGAATATGAAAAAAATATAGAAATTATGGAAAGGAATGTTAAAAGAATTCCAGAAGAAAATGACAGTTTTATAAGAAAAATGTCAAAAATACGAAAAGAGTTTGAAGTACTCTTACCCCATCCCAAATCAAATAGACAAAAAAGAGGATTAATAAATATTTTAGGAACAGGTATGAAATTTTTATACGGAACCATGGACGACAATGATCGCCAAGATATCGAAAAACATTTGAAAATAATTGAAGAAAACAATCATAAAGAGATAACGAATTTAAACAAACAAATAATAATAAATGAAAAATTTAATAAACAAATCAAAATACTTACTGAAACTTTAAATAATGAAACTAATAAAATAATTAAAAGAATCAATACATTTATAGGAAGCTACGATTATGTAAAAGATATAGCTAAAATACAGTACGAGATAAAGTTAAGAGAAAACCTCGAATATTTACACGAGGACATAGAAAAAATAAAAGAAATAATAATGACTTCAAGATTAGGTATACTCAGCAGAGATATTTTAACTGTAGAAGAAATAGATAAATACGGCATAATATAAATAACTTGGAAGAATTAAAACTCAGTTTAGCCCTATATAAAACCAATATTATATTTATAATTAAAGTACCCAAATATACAGATAAACTGTATAAAAAGATATACGTTCAACCCATTCCAAATAAGGATAGTAATTCACAATTAAAAATAAACAAACACCTTTATCTGACAAAAGATCAAATAATATATGACAGTACTAAACACGTACAAAATTTAACCAAAATAAATGATGATTGTATAGAAAATATACTTAAAAAATCAATGAATTGTAAACTTATAAAAAATATAAATGAACAAATATTAGAAATAGGAAATAATAATCTTGTATTAATTAATGTAAAATTACAAGAACTTAATCAAAATTGTAATAATCAAAAAATTAAAATTAAAGGTAACTACCTTATTAGATTTGAAAATTGTAAAGTTAAAATAAACAATAAATCATATGAAAGGAAAAATTATAAGCATGAGCTTATAATTCCTAATACAATATTGGATATAAATTATACTAAAATTGAAGAATTAACTTTTGAAGAATTAAAATATCAAAATATAAACAATTTAAAAGAAATACAAGAATTGAAATATAGTCATAAAAAGTCAAGTTTCAAAATATATGTTATCATTTCAATCATTTTAATAATTGTAATAATTTATGTTTATCTAAAATTAAAAAGTAAAAAAAGGAAGATAATAAATAATGTAAGTCTTCCAACGGTCAATTTCCGACCCTTAGAAGAATCTAAAGGGGGGGGTGTTATATCCGAGCACACTTGTGCGCCCCAACAAATTTCAAACAAAGATAAACCCACGCAAAATCTTGACTTCAAATTCAATTAAATACTTTGTAATAATTCTTCAAAGATGATGCAACGATAATAAACATAAATTGCATATCAGCACTTCTTGGCCTTCAGCCTCGTGCAAGAGTATCAAATGTATATCAAAAGTAAATCACAACATTGAATCATTGTATCATCCGCAGTCAAACAAAGATTTGCTGCGTAAGCATATTAATAATATAAAAGGGATCTCCAGATCTCTTTCTAGTTCAGTTTTCAGTTTTCAGTTTTCAGTAGTTGTTCAACGTATAGCCGATGATTTCCCCCGACCAACGGTAAGGGATCTGACGCTTGAATAATAAAAGTGTTTTAACCAAATATAAACGGTCTTTTATTTCGGTTGCCCTGTTCCCAGAACAGGAAGAAAGATTTTTTTTTGAATCTTTGCGAAAACTCAATTAAAATTCATACATATATGTACCTATATTCATATCATATTAACCTACTAACCTCCATTTGTGCATATGAATACCTACATATATGTAATTACTAATTACCTAATATTTGCCTAAACAATCCTACCTACCTACTGATGTAATACAGCCATAAATGATTTCTATACTTTCTGATACTACTGTACCATATCAGTTAATTTTGTATAACACTGTACAATATGTCAAATGAATTAAGAATTATAGGTTAAGAATAAAGTTGTCTTTTGTTATCTGGAACTCAGCGCGTTTACTTCAGTGGTGACGAGGATGGGAAGTAACACGCAAGTAACTCCCGCATCAAGTGCTCCAGTTATTCAACCGTTCCCAGCGTATAAAAAAGAAGATAGCTGGAAAACGTACCTCAGGCAAATGGAACAGCACTTCGAGGCGTGTAGAATCACAGACGATAACCAAAAGCGAGCATTTTTCTTGTCATGGGTTGGTGCAGAGAACTTCGAAATCCTCCCGAAACTCTACGGCGTAGATGACGTGGCTACTAAGAGTTTCAAAGATCTCACTGGTAAGCTTAGTGAACACTTCACTTCTAAAATTCATGTACTTGCAGCGCGCTAACAGTTTCACAAAACGGTAATGAAGCCTGGACAATCCTATGCATCTTGGGTTGCAGACCTCAGAGGAGTGGCTCGTAATTGTCTTTTCACGTGTTCAGGTGAAAACTGTGGCAATTCTTACGTAGACAACATGATACGAGACATTCTGGTGTTGTATACGCCTCACAATAGTGTTCGCACGCAGGCACTCCAGAAAGCAGATCCATCACTCGAAGATGTACTAGACATTGCGAGTGCATTTGAGACCACACAACAAACTTTTTCCGCAATTACTGATAACAGTAACATAGTCGAAATTAATCAGCTACCAGTGGCTTCCGGTCATGGGGATTACCGTTCCCCTTCGCAGTCTCAATCACCCAATAAATCTTGCCCAAATTGTTTTGTCAACCACAGTAGGATAGAGTGTCGACATTACAAATCAGTCTGTCGTAGATGCAAGACAGTGGGACACATTGAAGCAGTCTGTATGTTAGGAGCGAGTACGGCAGCAGGGGGTACTAATGAGAAGTCGAGTTGCAAAAACAAAAATCGTAAGAATCAGCGGTATCGAAAAGGCTCTCATCGCCAGCAAAAGTCACAATCGCAAAACAGATCTTCTGGTTATTCAGCAGAGAGGTTACATTTTTCCGAATTTGTGCTATCGCACGCTGACGGGCAATTTGGTTCAAGCTCGGGCATCATGATTGAGTTAAAATTCAATGGTAAGATGATGTCATTTCAAGTAGACACAGGAGCATCGTGCTCGTTAGTAGGGCATGAGGGTTATAAGCAACTGGGTCAACCCAAATGTTTTACTACGAACAAGGCCTTGCAGGCATAAGGTGGATCACTGCTTTCCATTAGAGGAGAACTGAAAGTAGATGTTTCGTATAAGGAAGAAACCCATAAAGTCAATTTACTAGTCGTGGACAGTGGTGGTGCCAACATTCTAGGAATGGACTGGTTTAGGGCATTTAACCTCACTATTCAACATTCCGTTTGATCAATCAACTCAAGTGACTCATTGCTCAACAGCATTCAAGCACTGTGTAAGGCACATGCTGATTTGTTTTCAACAGGATTGGGTGGGTGCAAAGAGTATAAAGCCCACCTTGCACTCAAAGAAGGGGCTGTTCCAAAGTTCGTTCGACATAGGCCGATTCCTTATGCACTTGTAGAGAACACGAAAAAAGAGGTTGATCGCTTAGTTGCAGCGCAGATTCTGAAACAGGTACATCGTACGCAGTGTGCAGCTCCCGTGGTAATTGTACAGAAAGCGAATGGTGGCATTAGAATCTGTGGAGACTTTAAGTCTAGTGTGAATCCGCAGCTTATTGCTAATCGACACCCTATACCATGTATTCGTGACATTTTTCATACTCTTCGTGGAGGGAAAATGTTTACAAAGATAGATCTCTCGGATGCTTATCTTCAAATCGAGTTGGATGATGAGTCGAAGGAGATGGCTGTGATCAATACACCTTTTGGATTGTACCATATCAACGTCTACCGTTTGGTATAAGCAGCGCACCGGGTGAATTCCAGAATATAATGGAGCAACTGTTTGCCGACCTTCCTGTAGCAGTATATCTGGATGACATCGTTGTTTCGGGTAAGGATGACATGGAGCATTTGCAGACGTTGAAGGAGGTGATTGGTCGTCTTCAAAGTAATGGGTTTCGGTGCAATCAGCAGAAATGTACTTTTGCTAAAAAAGAACTGGAATATTTAGGCCATACTCTGTCTGCCGCTGGTATTCGTCCATCCGAAAAGCATTTGGAAGCCATCCAAAACATACCACAGCCATCAAATCTAAAGGAATTGGAAGCTTTAATAGGTAAATTGAACTATTATAACCAATTTATACCCAATTTTTCGCAGGTGGCAGGTCCACTTAATGCACTCCGTGCAAAAGACGCTGAGTTTGTTTGGTCTGCTTGTCAACAAAATGCAATGGACACTTTAAAAAACAGTATATTACAAGCTGCGCGGTTAGCTCATTTTGATGATTCACTACCTCTAATCTTGGCTACAGATGCCTCCAGCTACGGCATTGGGGCTGTCATATCGCATAGATATCCGGATGGGACGGAGAGACCCATAGCATTTGCCTCCAAGACACTCGATAAGCACCAAAAATTATGTAGCCATATAGAAAAGGAGGCATTATCAATCGTATATGGAGTCAAAAAATTCCATTGCTATTTGTATGGTCGTCTCTTTGAGTTGCAGACGGACCATAAGCCTTTGACCACCATATTCAATCCCAGTAAATCGATTCCTGAAATGACAATGCGACGTCTTCGAAATTGGGCCCTAACCCTTATGGCCTACAACTATCAAATCAAATACCGACCAACGTCTAAACATGGGAATGCTGATGCGCTATCGCGTCTGCCAGTGGGTCCCGATGCAGACTTTGATAAGCTGGAAAACGAATTTCATCAAGTGAACACTGTTATGGAAGATTTGGAAAGAGGCCCGTTAAATGCTGAATCTATAGGTAAATACACTTTAAAGGACGGAGTTCTCACCATCTGCCAAGAAGCAGCAGCTGATCCAAAACGGGAGTATAGCAGTTGGCCTCCGGCGGACGAAGCATGGGAAAGGATACATCTGGACTTTGCCGGTCCATTTTTCAATAAAATGTGGCTTGTTTGTGTAGACTCATTTTCAAAGTTCCCGTTTGTGGTGTCAATGTCAGCTATAACCGCCGAAGCAACTATCAAGGCAATCCAATCCATATTTGCGATTGAAGGACTTCCGAAAATGATTGTCACCGACAACGGAACCCAGTTCACGGCACAAATATTCAAAGAATTTTGTGAATACCATTCAATTCAACACTAACGAACAGCTCCGTTTCACCCGGCATCGAATGGCCAAGCTGAAAGGTTTGTTCGAACTTTCAAAGAATCGTTTAAAAAGAACATGGTAGAGAAAAAAGACTCCCATATGGCATTCAACACGTTTTTAGCTACCTATCAATCAACACCTAATGGAGATTCACTTAAGTCTCCGGCTGAACTACTTCATGGACGTCAGTTTCGAAGCCTACTATCATCTTTTGTTCCAGTAGATAAGAAGTTAAAACTGAAGACCACCGCTCCCAAATTTCAATGTTCCCAGGAGGTTTTCGTGCGTGAATACTTGAAGTAAAAAAAATGGTCGAAAGGAATTATCAAATAAGTATTTGGTAATAAAATGTATGGAGTCCAAACACAAACTGGATATGTAAGACGTCACCAAAACCAGATTCGACCGTCGAGGTACCATTTTGATGCTAATTTTACACTAATGGAACCAGTGGGATCTGCGGACAATCGAAAAGAAAATCTGGGGGGAGGTAAATTTGAATTTAATAATAATGAAAATTTCGATCTTTATAATCAGGTTGGCGAAAGTGATGGTGTTAATACCAATGCAGATAAGGATGAATCCGGCTCGAGGGAAGAAGGTATCTTGCGTTCAGAACCAGTAAGCCAACCGTGTTCATCAAGCCAGGTTGTACTACCACCAGCCACACCTGACATAAGAAGATCACACCGAGTTAAAAAGCAACCTGTACGTTTTCAACCCTAGTGCCGGAAGTTAAATAAGGTGTAAGGAGATGATGTAATACACCCATAAATGATTTCTATACTTTCTGATACTACTGTACCATATCAGTTAATTTTGTATAACACTGTACAATATGTCAAATGAATTAAGAATTATAGGTTAAGAATAAAGTTGTCTTTTGTTATCTGGAACTCAGCGCGTTTACTTCACCTACCTATACTTATGTATGTACATTTGCAATTTTATACTTTGTAGTAAGGTATGATTTGTCCACTATTCCTATTTTCAGAACAAAAAGAAATTTAAAAATAAACCTATCCCAACCCATATCAAGCTAATAACAAAATTGAAGAAAAATTCACCGAAACTCACAAAATCATCATCATGTCGAATTACTTGCAAGCACCAACATCATTTTCATTTTATGAATGAGAACGAAATTTAAAAAAAAAAACCTTCAAAATACATTTTCTGCAGCGAACGTGATTTGGCGTTGAATGCCACACTTTAACAGACATAATATGTACCTACACAGTTCTTATTGTTGTTTTTTATTCTAAATAACGGGGAGAGTACGATAACATTGGCGACAAGGTTTAATGACGGATTTGTATAGAACAGTTAAAAACAAGCATTTTTTACTATGGGAGGGGGGTCTATCTCCCCCCGTTTAGGCGGTAGGGGCAATTTAAAAAAACATGTACATTAAATGGAAAAAAAATAATTAAAAAATAACGGTAATACTTACAATTAAGTATTATACCTTTTTTTAAAGCCAACATTTTTGTCTATTAGCTTGTTTTTAAATCAAGTCAAAACTATGCATAGTTTTTGAAAAAAATTTTTTACTAAAAATGTATGCAAAAAAAAATTAAAAAAAAGGTTTAAAGTGTAGTTTTTCAAAACTTTCAAACTATATCTACTGTTTTTTTTTTAGAATTCATTGCTCTTATTTGTTTTTGATCAAAAACTGAAAACTAGATGACTTTATGTCTTCTAGTTCTTGAGAAAATTGAAAATTACCAAAAAAATATTTTAATTAAATTACTTTTTCCTTGCTTAAGTAATAACGTAGTCCTATTTTGATAGTAATAATCGAATTTGGATTCAGATACACCTAGGGTAAATTAATTTTTCTTAAATCCAGCTTTTTTAAATGCAAAAGAAACTGCATGCACCCCATCTTGCACCCACCGAACCTTGCCCCCTCCCCACCTTGCACGCACTCCAACTTGCACCCACCCCAAATCCTATAGTGTTCCCAAGCAGGGGGGTTGCAGGGGGCAGCATGCCCCCCTTACAGATCCCACTGTTGCATACACCCAAACTCGCACCTACCATTGTTACTATCAAAATAAGACCACTCAAGCAAAAAAAAAAGAATTAAATTAAAATAGTAGTTGTGGTTATTTTCAATTTTCTCAAAAACTAAAAGACATAAAATCATCTAGTTTTCAATTTTTGATCAAAAAAAAAATAAGAGCAATAAATTCTGAAATAAAAACAATGGTAGATAATCTTGAAGTATTGAAAAATTACACTTTAAACCTTTTTTTTAACTTTTTTTACTCAAATTTTGAGTTTAAAATTAAATTTTTCAAAAACTACGCTTAGTTTTGACTTGAATTAAAAACTGGCTAATAAAACAGAATGTTGGCTTTAAAAAAATATATAAAACTTAATTGTAAGTGTCACCGTTATTTTTTCCATTTTAATTATAATTTTTTTAAATTGCCCCTACCGCCTAAACGGGAGGAGATAGACCCCCCTCCCATAGTAAAAAATGCTTGTATTAAGCCCCTCTACCAAAAACCGTTATTATATCTTGGCGCCAAAGTTATCGTACTCGTGCCTAAATGGCAAGGGGCAATTTAAAAAAATTATTATTTAAAATGGAAAAAAATAATTAAAAAATAACGGTGATACTTAGATACAATTAAGTTTTATACATTCTGTTTTATTAGCCAGTTTTTAATTCAAGTCAAAACTATGCGTAGTTTTTGAAAAATTTAATTTTAAACTCAAAATTTGAGTAAAAAAAGTTAAAAAAAGGTTTAAAGTGTAATTTTTCAATACTTCAAGATTATCTACCATTGTTTTTATTTCAGAATTTATTGCTCTTATTTGTGTTTGATCAAAAACTGAAAACTAGATGATTTTATATCTTTTAGTTTTTGAGAAAATTAAAAATAACCACAACTACTATTTTAATTTAATTCTTTTTTTTTTGCTTGAGTGGTCTTATTTTGATAGTAACAATGGTAGGTGCGAGTTTGGGTGTATGCAACAGTAATGTGTGTGCGAATTTGGGTGTATGCAACAGTGGGATCTGTAAGGGGGGGCCATGCTGCCCCCCTGCAACCCCCCTGCTTGGGAACACTATAGGATTTGGGGTGGGTGCAAGTTGGAGTGCGTGCAAGGTGGGGAGGGGGCAAGGTTCGGTGGGTGCAAGATGGGGTGCATGCAAAGTTTCTTTTGCATTTAAATAAGCTGGATTTAAGAAAAATTAATTTACCCTAGGTGTATCTTAATCCAAATTCGATTATTACTATCAAAATAAGACTACGTTATTACTTAAGCAAGGAAAAAGTAATTTAATTAAAATATTTTTTTGGTAATTTTCAATTTTCTCAAGAACTAGAAGACATAAAGTCATCTAGTTTTCAGTTTTTGATCAACAACAAATAAGAGCAATGAATTCTAAAAACAAACAGCAGATATAATTTGAAAGTTTTGAAAAACTACACTTTAAACCTTTTTTTTTTTAAATTTGTTTGCATACATTTTTAGTTTAAAACAATTTTTTTCAAAAACTATGCATAGTTTTGACTTGATTTAAAAACAAGCTAATAGACAAAAATGTTGGCTTTAAAAAAAGGTATAATACTTAATTGTAAGTATTACCGTTATTTTTTAATTATTTTTTTTTCCATTTTATGTACATACTTTTTTAAATTTCCCCTACCGCCTAAACGGGGGGAGATAGACCCCCCCTCCCATAGTAAAAAATGCTTGTTTTTAGCTGTTCTATACAAATCCGTCATTAAACTTTGTCGCCAAAGTTATCGTACTCTCCCCCAAAAGTGTAACTTTTGCTGTTTTTGGGACATTTATATTCTTGAAATTCATGTTTAAATCTCAGTTCTAGATCACCCAAAGCTTCTTAGATAAATAAAACTAATATTTAATAGAAAATGTACCACGCAATATGATTAAATAAAATTAGGTAATATTTATTCATTAAATATTTTTTATGAAGTCTTTGTCCTTTTATTCGTTCAGGAGCTTCATTATCATTATTCAAAAGTATCCTCTATGGATAACATCGAATTCTGTTTCCTTTTTGATTGTATTGATTTATCCACTTAACCTATGCTGAAAATAAAAGTCAAAATCGATGAAATATTTTACTTTATCATTTATCATTTCCAAGATCCTTAATTTTTTAAACGAAAAAAAAAAATTGCATCCTGGTTTGCTGCACCTCTGAAGACAATTAAATCCAAAATCGGTGTTGTTTATGACATCTCCACGTTACATCGCTTTATGGTTTTAGAATATTCATATTTTTTAAACATAAAACAAAACAAATGTTTTGTCCAAACATCTCATACATTAAATATTCCACCATAAACACGGGGTTGGAATCGGCTAGGGTAGTAATTTACTATAAAATTTTTGATAGTCAAATTGACTATCACCAAGCTTTCCTTTTATGTGTAAGATTATTCAACTCAATTAAATTCGATTGATCAATTTCAGATTAGAATATGGAGATGATATCAGCCATGGTGAAATTTTAAAGTAATATCTAAATAAAAGTATTTCTTTTTTTTTTCTAATGTCGTAAGCTTTGTCGTTCAGATTCTGGTAGCTCTATTCAAAAACAGCATATTTGTTGGAAAATGAATATCACATTTTTGTTGTGGCAACTTTTTAGCTATCAATTTGACTATCAATTTAGAGATCAAATTCGTTCATTTTGAAAAAATCACCTTAGCCGAATCCACCCGTTCTATTTTTAGCATTAATAAAAAAACGGTATTTTTAAAACCATGTACCAGTAAATATTTAAACATTTCCAAGTCATTTTTCTGCGCCAAGTAAAAAATCTTGTACGGGTGTAGGCCCAAGTCCCGACGCAAAATTCGCAAAGTTGAAGTCTACGAAAGCCCGAGTTCTTGTGCACGGCGAAGAATAGACTGCCTCGGGTTCTGCTGTACACTTTCACGGACCGCGGCGATGTTCTCGGCCGATCTTGCGTTCTTTAAACGTACGAGTGTTGGCAGATTGTTTACTGAACCGGTCGTATTAAATTTGGTCACCAAACGTTGAAGAGTCGACTGTGAAGGGCCACCACGTCTACCGTAAAATGGGCGCAATGCGCACAACGTTTGCGTTAACGAACACTCATTTTGATAATAAAGTTTTATCATTTCGGGGAAAGAATTTAACTTTCAATTGATATTAGTTGTGGTTCCTAAGAGTACAAGGCCCCCTCTTAATTTTTAATTAATACAAGTTAATAAGTAAGAAATAAATGATAAATACTCAGTCAATGCTGAAAAAATTAAAAACGTGCAACATAAGAGCAGTTTTCTTTAAACGAATTAGTTTCGATTTTCACCATTAACAAATCGTTCAGAGATTTAAAATATCCTTTGCCTTGCATTAAGGAAAGTTTTGCATCTTTCGCAACATTTGATCTAATTCTTTGTTATAAGATGGAAAATCACTTTACCTGGATCACATCTTACTTACTTACTTACTTACTTACTTAAGGTGGCGCTACAGTCCTGTGTGAACTAGGGCCTCACCCAACAAACTTCTCCATCTAGCTCGGTCCCTAGCTAGATGTCTCCAGTTTCGCGCTCCGAGTTGGGTGAGGTCACCTTCCACTTGTGCGCGCCACCTGATTCGCGGTCTTCCTCTACTGCGCTGTCCTGTGGGTGTGGATTCGAAGACTTTCCGGGCCGGAGCATTGGTTTCCATGCGCTCTACGTGACCTAGCCATCTTAGTCTCTGGACTTTTACCCTTCTTGCTAAGTCTACGTCGCTGTACAGCCCGTACAGCTCGTCGTTCCATCTTCTCCTCCACTCCCCTTCGATGCATACGGGACCGTAGATCACACGAAGAATCTTTCTCTCGAAACGACCCAAGGTGCTTTCATCCGCTTTTGTCAAAGTCCATGCTTCTGCACCGTATAGCAGGACGGGGATGATAAGGGTCTTATATAGCGACACTTTGGTCCTTCGAGAGAGAATTTTTCCACTCAATTGCTTTCTTAACCCAAAGAAACAGCGGTTAGCAAGAGTTATTCTTCGTTTGATCTCAGCGCTGGTGTTGTTTTCTGCGTTTACAGCGGAGCCTAGGTAGACGAAGTCCTTGACTACCTCAAAGTTACGTCTGTCGATGGTGACGTTTTGACCAAGACGTCGGTGTTGTAGGTCCTTTCTTGATGACAGCATGTACTTTGTTTTGCCCTCATTAACCGTTAAACCCATTTTTGCCGCCTCTGCCTCAATACTCACAAAAGCCCCATTGACATCACGCTGAGTTCTTCCGATTATGTCAATGTCATCAGCATATGCTAGTAATTGGACAGACTTTTGAAAGATAGTGCCTCTGGTGTTGACGTGTGAGCTTTGCACTATTCTTTCAAGTACGATGTTAAAAAAATCACATGACAGCGCATCACCTTGTCTAAAACCTTTTTTGACATCGAAAGGTTCAGTTAAGTTGTTTCCAACCTTTATGGAGCAGCGTGAATTCTCCATGGTCATCCTGCACAAACGGACGAGTTTGGCAGGGATGCCAAAACTAGACATGGCTCTATACAGTTCGTCCCTGTAGATACTGTCATATGCGGCCTTGAAATCGATGAAAAGATGGTGGGTGTCGATTTGGTGTTCTTGGGTTTTTTCCAGGATCTGCCGTAATGTGAATATTTGATCGACTGTGGACTTTCCTGGTCTAAAACCACACTGATAAGGACCTATCAGGTTGTTGACGATGGGCTTTAGACGTTCACATATTACGGCAGAGAGGATTTTATAAGCGATGTTAAGTAGACTGATTCCTCTATAATTGGTGCAGTTTAGAGGGTCTCCTTTTTTCATTTTCAGGATCGGGCAAACAATACTGAGGTTCCATTCATCGGGCATGCTTTCTTCCGACCATATCTTACAGATAAGTTGGTGCATGCTCCTAACCAACTTATCTCCAGCTGCTTTAAAGAGCTCGGCATTCAAGCCATCCGCTCCAGCGGCTTTGTTAGACTTCAGCTTAGATATAGCAATCTTTACTTCGTCTAAGTCGGGAGGACGGGATTGTTGGCTTTCGTCGTCTATGTTGAATGGATCATCCTGCCTGACAGCGGAATTCGGTTCGTCATCGCCGTTATACAGTCTGCAGAAGTGGTCCTTCCATATCCTCAGCATTGACTGCGGTTCCACTATGATGTTTCCACTTTCGTCTTTGCAGCCTTCGGTTCTAGGTTTATGTACTTGTGAATTTCGTTTCACCTGCTCATAAAACTTTCGAACTTCGTTTCTGCTTTTAAACCTCTCAACATCTTCGACCGCACGCTTCTCATGCTCTCTCTTTTTCCTTCTGAGAAGTCGGTGTTCCTCTCGCCTCTTCTGCTCATAGAGCTCATGAGCAGCTCTCGTCCTTTTATGCAGCGCCGCCTTGCGTGCCTGTTGTTTGGCTGCATTTGCCTGCCGACATTCCTCATCAAACCAGGGGTTCCTTGTTGGTGGTCGCTTGAAACCCAGCACGTCAGAGGCGGCTTCTCTGAGTGCGTCTTGGATATGTTGCCACTGGTTTTCTATACATTGTGTTGGCGGCACACAACTTCGAGAGAGGTTACTTGTAACTCGGTCGGAGAAGGATTTGGCGATCTCTTGCGATTGTAGCCGTTCGACGTAGTACCTTCTCCCAACATCTCCCTGTTTTGCCTTGGGCCTGGAAACCCGAAGTGCTACCTTGGCTACAACAAGGTAGTGGTCCGAGTCGATGTTAGCTCCTCGGAAAGTTCGGACATCCATGATCACATCGGTTTCTTAAAATTCAAGCCATTACCGTTTGGCGTCAATTGCAAGCTCAAATTTTCAGAAACCAATGGAAACGTTACGTGGATTGTGGAATTGCATTCATTATGGTATATTAATATACGATATCAAGATGACGGGAAACAACATATTACCACAAGAAAGTTTTTCTTAAATAAGAATGTAAAGAAGTCTAAATTATTTTAGTCTGAAATTTGCTATATGGGATTTATTATCGATAAGCATGGCGCCGTTTATAGCGTATTGTATTAAAAAAAATTTCGAACTCGAGATTTTAATCAAACATAACATTACGATGGTGGAGAAGTCGAAAAAAGTGGGTCCCAATTCCGTCCCTTTGTCTGTCTGTCTGTCCTCGCCCCTTCAGCCCAAACCATTAAGTCGATTGAGTTCAAACTTGGAAGTTAAGGTTTTAAGCCGATTCGCGAAAAATATCAGTAGAGCCCTTACACATTTTGTATCCAAAAATCTAACATTTTATTAAATGTACTCTTAAAATGTTTTCCCTGACATGGCTTCTTTCAACAAGAAAAACATAAACATAAGTATAGGGCTGGCATTTGACATCTGTCAAACTTAGTTTTTAAACCTTTTTTTTCAGTTGAAAGTTCGAAATTTACGAAAATGGCTCGCTTAACTATCACACAATGCATACAAATTGTTAAAACATACTACAAAAATGGCGATTCTGCCACAGTCACTACGCAAGCCATTGACAAAATTGTGAAGAAATTTGAAGAGACTGGATTGTTTACAAATATTGTAAGCCCTGTGCATCGTCGTTCTGCTCGTACAACTGAAAATATCGCGAACATATCATGATCAAAAGTATTTTATATGTCAGTCGATCGCGAACTGTAGAAGCGTCAACACCGCATCGGCTTCACAGAAATTTAAATCGTGAGTGAAAAAACAAATAAAGTAAACCAAATTATTAGTAGTGCCTATAGCACAGAGGTAGAAGTGGCTGAATCTCAACCCGAGGATCGTGGGTTCGAGTCCCAGTCGGGGACAAACATTTTAATTTTAAAAGCTTTTTTCCACAATCGCGAGGTGGCAGATTTTATCGCGTGGGAAAATAAGCAGATGAGGAAGGGAAAGAAGGAGGGGGCATCGAAAGATGTTCCAAAAACAAATATGAGTAACACATCATCAACAACAACAACAACACCAACAACAACAACAACAACAACAACAACAACAACAACAACAACAACAACAACAACAACAACAACAACAACAACAACAACAACAACAGCAGCAGCAATAGCTTCAACTAGCGGCAAAACAACAGCTAAACTAACCACAGCAGCTGGTAAACAGCCGACAGCGGCAACAACAACGGTGGAGGCAACAGGCGATGTAGCCGGACCAACCAAAAACCTGAAGGTGATGGCACCACCAACCGCACAACCAGTGAAGAGGAGGCGCATAAAGGGTGAGCCTAACGTGGAAAAGCGTCCCTCCATCACCTCAGCTGAGCTGCAAGCTGAAGGAAAGGGGACGGCGGCGCTCACCGACCAACTAGTAGCAGCAGAAAATAACCAAAACCAACACGATAGTTCCTCGTCATCGGATGAAGAGGAGCTAATTTACATGTCCGATGGTGGCGAGGGACTATACACCACGTATGAGAGCGGCCAGCTTGCGGGACTCTCGAGAGAAGAGGAGTCCCCAGAAGAGGAAGAAGAGCGCACCATTGAAGCGCAGATATCTAGCTTACAAGCACAATTGGCCCCCCTGTTACAGGCACTTAAAGATAAACAAGAGGCCCGCAGGCGTAAAGAAGAGCAGGCTGTTCAAGCACGGCCGCAGCCAACAAATAGAGATGAAGGGGTGCAAAAAGCAAAAAAACACCCCCAACAAGAGCAGGCTAAGCAGCAGCCAAAACAACAGCAGCAAAAAAAGCAGCAGCCAAAGCAACAGCAACAGGGTCAACAGCAGCCGTCACGACAACAGCAGCAGAAACAACAAAAACAGGAGCAGAATCTGCAGAGCCAGCAGCAGCAGCCGAGACAACAGCAGCAGTCACAGGCGAAGCCAAGAAAAGAAAAGGTGCCACCAATCAATGTCTATAAAATTGATTTGAAGGAAACCATAGACTTGTGTAAGTCGGCCATAGGCCAAAATTTTTTTATTAAACGTTTGAGTGATAGTAGACATGCTATCCACTGTAACACAGTGGATCAGCATAAATTAATTAAATGCTTACTTAAGCAGTCTACCACTGAGTTTTTCAACTTCACCCCGAAGGTGGAGAAATTACAAACGGTCCTCTTGAAGGGCATAGATTCCTACACGGAACCACAGGCGCTCTTGGATGAGCTCCGCCAAAAAGCGGGCGACGATCTCGATGTTATTGGGGTTAAGCCCTTTACTACAGTAAAGCCCAGACGGGAGAAGCGCACTTTGCCAATCTTCCTGGTCCAGCTTTCGCCCAGCAGCAATCTGGATTAGTTGAGGAGTATCTCCAAACTCAATTACCAGCTTGTGACTTGGGATACATTAAAGAGGCGCGGCGACATGCTTCAATGCATCCGCTGCCAAAGGTTCGGCCACGCTAAAGCAAACTGCGAAATGCAGCCACGCTGTGTTAAATGTGGTGAGAACCACATTGCAGACGAGTGTAATCTCGGAAAGGAAAGGGTCATCGATATGACCCTCCATGTGCACTTTGCCGAGGCAAAGGGCACCCTGCTAACTATCGGGGGTGTCCGGCGTTTCAGCAAATCAAGCAAAAAAAAGTGCAACAAAATATGTTAGTAGATCGCCCTATTACGCGTGCTCCTACAACAATGCCCGTCAACCCCCAAATTTCCTACGCCCAAATGGCGTCAGGAAAGGGAGCTACGGTACAGCCTGCGCCAAAGGCAGCCCAACCGGCCCTAGTGCCGAGAGCTCCGGATGCGCAGGGTGAAATAAGAAGCCTGTTCCTGGCCATTCAGGGCCAGTTATCAGGTCTTCAAAACCAGATCAGGGAGCAGGGGAAGAGGGTAGATCACATCTACACTATTTTGCCAAGCTTTACGCAATTTTTAGGTTAAGGGCGCGCTGCCGGGGAGGCCCTTAAGGATCCTTGCTGTGAATGTAAATTCACTGATTAGGGTCGAACGTAGAGCTAACTTATTCCAATTGCTGAAAGACCAAAGTCCTGATGTGTTTTTGGCCAGCGAAACTAAGCTGAACCAGAAACGTAAATTGACGCACAACAATTACAATATCGTACGAAGGCACCGGCCAAACTCTACACAAGGGGGTGGGGTCGCTATTTTCGTACGAAAAGGCATTAGTTATAAAGTTATATACAATAGTGAAGTACGCAGATTTGAGCTGCTTGAGGCATGTATCGTGTGCATTCCTCTCCAACAGGGAAAGCGTTTGTATGCGATCGCGTCTTATGCACCGGAATCATCTCAGCCAGCTCAATTTATAACAGAGCTCGGAAAACTTTTTCAGTGCTTGCAACTGAACTTGGAAGAGAACTTCTATCTCATGGCCGGTGATTTAAATGCCAAACATGCAGACTGGGGAAATCAAATACAAAATCCTCGTGGTAACCAGTTATTTAACAGGATTGTCCAGTACAATGCCGAGTATATGCTCGACTTGTTGGCTACTGATAGACCATCATTCCCAAGGAGCGGTGCCTATCTGGATCTTTTGCTAATGGACACAAGACTGATAATAACTGACACTGTGGGTCAAAGACCAAGAAACTGTTTACGGACGATCGAGTACGACAGTGACCACTGCGGACTCGCCGCCGTAATACGGCTTCCAAACGAGCTTGTGGAGTTGGAGGAGTACGTGCCGGTGCATTCTTACAATTATAGTAAGACTCACTAGCCGCGCTTCACCAACGCTTTAGCGAGAGAACTTCGGTCTAGAAACATATCCCCACCAATCGACAGGAATCTGACAAATACCGAGATAGACGGATATTTACAACAAATGTACGAGACAATCCAACGAACCATGGAAAGAACTATACCGAAATACAAGGAACGAGACAATACGAACTTGTACCGTAACGCGACTACAAACGCACTGCACAGACACAAAAGTAGACTTCTAACAAGGCTTAAATTTTTGTACCGGAGATTTATTGACCCAAACAATCTGGAGGTTAGGACATTGAAGTCGTCGATAAAAAACGTAAACAAATTAATCAAAGAAAACTATCGATTAAACATTAATTTGTATTGGGACAAGAAAATTCGGGCCATTAATTCTAGTGACCCGAGTATGTTTCCGCAAATTAAGAAGATCTTTAGGAGGAATGATGAAAACGACCTTCCTTGTCTTAAGCTTCAGAGGACGACAGAGAACAGAGACGTACTTCTGACAGCAGGAATAGATCCAGGAGACGCCGTCTTGGACGATGACTTCTTTGTTGTCGAAGATCCGCAGGAGAAAGCAGAGGCCGTGGGGGCTGCTTTCTAGCAAGTGTACAAGGTGAATCCTAGCATTCGCCCTAATCACGATCTGGAGAATAGAGCCCTGCAGCACCACTTCTACCTGCGTAACGACATAACGCAGTGGCGATCCGAGAACCTCGGTTTTACCAGGTTCAATGACGAAAACGTGGCAAATGCCATCATCGCCGGGCAAAACGGGACTAACACCCTTTTAGTCACGAAGATAGAGCTCCAGCACATCTTCGATACATTAAAGAAAAAGAAGTCAGCAGGTGTCGATGGTATACCCAACATTGTACTGCGACATTTACCTCAGGAAGCTGTGGACATTTATACCACTCTGTTTAACAACGTTCTGAATAATGCATATTATCCGGTCCGTTGGAAAACAGCTGTGGTACATCCTCTCCCGAAAAAAGGAAAGGACAACTCCAATCCGGCGAATCTCCGGTCGATAAGTCTGCTGCCAAGTATCAGTAAGGTATTCGAGAAGGTTATAAATAGAGCTCTCTCCAAGTGGGCTGAGAACAACAAAATAATTCCGGATAATCAGTTCGGCTTTAAGGCGGGATATGACACTATTCATGCTGCGTCTAAGCTTGTTTCTGATATCCAGTGGAACAAATCTAAAAGACAATGTACGGGTGCTTGTCTGGTTGACTTAGAGAAGGCATTCGACACCGTATGGTTAGAGGGTCTGTATCTAAAGTTAAACAGACTTGGCATAAGTAAACCATTGTTGTATATGCTTTATGACATGCTTAATGGTAGACGGTTTATTGTCAAAATTGGCAATGTAACATCTACCAAAATCTTTGATATTAAAAATGGTCTTCAACAGGGAGCGGTTAACTCGCCGATCTTATTCAGCATTTACACCAGTGATCTGATAGCAAGTCTGACTCAGGCAATAGCGTACGCCGACGACCTAATTGCGTACAGAACGGCCCCAAAAATTGAGGTTATCAAGACACTTTTGCAGGGTGACTTCGACAAGATTCAGCAATATTGCGATGACTGGAAGTTGAAAATCAACATTCAGAAATGCGAAACTATTCTGTTCAGGACTCCGCTGTATGGAGCTTCAAGGGATACGAGAAAGAACTGGAAAAATCTAGTGATCGTTGGACCAAATCGACAGCCACTGGCGAATAAAAGTGTAGTAAAGTACCTTGGCATCTGGTTGGATCAGTACTTGTATTTCGACAGACATATGAGAGGCCAGAGCTAGGGGAGCCTTTGCCCTGACAAAACGGTTGTTTTTTAGCAGCCGTCTTGACAGCAGGGTGAAGGTGATTTGCTACATGGCCCTTATCCGGCCGATGATTGCCTATGGGTGCCCGGTATGGTTCAACGTTGCCCCATCTCAAATGGAAAAGATTCGGGTGTTTGAGAGACAATGTCTGCGACGTTGCCTTGGATTACACAGAACACCAGAGTCGGAGTACAAACATTACTATTCCAACCAGGTTCTATACAACAGAGCCAACATAAACAGAATAGATAATTTCTTGCTGAAGCTTGGTAGGGGTCACATTGCGAGAGCAATGTCTTCGACTAACAGCTTAATTTTTGGGGCTTACTACCCCAACAATGAGTACTACGAAAGTGCACGTTTAAGTGGCAACATTCCGCCTGAAGTTTTTCTCTATTTAGACAATCGAGGGCTGATACAGGATAGGGAGGCGGTTCCGCTAATCTACCACGTCAGCCGTAAAACTGTAGATAGGCGACTCCTTATTATGTTAGGGACAGTCAGGGTGGCACCAAAAAAAAAATATATTAAAAAAAAAACACAAAAAAAAACACAAAAAACACAAAAAAAAAAACAAACAAAAAAAAACACAAAAAAAAGCTTACTGTGGCTGTTCTAGTTCTTAAGTAGTTTTTAAGTAGTTTTAAGTAGTTTTAAGTATTTTTAAGTAGTATTATTGGTTTTGGTTTGTTTTAAGTAGCTTAAGTATTATAATGGGTTTCGGTTTTTTTATTTAGTTTTAAGTTTTATATAAAATAAAAAATAATGATAAAGATACCAAGTTTTTTTAATTTTCTTGGTTTTAGATTAAGTTCTTGTTATTTAGTATTAAAATTGTTCTTAGGCCGAAAGGCAGTAGATATAAGATAATGGATTAACTTAGAGCACCCGCATAGGGCCAGTAAGATATTTTTTAAGTTTTTGAAATTTAAGCTAGTTTTTTTAAGAATTTTTGTCTAGCTTTAAGTTAGCTTTAAGATTTTGATACAATAAAAAAAAATAAAAAAAAAAAAAAAGTATTTTATATGTCTTTTATTTACGTTTACTTTTGAAACCGCAAAATGGATAACCCTGTATCTTCCTTATAAAATACTACAATAAGCGCATTTTTCTCAATACTCAAATCTTTTTGATTTCCATGTGAATATGAAACTACAGCACCTAGCAATTAGGTGTTTTGTAGGAGTGCATTTATTTTTATTTCATTTTCACCCTTGAGTGCATGTTAATTATTGTAAAAAATAAAATGCACGACTGATCGCACGAACTTTCAAAAAAGTTTGTTTTCATAAATTTAAATGCCATTTGGGTTCTTCAAAAAAAATATATAACATACAGTAGAGGAAATTCCCATAAGAAGAGTACAACTTTCCTTACACAACTCATTGCACCGACTGCAAACCTGGCAGCGCTTTTTACTTTTGTATCCAAAATGATCATGCAAACCAAAATGAAGGCAACCGTTATTTGTTTAACATTTTTTTCTCACCTTGACAGATTATTCGTGTTTGATTGATTGTGGAATAAAATAAAAAAAGTGAAATTTAAAGGCGGAAATTCGTATAAAAACAGGCTTATTTCATAAAGTTGTTTGAATTCATTATTGAAAGTGGTAGGAAATCATTGTGTGTGCCTTTAAAATTGATTTTGAAGATTTTTTTTTACAGAATCTCATCATGCCGCGTAGAAGAAGAAGGTTAAAAAAGGCCAACATTTTTGTCTATTAGCTTGTTTTTAAATCAAGTCAAAACTATGCATAGTTTTTGAAAAAAATTGTTTTAAACTAAAAATGTATGCAAAAAAAATTTAAAAAAAAAGGTTTAAAGTGTAGTTTTTCAAAACTTTCAAATTATATCTACTGTTTTTTTTTAGAATTCATTGCTCTTATTTGTTTTTGATCAAAAACTGAAAACTAGATGACTTTATGTCTTCTAGTTCTTGAGAAAATTGAAAATTACCAAAAAAATATTTTAATTAAATTACTTTTTCCTTGCTTAAGTAATAACGTAGTCTTATTTTGATAGTAATAATCGAATTTGGATTAAGATACACCTAGGGTAAATTAATTTTTCTTAAATCCAGCTTATTTAAATGCAAAAGAAACTTTGCCTGCACCCCATCTTGCACCCACCGAACCTTGCCCCTCCCCACCTTGCACGCACTCCAACTTGCACCCACCCCAAATCCTATAGTGTTCCCAAGCAGGGGGGTTGCAGGGGGGCAGCATGCCCCCCTTACAGATTCCACTGTTGCATACACCCAAACTCGCACCTACCATTGTTACTATCAAAATAAGACCACTCAAGCAAAAAAGAACAGAATTAAATTAAAACAGTAGTTGTGGTTATTTTCAATTTTCTCAAAAACTAAAAGACATAAAATCATCTAGTTTTCAATTTTTGATCAAAAACAAATAAGAGCAATAAATTCTGAAATAAAAACAATGGTAGATAATCTTGAAGTATTGAAAAATTACACTTTAAACCTTTTTTTTAACTTTTTTTACTCAAATTTTGAGTTTAAAATTAAATTTTTCAAAAACTACGCTTAGTTTTGACTTGAATTAAAAACTGGCTAATAAAACAGAACGTTGGCTTTAAAAAAATATATAAAACTTAATTGTAAGTGTCACCGTTATTTTTTAATTATTTTTTTCCATTTTAAATAATAATTTTTTTAAATTGCCCCTACCGCCTAAACGGGGGGAGATAGACCCCCCCTCCCATAGTAAAAAATGCTTGTATTAAGCCCCTCTACCAAAAACCGTTATTATATCTTGGCGCCAAAGTTATCGTACTCGTGCCTAAATAACAATATTCCGTTATCTTTCTCGACCATAATAAATTGTGAGTAAATTTCCCATAAGGACCAAATCTGTAAAATTGGGTGTTGTATTTGATAGACTGATACAATAACTCGCCGTGCGATACTAGCCACTTATGAGCATTTGAAAAATAAGTGTCGCCATCTAGATCAGGATTTGCCCGGTGTCCCTTCTATTTGTAATTATTTAATGTCTCAAGTTAGACCAAATTACACATAAAATGCCAACTTTCATCGAAATCGGTTGACTTGGTGAAGAGTTACTGGGAACATACATACATATGACACTGGATTTTTATATATTAAGAAGATTAATAGATATGAAACGTTCATTATGTTTTTCAATTAGCCATTAGTCAAAAGTGTAACTTTTGCTGTTTTTGGGACATTTATATTCTTGAAATTCATGTTTAAATCTCAGTTCTAGATCACCCAAAGCTTCTTAGATAAATAAAACTAATATTTAATAGAAAATGTACCACGCAATATGATTAAATAAAATTAGGTAATATTTATTCATTAAATATTTTTTATGAAGTCTTTGTCCTTTTATTCGTTCAGGAGCTTCATTATCATTATTCAAAAGTATCCTCTATGGATAACATCGAATTCTGTTTCCTTTTTGATTGTATTGATTTATCCACTTAACCTATGCTGAAAATAAAAGTCAAAATCGATGAAATATTTTACTTTATCATTTATCATTTCCAAGATCCTTAATTTTTTAAACGAAAAAAAAAAATTGCATCCTGGTTTGCTGCACCTCTGAAGACAATTAAATCCAAAATCGGTGTTGTTTATGACATCTCCACGTTACATCGCTTTATGGTTTTAGAATATTCATATTTTTTAAACATAAAACAAAACAAATGTTTTGTCCAAACATCTCATACATTAAATATTCCACCATAAACACGGGGTTGGAATCGGCTAGGGTAGTAATTTACTATAAAATTTTTGATAGTCAAATTGACTATCACCAAGCTTTCCTTTTATGTGT
Source organism: Eupeodes latifasciatus (assembly GCA_920104205.1). Taxonomy (NCBI): domain Eukaryota; kingdom Metazoa; phylum Arthropoda; class Insecta; order Diptera; family Syrphidae; genus Eupeodes; species Eupeodes latifasciatus. The sequence goes on along the minus strand of OV049927.1, from coordinate 42,306,825 downwards.
AAGATTATTCAACTCAATTAAATTCGATTGATCAATTTCAGATTAGAATATGGAGATGATATCAGCCATGGTGAAATTTTAAAGTAATATCTAAATAAAAGTATTTCTTTTTTTTTTCTAATGTCGTAAGCTTTGTCGTTCAGATTCTGGTAGCTCTATTCAAAAACAGCATATTTGTTGGAAAATGAATATCACATTTTTGTTGTGGCAACTTTTTAGCTATCAATTTGACTATCAATTTAGAGATCAAATTCGTTCATTTTGAAAAAATCACCTTAGCCGAATCCACCCGTTCTATTTTTAGCATTAATAAAAAAACGGTATTTTTAAAACCATGTACCAGTAAATATTTAAACATTTCCAAGTCATTTTTCTGCGCCAAGTAAAAAATCTTGTACGGGTGTAGGCCCAAGTCCCGACGCAAAATTCGCAAAGTTGAAGTCTACGAAAGCCCGAGTTCTTGTGCACGGCGAAGAATAGACTGCCTCGGGTTCTGCTGTACACTTTCACGGACCGCGGCGATGTTCTCGGCCGATCTTGCGTTCTTTAAACGTACGAGTGTTGGCAGATTGTTTACTGAACCGGTCGTATTAAATTTGGTCACCAAACGTTGAAGAGTCGACTGTGAAGGGCCACCACGTCTACCGTAAAATGGGCGCAATGCGCACAACGTTTGCGTTAACGAACACTCATTTTGATAATAAAGTTTTATCATTTGAGCGTGCTGTTCAATCCTGTAACTTGCCATGATGATTTGGCATAAACAACTGAATAATAAACAATTTGACAAATGTCACCAAAACAAAAAAGTAAATAGAATTTGGTTCGTTACAATGTTTGATTGAAATCTCGAGTTCGAAATTTCTCACGAAAGAAGCAGTAGCAGCTAAATGTAACAAATATAGAGATGATATCAGCACCAGCATCACTTGTCTTGATGGAAGCAATTAAAACAAACTGCTAAAAGCTTACTCTGTGTTAAAACAAATTGCTAAAAGCTTACTCTGTGTTCGGTTCATAGATTAGGCACTTGGCATCAGTCTGTCACGCTAAGAACAATTAAATTATTCACTAATCAAATTTGGATAAAACATCATCTTCATTATGACTTATTTAATAAGGTGACGTGAAATAGTGCCAAATGAAATAACACCAAATTTCAAATTTGGCCTTATTTCGTTGTTCAAAACGAAATAAAACCAATTTGGCTTTATTTCGATTTATAAAAAGAAATAAGGCCAAAAAAATAATGGAAACAACGCCGAATATTTTAAAATACAAAAGTTAATAAAAAATTTTTAAAGTTCACTTTTTTACATACAAAACACGCAAAAATGGTTGATTTATTGTCTAGAATAGCTACTTTTGCTAAAAAGTTTTTTTGAATTGATAGCACGGCGCGGCGTACTAACAGTTAGGTATGTAACCCCCCTGCTTGGGATCACTATAGGATTTGGGGTGGGTGCGAGTTTGGGTATATGCAAAGAACTTTTGCATTTGAGCACTAAAATCAAAGAAATTCCCAAATTTAAAAAGCAAGTATGGCTCACAGTTATGAAAGAATCACAACGCATTCGTGTTCTTTGCATATAACCAAACTGGCACCCACCCCAAATCCTATAGTGACCCCAAGCAGGGGGTTGCAGGGGAGCAGCATGCCCCCCCTTACATACCTAGCTGTTAGTACGCCGCCGGCCGTGCTATCAATTCAAAAAAACTTGTTTTAAGTAGTTGTAACTAGAGGGTACGAGAACACCGGTGCACCGGTGCTGCACCAGGGTTCTGATCTATGCTAATCACCGGTGCACCGGCATCACCAGGGTTCTGATCTATGCTAAATACCGGCATCTTCTAGCACCATCTATATTTTTTTTCATTTCAACATTGGTTGTGGGATTGGATTTTCAGTGATAAATTGGTTGTGGGATATACTTTCATAGTTGGATTTTTTGGATAGCACAACCTTTGTATATGAAAACTAACGTTCTAGACCATGCTTAGCAAACGTTAGAACGTAAAAACGTAAAATTCACGTTCACGTTAGAACGTAAAATTCACGTTCACGTTAAAACGCAAACAACGTAAAATTCACGTTCACGTTAAAACGCAAAAAACGTAAAATTCGCGTTAAAACGTAAAATTCACGTTCACGTTAGAACGTAAAAACGTAAAATTCACGCTCACGTTAGAACGTAAAAACGTAAAATTCATAGTTGGATTTTTTGGATAGCACAACCTTTGTATATGAAAACTATAGTACTCTCATGGGCAGACATTTTTTTGCGCGACCGGACGCCGCGCCGCGCCGCCGCCGTCGTTGGCGGTAGTATCGGGGACCGAGAGCAGCCAGCAGAATAAGGGAGACAGTTAATTTCATTCTATTTGAATCTATCCTTGTATCTATATGTTTTCATATACTAAGCTTCCACATGAAGGTCGATGAATTTGTTTTTGTAATTTCTTTATATCAATGCATTTTTATATGAAAAAGGGCAATGTCTTAATATTGTGTCTAATAAGGGGATGAATGAAATTTTTGTATGCTTACATCAGCTGTTTAAGATCTTGTACTGATTTTTGTTTTTATTTACATTCATGACTCTGCTTCGCCCTGTGTACGATCTTTGTATATGAAAAATGGTTGTATTATGTATACGAAGCTACGATGCGATTTTTGTGAAGAAGAAACATATTGGGATAGTTATACGTTTGGTTATAGTTATGTATATTTTGGCTGGTGTTTTTTTTTTTTTGTAGATAAATATCAACTGGTAGGTGATTTTTTCCAGGATGTGGGTTTTATTTTAAATTCAATTTTTAGATATAAAAGATATTGGTAGGTAGACAGGTAATTTATGAAATTTCATAGGGAATTCCTACTAGTATCTGGACAGTGCGATAATATCCGTACACTTAGCATTTTGTTTGAGATTAGTAGATAGGTAGGTACAGTATTTATAAATACCTATGTATGTAGTTTAAAATAAAAATAAAAACAAAAATGCATTCTTTATGTGGGTTCAGATAATTTGATTAATTTGATAATTGAAATTTGTGTCTTTTTATGTTCCAATTCTCCTTTTGTTTTATCATTTTTAATAAATAAATGTAAACAATAAAGCTGGGACCTTGGGCATAAACAAAAAAAAAAAATTAGTTTATATTTAGGTAGGTATAGGTAGGTATATGTTGTTTGCTGTTGTAGGTTAGGTACCTTTAATACAATTTTGTCAGCTCTTCTATTTTAAGATGTGTGACTCTTAGGAAAATCCAATTGAAAGTTTTTTTTAACTTATTAACTATTAGTAAGTATACCTATTTTCGTAAATGTAGTGTCGAAGTAGCAGTTTTTTTTGTGCCACTTACCAACCAATAATTTTTTAACATTAAACGTAAAATTATATCAATGATAATTACTCATGTTATTTCAGAACCTTGGTGTTATAACCTTGTTAAGATGAAGGATTCTTCAGATATTTAAAGTCAATTTATGACTTAATTTCACAATTTAGAAAATCACGGTTTTACTTGCGTCATATAGGCAAGTTTTGCATTCGTAAAAAATGTCAAACTCAAGAATCAAAAATGACATTTCGATGGTAGAGAAGTAGAAAAAAGTGAGTCCACTGATTCCGTCCTGGCCCGTACCTTCACCCCAAGGCATTAGGTTGATTGACCTAAAATTTGGATATTAAGGGTAAGAGCCGATTTGCGTTAAGCGTTCTTAAATTCCCATAGGAAGTTGTTGTAATCGGTCCGTTTTCTCGACGTTTCAAGGTCCCTAGAGTCGAAATAAAAGATTTCTTGAGAGATGTCTGTGCGTGCGTGTGTACGTATACGTTCGGGAAGTTTTTTTCGTCGTCCATAGCTCAAGAACCAATAGAGATATCGACTTCAAATAAATTTTGTTATACAGATAATAATGCAGAAAGATGCAGAAAGGACTCTAAAAAAATTGAGTGGGTAGTTTTTTTACCAAAGCAATTTAAAAAAAGGTGAAAATTTTGGTTAACCCTAAATATATCACGAACCAATAACGCTAGAGACTTGAATTAAATTTTATATTATATGTATATTGTAACGCGATACAAAACTAGTATAGTTTTTGGAAAAAAAAATCAAATTAACGGGTTTTTATAAATCAAAAAAACTGAACAAACATATTTGTCACCTCGAATATTTTAGCAATAAAAATATTGTTTTCAACTTTCACTTAAATTTTGAGAAAAATCGAATTGACAGTTTTCTTGCAAAAAATAAAAACATTACTAAAAGTAAAAAATTACTTTCGACTCAAATATCTTTACAAAAATTAAAAAAATATTGGCTTCAAACTAATTTAATCTCACAGTGATTTTTTTTATAAAAGTCCAACAGTCAGTTTTTTCATAAAAAATTAAAATCTACAAAAAAAAGTACGCAACATTGGTAAACAATTATGTTCGGTTCTCGAAATCTCGCGAACAATAGAAGATATTGACTTCAAATTAATTTAATTCATCCAATTTGTATTTGTTTATATAAGATCGCACACCAGGATCTTTTTTAATATGAAATGTATGGCTTTTATTTACATATTATATTACATAAATTCTACTTTTTGCTTCATTTTTAACAAATTAATGTGGACAACAAAGCTCGGACCTTATAGAGGGCATAAACAACATATGTATATGTAAATATGGTTTATATTTAAGCAGGCATCTATGTGTTGCTTAAGCCGATAGATTTTTGTATTGCTCCAGAAGAGTACCCCACGTTATTTTGGTACATTTTTTTTCAAAATTCGATGTATCCAAAATGGGTCATTAGTTTTTTACGAAACTGTATATTAATTAGTTCAAAATAACTGCATACCAAAAATATATATTTTAACTAAAATTGAAAAATTGTATGTGTACAAAATTAATATAAAAAGTATACTGCTCTAAAGATTTTCAAATAAGAATTTTGAAACATTAAGGTTTTTTTTTGACAAATCAAATTTTGGAAACAAGCTTTTTTAACAGGTACATTTTTAAATTTAAAAATACAGGAAATATTTTAAATAGTCTTGGTTTGTCAATTGAACTGATTCGTTCTAAAATTGCCTCTACCTTCTACACGAAGAGACATAGGCCCCCATTTCGCTAGTCAAAAGTGCACGTACGTATATTTTAAAACAGTAGTAAAACGTTATGTTTATTTCAAATTTATAGAAAAATTATTCCTAAGTTAAAAACTTTGCTTTGGCATACAAAAATTGGATTTGCTAGAATTAACATAGATATATCTTTAGACTGAGACAAAGGCATCAAATTTATGTAAGACAATTACAAATGCTAATACTTCTCTAAAAATAAAGATCCAAATAAAGTCTTTTACCTTATTAAAAGTAAACATTTGCTTATACCCTTGATCATTCAAAATTGTTGATAGGAAGGTCCTTCTTTTAATAAATACCTAAATAGGTATATCATAAGAACTTACGTTAAAACGCAAAAGCGTAAAATTCGCGTTAAAACGTAAAATTCACGTTCATGTTAAAACGTAAAAACGTGAAATTCACGTTCACGTTAAAACGTAAGAACGTAAAATTCACCTTCACGTTAAAACGCAAAAACGTAAAATTCGCGTTACAACGTAAAATTCACGTTCATGTTAAAACGTAAAAACGTAAAATTCGCGTTCACGTTAAAACGCAAAAAAACGTAAAATTCACGTTAAACGTAAAATTCACGTTCACGTTAAAACGCAAAAACGTAAAATTCACGTTCACGTTAAAACGTAAAATTCACGTTCACGTTAAAACGCAAAAAACGTAAAATTCACGTTAAACGTAAAATTCACGTTCACGGTAAAACGCAAAAACGTAAAATTCACGTTCACGTTAAAACGCAAAAACGTAAAATTCACGTTCGGAACGCAAAAATCACCATAGGAAACTGAACAAAATCATGAACAGAACATGATGTTTAAGAGTTAAGTTTTTTCAGAAAAGGTGATCCATATGAGTGAAGAGAGAAAATAATCGTTAAGTAAAAAGACATGTTAATTTTTTTAATATTTTTTTATTTTTTAATTAAATTTTAAGGCCAATGCCACAAGAACAGTTTTACATTTCATTTTCAAGTTCTATTCGATAATGACGCCAAGCTAGTGTATTTATATTACTGGTACATATAAATCTTTTGTCATCAGAACAACTTAAACTTAATTTGTTTATACATTCGGTGTATATAGTATGGTGTTTAGATCTAAAGTTCAACATTTCACTATAGAAGTTTTGTTTGTGTAGCAAACAGTCTCTGTAATTTTGTAAAGACATTTTTTTACAGCTGCTGATTTGACACCCTTAGCCTTTTTTATTAGTGCTGCATCTTCTATGTCTATACTATACATTTTAGCTCTTAATCCTATAAATTCCTTCATTCTACCATTCTTTTTCATCCTTCATAAATCCTAACTTTTTCACATTGAGCTGGGGCAATACCGTAGCAGTTTTGGGGTGGGTGGATAGTCTGAAGTATCAAATTTATCTATTATATCATGTCTTATATCATTGTAAAAATCATCTGTTCTTATTTTATAAATAAATGAATCGGTATCCATGTAGGCCAGATGTAGGTTGTCAGTAAATTTAGGTTTCATGTATGCATAATGAAAGTCGTACATTTTATACTTTGAAATCTCCAAAACACAAAAACCTAAGTATATAGGCTTATTATATACACTGTAAATTCGTTTTAACTGAATAGCAGCCATGGTTTTCGAAAATTCTAATATGCTATGAAAATTAGGTTTAGCTATAAGAGCGCGACTACCAAGATGGGTGCCTTTGCTTTCTATTGAATCGACAATTCGAACATCTTTTCGTTTGTCTACATTTTCCATAGTTTTTCCGAATACAGCATTATTGCAAAGTTTACGCTGATCCTTTTCAAACTTTGTGGTGGTTTTTTTTTCTTAGTTCATTGTTCAAATCAATATATTTTTTCAGCCATTGAGATTGTTTGAATTGCATCACTCTATGAATTTGTTTAAGTACCAAACCATTATCAAGGCATTGAATTAATGTTTTGTGATGAATTATATAATTAATTTTATTATTCAAATCAGCAATCTGATGCTTTAGAATTTTTGAATGGAATAAATTTTGAGGATGTTTAAAGTCAACGGAAATAAAAATATTTTAAAAATATTTAAATAGGGTTAGCCCTATATTTCTATAAGGATGAATGCCGACAATTAAAAAATACGATTATAATACATGCATTGATATATCACTCATCTGACTAATAGGACTTGACCATCTATATCTATTGCCTTAGGATTTTTCCTGGATTGAGAGGTAATAATTATTGTAACAAAAGCCTAATACCTCACTACCATCATATCATTCATTTGTCTAATAGGGCTATACCTTTATCTATTGCTTTGCTAGCATCATGTCAATCATATTACTAAACCCTGTCCCTTATCATTAAAATCCTGAAAAATGATCCAAGGGTTATTTTTATTGCGGAATACAAATGTACATATGTCAATAAGGTCAACACATTATTTTATCTATAGGGATGGATGCCAATAATTAAAATATGCATTCATGATGATCGCTATACATAAATTTATCCAACTGCTTCCTTATATACACCGATGATATTCCAAGTGTCAACAATACAAATTTATGATAAGGTTAACTACATGAATGAATGCGGGGAAAAACTCTATTGTTCTACTATTAGCAATCAATATGATATAAGCATGTATTATTACCCCAATACTTCTTTTCATTAGTTACTTTTCACCCCAAAGAAACCTTTTGCAATGTGTAATACGACATTTAGGATCATATCCTGTATATGACTACTTTCCTACCCCCGATGAAGCAGAATACTCCGTTTTTACTCTGGATGATTTCGCTGCTTTTGAAGCAAATTCATTAACCCTAGCCAGTGGATTCAAGCCAACAAAGAAGCTATCGGAGTTGGAAATGGGTCTAAAATATAACATTTATAGCTTGCGAAAGGTTACGACACGGTGGGGTGATAGAATCGTAGCGGATCTTGGCGAATATATGGTAAGATACAATTTTTCTCGTTCTGCTTCCTTTATACAAAATACTTGAAAATTATTTTTTTTTCTTATAGGTCTTATAGGTCGTCGTGAAATTGTGATTGTGTAGCTCGTTGTGTGTGTTCTATCCAGTGTTTTTCTCTAAGTTTAGAGCAAACTTATATGTGCATTTTACTCCACTCAGACTTTGCGGACCAATTGAAAACAATTCCAACTTGATTGAAGATTGTGGACCATTCTCTTGCCCAAAATATTTGTTTCCTGATGATAATATTTGACAGTTTACGTGTTAATCTGTTCTCAGGAAGAGTGTATATTTTTTGAATGTATCGGAAGTGCAATTCTAGTGTAGTAAGAAAGGCCTTGGGAAGTCCGGTTTCTATATTGATTGCATAGTTGGGTGTGTTATTTGGCAGAAAGAAACATCTTTTTACAAAAAACCGTTGTAGTTTTTCTATTTCAGTATGCTCAGTATAGCCCCAGATTTGTGCACAGTAGTTCATAACTGATCTTGAAACAGCTTCGTATATTTTGTATTTTGAAGATTGCATTATGTTTTTGTTTTTGATGAAATTAGACCAGGTTGCGTTTATTGAATTTTTGGAGATAGTGAGCCTTTCCGATAAATGTTCTGACCAAGACATGTTGTACGTAAGTATAGCACCGAGGTATTTGAATTTATTGGTGATTTTGATTTCCTCATTGTTAAAAAACCATTTTTCTCCAACTGCACGACGGCCACCATTTCTAAAAATCACTATTTCCGACTTATCTTGATTGACAAGTAGATTCCATTCATTACAGTAGTTTGAAAAGCTGTTGATCATTGCTTGTAAGGCGGCGGGGGTATCAGATAGTAGAACAATATCATCTGCATACATTAACACTTTGATTGATACATCTTCAATTGTTATTCCCCCTGGAAGTACGGAGTCTAGGTCATTTAAAAAAAGGATGAACAATAGAGCACTAAGAACGCATCCTTGTTTAACTCCTTGATTGATAGGGAAAAAACTACTGGCACCAGTTCCATTCCAAACAGTTGCGCTATTGTTGTTATAGAGAGCTTTAATAATAGAGACCATCTTTAAAGACATTCCAAGAAGTGTTAATTTATAAAACAATGCATCTCTATTAATGTTATCAAATGCGGCTTTTAGGTCTATAAAATATGCATAAAGTTTTTTCTTCTGGTTTAATTGCAGCTTTATGAGGCAAGTTAAATTATAAATTTGGTCTACAGTTGAGTAATTCGGTCTGTATGCTGCTTGGAACTCGTTTAAAATTTGGTTTTCTTCGATCCAGAAGAAATGATATAATAGATAAATTTGATACTTCAGACTATCCACCCCAAAACTGCTACGGTATTGCCCCAGCTCAATGTGAAAAAGTTAGGATTTATGAAGGATGAAAAAGAATGGTAGAATAATGAAGGAATTTATAGGATTAAGAGCTAACATGTATAGTAAGTTAACACATGGCGACCACATGGGTCAACAAGTGCATGATGATACATGACACCAACCCCGAAAGAAGATCGGTATCGTCATAAACTCATTGATTTACGACCCAAGCCAACAATAAGATAAAAATAGATAATAGATACATTACTACCGACGCCGCCGCTGGCAATCACCGTCATCCGAACCTCCGAGGAGAACGAGATGATCAACGACTAGCAGTTCGATTCCTACCGCAGCGTGTACCACACATGATTTGACTACACTTAAGAATATCTTTTTTAATAAAGTAATTTTTAACCATAACCTTGTGTAACAGTTTTAATTAATAAAGTAATTTTTAACCATAACCTTGTGTAAACGTTTTAATTTAGTATAGACATAGAAGATGCAGCACTAATAAAAAAGGCTAAGGGTGTCAAATCAGCAGCTGTAAAAAAATGTCTTTTCAAAAATTACAGAGACTGTTTGCTACACAAACAAAACTTCTATAGTAAAATGTTGAACTTTAGATCTAAACATCATACTATATACACCGAATGTATAAACAAATTAAGTTTAAGTTGTTCTGATGACAAAAGATTTATATGTACCAGTAATATAAATACACTAGCTTGGCGTCATTATCGAATAGAACTTGAAAATGAAATGTAAAACTGTTCTTGTGGCATTGGCCTTAAAATTTAATTAAAAAATAAAAAAATATTAAAAAAATTAACATGTCTTTTTACTTAACGATTCTTTTCTCTCTTCACTCATATGGACCACCTTTTCTGAAAAAATTAACTCTTAAACATCATGTTCTGTTCATGATTTTGTTTAGTTTTCTATGGTGATTTTTGCGTTCCGAACGTGAATTTTACGTTTTTGCGTTTTAACGTGAACGTGAATCTTACGTTTTTGCGTTTTAACGTGAACGTGAATTTTACGTTTAACGTGAATTTTACGTTTTTTTGCGTTTTAACGTGAACGTGAATTTTACGTTTTTACGTTTTAACATGAACGTGAATTTTACGTTTTAACGCGAATTTTACGTTTTAACATGAACGTGAATTTTACGTTTTAACGCGAATTTTACGTTTTTGCGTTTTAACGTGAACGTGAATTTTACGTTTTTACGTTTTAACGTGAACGTGAATTTCACGTTTTTACGTTTTAACGTGAACGTAAATTTTACGTTTTAACGCGAATTTTACGTTTTTGCGTTTTAACGTAAGTTCTTATGATATACCTATTTAGGTATTTATTAAAAGAAGGACCTTCCTATCAACAATTTTGAATGATCAAGGGTATAAGCAAATGTTTACTTTTAATAAGGTAAAAGACTTTATTTGGATCTTTATTTTTAGAGAAGTATTAGCATTTGTAATTGTACTTACATAAATTTGATGCCTTTGTCTCAGTCTAAAGATATATCTATGCAAATTTTAGCAAATCCAATTTTTGTATGCCAAAGCAAAGTTTTTAACTTAGGAATAATTTTTCTATAAATTTGAAATAAACATAACGTTTTACTACTGTTTTAAAATATACGTACGTGCACTTTTGACTAGCGAAATGGGGGTCTATGTCTCTTCGTGTAGAAGGTAGAGGCAATTTTAGAACGAATCAGTTCAATTGACAAACCAAGACTATTTAAAATATTTCCTGTATTTTTAAATTTAAAAATGTACCTGTTAAAAAAACTTGTTTCCAAAATTTGATTTGTCAAAAAAAACATTAATGTTTCAAAATTCTTATTTGAAAATCTTTAGAGCAGTTTACTTTTTAAATTAATTTTGTACACATACAATTTTTCAATTTTAGTTAAAATATATATTTTTGGTATGCAGTTATTTTGAACTAATTAATATACAGTTTCGTAAAAAACTAATGACCCATTTTGGATACATCGAATTTTGAAAAAAATGTACCAAAATAACGTGGGGTACTCTTCTGGAGCAATACAAAAATCTATCGGCTTAAGCAACACATAGATGCCTGCTTAAATATAAACCATATTTACATATATGTTGTTTATGCCCTCTATAAGGTCCGAGCTTTTTTGTCCACATTAATTTGTTAAAAATGAAGCAAAAAGTAGAATTTATGTAATATATGTAAATAAAAGCCATACATTTCATATTAAAAAAGATCCTGGTATGCGATCTTATATAAACAAATACAAATTGGATGAATTAAATTAATTTGAGGTCAATATCTTCTATTGTTCGCGAGATTTCGAGAACCGAACATAATTGTTTACCAATGTTGCGTACTATTTTTTGTAGATTTTAATTTTTTATGAAAAAACTGACTGTTGGACTTTTATAAAAAATCACTGTGAGATTAAATTAGTTTGAAGCCAATATTTTTTTAATTTTTGTAAAGATATTTGAGTCGAAAGTAATTTTTTACTTTTAGTACTGTTTTTATTTATTGCAAGAAAACTGTCAATTCGATTTTTCTCAAAATTTAAGTGAAAGTTGAAAACAATATTTTTATTGCTAAAATATTCGAGGTGACAAATATGTTTGTTCAGTTTTTTTGACTTATAAAAACCAGTTAATTTGATTTTTTTTCCAAAAACTATACTAGTTTTGTATCGCGTTACAATATTCATATAATATAAAATTTAATTCAAGTCTCTAGCGTTATTGGTTCGTGATATATTTAGGGTTAACGAAAGTTTTCACCTTTTTTTAAATTGCTTTGGTAAAAAAACCACCCACTCAATTTTTTTTAGAGTCCTTTCTGCATCTTTCTGTATTATTATCTGTATAACAAAATTTATTTGAAGTCGATATCTCTATTGGTTCTTGAGCTATGGACGACGAAAAAAACTTCCCGAACGTATACGTACACACGCACGCACAGACATCTCTCTAAAAATCTTTTATTTCGACTCTAGGGACCTTGAAACGTCGAGAAAACGGACCGATTACAATAACTTCCTATGGGAATTTAAGAACGCTTAACGCAAATCGGCTCTTACCCTTAATATCCAAATTTTAGGTCAATCAACCTAATGCCTTGGGGTGAAGGTACGGGCCAGGACGGAATCAGTGGACTCACTTTTTTCTACTTCTCTACCATTGAAATGTCATTTTTGATTCTTGAGTTCGACATTTTTTACGAGTGCAAAACTTGCCTATATGACGCAAGTAAAAAAATTAATTTCAGACCATGATTTTCTAAATTGTGAAATTAAGTCTTAAATTGACTTTAAATATCTGAAGAATCCTTCATCTTAACAAGGTTATAACACCAAGGTTGTGAAATAACATGAGTAATTATCATTGGCATAATTTTGCGTTTAATGTTAACAAATTATTGGTTGGTGAGTGGCACAAAAAAACTTCGATATCGTATAAAAGAAAATTTCAAATCAATACAAAAAATACCTACTTCGACACTACATTTACGAAACTATACTTACTAATAGCACAGATAAGAAACTATAGTTAAGTTTATATAGTTCCTTATCTGTGATAATAGTTAATAAGTTAAAAAAACTTTCAATTGGATTTTCCTAAAAGTCACACATCTTAAAATAGACGAGCTGACAAAATTGTATTAAAGGTACCTAAAACAACAAACAACGTATATAGGTACATATGTAGGTACCTACCTACCTAAATATAAACTACATTTGTATGTCCTGTAATGTGCCCGCTAAGGTGTACCTATAGTTAACACTTATTTTATTATAAGGGATACAATAAAAGTAGGATTGGAACATAAATAAAAGACACAAATTTCAATTATCAAACTATTTAAATTATCTGGACCAACATAAAGATTGCATTTTTCTTTGTATTTTAAACTATGTAGGTACATATTTATAAATACTGTACTTACATACCTATCAACTAATCTCAAACAAAGTGCAAAGTGTACGGATATTATCAGTGTCCTGATACTAGCATGAATTCCCTATGGTATTTCATGAAATACCTGCCTACCTACCAATACCTTTTATATTTAAAATTTGAATTTAAAATCAAACCCACATACCTACAACCTGAAAAAAAATCCAATTGATATCTATCTACCAAAAAAAAATCTTTAAAGCTCAAACAAATCTAATCTTCAACTATTGAAGAAAAACCTAATGCCAAATAAAAGCAAAATACCTACCCACCAGCCAAAATATACATAACTATAACCAAACGTATAACTACCTTCATATTCTTCTTCATCACAAAGATCTGCACGACAAAAATCCCATCGTAGCTTTGTATACATAATACAAACAATTTTTCATATACAAAGATCGTACGCAAGGAGAAACAGACTTATGAATGTAAATAAAAACAAAAATCCGTACAAAATACTGAACAGCTGATGTAAGCAAGGATAAACTCAAATATAATGAAGGAAATTGTGTCGACTTTTTGGTTGCTAAATTAACTGATCTCCTTATTCTGCTGGCTGCTTATGGGAATGGAAATAATATTTTTCTCTCTTTCCCCCGAGGTCTCTCCAATTTCGATTTTACTGCCAACGACGGCATCCGCTTCACCAAAAAAATTCTTCCCATGAGAGTACTATAGTTTTCATATACAAAGACTATATGAATATTTATAGATGAAGACAATAATATGCACGCCTTAAATGGGATAATGTGTTTGTGTCGCCACAAAAAAAGGAATAGGTATACCTACATCTGAGTATGTTAAGTAGGTATTTGAAAAGATAGGTACTAGGTATTCATTTTTCGTGTGTAAAAAATTGCCATTTTCTTACTATTTTTATTTTGTTTTGGAGATTTGGTTAAATTGATTTACCAAATCGTTTACTTGGAGGTTTGTTGTTCCAAATAAAAAAAATTGCAATTATTTTTTCATGAATTTTTTTATGTAGATTAACTTTCATAGATACCTTTGTAAATTTTATTTAATTAAAACAAATAAATATACCTAATTATGTCTTGTTCAAGTTTGGCGCAACACATTGTTATAAAAAGAGGCTACGATGCGACCCACACTGAGAACTTCCCATCCCGTCTGCCGATTTGTCTTGATAAAAATGTTTGTAGGTTTTCGTGTTTTGGTAAAAAAGTTGTCAGTTGAATTATTTCTAAAAATTTAAAAATTTCCAACAATATTTTGCATAGGTATAATGAAAAAGTTTGATTTCAAAGTCGAAAATCAATTTTTGTGAACATTTAATAATTTTTTTAGTCAAAAACGGGCACGAGTACGATAACTTTGGCGCCAAGATATAATAACGGTTTTTGGTAGAGGGTCTTAATACAAGCATTTTTTACTATGGGAGGGGGGTTCTATCTCCCCCCGTTTAGGCGGGAGGGGAAATTTAAAAAAGTTATTATTTAAAATGGAAAAAAATAATTAAAAAATAACGGTGATACCTACTTACAATTAAGTTGTATACATTTTTTTAAAGTCAACATTCTGTTCTATTAGCCAGTTTTTAAATCAAGTCAAAACTATGCGTAGTTTTTAAAATTTAATTTTAAACTCAAAATTTGAGTAAAAAAAGTTAAAAAAAGGTTTAAAGTGTAACTTTTTCAATACTTCAAGATTATCTACCATTGTTTTTATTTCAGAATTTATTGCTCTTATTTGTTTTTGATCAAAAACTGAAAACTAGATGATTTTATGTCTTTTAGTTTTTGAGAAAATTGAAAATAACCACAACTACTATTTTAATTTAATTCTTTTTTTTGCTTGAGTGGTCTTATTTTGATAGTACTAATGGTATTTGCGTATGCGTAATGCTTGTTTGGGTGTATGCAACAGTAAGGTGTGCGCGAGTTTGGGTGTATGCAACAGTGGGATCTGTAAGGGGGGGCATGCTGCAACCCCCCTGCAACCCCCCTGCTTGGGCACACTATAGGATTTGGGGTGGGTGCAAGTTGGAGTGTGTGCAAGGTGGGGAGGGTGCAAGGTGCAGTGGGTGCAAGATGGGGTGAATGCAAAGTTTCTTTTGCATTTAAATAAGCTGGATTTAAGAAAAATTAATTTACCCTAGGTACATATATCTTAATCCATATTCGATTATTATTATCAAAATAAGACTACGTTAATACTTAAGCAAGGAAAAAGTAATTTAATTAAAATATTTTGTTTTGGTAATTTTCAATTTTATCAAGAACTAGAAGACATCAAGTCATCTTGTTTTCAGTTTTTGATCAAAAACAAATAAGAGTAATGAATTATAAAAAAAAACAGCAGATATAATTTGAAAGTTTTGAAAAACTACACTTTAAACCTTTTTTTGAACTTTTTTTGCACAAATTTTGACTTTAAAACAATTTTTTTCAAAAACTATGCATAGTTTTGACTTGATTTAAAAACAAGCTAATAGACAAAAGTGTTGGCCTTAAAAAAAGGTATAATACTTAATTATAAGTATTACCGTTATTTTTTAATTATTTTTTTTCCATTTAATGTACATATTTTTTTAAACTGCCCCTACCGCCTAAACGGGGGGAGATAGACCCCCCTCCCATAGTAAAAAATGCTTGTTTTTAACTGTTCTATACAAATCCGTCATTAAACTTTGTCGCCAAAGTTATCGTACTCTCCCCCAAAAACGTTATTCTTCGTTGCACAAAATTATTTTGGAGATAAAATCATTTTTTGTTCGTAAAATATTCGAGGAGACAAATATTTTTTTTTCAGTTTTTTTGATTTATAAAAAAACCTTTAACTGGATTTTTTTTTAAAAATACATATACATATTTGTTTGGTATCACGTTACAATATAAAATTCATTTAAAGTATCTAGCGTTATTGGTTCGTGAGATATTTTGGGTAAACCAACATTTTCATCTTTTTTTAAATTGCTTAAATTGGTAAAAAGAAACCACCCACACAATTTTTTTGAGAGCCCTTCTGCATCATTCTGCATTTTTGTCTGTATAACAAAATTTATTTGAAGTCGAAATCTCTACTGGTTCTTGAGGTATGGACGACGAAACTTCGTGAACGTACGGACGTCCGAACGTACGTACATACAAACGCACGCACAGACATCTCTCTAAAAATCTTTTATTTCGACTCTTTCGTCGAGAAATGTCAAAATTTTTAATTCGACAAATCGGACAATAACTTCCTATGGAAAGTTAAAAATAAAGCGAAAAAAGGGATGTATGTAGGTATAAAAGGAAGAACATTTCTTTACCACTGATATGCGACTACAAAAACTGCAAAAAGTGAAAACTACTTCCATGCAACCGGCAACCTAAAGCAAAACAATATCTCAAAAAAATACGTAAAAGCAAAAACAAAGTATAAAAATAATTCTTAAAGCCATATACTACCTACCTACTACAAAATGTATGTATACCTACCTATACAAAAATTCAACAATGCGAGAAAAAATTGTACCTATGTTATTTGTGTACGCACAGTGCACTGGTGAATGTTAACATGATCCAAAAAGGCTAAGAATCCTTTTTTACTCCACTTTGATTAGGTATATCTTTTTTTCTTCACTCGACAGTATTTTTTAAAGCAAAGAAATCTGCCTAAAATACCTACTACTAAAATAATTGAAAAATGTAATAGGTACGCCCCAACTTATGTTATACATATGTATATGTATTATGTATGTATATATATGTACCTCCATACATATGTTCCTACTAACCTCCATTTGTGCATATGAATACCTACCTACATAGGTATATGTAATTACTAATTACTAATTACCTACGTACCTAACATTAGCCTAAACAATATACCTACCTATCCTTATGTATGTACATTTGCAATGTATACTTTGTAGTAAAGTATGATTCGTCCACTATCCCTATTTTCAGAAAAAAAAAAAGAAATTTAAAAATAAACCTATCCCAACCCATATCAAACTAATAACGAAATTGAAGAAAAATTCACCGAAACTCACAAATCATCATCATGTCGAATGCACCGAAAAGCACCAAAATCATTTTCGTTTTATGAATGAGAACGAAATTTAAAAAAGAAAAACAAACCTTCAAAATACATTTTCTGCAGCGAACGTGATTTGGCCTTGAATGCAACACTTTAACAGACATATGTACCTACACAGTTGTTATTGTTGTTTTTTATTCTAAATAACAATATTCCGTTATCTTTCTCGACCATAAATTGTGAGTAAATTTCCCATAAGGACCAAAATTTGTAAAATTGGGTGTTGTATTTGATAGACTGATACAATAACTCGCCGTGCGATACTAGCGACTTATGAGCATTTGAAAAATAAGTGTCGCCATCTAGATCAGGATTTGCCCGGTGTCCCTTCTATTTGTAATTATTCAATGGTATAACTATCCCAATATGTTTCTTCTTCACAAAAATCGCATCGTAGCTTCGTATACATAATACAACCATTTTTCATATACAAAGATCGTACACAGGGAGAAGCAGAGTCATGAATGTAAATAAAAACAAAAATCAGTACAAGATCTTAAACAGCTGATGTAAGCATACAAAAATTTCATTCATCCCCTTATTAGACACAATATTAAGACATTGCCGTTTTTCATATAAAAATGCATTGATATAAAGAAATTACAAAAACAAATTCATCGACCTTCATGTGGAAGCTTAGTATATGAAAACATATACAAGGATAGATTCAAATAGAATGAAATTAACTGTCTCCCTTATTCTGCTGGCTGCTCTCGGTCCCCGATACTATCGCCAACGACGGCAGCGGCGCGGCCGGCGTCCGGTCGCGCAAAAAAATGTCTGCCCATGAGAGTACTATAGTTTTTATATACAAAGGTTTATACTATGAATTTTACGTTTTTACGTTCTAACGTGAGCGTGAATTTTACGTTTTTACGTTCTAACGTGAACGTGAATTTTACGTTTTAACGCGAATTTTACGTTTTTTGCGTTTTAACGTGAACGTGAATTTTACGTTGTTTGCGTTTTAACGTGAACGTGAATTTTACGTTTTTACGTTCTAACGTGAACGTGAATTTTACGTTTTTACGTTCTAACGTTTGCTAAGCATGGTCTAGAACGTTAGTTTTCATATACAAAGGTTGTGCTATCCAAAAAATCCAACTATGAAAGTATATCCCACAACCAATTTATCACTGAAAATCCAATCCCACAACCAATGTTGAAATGAAAAAAAATATAGATGGTGCTAGAAGATGCCGGTATTTAGCATAGATCAGAACCCTGGTGATGCCGGTGCACCGGTGATTAGCATAGATCAGAACCCTGGTGCAGCACCGGTGCACCGGTGTTCTCGTACCCTCTAGTTACAACTACTGTTTTAGGCTCCAATTTCAATAATTTCAATCGAGCAACAAGTATCTGTCATTTTTCAACTTTTTTAATTAATAAAAAAAAAATTGTTGCAAAATTGCACTTCCCCCGATTTTTTATTAAAGTTTACGAAAAAATATACCGATTTGGTTATTTTCCGAATTTTTTTTCTATGTTTTTAGCAAAAGTAGCTATTCTAGACAATTACCGAATTTTGTAATTCCCAAAATTGAATAAAGAATTTAATTTAGCATAGAGAGAAAACAAAAGATAATTTTACTTTATGTTTTTTTCTAATTCTGCAAAGTTTTAAATCGAAACGATGCCAAATTGCTATTATTTCGTTTTCTAAAGCGAAATAAACCCAAATTGAAAATTTGGCCTTATTTCGTTTTCAAAAACGAAATAATGCCAAATTTTTTTAATTTGGCTTTATTTCATTTGGCGTTAGTTACGATTGTCACCATTAACAAACCGTTCAGAGATTTATAAAATATCCTTTGCATTGCATTAAGGAAAGTTTTGCATCCTTCGCAACATTTGATCTAATTCTTTGTTATAAGATGGAAAATCACTTTACCTGGATCACATCGGTTTCTTAAAATTCAAGCCATTACCGTTTGGCGTCAATTGCAAGCTCAAATTTTCAGAAACCAATGGAAACGTTACGTGGATTGTGGAATTGCATTCATTATGGTATATTAATATACGATATCAAGATGACGGGAAACAACATATTACCACAAGAAAGTTATTCTTAAATAAGAATGTAAAGAAGTCTAAATTATTTTAGTCTGAAATTTGCTATATGGGATTTATTATCGATAAGCATGGCGCCGTTTATAGCTATCAGTAAAAACGTATTGTATTAAAAAAAAATTTCGAACTCGAGATTTTAATCAAACATAACATTACGATGGTGGAGAAGTCGAAAAAAGTGGGTCCCCCAATTCCGTCCCTTTGTCTGTCTGTCTGTCCTCGCCCCTTCAGCCCAAACCATTAAGTCGATTGAGTTCAAACTTGGAAGTTAAGGTTTTAAGCCGATTCGCGAAAAGTATCAGTAGAGCCCTTACACATTTTGTATCCAAAAATCTAACATTTTATTAAATGTGCTCTTAAAATGTTTTCCCTGACATGGCTTCTTTCAACAAGAAAAACATAAACATAAGTATAGGGCTGGCATTTGACATCTGTCAAACTTAGTTTTTAAACCATTTTTTTCAATTGAAAGTCTGAAATTTACGAAAATGGCTCGCTTAACTATCACACAATGCATACAAATTGTTAAAACATACTACAAAAATGGCGATTCTGCCACAGTCACTACGCAAGCAATTGACAAAATTGTGAAGAAATTTGAAGAGACTGGATTGTTTACAAATATTGTAAGCCCTGTGCATCGTCGTTCTGCTCGTACAACTGAAAATATCGCGAACATATCATGATCAAAAGTATTTTATATGTCTTTTATTTACGTTTACTTTTGAAACCGCAAAATGGATAACCCTGTATCTTCCTTATAAAATACTACAATAAGCGCATTATTCGTGTTTGATTGATTGTGGAATAAAATAAAAAAAGTGAAATTTAAAGGCGGAAATTCGTATAAAAACAGGCTTATTTCATAAAGTTGTTTGAATTCATTATTGAAAGTGGTAGGAAATCATTGTGTGTGCCTTTAAAATTCTTTTGAAGATTTTTTTTACAGAATCTCATCATGCCGCGTAGAAGAAGAAGGTTAAAAACCACTGCATACAACAATTGTGGCCTTTCTGATCGTGAACTCGCTAGAAAAATAGGGAGATCCAATAAAGTTATTTATAACGTTTTCAAGTTAGGTAACAGTTATGGAAAAATTGCTAACCACGCGCAAAATAAAAAGCTTAAAATACGTCAAGTTCGAATGATATCGCGTAAAGCCATCAGAAACAAGCTGCTTGCTTCACAAAATAAGGCCAAGCTGGACTGACTGTTTCCACCCGACGCGGCGACGCGTTAGACAAATTTAAAAAGCCAACTCCAAACTTGTTTACAAAAAAGGATCCAAAAAGCCACCTTTAGATGCAGCCCATAAGTTAGCAAGGCTACATTTTTCTGAAAGTCACATAAGCTGGACCCATGAGTGGAGAAAAGTTCTGTTTAGTGATAAAAAAAAAAACTCAATTTGGATGGTCCAGACGAATTTAGTCATATTGGCATGACAAACGTCTTTAAACAGAAGTGAGAATGAGTCGCAACTTCGGTGGCGGCAGCGTAATGGTTTGGAGAGCTTTTTCTTCAAGTGGAAAGACTGAATAGCATTCGTGCTTGGAAGGATGTACTCAGCAATGTATGCTAAGTTGTTAGAAGAAGTTATGGTTGAGAGAGCTGAAGAGTTATGCGGAGGATAACGCTCCTATCCATTTCTCTCGAAGGATGAGAGACTGGTTTGAGGAGAAACAAATAACATTTTTCGATTGGCCGTCTCGAAGTCCCGGCGTATTTATGCCAACGGGCGCCAATTTAACAACGTTCAAGAGCTTCGAGACACACTAATTGAACAATGGGCTACAATTACAACCGCGGAACTGGAAAAGCCTGTGGAATTCTTGCCAAGACGAACGATATCGGTCGTAAGAGCTCTATAAAATATTGATTTAATCAATAACAATTTTATGATCACCAATTTATCGTTGTTTTTAATAAAAACATAACAGTTTTTATGGGAATTTCCTCCTTTTATTTGGTAATTTTTTGTTAATAACTTTTATTTCATTTCGTTAAAATTAAAAAAAAAATATATTGTTCTTAACAACTTTGAATACATTTTCTTATTTCATAAAAATGCATGGCTATGTTGAATGCCGCAAAAAAAAATACATAAGAACCATGTGTTTTTATGGACATTTCTTCTGCTGTATATAATACATAGTATGTATAACATTTTTTATTGTGAGTTTAAATAATAGACATTTAGAAAGAGATCATTTATATATGTTTTACACTTTAATTTCGTCGAATTTTGAAAAACTGTTTAATATTTTTTCTTCAAATCAGAAATAAAAACAATGACATTTTTTATCATCTAAAATTATTGAAACTGTATAAGAGGTTGTGCAGGAAAGAAATCAGTCGATTAGTTCTTGAGAAAACTTAAAAACAAAATAACGGTTCTATGTGGGGTACCCTTCTGGAGCAACACAAAATATTTATTTTTATTAAAAGAAGCCAAATTAAGAAAACAAATTTTAAAGCAAAAAATGTGTAAGGGGACTACTGATATTTTTAGTCGTTAAAAAAAATGAAAAAATCGCCTGACGCGAATCAGCTTAAAACCTTAACTTCCAAGTTTGAACTCAATCAACCCAATAGTTTGGGCTGTAGTAGGGGCGAGGACAGACAGATGGCCGGAATGGGGGGACAAAATCTTATTGACTTCTCTACCACCGTAATGTGATTTTTGATTAAAACCTCGAGTTACGAATGCAAAACTTGCCATACAGTTTCTATATGTCGCAAGATCAGAGGCTCATCATAAGTGCATGTGTTAGTTGTTAGTAAGAAAATAATACAATTATAGCCTGACACACGCAGAAAATACAAAACATAATTAATATTTAACAAGAACTTTTATAGAACAAAGAATAAATTAAAGACGTTTACGATAGTGGAGCATTGGTTCTAAACAATGATTTCAATCCCACCTTATTTAGATTTAAATCTATCGATGAACAGTTTAAGTTACATAAAATGCTCATTCGACTTAAAGCTTCATTCTTCCCATATAGTTAGTTCTATGAAAGTCAAATATAGGTAGGTGATGATTTCCGCCCCGTTAATTCAAATGTACACAACATAGCAAAATAGTTGATGAAGAAATATTAAGTCTTTATTAACACGCCTTTCATGGAGAGATTGCATTTCAAGAAGTAGAATACGATGTTCATAGGGAGGCAGATCATATCAAAGCGAATGATATTCAGCCTTATTGTGAGTTTCGCCCGGAAAACATTTCCCCCGAAACATTTTTGTTCCCCCGAAATTTTAAAAGCTATTGTGAGTTTCGCCCGAATGAAAATTTCACTTCGAATCAGGAGTGACAGTTCGAAAAATAGGCACGTTCAGAAAAGTGAGGAGCGCAATAAATTCTCCCTTCACTATGATGGAAACGGAGAATGAAATGCAACGTGCAAGTTCTCTGTTAACTTAAATAATACTATAATTGAATTTAGTGCATCAGTTATTTGTCGAAAATACTTACAATAGAAATAAAATTGTGGCTACGCTAGTAATTCCACTCATTGTGGCTACCAATTCTTAATTGGATTATCTAAAACGAATAATTTGCACACCTTTTTTTAGACAGCGGATTTATTGCGTTCAGAAAATGAACAGGCCTTATTGTGAGCTGGGACAAATATATGTTTGTTTTGACAATTTTTAAATAAGAATTTCAGGATAGAAAATTAAATTGTTATTTTTTAATAAAGAAAGGATAATTGTCATTACTATTTTGTAAGTATGCATAGCATAGCTCTGCGCATCTTATCTGAGGAAGACCAAATAATTGAGGAGCGAGCACTTCGAAGGAATTTAAGGGGTCACTCTAATCCTTTAGAGATGCGTGAGTCCTTGTATGAATGAAAATTATTTTAATGTATGTGAAAAGGAATTAATCTTTATTTTTTCCAGATTTCATCATTACTACAGGCTTAACAAACCAGCATTTAAGTATTTGTTGGATGTGCTTACCAGCTCCTTACACTCCGCGAAACAGAAATTTGCTATACCACCAATTGTGAAACTCGCTGCATGTTTACGTTTCTTTGCAGAGGGTGGGTACCAAAAAGGAGTTGGCAAGGACCACGATGTTGGTTTGGCACAATCCTCTTTTAGCCTGGTGCTCGCTCAAGTCCTGGAGGTTTTTGAACAAGTACTTTGCGTGCAGTGGATAAAATGGCCAACGCAAGAGGAACAACGAAAAATCGCTCAAGATTTTTATACGAAGTACAGGCTACCCGGTGTTATAGGCTGTATTGACGGGACGCATGTGAATATCATATCTCCTTCAGCAAACAAACATCTGTTCTACAACAGAAAGGGAAATTGTAGTTTGAATGTTTTACTTGTAAGTTAATTTTATTTTGTTTAAGTATTCTTAAATGAATAATACCTATGTATACTAACATCATTTAATATAGATATGCGACAGTGAACTAAGGATTCGCTTCATTGATGGAACACATCCCGGAGCCTGTCACGATTCATTCATTTGGAATGTTAGTGATCTCAGAGCAAAAATGGAGCAGGAATATTTACAAACCCGTAGTAATGTTTGGCTGTTGGGTAACTTTCAAAAAAATTTCTTTTGAATTTGTATTTAAATTATTTGTTTTATATGAGATGCTGGTTATCCCTTGGAACCGTGGCTTTTAACTCCTTATAGAACGCCGAATAGTGGTTCAAATGAAGAAAAATATAATGAAGTTCACTCACGGTGTCGTAACATAATTGAGAGAACTAATGGTGTTCTCAAAAACAGGTGGAGATGTTTACTGAGTGCGAGAGAACTGTACTACGCTCCTACAAAGGCTGTCAAAATTATTAATGTTTGTGCAGCACTGCACAACATATGCATTTACTATAAAAGTGCCTTAGCCTGTTTAAACTCTATGCCTGATGGTCAAAGCTCTATGGTTGACTCATTCGAAAACGTGCAATCCGATAGATTGAACTCAAGCTATCTGACAATAAGCCAGCTCATTCGCACAGACATCGCAAATTCTCTTTAATTTTTAAATGTTTTAATTTGTAGTATTCTTATATTGCAATAAAATATTTTTTTTATAACTTTAAAGTAGATTTCCTTTATTAAAAAAAAAATTAACTTGCTCTTATATGCTATTAAAAAAAATTCACAGCTCTTGTCTTAAAATTAAAATTGGATTTTAAATTCAGTTTTTATCTTAATTCTAGTAAATAAATAATCTCACAGCTTTCATTTCAAATTCAGTCAACTTATTATCTAGGTAAAAAAAAAAATTCGAAGCTTTTGTCTTATATATGCATTTTTAAGATTTCTTTGTATGAATATCGTATTTTTAAAATGCTGGGTCATTAATCTCTTCTTCGCATGATTTCAATCTTCTGTTCTTCCAACTCTAACATTCTTCGGTCTTTCTCAATTTTGTTTTCCAGCTCAGACTTACGAAGATTTTCCATTTCCTTATTATGCCTTTGTTGTTCTTTCAATAATTCTTTGTTAATATCACCCAGGCGGTCCAATGATCTGTACATCTTCTTAATGCCGCTCTGGACTTCAGTGTTGTGGTCTCTCATTACAGAAACCCCCTCGGTCACTTTGTTACAAAGTATTTTTTGTGTCTGTAGCTCCTCCACAATGATATCGTTGGTACTCATCTTTCTTTTCTTTGCGGCTTGAGATGTTGTAGGAGTTGGTTGCACACTGTTGTCTTCCTGTATGAGTTCCGTTTCAAAAAGAAAATCATCAGCAGCTTCAACGCACTCTACCTCATTCGGGTGCAATGTAGCATCATACTCGCATTGTTTGGCACTTTGTATATCATTTTGTGGGCGAGCAAAACCAAAGGACAGCGAACTTCCTACTCCCTCCACTGCTTCCTTCATTCCTACAAGTTGGAATATGGCCTCTTCCGAAGGTGAAAACTTTTGCGTTTTATTTGGCCCACCTCCTGTACCTTTTTGATGCATTTTATTTGCTGATGCCTTTTTTCTAACGTATCGCTTCTGATCTGTCCAAACCTAAAAGCATGCATGTTTTCATTTTAATCGGTGGCAAGCACAATAAAATTGATTCTTACTTTTTTCCATTCAAACTCACTCTTCACCGGCGGCCCTGCACTTTTTAATTCCAAGGTAAGTCTCTTCCAAAATTCGGCCACTTTCTCTCGATTTGCTTTAGTAAAGCCTTTGGCAATTTCTGGATTCTCCTGCATTTTACTAAGCAGCATATCACTTTGGTCTTTTTTTATTGTTTTGCTCCTGCATTATAACAAAAAACTTGACTTTAAACTTTTCTTATCTTAAAAAAATAAACAAACAACTTACATTTTCCGCCTTATTGTGCTCTCGTTCGCCTCATAAAAATAAGTGAAAATTATCACTGTTAACTGCATATCATTCCGCCCGAAATGATCGTTCACAATAAGGGGAATTTTTCGAACATGAATAATTTTTCGGGTGAAACTCACAATAGGCGAAAAGTGAAAAGTCAAATTTTCCGGGTGGAATGTTGTTCGGGCGAAACTCACAATAAGGCTGATTATGTTGAATTGATTCAATACGTTTTCTATGAATTCCGTAATAGGGAGTCCATACCTGCGAACCATATTCAAGATGAGGACGAACATGGCAATTGTACAAAGAAAGAGTAACATAGGGATCATTGAACTCCTTTGCCCAGCGTTTTATAAACCCAAGCATAGAACTTGCTTTATTGACAATAAAATTAATGTGATGTGTAAATTCTAAGTTGGAACAGAAATGAACACCTAAATCTTTAAATGTGGAGAGGCGACAGAGTTTTGCTGTGATATACACTAATCAAATACACTACCGATTCGTTTTTTAGTAAAAGTTATCGTCTGGCATTGGGTTCAGGGCAAGGCTATTTTTCCCACACCAAAATGTGAAACTATCAATGTCGGCTTGCAAAAGAAAACGATCATGGGTGGACTTTATTATTTTAAAAGTCTTCATGTCATCAGCAAAAATGAGAACTTTACTTGAGCGTAGACATGACGATACGTCGTTAATAGACAGGATGAACAGAAAAGGGCGAAGATGGCTTCCCTGGGGAACACCAGATTGGACAACAAAAGGAAGAAAAGAAAAATGGTGGAAAACCAAGAGCTTTAACTTTAAATAAAAAAAATCGTGTCTAAATTGGTCAAAAGCTCTAGAAAAGTCAGTGTATGCACAGTCAACCTTGTTCCTAAGCGTTTGAACTTATGTTTAAAAGTCTTCATGTCATCAGCAAAAATGAGAACTTTACTTGAGCGTAGACATGACGATACGTCGTTAATAGACAGGATGAACAGAAAAGGGCGAAGATGGCTTCCCTGGGGAACACCAGATTGGACAACAAAAGGAAGAAAAGAAAAATGGTGGAAAACCAAGAGCTTTAACTTTAAATAAAAAAAATCGTGTCTAAATTGGTCAAAAGCTCTAGAAAAGTCAGTGTATGCACAGTCAACCTTGTTCCTAAGCGTTTGAACTTATGTTTGAGAATGTGAGGAGATTTGTAACGGTTGATCTTTTTTCACAAAACCATGTTGCTGTTCGCAAATAAGATTCTTACTATAAAATGCTACACTTTCACAAACAATTTAGGAATTCAAGAAAGCTTTGCAATGGGCCTGTAGTTTGTTATATCCGCCTTGTTGTCTTTCTTGAAAATTGGTGTTAGATATTACTTCTTCCATATACCGGGAAATTTGCCTGTTTTTAGGGAAAATTTGAATAAGAACGTAAGGGGTTCAACTAAAGCGTTACTACATTTTTTTCGGGGGAATACCATCGGGACCGGCTGATCATTTATCATTGAATACGGATAAAAGATCAAGGACCGTACTCTGTAGAACAGGGATGTGACTACAGCTAATTTGCGAAAAGGAGTGAAGATTATGAAAATAAACCTCATCAACTTCTTAAGGGCTATTAACAAATGACTCACGGAAATTTGTTGCGAAAGCATTACAAATATCAACAGTTTTATCTAATGAAAGGTTCTTGTAAGTGAAGTTACATGGAAAGCCATCTGATTTTTTCTTTAAGTTTACAAGCTTGATTCCCTTTTAAAGAGGTGCCCATATCAATAACATTACTAGCATATACAATTTTTTTTTTTTTTTTTTATAATAAGCGCACACTTAAGGGGATATTACTACCCTTATTATGTCAAAAAAACACAGTGTGAGCAATAGGAAAAGGAGAGAGGGGTTGAAAGGAGGTGTCGGTGCACATTGGTTTTGAATTCCTGAATTCTGCAATGGCTGGGAAAGACAGAGTGTGGTAAGGAATTCCACATTCGCGTTGTACGGCTAAAGAACGAATCTCTGTACTTGACGGTACGACCGAAGTTAGGCTCGAGGGTATACTGATGAGCATTCCTAGAAGCGCGAGTATTACGGTTAAACTGTTTAAGGGGAGGAATGCAGCTGGCTATTTCTCTAGAGCATAAACCGTTAAAATAACGATAACAGGGTGAGACAGGAAACTTTACGACGATGTTCGAGCGACGTAAATGATCCTATGATGGTATTATCACCAATCAATCTAAATGCTCTACGTTCAATACTGTCCAAGAGGCTTACGCTTAAGTAAGTTGCAGGAGCACCAGCCCAGATATGGCAGTTATACTTAAGCTTTGGACGTACATATATAAGTCTTGTAAATAACAGCCAGATAAGAGGGGGAGAAAAACTTCTTGCATCGTCTTAGAAAACCCAAACATCTTGCGGCATTTTTGGCGACATCGCGTATGTGATCGTTCCACAAAAGGTGGTTGGTGATACACATACCTAGAATATCGAGATGTTCAGTCTCCTCGATGCAAGTGCCATCCAGGGATAATGGCAAGGGGGATATATCACGCTTTAACGATACAAGACAGCATTGCGTTTTCGAAGCATTAAATTCCACGCGGTTTTTTATTCCCCATTGTACAATGCTGTTTAGGTCAGAATTTAATGAGCTTATCATATTTTGTCGTTGCAGTTCCACATCCGAAGGTGAGGGATGCGATTCTGAGAACGAATATGAAAAGCTAAGAGTACTATCGTCAGCGAAACAATGTATTGGATTAGATGTTGCAGACAGAAGATCATTAATAAAAATGAGAAAGAGTGTTGGAGATAAAACGGAGCCCTGGGGCACACCAGCATTTATTTTGAGGTTTTCAGACTTGAATCCATCCAATACTACTTGTATTGAACGATCCGAAAGGTAATTACTAATCCAATGAAGCAGGGATTCATGAAAACCGAAAGCACGCATTTTCGATAAGAGAGCCTGATGCCAAACCCTATCAAATGCTTTTGAAATATCAAGTGCAATAATCTTACTTTCTCCAAAACGATGTAAAGATTTGCTCCACTGTTCGGTGAGATGAACCGGTGGACCTATTGCTGCGAAAGCCGTATTTTCGGTCATTAAGAAGCTTTCGATCTTCAAGATATTTCTTGAGCTGATAATTAATCAGCGTTTCCATGACCTTGGAAAGAAGGGACGTAAGTGCAATCGGTCGGTAATTAGAGGGTGAGGAAGATTCGCCTTTTATGGGGATAGGCTGGACAAATGCTGTTTTCCATCCGCTCGGAACGAGACCTGAGGAGTAGGACAGATAAAAAAGCTTACGCAGTGGTTTTTCCAGGCGTTGAAGAACACCTCTTCAGAACAATAGTAGCGGGGATACCATCCGGACCAGCGGATTTGTGAATGTTGAGATCTTTAAGAACTCTTGCCACAGTACGAGTGCGAAAAGACATTGGTCCATAGGCGGAGTCATAATACTCACTGGCAGCGTAGAATTGGCGGCGAACTGCCTAGCGAAGAGATTAGCTTTCTCTAAAGAGCTAACAAATGGAGTGTCATTGACAACGAGCGTTTGAACCGAAGAAGAGGAAGAACTCCTTATATTTTTTACAAATGACCAAAAATGTGTACTGCCTTTGGGACATTGCAGTATTTTTTGCCGTAATTTTTGGTCATGTAAAAATTTGGTCCGTCGAATATGGGCGTTGCAGGCCTTCCTGGCTTGCTTGAACTTATTCCGGTTTTCCTCAGTTGGATTGGCTTTAAAACAACGGAAACTTATCTTCTTGACCCTAATAACCTCTTTACAGCTCGTATCGAACCATGCGTTTTCCTTAGGCCTGATGCTTTTAACCCTATTCGGGATAAAAGTTCTTATTCCCAGGAGAATCAAACTTGTGATCATATCAGCGCTGGCGTCAACGTCACTATCGAGGAAGCATAGTGACCAGTTAAAGATCCTGAAGTAATTATTGAGACCGTCCCAGTTGGCTTTCTCGTATTGCCAAACGGTTCTTTTAGGAGCTCTTTATTTAACTGGAGAGTTTTGACACGAGAAATTTGCTGATATGACACAATGGTCAGATGTGCCTAGAGGAGATAGAACACTAATATTGTACTTACCAGGGTCAGAGGTGAGAAACAAGTCAAGAGTGTTTTCTGTCCGACCTACCACGTCCGATATTCGAGTGGGCTCGTTGACCAGCTGAGTTAGGTGGTTCAACTCAGCAAAGATCTCAGCACACACTCCTTCTGGTATTGTCTGGCCCGAATGTTGAAGCCATGAAGAATTGTGTACATTGAAATCGCCCGTAACAACGATTTCAGTGCGAGGATAGGACGAAACAATTCTTTGAATGGAGTCAGACAAAGCATCAAATTCACGAGAAGTTGACACTCTGTCTAAATTTGGGCTTCGATATTGAGGTAAGAGCTGATAAGCAACATCATTTCTAATGTAAATGGCGAGGCCATGGTGGGGAAAGAATAAAGGCACCAAGCTATACCCATGAATAAAAAATTCAGCAGGATCGGACTCCTCACCTACTTGGGTTTCACTCAGTGCCAAAACAGCTGGCCTGTTCAAAACAGTATGGAAGTACGCAGAAAGAAAATTCGCTCTAAGCCCACGAATATTACAATAATCTACCCTGAAATTTACAGCCATTGCAAATAAAAAAATACCGAAAACTAAACAGACAAAGACCATAAAAAATATCACTGAGTTGAACCACAGAATGCTATTCGATATGCGTCACTACTAGTGTTATGCCTTAGTAGTGACAAACAATCGAATCCGCCCCTGTTAGTGCAAAACAGTAAACATTTTTAGTCAATAAATCTGCAGTCTAGCGACGACGACCGACGTAGCTTTTGTATCAATTGCATTAGTTATAAAACGCAATGCAATTTGATGCACATGCTAAGCCGTGCGACTGTAGGAGAAAAGGGGAAAGGAAGGATGGAACCAAAGACCATATAACAAGTAAAGATGTCGCACGTAGAACAAAAATCTGTGCCTGCTTTTTTCCACCATCCCTTTTTTACAATGGGTCCAAAACATGATTCTAGGAATTTGAATGTATAGAAACATTTCAAATGTTGTGGGTACACACTGTACGAAAAAGAGCGTTGCTATTTATACTGAAAAGTTAGAGGGAGAAACAAGGTATTTCATGTTTATGAGTAGAAAAAACAAAAACAAAACGTATGTCTTTTCAATGGGTCCAAAACATGTTGCAAGATTTGTAATAAATTTATGAAGCAGAAGAGAGAAAAAATATTTTTTTGTCCTATTTGTACAAGCAAGCTAGGTTGATGATCGAGTTAAAAGAAAGAAGGGTGAGTTGATGTCCTTCACGTGTATGTGTATTTATATTGTCTTAGGGATTTTTTTTTTGTTGGTTGCGTAAATGCAAACCAGTTTTATTTATTTTTTTTCTTGAAAGATAAAACAACCTTGAAAAGTGAGTTTTGATAATGTTCGTAAATAATGAGTTGTGGTAGTTTCAATATTGGGCTTTGCTTTGTTTTGTTTTTACTTCTTGGGGTTGGTTGTGATTTGAAAATCGTATTCATTCACATGTTTAAATGTAGGTCAAAAAAAGATTGAATTTTTGATGTGAGGATTTATTTATGCGTATGTTAAGTATGTTAGGTAAATTTTTGATCTCTTAGTAAGGTCTTTTATTTTTCCTTTTTTTTTTTTTGGTTCGTTATCGTTACTATTAAAGTCGGTAATGGATCAATTAAATGAGGAGTACAGGTGATGCGTACATTTCATTTTATTTCGTTGATCGAGTACAAATAGGGGTGAGTTGGCGTCTACCTCAACCTTACCATACAGTATACACCTGTAATAATATGTGCGTGTGAGATGATTTTTTTGTTGTAAGCGTTAGCTTTTTTTTCCTTAAAATATTATGAAACATGTTAAAAGTGAGCTTAGAAGGTAATTGAATGTACATACCTTCATATCGAACATATGTTTTATACTTTTTGTTACTCGTAGGGCTTTAATTTGTTTTCATTTATATCTATAGGTCAATTTACGAACAAATTTGTAAATTTTTTTTCACAAAACTTTATTTCAAGATTTAATAGGTAGGTAAGTTAGTGTAGGTTAGGTACCACCTACTATATCAAGGCAAAGTACTTTTTTCACTCTTTACCATTAGTTGATGAAAGATTTTCTAATTTCTAATAACGTAATGTATGAACATATGTAGCGAATTCAATCCTTTATGATTTTAGCTTTATCAATCGAAGGTTTTTTAAATTTTCTTGTATACCACAAGCAGTGTTTTCTCAGTAAAACATGTGTCATGAACTCGAGAGCTTTTACTCTATGATGGTAGCACACACTTTCCCTTTCAAACCAGGACACATTTTCTTCTCTTTTATTGTTTATGCACTTTTCAACTATTTTTTCTTTTATTGTATCCATATTTTTTTCGTAATCGAAAACTTGCCTAAATATTAATATTTGTATCCTGCACACATTAAAAAATTCATCTGTCGGAGCAAACAAATTTCCAAAATCCGAATTTTTTAAATAGTTTTTGACAAAAATAAACATCTCACTGCCACAAGTTAATACTTCATCCTTTTTTCGACATCCTTGTAAACATTCTTCGCAGCCTAAATTTGAAAATACTTTGAATGCAACATATCCAACGAAGTATCTCATTGAAGTTACTTCAGTGGATACGTATGACCCGGACCCGATCTCGTCCAGCATTAAGTCGTTTTCCATTGTTTCGTAAATAGCTTCAATGTAATTATCATCAAATTTTTCATTGAGTTGAACATCTTTTTCAATTACAACTTCTTCGTTGTGAAATTCTGAGTTATTGTCTGCTTCAGTCATTAATGATGTGAGCGATATCATTTGTTCTTCATCGTTCGAACAGTTTGCGAATTTTGAAAAACAGTACAAGTTCGTGGTCATTATTTTTGAAATCAAGAAATTTAATTCATGCACGGATGGATTCTTCGTATTTCCACCTTTTGCACGTATTTGTGAAAACAAATTTTCAATGATGTCTTGATTTAACCTCTTGGTTAAAACAAAATCAATACCTTCATTTTCATTAAACATTTGTTCAGCCATCATCAATGTGGCTCTTAAAGTTTGTTCCAATCCTGCAATCCAATATACTTTCGTTTTTTCACGAGTCTTATATTTTTAACATATTCTATAAAGTCTTCAATATAGTTATATACGAGATTTTTCATTTTTAAAGCAGATTTATATGCATTCCTGTCATATAGGCTTCCGCTGTTCATGCAATCAAATATTCTGTCAATTTTTTGAAACATTTAGCTGTTGATTGAACAACTACTTTATCGTTTTCAACAAAATTGCCTGTTTCCACTGCCGTTAACAAAGCTGCTGATGTTGTCCTGCTGAAAACTTGAACAGCGTAAACGACACGCATTTTGTCGAAAGATGACGGATCAATATGCTTTTGAGTGAGTTTTGGGCACATTTTCGTGGTGCTGTTCTTTTCAAGATCATACAGCTTTCTTACTGGAGTGAAACTTACTATTCCATCAGGTGTAACCAGATCTGAGTTCAATAAGGTATTTCTCATACTTTTTATAATATGGGGAATATCGTAGAACGAAAAAATTTGCTGCTCCTTGAACATAAAGTAAGGTTTTTCTTTTGTTACTCCTAATATCCCCAAACATTTCCTGTTATTTGGTCCCTGGTCACAAATAATAGCTTTCACATTCAAAGCCAAGTTACTTGCTATTTCAAAATTTTTTAATAAGATTTTACTTAAGTTTTCACCTGAAATATTTGTTTCACTAACAAAGTAGTTCAAAATGCATTTCCAGTTAGATATCAATCCCCGTACCATAAAAACACAAACTTGTTGCCCAATATTGTTGGTACGAACAAAACCTGTATCTTCTAAGCCATCAATTATATCAACTGCAGAATTGTAAGTAAGATCTCTTCTTATAGCAATCTCATCGAAAACAATAGCACATATACGACTTTGTACACTCATTTCATTGAATTTTCGCAAAAGTTCTTGATGAGCAGAATTTTTGAATCCTGGCTGCATATTTTTAACAGGACCCCATCTATGCAGACTTGATACATGCGGAAAATTGAGGTCCAAACCATCTCTTAAAAATATATAAGCCGATTGACTTCTGTAGAAAATATTCTGGGCTAAGACTTTTTGCTCTTCATTCCATTTTCCGTTTCTTTTTTTGTTTAATAACATGCTGCATAAAGTTTTTGCGTTGGCAGATACTTCTAATTTCTGTATCTCCTCTAAAACGAATTTGGATTTGTTTTTTTTGTTTTTTGAAGTTTTTATTCCTACTCTTTTCCTCTGCATTTTTAAAGCTTTCAATTCCGCTTTAAGAGAATTAACCTTTCTTTGTAAGAAATTACATTTTTTTGAAAAACCTTCGCCGGTGAGTTTACATAATTTCTATTCCCAGGTGGGGTTCTTAAAAGAGCCAATTCATTCAGAGTGAAATCATCATCCGCTTGCACTAGTTGAAAAGGTGGAGTCCTTAAAAGGACAAAGTCATTCTGATCGAAATCATCATCCACCCTTTCAACTAGCTGAGACGGAGTTCTTAAAAGAACTAATTCATTCACAATGAAATCATTATCCACCCTTGGAACTTGCGGAGGCGGAGTTCTAAGAAGAACTAAATCATTCGTAAAGAAATCATCATCCACCTCCCCAACTTCTTCAGGCGAAATCAAAGATTGTGTTGGTAAAAGCAATGTGGGTACAGATCCTTTCTTCAAAAATTTTTTACCAATGCAATCCTCTGTGAAATGAAGACTGCAAATGTAAAACTTTTTCGAAGAATCACGCGAAGAAATGCCACATTTTTCTCTCCAAATTGCCTGTAAACTAAGGTTTTCAGGAAACTTGAAAAGCTTTATGTGACAATTCTTCCGGTAAGATCTCCCACATTGTTCAACGCAACACCTTTTCCCATTAAAAGAATTTTTTTTGTAAACAGTTATCATTCTTACTTCTTTAGATATCTTCAAAAAAAAACCAAACGCAAAGAGATTCGAAATAGAAGTGAGCAATTTAATTTGTATAGGTATATTTATTTTAAAAAAAATTATTTCTCCGCGGTCTGTTAGTCTAGAAGGCTAATTTTTATTTGTATCATTTCTTGCTACAAGGTCCTACTAAATGCAAAATTATAGCCTTCTAGACTAACAGACCGCGGAGAAATAATTTTTTTTCAAAAAGAGCGGTAAGTAGTTTCAAATTCGGGTTTCTCAGCGGTCTTGAGGTCTTGAGAGCTAAGATTTGTCTGAGGTGTTTTTTGTTAGTTGATCTAACTATATGCTAAATTTCAGCTTTCTAAAGCTCAAGACCGCTGAAAAATTCGAGTTTTGAATTAACCTCCTCCCTAAAAATAAATATACCTATACAAATTAAATTGCTCACTTCTATTTCGAATCTCTTTGCGTTTGGTTTTTTTTTGAAGATATCTAAAGAAGTAAGAATGATAACTGTTTACAAAAAAAATTCTTTTAATGGGAAAAGGTGTTGCGTTGAACAATGTGGGAGATCTTACCGGAAGAATTGTCACATAAAGCTTTTCAAGTTTCCTGAAAACCTTAGTTTACAGGCAATTTGGAGAGAAAAATGTGGCATTTCTTCGCGTGATTCTTCGAAAAAGTTTTACATTTGCAGTCTTCATTTCACAGAGGATTGCATTGGTAAAAAATTTTTGAAGAAAGGATCTGTACCCACATTGCTTTTACCAACACAATCTTTGATTTCGCCTGAAGAAGTTGGGGAGGTGGATGATGATTTCTTTACGAATGATTTAGTTCTTCTTAGAACTCCGCCTCCGCAAGTTCCAAGGGTGGATAATGATTTCATTGTGAATGAATTAGTTCTTTTAAGAACTCCGTCTCAGCTAGTTGAAAGGGTGGATGATGATTTCGATCAGAATGACTTTGTCCTTTTAAGGACTCCACCTTTTCAACTAGTGCAAGCGGATGATGATTTCACTCTGAATGAATTGGCTCTTTTAAGAACCCCACCTGGGAATAGAAATTATGTAAACTCACCGGCGAAGGTTTTTCAAAAAAATGTAATTTCTTACAAAGAAAGGTTAATTCTCTTAAAGCGGAATTGAAAGCTTTAAAAATGCAGAGGAAAAGAGTAGGAATAAAAACTTCAAAAAACAAAAAAAACAAATCCAAATTCGTTTTAGAGGAGATACAGAAATTAGAAGTATCTGCCAACGCAAAAACTTTATGCAGCATGTTATTAAACAAAAAAAGAAACGGAAAATGGAATGAAGAGCAAAAAGTCTTAGCCCAGAATATTTTCTACAGAAGTCAATCGGCTTATATATTTTTAAGAGATGGTTTGGACCTCAATTTTCCGCATGTATCAAGTCTGCATAGATGGGGTCCTGTTAAAAATATGCAGCCAGGATTCAAAAATTCTGCTCATCAAGAACTTTTGCGAAAATTCAATGAAATGAGTGTACAAAGTCGTATATGTGCTATTGTTTTCGATGAGATTGCTATAAGAAGAGATCTTACTTACAATTCTGCAGTTGATATAATTGATGGCTTAGAAGATACAGGTTTTGTTCGTACCAACAATATTGGGAAACAAGTTTGTGTTTTTATGGTACGGGGATTGATATCTAACTGGAAATGCATTTTGAACTACTTTGTTAGTGAAACAAATATTTCAGGTGAAAACTTAAGTAAAATCTTATTAAAAAATCTTGAAATAGCAAGTAACTTGGCTTTGAATGTGAAAGCTATTATTTGTGACCAGGGACCAAATAACAGGAAATGTTTGGGGATATTAGGAGTGACAAAAGAAAAACCTTACTTTATGTTCAAGGAGCAGCAAATTTTTTCGTTCTACGATATTCCCCATATTATAAAAAGTATGAGAAATACCTTATTGAACTCAGATCTGGTTACACCTGATGGAATAGTAAGTTTCACTCCAGTAAGAAAGCTGTATGATCTTGAAAAGAACAGCACCACGAAAATGTGCCCAAAACTCACTCAAAAGCATATTGATCCGTCATCTTTCGACAAAATGCGTGTCGTTTACGCTGTTCAAGTTTTCAGCAGGACAACATTAGCAGCTTTGTTAACGGCAGTGGAAACAGGCAATTTTGTTGAAAACGATAAAGTAGTTGTTCAATCAACAGCTAAATGTTTCAAAAAATTGACAGAATATTTGATTGCATGAACAGCGGAAGCCTATATGACAGGAATGCATATAAATCTGCTTTAAAAATGAAAAATCTCGTATATAACTATATTGAAGACTTTATAGAATATGTTAAAAATATAAGACTCGTGAAAAAAACGAAAGTATATTGGATTGCAGGATTGGAACAAACTTTAAGAGCCACATTGATGATGGCTGAACAAATGTTTAATGAAAATGAAGGTATTGATTTTGTTTTAACCAAGAGGTTAAATCAAGACATCATTGAAAATTTGTTTTCACAAATACGTGCAAAAGGTGGAAATACGAAGAATCCATCCGTGCATGAATTAAATTTCTTGATTTCAAAAATAATGACCACAAACTTGTACTGTTTTTCAAAATTCGCAAACTGTTCGAACGATGAAGAACAAATGATATCGCTCACATCATTAATGACTGAAGCAGACAATAACTCAGAATTTCACAACGAAGAAGTTGTAATTGAAAAAGATGTTCAACTCAATGAAAAATTTGATGATAATTACATTGAAGCTATTTACGAAACAATGGAAAACGACTTAATGCTGGACGAGATCGGGTCCGGGTCATACGTATCCACTGAAGTAACTTCAATGAGATACTTCGTTGGATATGTTGCATTCAAAGTATTTTCAAATTTAGGCTGCGAAGAATGTTTACAAGGATGTCGAAAAAAGGATGAAGTATTAACTTGTGGCAGTGAGATGTTTATTTTTGTCAAAAACTATTTAAAAAATTCGGATTTTGGAAATTTGTTTGCTCCGACAGATGAATTTTTTAATGTGTGCAGAATACAAATATTAATATTTAGGCAAGTTTTCGATTACGAAAAAAATATGGATACAATAAAAGAAAAAATAGTTGAAAAGTGCATAAACAATAAAAGAGAAGAAAATGTGTCCTGGTTTGAAAGGGAAAGTGTGTGCTACCATTACAGAGTAAAAGCTCTCGAGTTCATGACACATGTTTACTGAGAAAACACTGCTTGTGGTATACAAGAAAATTTAAAAAACCTTCGATTGATAAAGCTAAAATCATAAAGGATTGAATTCGCTACATATGTTCATACATTACGTTATTAGAAATTAGAAAATCTTTCATCAACTAATGGTAAAGAGTGAAAAAAGTACTTTGCCTTGATATAGGTGGTACCTAACCTACACTAACTTACCTACCTATTAAATCTTGAAATAAAGTTTTGTGAAAAAAAATTTACAAATTTGTTCGTAAATTGACCTATAGATATAAATGAAAACAAATTAAAGCCCTACGAGTAACAAAAAGTATAAAACATATGTTCGATATGAAGGTACATTCAATTACCTTCTAAGCTCACTTTTAACATGTTTCATAATATTTTAAGGAAAAAAAAGCTAACGCTTACAACAAAAAAATCATCTCACACGCACATATTATTACAGGTGTATACTGTATGGTAAGGTTGAGGTAGACGCCAACTCACCCCTATTTGTAATCGATCAACGAAATAAAATGAAATGTACGCATCACCTGTACTCCTCATTTAATTGATCCATTACCGACTTCAATAGTAACGATAACGAACCAAAAAAAAAAGGAAAAATAAAAGACCTTACTAAGAGATCAAAAATTTACCTAACATACTTAACATAAGCATAAATAAATCCTCACATCAAAAATTCAATCTTTTTTTGACCTACATTTAAACATGTGAATGAATACGATTTTCAAATCACAACCAACCCCAAGAAGTAAAAACAAAACAAAACAAAACAAAACAAAAGCAAAGCAAAGCCCAATATTGAAACTACCACAACTCATTATTTACGAACATTATCAAAACTCACTTTTCAAGGTTGTTTTATCTTTCAAGAAAAAAAATAAATAAAACTGGTTTGCATTTACGCAGCCAACAAAAAAAAATCCCTAAGACAATATAAATACACATACACGTGAAGGACATCAACTCACCCTTCTTTCTTTTAACTCGATCATCAACCTAGCTTGCTTGTACAAATAGGACAAAAAAATATTTTTTCTCTCTTCTGCTTCATAAATTTATTACAAATCTTGCAACATGTTTTGGACCCATTGAAAAGACATACGTTTTGTTTTTGTTTTTTCTACTCATAAACATGAAATACCTTGTTTCTCCCTCTAACTTTTCAGTATAAATAGCAACGCTCTTTTTCGTACAGTGTGTACCCGCAACATTTGAAATGTTTCTATACATTCGTCCCCACGAAAGTTCACTGACAATGACAACTGATTTAGAAAGAATTTAAATTCGTTAAAGAGTTCAACATAAAAAGAGAAGTTGATTGAAGACACAGTTTTGAGGTAAGTTATCCATGCCTTAAGGCCTTTTCACATGAGAGCGACCAACGAACGACGAATGAACGAACAAATGGGATTTAAAACGTTCCTAGACCAAAATTCTGCATAATATCCAGAAAAAATGATAGAAACCTTATTTATTTAAATGTTAAGATAATAAAATTAGCATTTAAATTGTTAAAATCAGAGAAATTTGATAAATAGAATTATTCGTCGCGAATTGCAATTTTTTGTTACGAATTGTCAAACTCTATTCGCGTTCCACATACCACCCACACTGCAACGAATGAATTGTTCGCGCGGGTTATGTCAAAACCTCAAATTCCCATAAACTGGTCACTCTAACAATAATCATTAAATTAATCATATTACAATTATTTTCCCAGCGGAATTGCAATGCATAGAAATATGATATTGCGAAACATTGCAATTCCGTTGAATTCAAAAATAACAAAATCAAAACGAATTTATCCACAACAAATTATGTTGCAATTAAATTAATCATATTACAATAATTTTCTCAGCGGAAGTGCAAAGCATAGTAAAATCAAAACGAATTTATCCACAACAAATTATGTTGCAATTTAATTAATCATATTACAATAATTTTCTCAGCGGAAGTGCAAAGCATAGTAATACGATATTGCGAGGCTTTGCAAATTCGCTGAAATAAGAAATAACAAATTAATGCTTCATTTTAGGTTTTAATGAAATTGTAAGATTTAGTCTTTAAGTATCATTGAAAGAATAAAGATCAAAAAATCAAAATAAATAAATTGTGTTTTTCTACTGAAAGAAACATACATAAGTGGCGCAGTCGGTTATTTTATTGTCCAAAGATGATAAAATCGAATCTCCTTCCAAAGAAGTGAACTAAATAAAACACTTATTATCTAAAGATAATAACGACGATCCTAATTCCTCTTAAGTAGTGAATTGAACTCTTTGTGCAAAGACAGTGAAATTAGTTTATTCCTATAAAGAAGTGAATTAAAAATATTATTGTCCAAAGATGATAAAATCGAATCTCCTTCCAAAGAAGTGAACTAAATAAAACACTTATTATCTAAAGATAATAACGACGATCCTAATTCCTCTTAAGTAGTGAATTTAACTCTTTGTGCAAAGACAGTGAAATTAATTTATTCCTATAAAGAAGTGAATTAAAAATATTATTGTCCAAAGACAATAAAATCAATCAGTTACACAGTGACTTAATTTTTTTTTCTCTCCTTTCTCCTTTTGAAAATTTTTTGTTTTGTGTTGTTTGTGTATACCAAAACCTACACTCAGAATAAAAAAAAAATAATAAAAAAAAAAAAAAAATCAAAGCTTAAATTAAATAAGTCTTGTAAATGCCAAAAAACAGTGATAAAAAAAAACAAAAGTGAGAGATTTCTATCGTTTGTTTATAATAAAAAAAATCGAGACAGTGACGACAGCGACGATATTGAAGAAATTAAAACAATCAAGATGGCAAATGAAAATAGTGGAATACCAGTCAGCGAACTCATAAAAGAAGCTGCAAAAATAAAGGAGTTCAAAGGAGATGAAAATTATGACTTATCATCCTTTATTCGCGAAGCAGAGCTTATACTCCCACTTTTCAACGATAACCCAGCATTAAAGGAGTTTGTATACCAGCGATACGTATTCAACAAAATCCAGGGGGCAGCTTTAAAGTGCATAAGAACATTGGGACCTCATCCAACGTGGGATAAAATCAAAGACGAGTTAAAAAAGAATTTTGGTGTAAGGGACACTTATCATAAACTACACCACCTTGCAATTACATGCAAATCAACATCTGTAAGTGCATATTATTATAATTTAAGGAATATTTTAGATAAGTTAAACGCTAAATATGAGTTTGATGATACAAAACCTAGTGAATTTGCTCCCGATTCGAATGAATCAATTGTATTAAAAATTTTTTTGAATGGTATTAACCCAAATTTATCAAGTATTATTTATAGTAGAAATATAAAAACACTCAGAGACGCATATTATATACTTGAAGAGACAGGAATACTGAGACATTACGATAGACAAGACAATTATAGGAGAAATTCATCAGGATACAATAGAAACTCAAATCAAAACTCAGGACATTACAAACAGAACAATAATTATAATCCTAAACCAGAAACTACAGTTAAGAATCCATTTCGACAAAACAATTATTCCCGACAGTATACGCAAAATGGGGACAGCTACAACACAAATTCTAGACAATCCAGACAAAGTGGAGTAAATAATAACAACTACAATAGGAACTCTCTACAGACTAGACAGAATTCCAATTATACCCCAATGGAGGTAGATCACATTGAAACCGTTTCAGATGAAGTAAATTTTCAGTCAGAAGCCCAACATCATGTCTACCGATAGTTGAACTGACAATAGGGAATGAGAAAATAAGATGCCTTATTGATACAGGATCAACAACCACACTTTTAGACTCAGACAGACTACTCAAATATAAACGAATAAAACTTCAAAACGTTGTTTCTTTTAGCACACTTAGTGGACGAACTTTAATAGACAAAGAAATTATAACACCATTAGCAATCGAATTTAACGAAAATAATTCTATATGCTGGAAACTGACATCTTTTTATAATAAAAGTTTTGACGGACTTATAGGCCAAAATCTTCTTAAACCTTTACAAGCAATTATAAATCTAGAAGAGGAGTACTTAGAAATAAATAATGCAAAAATAAAATTTATTAATTCTTGCCCTTTTAAGTATGAAGAAATAAATTCATTAGATGAATCCATAATTGACCAAAATACATTAGAAAAGCTAGAACGAAAGGATATGAATATAGAAGAAAAAAAGGAACTGAAAAATCTTATTAATAAAAATAGAGATTTGTTTTTCCAAGAAGGTAATAAACTTACCCACACCCATGAAATTCAACATGAAATTATAACTACTACAGAAAAACCCATATATTCTAAAATATATAGGTATCCTCAGATTCATGAAGAGGAGATTAATAGACAGATTAAAGAAATGCTAACACAAGGAATAATTAAAGAAAGTAATTCCCCATATAATTCGCCGTTATGGATCGTTCCAAAGAAGATCGATAACTCAGGCATGAAAAAATGGAGAATTGTGATCGACTACAGAAAACTTAACGAAGTTTCTGTAAGTGATAAATATCCTATTCCTAATATAGAAACGATATTAGAGAAACTAGGAAGATCACAATACTTCACTACATTAGACCTTGCCAAAGGCTTTCATCAGGTATTAATAAAAAAGGAAGACAGAAAGAAAACTGCGTTTTCAACTCCGTTAGGGCACTATGAGTTTATAAGAATGCCGTTTGGGCTTAAAAACGCCCCAGCGACCTTCCAAAGATTAATAAATTCTGTCCTACGAGAGCATATAAACCGTATATGTGTTGTCTATCTAGACGATATTTTGATATTCAGTACCACTTTAGAAGAACATATTACGAATATACAAAAAATTTTTAATAAACTAAGAGAGCATAATCTCAAAATCCAAATTGATAAATGCAATTTTTTTAGTAGAAATACAGAGTATTTGGGTCACATTCTGACGACAGAAGGCATTAAGCCGAATATGAGTAAAATAGAAAATATTCAAAAGCTTAAACTGCCAGAAACCCAGAAGCAAATTAAGTCATTCTTGGGAATGACGGGATACTATCGAAAGTTCGTAAAGGACTATGCGAAAGTAGCTTACGGTATGACAAAATATTTGAAGAAAAATACGAAAATTAACAAAAATGATCCCCAATACATAGACTCATTTCAAAAACTGAAAAGATTACTTATTAATACACCAATTTTAAGATACCCTGATTTTAATAAAAGATTCAAACTTATAACCGATGCCAGCGATTTTGCTTTAGGCGCAGTCCTTACACAGGACGATCATCCCCTGAGTTATGCAAGTAGGACTCTTAACGACCATGAAAAAAAATACTCCACAACGGAAAAAGAGCTGCTTAGCATCGTTTGGGCCGTGAACTATTTTCGCCCATATATTTATGGTAGAACTTTTGATCTTCTTACTGATCACCAGCCTCTCAAATGGCTCCAAACCAAACATAAGGGCAAAGATATTAATCACAGGTTACAGCGTTGGTTACTTAGACTGGGAGAGTATGATATAAATATTGAATATATCAAAGGATCAGAAAACAAAGTAGCCGATTTTTTGTCGAGAATAAATTCAGAAACAGGAGAAATAAATGCTTTAGATACAGAACAAGACAACGATAACATAAGTACAGACGCAACGATTCACTCACAAGAGGAAGAACAAAACGACCACTTCCCAATTTTAGACACTGTTGTTAACAGATTTTCCACTCAAATCATTTTAACAAAAAACAAAACAAAAGAAATTGAGGTCATTGGGAATAAACGAAAGATTTACATTAGTAAAGATGACATTGAAAATAATTTCATGACGGACATATTTCGAAGATTTTTGAAATCAGGCAAAATAGGAATTTTTTCTGAATTCTCTGACCCCGAATATAATAAAGTCCAACAAAAGCTGATAGAATTGTTTAATACTAGTTTAAAATTTTATAAATGTGCCCATTATGCAAAAGACATGGAAAATGAGGACGAGACATTTAGATACATTAGCAAATATCACAAAAATGAAACAGGACATGCAGGGATAAATGAAAACTATGAAGGACTGAAAAAACTGATATACCTACTATAAAAATTTAAAAACATATATTCAAAAATACATTAATAATTGTGACACATGCAATAGAGCAAAATATGATAGAAACCCTATCAAACCAAAATTCCATATAACTAAAACTCCAAGTGATATAAATCAGATAATTCATTTAGATGTCTATATAAATAAAAAACATAGTTTCTTAACCTTCATTGACAAGTTCTCAAAACATGCAGTTGTTCTTTATTTAGAAGATAGGAATAGCGTCACAATAGTTGGGAAAATACGATTATATTTTTCAATCAAAGGAAAACCAAATTTAGTTGTTCTAGACAATGAGTTTAATTCTGTAAACGTTATGGAATTTTTAAGACAAGAAGAAGTAGAAACTCATTTCACAAAGCCTAATAGCCATACAGGCAACGCAGATGTAGAAAGGTTCCATAGCACAATAGGAGAAAAACTTAGAGTTTTAGAAACAGAAAAGTCTGATTTGCCAATACAAGAAAGACTTTTTAAATGCGTAGAATGGTATAATAAGTCTATT
This sequence comes from Eupeodes latifasciatus, assembly GCA_920104205.1. Lineage (NCBI taxonomy): Eukaryota > Metazoa > Arthropoda > Insecta > Diptera > Syrphidae > Eupeodes > Eupeodes latifasciatus. The sequence continues at coordinate 42,262,245 of OV049927.1, read as the reverse complement.
CATTCTGTTATTAAATCCAAACCTATAGATGTAACAGAAGGAAAAGTTGATAAAAAAACAAATAGAAAAATTATTGAAAGAACACAAAGAAAAAGTTATTAACAAACGAAATGAAAAAAGGGAAGATTACAACCAAAGTCAAGAAGAAGGTTATGTAAAAAATTATAAAGCACTAAGACACAAAGACGAACCTAAATATAGAAAACTAAAATTACAAAACATTCACCCTACAAACATTAAACGAAGTACAAAATTTTCAGGTCAACTGGACAACACTATTTTTGATACTGACAATAATGACACATCTACCTGCAACGAAAGGAACTCTGATAGTTGAAAAAATCGACAACAATAACGGATACGTTGAAGTTAACATTGAAGAAGTTCCAATCATTCACAATTATAACATAATCCTACATATAATAAAACCCCAGCAAATAACATATATATTAGATACATTTGAAAATAACATAAAACAATTAGGAGACATAGTTAACAAAAACCTTTTACTTCACGAACTTAGCTTACTCAGAACAAAAGTAAAAACCTTGTTACCACATAGACATAAGAGGGGTTTAATCAACGTTGTAGGAACAGGACTTAAATGGCTCTTCGGTACAATGGATGAAAACGATAGAGTAGATATAGAAGAACATTTAGGAACAATTGATGAAAATAATCATAACATAATTAATAATTTGAACAAAAATATCGAAATTAATAATCATTTTAACGATACTTTTAATAAAATCAGAGAAACAATAGAAGCAGATAGGGATAAGATTCTAGAAAAATTTAATGATATTAAAACAAATAATGAAAAAATTTATAAAGAGCTAATTTATCTAGACATACTTCTCAAAATAAAAATACTCGGAGATAACATAGAACATATACAAAATAATATTGCATCATCAAGAATGAATCTTATGAGCAGTAATATCTTGACAGAAGATGAAATCAGAAAATATGACATAGATTTATACAAATTACAAAACATTAGACTAGGTACTGCAGAATATAAAAAAGAAAAACTGATATTTGCAATAAAAATTCCTAAAGATATATTTAAAGTTAAACGTTCTATTGTTATTCCAATTACCAATAATAAATCTGAAGAATTTGATTTTGAAAGTAAAGAAATTGTAATTTTAAACAATACTTATTATGATTTTAATGGAAATGTAAATGAAAAATCTTTAAAAAAATCCAAGCTTTGTATTTATCAATATAGTTGCTTTAAAATAAAAAATACAAAATCCGAAATTATAGAAATAAATCCAAATTCAATTTTGCTGAAAAATCAAAATAGTACAACACTATCAAGTTCATGTGATGACAGAATTATAACCCTTAATGGGAATTACTTAATAAATTTTCATAACTGTAACGTAAAAATAATAAATCAAACTTATTTTGGAAAAAACGAAGAATTCACACAAAATTTTATAATAAAGAACAATGATAACCAATTTAAAGAAAATAATAGTACATTATCGTTTGATGACATTGTAATTGATCAGATTAAAAACATGGAAGTAATTGAAGAAATTAAATACCATAAAAAAAAGTACATCATGTTCAGTTATATATATTTAATTGCCTTTATAGTAATAGCTATTCTTCTGATACTTCTATTTTTGTTTACAATTCATAAATATAAGTCAATAAAAGTTGTTATTAATAACGAAACTCAGGAGAGTTTCGATTTAAAGGGGGGAGGGGTTATGTCAAAACCTCAAATTCCCATAAACTGGTCACTCTAACAATAATCATTAAATTAATCATATTACAATTATTTTCCCAGCGGAATTGCAATGCATAGAAATATGATATTGCGAAACATTGCAATTCCGTTGAATTCAAAAATAACAAAATCAAAACGAATTTATCCACAACAAATTATGTTGCAATTAAATTAATCATATTACAATAATTTTCTCAGCGGAAGTGCAAAGCATAGTAAAATAAAAACGAATTTATCCACAACAAATTATGTTGCAATTTAATTAATCATATTACAATAATTTTCTCAGCGGAAGTGCAAAGCATAGTAATACGATATTGCGAGGCTTTGCAAATTCGCTGAAATAAGAAATAACAAATTAATGCTTCATTTTAGGTTTTAATGAAATTGTAAGAGTTAGTCTTTAAGTATCATTGAAAGAATAAAGATCAAAAAATCAAAATAAATAAATTGTGTTTTTCTACTTAAAGAAACATACATAAGTCGCGTGTTTAACCTCAAATTACTCTTGTTTTTGTTTTCCTCGTGGTTGGTCATGGCTGAAGAAAATATGGAAAAAAAAAGTAAATATAAACTGAAATACAGGTTGATTATGAATATTAAAATAAATTTAATAATTCTAGGAATTTGACGAAAGATTGATAATGGAGGTTGAAGCAAATCCATCAATTTATTGCAAGGCTGAGCGGTCCTATTCAGATAGATATAAAAAGGAGAATGTGTGGCAAAATATTGCATTTATTTTAAATACCGATGGTAATATAAACAAAAATGTGTTAATAATTGCATCCAGTATTAAATTTAGTTTTCAGTGAAAATATGCAAGGACCGTTGGAAGAACTTGCGGGATACTTTTGGAAAGTACTACAAAAGGGACAAAAATGTACCCAGTGGGTCGGAGGCACTTCCGAAGAAAAGACCCTGGCCTTATTTTGAAATAATGAAATTTCTCATTCCAAATATTGAAGTACCAAAGTAATAATGAAAAATGTTATCTTTATTAATTGCTTTATATTCATGTTTTTGTTGTTTTGTTTTTAGAACTCTCGGAAACATGGTAAATGAAAAAGAGAACGTTGTCATTGATCTCTCTGACAAAGAAGAAACAGATGAAGCACCAACATCCTCAAATAAGAGACTGAACGAGTCAATCCAGGCACCACAACCTAGACCTTCGAAGAAAAAGAAGAATTCCGATTCAGATACCGATAGATTTTTGGCAGCACTGACGGAACTTAATGAACCTGAATCAGCACCATTGGAGAAGTTTTTCTTGGCTCTAGCACAACGTGCAAATTCCTGGAGCCGAAAAAAACAATCAAAATTGGAAATGCGGACACTTCAATTGTTTCATGACATTGAATTCGAAGATGAATAATTTTAATGTGTGAGATCATTGTGCTGATCCTTTTTGGCTGTTTTTTTTTTTTTGTTTATACTGAATTCTTTTTTTACTTTTCTTTATGTTAAATGATATAATTTTAGTTTTTTGTTGATACCTATGTTAAAAGAAAGACTGAACTAGTTCCTATATACCTTTACCTAATGAAATTAAATACTGGTATTTTTTTTGTTTTAATAAATATAATTTAATAATGTTTTTTACATAAAAGTATTGAAAGCTGGTGTTTTCATTTTCAAATCATATTGTGCTGAAAGCTTACGTCTCCTTCCTGTAGGCACTAGTCAGCGAATTTTGCTCTTACGTCATATCCCGAAACGGATGTTGTAATTAAAGCATAGATCGAATCTTGGCTGACATTGTTTTTCTGTGTTATAGATTCATCCAGATTGATCCTGAGGCAGTTGTGGAGTATACAGCAACATAACACTATTTTGTTTGCTGACTCTTTGTTAACTTCTAGGCGCTTCAGTAGTATTCTCCATGTATGGGCCAAGATCCCAAAGGCATTTTCCACGACTCTTCTTGCTCTGGACAATCTGCACAAATTATATAAAAAAATGCATTGGTAAAAAATGTTACTATTATGTAAGTATTGTTGAACCTGTAATTAAAAATTCTCTCCCGGTTTGAAAGTTTGTGCCCTGGGAACGGCCTTAGAATGGTTGATTTTAATGCGAAACCCTCATCTCCTATAATTACATAGGGTAATTTAGTTGTTGCTCCCGGAAGGGCTGAATCATCTGGAATATTTAGTTTCTTAGGATTTGTAAGCCAAGCGTTTCCAAAAGGACTGCTGCTGAAAACACTCGAGTCGGCATTGCTTCCATAGGCTTCAATGTCAACCATCAAAAAACGATATTTTGCGTCCACCACAGCCATCAGGTTGTAGGAAAATGATTTTTTATAATTAAAAAACAAACTTCCACTATGTTTTGGGGCAAATGTAAGGACATGTTTGCCGTCAACAGCTCCTAGACAATTTGGAAAGTTCCAGCGCTGTAAAAAGTCCAAGGAAATCTGTTTCCAATCTTCTTTCGAAAGAGTGTTTTGGATAGCAATTTTTAAGCAATTGGAGATGACAGCCTGGATCGTTGTATCAACTATTTTTTTTACTGTTGAAACTCCCATACGAAACCTGTATGCTAAATCAACGAAACTTGCACCAGTAGCAAGGAACCTAGAGAAAATAAATTAGGTAAAAAAAGTATAACGCAGCAAGAGAAATACATGTATCTTACCGTAGCGATATAACAAACTTTTCCTTTGAACAGACTATATCTTTTCTGAAGCTTGAAGGTTCCGGAACCAAGTCTTTTTTTACCATTTTAAATATGATATCAAATTTTTCCTTTGACATCCTAAAATATTGGTAAAATTTGGTTGGATATTCTTCCAATTTTGCTTTTAGTGAAACATATTCTCCTTCCATCTTTCGTGTTTTGTTAAGTGCGTGCACATGGAGTCTTTTTTTTATTTTTTTCATTGTTAAAAATAGCAAAATTCTTTTTTTTAATAAATATTGTTTTGATCTCATTCTATAACACTCACTTTGAATACAAAATAATTTCTGTTGTTTGACAATTCTCATTTGTGTCATTCGTGGGAGTTCGCGACGAATAAAAAAAAGTCCATGTGAATGAAATGTCAAAATGGACGAATGTTCGTTCATTCGTCGTTCGTTGGTCGCTCTCATGTAAAAAGTACTTTATTTCTTTTGTTACGCAGTAAACGCAATTCTTTCGTGTTTTGCTAAAGTTTGTATTTCTTGATTTCTTTAAAGATGCATTTTTTCCCAAACAATAATTAAGGATCTTATAAAAAATTGAAACTGCTTCGTCAATATTAGCTTTGTATATATGAAAACTATAGTACTCTCATGGTGGAAGTGGAATAGGACGGCATCTATGTAGATATTTTGTGTGGAACGTCTAGTCAAGACATTCATGGAGAAATCGATTTGCAGAGACTTGGGAGACTTAAAACTGTTATAATTTTAAATAGAGAAAGACTATAGAGAATTAACGAAAGTCTGAGTGAGTGAGGAAAACACATTTGTTTCTTTGTGTTTGTATTTTGGTGTGGTTATATTTTTTGGTTACATCTTTGTATATGAAAAAGGTTACATACGCAAAACGGTAGTCTTTCTATACAAAGATGATAAGACAAAAACAGGTGAATTGCGATTTCGTGTAGGAATTTTATATTCTTGGTTGCGATTTTATATTTTTGATGATTTGAGGATTGTATTAGGGAATTATAACTTGAACTATTATAGACAAGTAAATATGTAAGTAGGTATTGTATTCTTATCCAATAATAGATAGCTAGCTTAATAAATTTAAAAAATTTCGCCTAAACCTTTCTTACAATTTGTTTTCAAATCGAGCATAAAGAAGTTTAAATTTTCAAAGTCTTAGAAAGATGATTTTTTTTAAATAAATAAATTTCTTAATTGATACCTAATACAATTATTTAAAAGCTGGTTACAAAATTGTTGACAACTTAGGTATAATGAAAAGATGGATATTTAATTTTTGGACGTTTTTTAATGGTAGTGAATTTTTTAAATGGGATGATGAACTATTAAATTCTTTTGTTTTAAAAATTAACACATACCTACCTATCTTTCAGTTTATAAAGAAGGTAGTTATAACTTCCGGTCAAAAAAGTGTTTCAAGGACAAATTTTGAAACATACTTTTGACTGTAAGTTTTTATGATATATGTATGTAGGTATTTATTAAAAGAAGGACCTTCCTATCAACAATTTTGAATGATCAAGGATATAAGCATTGAATAATTACAAATAGAAGGGACACCGGGCAAATCCTGATCTAGATGGCGACACTTATTTTTCAAATGCTCATAAGTCGCTAGTATCGCACGGCGAGTTATTGTATCAGTCTATCAAATACAACGCCCAATTTTACAAATTTTGGTCCTTATGGGAAATTTACTCACAATTTATGGTCGAGAAAGATAACGGAATATTGTTATTTAGAATAAAAAACAACAATAACAACTTTGTAGGTACATATGTCTGTTAAAGTGTGGCATTCAAGGCCAAATCACGTTCGCTGCAGAAAATGTATTTTGATGAAAATGAAATGAAAATGATGTTGGTTTGGTGCTTGCATGTAATTCGAAATGATGATGATTTCTTCAATTTCGTTATTAGTTTGATATGGGTTGGGATAGGTAATAGGTTTATTTTTAAATTTCTTTTTTTTTTCTGAAAATAAGGATAGTGGACGAATGATACTTTACTACAAAGTATAAAATTGCAAGTGTACATACATAAGTATAGGTTAGGTAGGTATATTGTTAAGGCAAATATTAGGTAGGTAATTAGTAATTACATATATGTATGTAGGTATTCATATGCACAAATGGAGGTTAGTAGGTTAATATGAATATAGGTACATATGTATGTATATGTACATACATATATGTATACACATATGTATAACATAATTTGGGGGCGTACCTACCTATCAGATTTTTCAACTATTTTAGTACCTAGTATTTTTGACAGATTTCTTTGTTTTAAACAAAACTGTCGACTGAAGAAAAAAAGATATAATCAAAGTGGAGTAAAAAGGGATTCTTAAAGCCTACTGTTAACATTTACCAGTGCACTGCGCGTACACAAATAACATACAATTTCTACTCGCGTTGTTGAATTTTTTTATATACATTTTATGGTAGGTACTATATAGCTTTAAGAATTATTTTCTTACTTTGTTTTTGCTTTTACGTATTTTTTTTTTGAGATAATGTTTTGCTTTAGGTTGCCGGTGGCATGGAAGTAGTTTTGACGTTTAGCAGTTTTTGTAGTCGCTTTAATTTTAACTTCCCATAGGAAGTTATTGTAATCGGTCCGATTTGTCGAATTGAAAAACTTGACATTTCTAGACGTTTCAAGATCCCTAGAGTCGAAATAAAAGTTTCTTAGATAGATGTCTGTGCGTGCGTGTGAACGTATGTATGTTCGTATGTCTGTACGTTTGCTAAGTTTTTTTTTTTGTCGTCCATACCTCAAGAAGCAATAGAGATATCGACTTCATATAAATTTTGTTATACAGTTAAAAATGCAGAAAGATGCACAAAGGACTCTAAACAAAATTGTTTTTTTTACCATAGCAATTAAAAAAAAAATGAAAATGTTGTTAACCCAAAATATTTCACGAACCAATAACGCTAGATACTTAAATTGAATTTTATATTGTAACGTGATACCAAACAAGTATATTTTAAAAAAAAATCCAGTTAACGGTTTTTTTATAAATCAAAAAAAAAACTGTAAACAAATATTTGTCACCTCGAATATTTTACGAAAGAAAATGATTTTATCTCCAAAATAATTTTGTGCAAAGAAGAATAACGTTTTGTGCATCTGGTAAAATTTTGAGAAAAAAAAATTACTATAAGTTCGGAAAAATTGATTTTCGACTGTGAAATCAAATTTTTTCATTATATGCAAAATATTGTTGGAAATTTTTTAATTTTTAGAATAATTCAACTGACAACTTTTTTAACAAAACACGAAAACCTACAAACATTTTAAGCAAGACAAATCGGCAGACGGGATGAGATGTTTTCCGTGTGGGTCGCATCCCAGCCTCTTTTTATAATAATGTGTTGCGTCAACCTTGAACAAGACATAATTATATTTTCAGTTGTGTGCGAGCTTTAGATGGCGACTAACGTATATAGCCTATAAACCTGTTATTAAGTTTGTTTGTTTTTTTTTTTTTTTGTTCAAGATAGATAAGCGTGCGCGTTCTCCTTCTACCGAGGACAACCTCGCGTCCTCGGGAAAGAAACTCAAAGTTTCAAAGTTTCCAATATCGAAATATAATATGAATAATAGAATGAATAATAATAATTTCAAATCTCCTGGATACTGGAGCCCATTGCAGTGTGTGGCAGACGCTGGCAATGAATGTGATGATATGGATGATAATCAATCCACATCAATACAATCTGCTCCAAAAATAAAAGTGCCCCCAATTAAATTATTGCAAAAGTCATGTGACTATGTGCATCAAATGATGAAAACTATTAAAGTCACTGACTACTACATAAAAATTATTTCCATTGGTATTAAAATTATGTGTGAATCTATTGATTCTTACAAAATGGTGATTGAAAAACTAAAATTTGAGAACTGTCAATATTTCTCACATGACTTGAAAAGTGAAAAAGCTTTTAAAGTAATTTTGTATGGACTTAGCTCATTTGATACCGCTGTACTAAAATCGGATTGATAAGAATCGGTCTTAAATGTGTAAACATTAAAAGTGTAACAAAAAACTATGAACATTATTCCGAAACTTTTTATGTTTGCTTTCTTGAAAGTGGTTCCATTAAAATGTCAGACTTAAAAAAGAACTTTCGATCTGTTTTCCACACGCAAATAAATTGGAACTATCAACGAAACCATAAAAATAAAAAAAAACACAGTTGTTGAAAAAGCTTTATTTATTTATTACTTTACTCAAAATAAAGTTAAGTTTATTAAAACAAAAATCAGTTTATTAAAACAAAATCTTAGGTATTTCTTAAAAACACGTCTGCCTTCTAGCAGAATCAGCATAACAATGAATAATGATCGCTCTTCTCTTAATAAAGGTATGCAATCCCCTCTCGCATCCATCTGTCCTGCTCTACATATTCCCCTTCCTAACTCGTTTCAGATTCGGCCATCCTGACCTCATCGACGTCCTCGTCGAGTTCAGTTTCTAGTTGAATCCACTTTTTCATCCTGTCCGCAGCACATACAGATGAATACGGCTTCTGTACCCTTTGTGCATAGGGTATATCACGTACATTGTATCGATCATGTGGCAATACTGCCGAAATAACATATGGTCCCTTATATTTAGGTTCAAGTTTTCGTGAAGTTCCTGTTGCAGCTATTCCATCATTCAGCAGCATAACAAGATCTCCAGTCACATATTTGTTTGCTTCCTTATGTTTTGAGTCATGTTTCCCTTTTTGTTTGATTTGACAACTGGTTATGGCTTCAGCACCCTTGTATCTAATTTCTTGGAGATTTCGTTGCTTCTGGTTGAGGTCTACACCCTGTGATAGAACGTCAGCCCACGGACTTCTTGGGATATAACCCATCAAGATTTGTTGAGGTGTTGTTTTGATTGCTTCATTATATGTATTATTGATGCCCCATTGTACAACCTTAACTTTTAGATCCCAACGATTTTCGTCTTCTACTATAGGAAGGAGCGCTTGTAAAATGGTTCTGTTGTAGCGTTCAACTTGGCCATTAGCTCTCGGAGTTCTCGTTGCGTTCTGCACATGTTGGATACCGTGGTCTTCAACATATTCTCGGAAAAGTTTTGCAGTAAAAGCGGTCCCTCTATCAGTTATTATCCTTCTAGGACTGCCGTAAGTGAAAGAAATATCTTCCAAAAAGTTAAGTGTGGGTTTCGTTTGCGTGTTAGGGACAGCTTTCATAAGCAGAAACTTAGTAAAACCATCAACTAGGACTATTAGATGAGTATTTCCTTTCATCGATTTAATAAATGGCCCGAGATGGTCCATATGGACTGTATCAAATGGAACGTTTTTCTTCTCAATAATATGCAACTCACCTCGTGGTTGTATTTCCTTTTTATTATACGCACATTCAACGCAATTTCTCAAAAACTTCTTAACAAACTGCGTCATCCTCGGAAACCAATACCTGTCTCTCAAATGCTTCATCGTTTTGTTTTCCGAAAAGTGTCCCATCTGTCCGTGACTGCCTTGTACCACCCGTTGTCTGACTCCTTTCGGTATGTAGAGTCTTATTTCGCCATCCACCTGTCTGTACAATCTTCCGCTCTGTAGTTTGTAGTCTTTATGTATTTGTTTGTCATTATCATTTAATGGTGGACTTTTTAAGATTTCAATTATTCTCTCTACTTCCTTATCCTGCAACTGGAGTGTGTATAACCAATCGTCATCGGTAATACTGATCTTCATAACATCCATATTCACGACGTCAGGTTCCTTTGCTTCCTCATATGGCTGTCTGGAAAGAGCATCTGCATGTGCCATTACTTTCCCTGGACGATGATGAACTTCGTAATCGTACTCTTGCATTCTCAGCCACCAACGAGCTATTCTTGGAATAATTTCTTTTTTTTTCATCGTAGTCTTAAGAGCTTCACAGTCGGTGATAATAACGAAGTGTTTGCCAAGAAGAAATTGGCGAAATCTTTCGGTAGCCTCTACAACAGCCAATGCTTCCAATTCATAACTGTGGTATATCATCTCTTCTTCCGTTGTTTTCCTGCTGTAATAAGCAACAGCTCGCAATAGTTTATCATCTCGTTGATGGACGAATTTTGTGACTCCATTTCTATGTTAAGACTAGATAAAGGTAGTCCCTGTTGCTCGACTAACTGGATATCCTCAGACTGTCTCAGGCGAGTCAATAAAATTCTTTTTGTCCCGCTTGTAGATAATTGCCTTGCTTTCAGCTCTTCTCGCAGTTGCTTTGCTGTCATACATTCCATTTTCGCACTCAACAATTACCCAAAAAAAAAGAAAAGAAAATTATAGACAGAATTTGTTTCTTTCTTCCTTTTTAGCTCAATATATTTGTAAACTACAATAAAAGAGCAAACAATAATCTACTCAAACACACAAGTATTTGCAGTTTTCAAATACACATGCATACATACATATACTTCCCCTGCTCTACTGGTTTCATTCAATCCATTTTTCGTAACCCGAAAACTAGATTGGACAAACTATTCCTCTATTCTCTTGTTAACATAGAACACTAGTTGTTGCTGTCCTTCTCTCAACAGAGATGTGACTCTATTCACTTTTTTTTTTTCGTTATTCTTCCCAAAAGCCGGCGTCGGTTGGCCTGGAATATTCTAGAGAATACAACGCAAAATCATCGGACGCAACACTATTTTGTGACCCAAAATCGCATGTGCGACCAGATAATTTACTTGCAACCTCAACACAATATTTCCAAAACCAAACACGACGACTTACACTCTCAATAACAACAAACAAACATCACAACAATATAAATTACATCTACAAAAAACGCTATTTCTTTAACCGAAATCACTCTTACATACCCAACTCTACAGACGTTGTTCAAACAAACTAACTCTTTTAAGCAAAAAAAAAAAATATATATATATACCTATATTTTCGTCACCTGGCTGAGCTGGGTCAATCCCGCTTCTGAACTGTTGAAAAAGCTTTATTTATTTATTACTTTACTCAAAATAAAGTTAAGTTTATTAAAACAAAAATCAGTTTATTAAAACAAAATCTTAGGTATTTCTTAAAAACACGTCTGCCTTCTAGCAGAATCAGCATAACAATGAATAATGATCGCTCTTCTCTTAATAAAGGTATGCAATCCCCTCTCGCATCCATCTGTCCTGCTCTACATATTCCCCTTCCTAACTCGTTTCACAGTGCCGAAACTGTCAGATGTTTGGCCACGGTGAAAATAATTGCCATGTCAAAACATACTGTTCCATCTGTGCCGGCTCTCACAAGACTGAAGAATGTGTCAACAAAGACAAATTCAAATGCGCAAACTGCAATGAGAGTCACAAGTCAACCGATTTAATCTGTCGAAGCAGAAATAAATATTTGGAAATAAGAGCTAAGATTGCGAGTAAAACAAGGCGCTCACTCCAACCAAAGCTTACAAATCCAAATGTCAGTGTACCATCTTACCTCTCAATTAATGATTTCCCTTCCTTACCTACCCGTTCTTCAAGCAAACATGTAGAGAACAATAATAATACTCGAGTATCCAATTCATGGGTACATACACAACACTCACCATCATCATCATCGTTTCCAGCAGCACCTTCTAACATTCACCAACACATTAGTGCACCAACAATCAACGCCAATATCACCAACAGCGGTGAGTTGTTCTCAATGGAAGAACTTAATTCTCTCGTAATGGAAATGATTACGAAACTAAGTACATGTAAAACTAAAAATGATCAATTTTATGCTATCGCTCAGTCAGCTACTAAATTTTTGTATCAAAATGCCATATAAAGATAAGTTACTAAATATAATTACATGGAATGCCAGGGGTGTCCGAAGTAAATATATAGAACTTTCAAACTTCTTAAATTCAAAAAAGATAGATATTGCGTTAATTACAGAGACGTGGTTAGACCTAAATGTTAAAATATCAACTCCCGGTTTCTATTGCTATCGTGTTGATAGAATAGATGAAAGAGGTGGGGGTGTTGCAATATTAGTACGAAAATCAATTCAACATTCTGTTTTATTACCGATACGTACCTTTTGTATAGAACATATTGGAATTCAACTTAGATTAGGTAACGATAGAACTATTGACATAATTTGTGCATACTTTCGGGGAGGATCTTCATCCCCATTAAAGAGACAACACTTGCAATCTGATTTAAGAAAGCTCTTAATAAAAAACAAAAACTATATTGTTGGTGGTGATCTAAATTGCAGACACAGAGATTGGGGTTGTAGAAGAGCTAATTCTTGGGGCAACATACTGTCGGATCTAACAAATATATTTCCTTTTTCATATTGTTTCCATCAGGTCCTACTTATATACCCGCTGGTCAAAGAGGAAGTCCTTCAGTGTTAGACCTTTTTGTCACTAACACTGCTGACACTGTGTCTCAGCCTGTAGTTTTTGACGAACTTCCTTCGGATCATAATCCTGTGCTGTTACAAGTTTTTCATCCTTCCCAAGTAATAGAAAAATATTATTTTGATTTTAAAAATACCAACTGGTCAATTTTCAAATCAGATTTAAAACTTAAACTAAGAAATATGCCTACGGAAATAGACAATGTTAGAACCAAAGAAGGTGTTGACTCACTTGTTTCAGGTTTCTCTGATCAAATTCTTAGCTCAATAGATTCTTCTGTTCCGAAGCTACTTAAAAAGCATCACATTAGTAACATTCCTGATTATATTCTAGAATATATTCGTGTCATAAATGGTATTAAAAGACAGTGGCAACGATATCGTTTGCCAGTACATCGCCATCAGTTGAAGTATTTTAATAAACTCATTTCTATGGAAGTTCAAAAAAATCGAAATACCCAATGGAACCAAACACTCAGCCAATTACAGAAAAATGATAAACCTTTCTGGAACATTGCTAAAATTATAAAAAATAAGACGAGATTAATTCCTGCGCTTAAAATTTCTAATGAGGTCCTTTATACTGATAGTGAAAAGGCGAATGCTTTCGCTGTAGAATTCAGAAAAAACCATGAGGTATCCCAACAGCTAAGTGATCTAGATACTATAAGTTTGGTAGACGCTGCCTCTTATAGAATTTTATCTTCTATAACAGAAACACCCCAAGATGAATATGTATCTGTTGATGATGTTTCCGCTATCATAAAAGAGTTGCGAGTAAGGAAAACCGATGGACTTGATAATATAAAAAATTTATAGCTCAAAAATTTACCCAAGTCAGGAAGAAAGTATCTAACGTTTATTATCAATGCCTGTTTGAAAAATCAATACTTTCCTGAGACCTGGAAAATAGCGAAGGTCATACCAATATTGAAAGCTGGTAAAGACAGGGAAAATCCTTGTAGCTATAGGCCAATCAGTCTTCTTAGTAGTTTGAGTAAAGTGTTTGAAAAAGTATTAAAAAAAAACTCAACTTATTAATTGAAGAAAAACATATTTTTCCTGACCAACAGTTTGGATTTAGGAGCCACCACAGTACTTCACATCAAGTCCTTAGGATTTGTAACATTATCAAAAATAATCGTTCTGAAGGAAGATCTACAGGTATGGTCCTATTAGATATCGAAAAAGCTTTCGACTCTGTTTGGCATAATGCTCTTATTTACAAATTGGAAACATTCGCGATTCCAAGTTTTCTCATAAAAACAATTCAAAGTTTTTTATCAGGAAGATGTTTTCAAGTGTACGTTAATAAATCTAAATCCGTGTTAGTTAATATTCAGGATGGTGTCCCTCAAGGTTCAGTTCTTGGTCCTGTCTTATATAATGTGTACACGTCTGATTTTCCACAGCTACCTTATTGTGAATCAGGGATTTATGCAGATGACACCTGCATACTCTCTTCGCATGAGTTTGGTCTCAATATTGAGACCAATCTTCAAAATGCACTTCATATTTTAATGAGATATTATCACAAATGGAAAATTAAACTAAATGCTGGAAAGATAAAATCAATCTTTTTCACGAGAAAAAGAAAGCGATTATTTCTTCCCAGTAATGAACTGGAAGTCAACGGTGCTACTATAAAATGGGAGTCTAATGTGCAATATCTAGGAATAAACCTTGACAAGCGGCTTATTTTTAAAGAAAATATTAGTAAAATAATTAAAAAAGTTAATATTGCAATTAAAATGTTATACCCGCTTATAAATAGAAATTCGCATTTAAGTGCTGAAAATAAGATCATTATACAAAAGGTTGTGTTTCAAGCAATGTTGTTGTATGGATGTCAGGTGTGGGGTAATTGCGCAATCTCCCATATTAAAAAACTCCAAGTGTGTCAAAACAAAATTTTAAAAATGATGCTTAATCTACCCTGGCATTATTCAACTAATGATCTTCATAATCAAACAGGTGTTGAATTGATTTGCACAAGAATTCGATAACTGATAATTTCTTAATGAACTGTGATATTTCTGACAACCCTTTGGTAGTGCAATTAAACATTTAAAAATGCATTTATTTATTTTTGTTATTTATTACTTATTTATTTATTTATATTTATTGAGCTTATTTATTTTTAATTACTTATTACTTACTATTTATGGTTATTTATTTATTGTATATTATTTGTTATTTGTTATTTGTTATTTATTATTTATTATTTATTATTTATTATTTATTATTTGTTATTTATTATTTGTTATTTATTATTTATTGTTTATTGTTTGTTATTTATTATTTGTTATTTGTTATTTATTATTTATTGTTTATTATTTATTATTTATTATTTACTATTTATTATTTATTATTTTTTATTTATTTTTTTTTATTATTAAGTTAGTATCTGCTTTTGTTTTTTTTAGATTTTGTTGCTAAATAATTTTATTTATTGTTTATTTATTTATTTGTTTATTTATTTATTTACTATTAATTTATATGTTATATATATTTTTTTTAATTTACTTATTTATTTATTTGTATTTATTTAATTTAAATGCAACTTTTTTATTACTTTACGTATCATATGTATTTTAAAATTCAATCTATTTCTTAATGAAATGTTTGTTTTACTTAAATGAAGGTTTTTGTCATATTTTCCTTCAAAATATAAATGTTTTCTTTTTGAATTTGTAATTATAATGTTGTAAAAATAACTTATTCAGTAGAAAGATATATTTTTAATATCAAATCTCTGTGTAAACTGAGCGGTAGCAAACCAAATAATATTTTAAGAAAGAAATAAAATATCTATCTATTTATCTATAATTATATTTATCGACGTGTTGTTTTAATTTAATGAAATTGACAAAGGTATCTATGAAAGTTATGAAAATTAACCTACTTTCGGAAAAATATTTACCTACATACCTATAATTTTCAAGGCAGTACCTGAGTATAATTCTATCTGTACCTTACAGAGGTACATCTACCTTTGAACAAATTTTAAACACAAATATTGAGGGAAGTACCTATACCTTCTTTGTAGATTCATATCACAATATATCTACTTTATCAGTAGGGAAGGTAAGTAGGTAGGTAGGTTCATTAGATTTCAATTTGACAAGTGCAAAATTTGGTTTGGTCTTTGAAACACGAAAATAGTATTTACCTACATATGTCTGCACATATGTATGTATATCTAGGTCCTAGTTAATACCTATGTATGTAATTTACATAAGGTACATAATATATTATGGTGTTATATTTAAAACATACAGTTTTGAGTTTTTTCTTGAGTTAGGTAAGTAAGGTACTAACATATACCTAAGTTTCAAATAATATTATCGTGGTGTTGTTCAGTCTTTGAAGACACCAACAAAGACTGAACAACACCACAGTCCGATAGCATAAACCAGTGCCCGATGATGGATATATATATCCGAAACGCGTCGCATAATTATTAATATATGTTGTGATAATCATTAAGTAATTTAAATAAATAAATAAAGAAAAATTTACAAAAATTTGCTTTTATTTTAATTTAACGATAATATTATTTGAAAAAATACACAACATGGAGACTACAACACAAACAATTTATATACCTAAGGTATCTTGTTGAACCTTCGCCGATTTACGTTGTTTATCAATGTTTTGATTAACTTCAAATACTTTGTAGGTAAAGCAGACGATTTTAAGTAATTTTTGTTTTGCTTGAAAAAAAACTGTAAATTGAACAAACCACATCAAATTATAGTTGCAACACTTTACCAAAACTCTTAAATAAAATAAAAACAGTATAAAAAAGATAATGTACAAGAATATATTATTAATAAGATCAGATAGTTATACTGGTACATATACTCGTATGTACATTTCAATGAAAAAAACACTTCCTTTAAAATTTAAACTCGATCGAGTTAAATTTAGTATGAAACTAAGATTGAAACTAAATGATCAAGACCAAGCTACGTTATGAAAAACTGCTGCTAAAGAATTTTGATTGATATAAGATTTTTGTTGTTCATCATTTACTTTAACATAAGTTTCATAATTAAGTGCTGTTGTGGTTAAATCCTGAGCAAAGTGTACTTTTGAAGCACTCTTCTACAAAACATTGCACAGTAGTTTTAACATAACTTACGAATTCCCTTGTAGGAATTGACAAGCCTCCATTAATCTTATTTTCGAATTGACGAAATTTTATTAAATGTTCCCTTGTTTCATAGTAGTACCCGTAGCGTGATGGTTAGTGCGTTGAACTGTCATGCAAGGGGTCTTGGGTTCAATCCCTGCCTGTACCATCTAACTTTTTTCACGGGTACTGCCTCTTGCGAGGAATTGACAAATCCTCCAAGAGTAATTCTTGTCATGAAAAGTGCTTTCTCAAATAAGCCGTTCGGATTCGGCATATAAACTGTAGGTCCCTTCCATCTCTGACAACATTACTCGCACACAGGGATGGTTGAGAGTTGTAAGTCACTAGGCCCTGGTCCTTCATGGACTGTTGCGCCACCTAATTTATTTATTTATTTCCTTGTTTCATAGTTATTTTGACACACGGACACTCTATATATGAAGTGTCTTTGTTTTGACATTTGCTTTTGTCCATAAACAATTTGCATAAATCAGTCATTTTTCTTTAGCACAGATTTTGCAATACATGGGTAGGTATATCCTACAAAATACCTACATATGTTAAGTACATTTCATCGTCATTTTCATTTATTTCATTCCAATTATTTTCAACGTCTCCTTAACAAAATTAAGACAAAATAATTTATTTGATTTAAGTTAGACATTGCAAATTGTAAAAAAAAGTTTCAAGAAATAGTAATGTGCATATATAAGTACTATTAAATAAATTGTATGAATTCCATTTTTGTTTCAGTTTATTTAAAAAGTTTAAAAACCTTCAAATGTCTTTACTGAAGGAATTTATTTTTTGAGTTATCATACAACATGCACTTGGCCATATCGTACTAACATTCACAAAACTATGTATTCGTAAAATGGTATATCTGCTAGTACCGATAAAAAAATAATTGCAATTTTTTTTTATTTGGAACAACAAACCTCCAAGTAAACGATTTGGTAAATCAATTTAACCAAATCTCCAAAACAAAATAAAAATAGAAAGAAAATTGCAATTTCTTACACACGAAAAATGAATAGTATCTTTTCAAATACCTACCTAACATACTAAGATGTAGGAATAGGTACCTATTCCTTTTTTGTGGCGACACAAACACATTATCCCATTTAACGCGTACATATTATTGTCTTCATCTATAAATATTCATATAGTTCGCTTTCAAAAAAGATCCCAGAAGGACTTTTTTAATCCCTTTTGAGGAGATAAATTAGCATATACAAAAAATAATATCATGAAAATGATATTTAAGCTACTAATAGTACTCACTGATGCTCATAAGTCGCATGGTCGCTTGAGCAATGTTCGGTGTCCACTTCTATTTGTAATTATTCAATGGTATAAGCACAGATAAGAAACTATACAGATGTCTCATCCCCATAGAAGAAAATGTCCCATATTTTTTTCACTACTCCTTGGCTATCAACCGACAAAAAGCTTTTAATCGGTTGATCGTCAAGCACAAAAAGCTGTTTTTGATTTCACATATTGGCTTGCCAGTATGCCTGTTCAAAGCTATGTGTCTAACTATAAAAACAACTTTGAAGATTGTTTTTTCTCTCAATTCAATGTCCATAGAGGCAAAGAAAAACAGAAACTGTTGTTTTGGTTTCGATGATCTTTTGGTACCGATGTTACCATATTTCAGTTGCTATTTTTCAAGCGATGTAGGTATTTTATACTATTTATGCTATTTATTATGAAATATGAAAATAAAAGCCATAGTTATTAATTTTTCCATGTTATATCTTACTATATCAAATAAAACAATATACATATGTTGAAAATACATTTAAGAAAGGAAGAGAAGATGAGTTAGGTGCAAGACATTTTAAAAATAATTTGTATGGATTCCTATGGTAACACTGATGCAAATGTACGTGCGCCGCTGGTGCGCGTATGAGGCTTAGTTTTGGTTGCCTTCCTTATTTTGATTTTTTTTTGATACATATATTGAACGCATGTGTGTATGTCATGTATCCATAGATATATATGACAAAAGGGTAAGTTTCAATTTCGGTCTTTTTATTGTTTGTTGATTGTTTCTTTGTTGTCCTATGCAAAACGTAAGTTGCGTATTTTGTGAATTTAAACAGGTGTAGGTAGGTACCAGTGGCGAGGCGTGACTTATTTCTAAAGGTAAGTCGGAGAAAAATGAGCGACTAGAAAAAATATCAGAAATGTACTTAATGAAATGTAATTGCTGAAAAAGATCTCTCAACTGAAGCAACACTTAAATAAAAAATTTGTGGAAATGTGTCACGTAACATATCATTCTTAAAATGTTTATGGAGTGCTACAACTTTAAGGTGACGAAGAGATGGAGTTGTATACAAAACTTTAAGTTAATTTTTTAAAGCCGCAAAATCGAAAAAAATTTTGTCATCTCAAAAATTTTACGAATAAAAAATGATTATATCTCCAAAACAATTTTGTGCAACAAAAAATAACGTTTTTAACATCTGGTAAAATTTTGAGAAAAATCAAATTGACAGTTTTTTTTATAAAAAATAAAAACCTAAACAAAAATATTACTCAAAGTTGGTAAAAATTGAATTTCGACTCAAATATCTTTTCAAAAACTTGAGATTATGACTTCAAACTTATTTTAGCTTAAAACAAATATTATTTTCAACATTCGGAACAATTTTGAGAAAAATCGAATTGACAGTTTTTTTACTAAAAATAAAAACCTAAAAAAAATTAATAAAAGTTGTTAAAAATTGATTTCGACTCAAAAATCTTTTCAAAACTTTGAGATATTGGCTTTAAACTCATTTTAGCTTATAAGAAATATTGTTTTGAACATTAGGAAAAACTTTGAGAAAAAACGAATTGACAGTTTTTTTACAAAAAATAAAAACCTAAAAACAAATTTATAAAAGGTGGTAAAAATTGATTTTCGACTTAAATATCTTCGAAAATTTTAGATTATGGCTTCCAACTAATTTTATCTTATAACAAATATTGTTTTCAACATTCGGTAAAATTTTGAGAAAAATCGAATTGACAGATTTTGTACAAAAAATTAATAACCTAAACAAAATTTAACAAAAGTTGGTAAAAATTGATTTTCGACTCAAATACTTCAAAGATTTGAGATAATGGCTTCTAACTAATTTTAACTTATAAGAAATATTGTTTTCAACTATCGATAAAATTTTGAGAAAAATCGAATTGACAGTTTTTTTTACAAAAAATAAAAACCTAAAAAAAAAACAATATTAAAACTTCGTAAAAATTTATTTTCGACTCAAGTAGCTTTTCAAAAATTACAAATATTGTCTTCAAACTTATTTTATTTCACAGAAAATATTGTTTTCGATATTCAGTAATTTTTTTATAAAAATCCAACAGTCCGTTTTTTCATAAAAAAATAAAGTCTACAAAAAATAGTACGCAAATTTGGTAAAAATTTATACATATAGACAAACTTTTAAGCAAGACAAATCGACAGATGGGATGGGAAGTTATCAGTGTGGGTCGCATCCCAGCCTCTTTTTTTTTTATAAAAATCCAACATTCCGTTTTTTCATAAAAAAATAAAATCTATAAAAAATAGTACGCAAATTTGATAAAAATTGATGTTCGGTTCTTGATATCTCTTAAATTAATTTCATTCATCCAATTTGTAAAAATAAAAGAAATGCTACTAAAATTGGTAAACATTTGTTTTCGACTAAAAATTTATTTCACAAAACTATTTCTTTATATGAAAAATATTGTTGGTAATTTTAAAATTTTTAAGAATATGTAATTCAACTGACAACTTTTTTAACATAACAATGGAGAGGTAGAGCGTCCTATTTCTATCACTTTTTTTTCTTTAAGAAATTAAGTTTCCCAAAGCCATTATTTTTATCTAACAGCAAATCTATTTCTATAAGAGCCATTGTGAATTTTGAGTAACTAAAATTTAAACAAAATGCAACCACTTTTCACAAATCACTTCCAATTCAAACTTTAATTAACTTTTTATCTTTAATTAATAATTTTGTTGTTCACATTTTTAATCATATCTACACCTGGCACTGCAATCTGCTTGTAAACTGTATTTTAGAACAAAATCTCATTTGCCTAGTTAATTTTGGCTACTTGTGCCACTTAACTAAAATTACAGTAACTTTCTGCCAAAAATTATTCCACTACGCAATTTTCTTTAAGTGGCAACCCCAACTTCATAAACTTTATCCGCCGTGAATGAAGGAAAATATCCAATAAGTCCATAAGAGACGGGTTACGTTTGTCTTGTTACCTATACAGTACAGAATGGTTGAATTTGTGTTTACTCTATGAAAATGAATAACAAGTGTAGTGCGTCAACATAATTGCTTTGCTTTGCTAGGCTCAACCTGACCTGACATGCGCAATGCGTAGGTATTTCTCCATTTCCAACACTCTTGCAAAAACACTCCATTACCAAGACCGGAATCTTTCGTACGTTTCACTCTCCAAAACCCGTTTGTTTACATTGTTGTATTTGTAATTTTGACAATTAATCCATGAATAGATGTGAGCAAAACAAAAAAAAACGATGCCGTGGGCTAGCGGCATTTTGCACAGCAAAAACAAAATGGAGGGGTTAATAAGTTTTTTTCAGGTTTTTCTTTTTACTTTTTTTCGATGAAGAAGTCAGTTTTAAGCTTTAATTTTGCAGTCATTTTGTTGATAGCGAACCAATGTACATTTTTGTCTTCAAAAAAGCATGTTCACCATCAATTTATTATAATTAATTCACTAATTTACAAAAATCACTACGAAATTCTTCAAATTTCAAAATTAACCTCGGATTTTTGTATCAAAGATACGTTCGAAGAACCATCAAGTTAAGGGTGCGAGCGCAATTTTTGTATTTAATTCTAATAAATTTTCGTTAATGAACGGCCCAAATATTTTTTTTGCAAGTAATTAAAATCTGTATCAATTTAATTAATCCAAATGTATTTATAGTTTGTTTTTAATGATTTAAGCTTGCAACTATTTTTGAATTCCATTTTGATTAATAAATATTATATTTAAAAAAATAGTTATAATAGAAAAATACCTTATCCATAACATTCTTGATTGATGGAAGCATACATGTATTTGCTATCAAAAAAAAAACTATGCATCAAAGGAACACCAATGTTTTAAAAAAGTAATCAGGACGATTATAGCGAACCTGTTGAATAAATGCAGAGCAAATAAAATGCAAATTTTGACATATATCACAAAATGAAAACGTCTTAAAATCGTTCTGAATTCATGCACAACTAATTCAATAGAACATGTAATCGTCATGAATGTTTATTGTTGACGTACAGAAGTTTTTTTTTAGTGAATTTCCACAGTTTAACGCAAAATATAATTTTCATTCATTCCTTAAAAATGTTTAGTTACCAAAGTTCAAGTTTACTTATTATTGTTTGAAGGGTATGTTTAGTAAAAGTGCTGCTAAAAATGAAACAAATTAATGAGTTTTACGTACATGTTTTTCTTAATATAGTAAATACTTCCATAGATTACATTTTATAAATGCAGAACATAGAAGAAAATATACATAAACAATAGTTTTCAGGTATAAAGCAGTGGTTAGTGTAGAAAAATATTTTTGAGAAAGCCAATAATATTTTAGGTATGTTCATTAAAGAAATTTCCGCTTCGGCTAACCTTCATCAACTTTTTAGAAAAAAAATTAGCATTAATAGCAGCCACTTATTTCATAGCATAATTAATTTTTCAGATTGTAAAATGTCTAGAAATTTTCATACGCTACAAAATTTGTAATTTCATGCGTAAACATAGAAGATAACTTTATTTAGTCAAGAAGTATGGATTTTGGCGCGTTCACCGATTTTTTTTTCTATTGGGTGTTCGGTTTCCCCATATTGGAATAAAAAAAGTTACTTAAATCTATCTAAATATTGCCTATTTCTATTCTTTAAAGATGCTTTACACAAAGCAACTCATTTTTAAAACATGGTTCCCTCCAATTTGTATTCCAAAACCTAACTACAAACAAAATTCTTACACATAGTCCCTCAAAAAGAAATTTTCAGGAATATTTCTGCAACAAACAAAACTAAAATTTGGTCTTGCAACTACCGAACTGCTTAAATGATGAAAATACTAATCTAATTGAGGAATCTGAACTAGCTAAAGTTGGCAATGGAACTTCACAAGTATGCTTCTCGTAGCATTGTCTATACAAAAAAAAATACGGAGGCACCCGCCTCGCCTATTGTTTCCACCTGAACTTCTAACGTCGCCAAAAAAAATGCTCTAAGCAAACTACAGCTGAAAAAAATGTCTGTTTTGTTGTTTTACAAAGTAGTGATTTACACTTTTGTCCATTTGCAATAATTATACTTAACCAGTTGCAGCGCATGTTGCGTTCGCAAATAATTTAAGTAAACAAAATAAATAATAATAAACTAATAAATCATTAAATAATATGTATTTGGTCAATTTTATTTTATTTAATATACATTTACAACATTTATTTCGATTGAAATTAAAAAGCTATACAAATCTTCCAATTTAAGACCATGTCAGCTCTTCAGATTCTGTTGGTTAGGATTGTTTAGTTTTTGAACGAGGCCATGAAACATTCAAAATGAATCATTTAGATGTGGCTGCTTACTATAATGAAGCATTTTGATGGGCCTGAGGACTAAATGTGAGAATGTGTTTGGTTTTTTGCATCATTTCACGCACACTTTCTCACATTTAGTCCTCAGTAGCTTGTAGGCAAACCGAAATGTCAGTCTGAGATTCCGGTCTTGGTAATGGAGTGTTTTTGCACTCTTGTTTGTTTTTTGCACAAGCAAGTGAATTTTCAGATACATACAAATTCATCGCATGAAAGTCGGTGAACATCGGGTTATTTCTATGCTTAAGAAAGCGTTGGTTGAATAAAGAAGCACGCGCCTAGCGAGAAGTAGAAGAGAAAACGGGAGAGAAAACAAATTTTGTTCTATTCAGCGATAAAATAATAACCCGGCATACCTTTAAAGAAGAAAATACATGTTGATTGAATTATTGTAAACTAATGTCGATGTCACAAGCGTTGCTGTTGTATGATTTGTTTATATATGTACATGTTGCGTGAAGTTTGTTTGTTGATATTGAGATTTACAAAAGGTAAGTCGATGGGAATCGACTTGTATGGTGCCATCGCCACTGGTAGGTACTCATGTAAATAATTTCGATACAAAAAAGAGGCTCGGATGTGACCCACACTGATAACTTACTATTGATGCCCACTTAAATTTTTCAAAATTTATTTTTTTTATTTGGAAAAATTGTAGGTATTAGTAAGTAAGTATATGCAAAAATATACATTTAAGCTGTTTTCTGTGGAAATAATGTAGGGATTGAAAAGTTAAATTAATATATTTTGAAAGAAGTTTGGTTTCTCTAAAATAAACATTGTCTTATGTTACAAAACATTAACAACAATATTTCTATGGGATGAAACAACTTTAAAGTCAATATCTTTCTTTATTCAATTTAATTTATAAATTCAATTAGGTTAATCATTTTTTTTATTTTTTTTTTTGCTTAAGGTTTTTAGTTTTCTGTAAAATAAAAAATTGTTGTTAATAACAACAATTTGTACAATTTCTTTCTTTCTTTTTTCTTTCTCCTTTACCCGATATTTCAGTTTAAGTATCAATTTCACGTTTTTTAGTACTTTTTTTTTAGGTTTAAATTAAAGGAAAAAACTATCGGTTGATTAACTTTTTATTTTAAACTATATTTTCAACATTTTTTGTATTAAATTAAATAAGTTTGAAGTCAATATCTTTCTCTGTTTTCAAGATGCTTTAGTAGAAACTATTTTTACCAGTTTTTAGTAGTTTTCTGTAGGTTTTTTTCTAAAAAAATAGTAAATTGGGATGTTAAAATAGGTCTGTTAAGTTTTGTTTAGAAGTTTGTATATTATGTTTAATATATCACTGCTCTTAGCCTATTTAAGCAAAGGTGGTTTTATAAAAAGTTTAAGAGACAATTTTTGGCCTTGACAAATAAAAATAAAATATCGTAAGTATTTATAATTATTTATTTTATGATTGATCTTTTATAAAATTGCCTTTGCTTAAATAGTTTCCAGGGGTCACGAACGGGGACGTGGCAGAATATCGACCCCCACCCACCTACCAACCGCTGAATTGTACATTTATATACATATATACATATGTATATGTAAATTGGTTATGTATTTTTTTTTTTTATTGTTTTTGTTTGAGCTACGCGTTCATAACATTCACTAATTTTTTTATTTTAGTTCTAGGATTTTTATACCTTTTATCTACCGGAGAGTGAATCATTTGAGAATATAGAAAACGACATGAATATTGATAATAAATTAAATGTTTTACCGCCTGAAGACACGATATTGATAAAGGTGCCGGAAATCGACGATCTTGCTACCAGATACTATGCAGGCTATTGCCTTTTTAAATCGATGAAAAAAATGAATAGTATCTGTGAAAACTGTATTCAACAAATGTCAAAAGATAAGCTTCAATTTGATTTAACGGAAATATTAATTAAATTGAGAGAATACGAAACCTCAAAAGAAAATACGGTTCTTATATGGCCTTCTGAAATTTTTTTCCAAGTCTGTTAGTCTTCACGTAGAAATATTTACAACTTTCTTCAAAAAAACACCTTTCATATCGAGATTAAAAGAAAACATTGTAAGAGAATGTATAAACGCAACAAACAGACAATATCCTAGCTGGTTCGATGATTCCGATGATTGCTATGCACATAAAATTGGCATCATACATTTTTTAATAAAAGTCTTACTTTGGAAAAATTGTAAATGGGTAATTGACACAAAAGATAAAAGGTATAAAAATCCTAGAACTAAAATAAAAAAATAAGTGAATATTATGAACGCGTAGAAAAGGCAATTATATAAAAGATCAATCATAAAATAAATAATTATAAATACTTACGATATTTTATTTTTATTTGTCAAGGCCAAAAATTGTCTCTTAAACTTTTTATAAAACCACCTTTGCTTAAATAGGCTAAGAGCAGTGATATATTAAACATAATATACAATGTTAAAAATATAGTTTAAAATAAAAAGTTTATCAACCGATAGTTTTTTCCTTTAATTTAAACCTAAAAAAAGTACTAAAAAAACGTGAAATTGATTCTTAAACTGAAATATCGGGTAAAGGAGAAAGAAAAAAGAAAGAAAGAAATTGTACAAATTGTTGTTTTTAACAACAATTTTTTATTTTACAGAAAACTAAAAACCTTAAGCAAAAAAAAAAATAAAAAAAATGATTAACCTAATTGAATTTATAAATTAAATTGAATAAAGAAAGATATTGACTTTAAAGTTGTTTCATCCCATAGAAATATTGTTGTTAATGTTTTGTAACAATTTAAGACAATGTTTATTTTAGAGAAACCAAACTTCTTTCAAAATGTATTAATTTGACTTTTCGATAGGTACCTACCTACATCATTTCCACAGAAAACAGCTTAAATTTATATTTTTGCATACTTACTTGCTAATACAATTTTTCCAAATAAAAAAAATAAATTTTGAAAAATTTAAGTGGGCATCAATAGTAAGTTATCATAGCCCAGGAGCCAGCGTCATTATTCAATGTTAATGATGATAACGCTTAAATTATTTTTTTATCTGTAGTTTAGGCAAATGTAATCAACAAAATCGATGCCTGCCACCTCAACAGTGGGGCAATAAGTGGCAAACAATTTTCAAAGTTGTAAAAAAACGAGGTCACATGTCTAACACCCTTAATTTTTTTTTGTTTCATAACGAAACGTAATGTGTATTTTTTTGCAAAAGTCGTAACTGGCACAAATTGATAAGATTATTGCAATCTTAATTTCACATTTTTTATTTGTGAGATCCTTACCAGAATTGCCACTGGTAATATATTTATTTTTAAATGAAACATTTTTTGCAATCAAAAATGTATATTTTTTCAATATATGTAAATGTCTATTTCTTTTTTTTTTCAAAAACATTTTGTTTGTCAATGATGAAGTTGTTTTTATTTAATTCATGGATAAAAATGTTACTTTTTTTAAATTATCAATTTATTTTCAAATGAATACTTTCCTTTTGCTATTTTTATACCTGAGTTCATACTTGTGCAAAAAAAATATAATTGGAAAAACCATTTATTGGCTGATTTTCATAGTAAATTTTTTTATACCTGATATCCTAATTGGTGCCAAGAAAAAGTAATGGAGAAAAATTATTTTTATTTATTAGGAAAAATAATTTTTGATATTTTACCTAAAAAGGGTTAAAAAAATGATCTTTTAATTGCTTTTTTTTCAATTCTATTATATATAAAGACCGATGAAGGGAGCTATTATCTTATAGTACGATTCCTTTTCTACTAAATAATAGACGTGTTAAGAAATTTGGTGCGATGGCTAATGTTAAACCAGTTTGTGTTTTTTTGTGGTGGAAAAAAAGACAAAATAATTTTATTCAATCAAGAACGTTTAGATAAATGTCTTGGAATTTTGAAAATTCGTCAAGCCAATAGTTTGGTTGGGTGTAAAGTGAAGTTGAATCCAATAAGTGAAAGTGAAGGTTATCATTCAAAATGTTTGAACAATTTTACTGCGCTTAAAGTAAAATATAAACAATCAAATGTAGAATCGGTAGCCTCCGAAAGTGAACTTAATTTATCAGGACCTTCAGCAGCTATGGTTACACGGTAAGCATAATTTTTAAAATATTTAAAACTTAAAAGACCTTAATATATGTATGTAATTACGAGCCTCTTAAAGACAAGTTGACTTTTTTTGTTTCTCCTCCGCTTACATTAATCTTTCCAAATATCCGTTTTATTTTAAAGTGCGAACATTGAATTAAACGAAGTATCCGAACAAAACTTAGGAGAACCCGAAACATCAATCTGTGACACCTCAATCGCTGCATCAGAACTTATTGGTGATGATTTGGCTCAGCCAAAAGAGCAAGTATCTGAAGATCCAGCTGAAGATGAGGAAACCGAGCTAAAAAAATGTATTTTCTGCAAATTAGAACGGAAAAGACATAAGGGTCGCATTAATATCTTGCATACCTGTTCTAAGGAAGATTCCATGGATAAAATAAAAGCTAAGGCAATGGAGTTAAACGACTTGAACCTGATGATGGAAATTGACGATCGATTGCTACAAGGACACCCCATACTTTACCATGCCATTTGTTGTGTTCAAGTACAAAACCGAGTAAGAGCGATACAAAATGAACAGAAAGATGCCTCGGATTGGAAGAAGATAAGGGACAAAAGTAATTCAGCGTTTGAAAAAGTTTGTTTGTTTGTGGAAGAAACAATAATTCAGAACAACAACATGTACTTTCTCGACTTTATCCGAACCATGTATGGTGAATTTCTAACTCAAGAATACGAAGGCGTTGAATTGGCATCACCACTTTATATCAGTACCCGGTATTTAGAAAGCAGGTTGTTGAAGAAAAATGCGAAAAAACTAACCATCATACATCGTAACAATAAGAAAATAATGAAACCATATGCAGGAGTTGCACTAGAAGACAACAACATACAAATTCTCGAGGAAAAATCCGTCGTACAAAAGGCAGCACTTATCTTGAGGAGGTCTATTCGAGCAATTAGTATTTTTTAGTATATTAGTATTTCCTGATATATACAAATCTGGTGCAATACTACCTTTTGCTAAATAGGAGTATACGTACTGGAGATTTTGAAATGTTTAAATTTGCACTTCCGAAAATTACTAATCTTTGCTTCACTTTTAATCAACAGAATTATTCAAGATACCTCGTGAAATATAGCGACAATCTTCAGAAAGTTGATGTTACTCATCCAGGATTGAAAGAAGAATTCGAAAAAGGATCATTTGGAATTAAGAGAACAAATAAGCCATTCTCCCGACAACCGATCGATCTGACGTTGGAACAGACCATAAATGCTGACGCTGCTAATAAACTGACTGGTGTTATCCATATGACTAACTCGATCTCTGCTCGACAGCGCTGGTGTAAAAGTCATAGCATACGGGCGAAAATCATCACTCATGTAATGGAAACTTCAGGAATACGAATTAGTCAGGATATTACAGCTGACCTGCAGAAAAGTTACATTGAAAAGTCAACCAACCAATTAACCACATTGATCGCCAACATCGAGCAGAACATTAATCCTTTTTCAAATTCCCTGGATAAGCTGAATTTGTATAACATATCAACTGGGCAGGCAGCTGGTGAAAATACCGCGGACTATCTTTTAAACGTTGAGGATCTTGGCAACAAGCAAAGAGAAATGTTTATTACAGAATGTTCGGAGAGTCAAAGTAGGTGTGAAAAGCCGATTAAAAGAAACAAAATCTTTAGTTTTGCAGATTCACAGAAGAAAAAATGACGGTCTCTGGGAAAATTGTTGAAGTTCGCTTGCAACGTGACCTTTTTGAAAGACTGCTAGGAATCTCTCTGGAAAATTCTCTGGACATTGCAAAAATATTGACCTATCCATTGACTCCTGTTCCACTGTCACTTTGCCACATCGATGGAACTATCTGCAAGACCGCTAAATCTACCCTATTGAACATTTTGGAAACAAAGGAAAACAAAGAACCACCATCGCATGTAGATGTCCAAATTTTCGATGGATTCTTCATTCTTCATCTGATGAGAGAGATCCCAGCTTCTTTTGGAAATATTTCAAAAAAGATACTGGAGATGTTTACGAGATGTACAGCCGGAACGGTGATAGTAACCTTTGACGAGTATTTCTCACCCTCAATCAAGGACAATGAACAAACGTTGCGAGGTACAAACCGAAGTCAAATGTATCAAATAAAGGGTCCCGATCAAGTCCGGCCTGCAGACTTTCTATCCGAGCTGAGAAATATTAATTTTAAGGAGAGCTTGGTGTCTTTTTTGATCGAAGACTGGAAAAATCAAGTGATGGTGACATTCTTCAAAAATAAAACAGTTTATGTTAACTATAAAAATTGTTACAAATTTCTGGAAGTTAATGGAGCTGTTGTTAGAACAGAAGACGAAAATAAAGCATGTCCTGCACACGAAGAAGCCGACACTAAAGTCATTTTCCACGTCTGTCAAGTGGAGCCAGATTCGAATGTTCTTATTCGCTGTTCCGATACGGACATTCTCGTCATTGCACTTGGAAACATGCAGCACTTGAAAGAAAATGTAAGACTTTGGCTGAAAGTTGGCGTTGGTAATGCAGAAAGGTTCATCAACGTGTCGAAGCTCTACGAATCATTGGGACCAGATTTATGTCAAGCTCTTCCAGGATTCCATGCTTTCACAGGATGTGACTTCAACCCTGCATTTTTCAAAAAAGGCAAGAAGCGGCTACTTACAATTCTTCAAAACCCAAATGATTTCATCGAAGCCTTCTCAAAACTGAAGAACTATCCAGACATCGAAGCACAGATATTTGACATACTAGAAAGATTTGTTTGCTGCATATACGGACTTAAACAGTTTAATGACGTCAACGAAGCCCGGCTTTCAATTTTCGCCAAATCCTTTAAATGCAACGACATTGAAGAGACGTTCAAAATTAAAACAAAAAACTTTGATGGCTCAATTTTGCCACCCTGCAAGTCGGAGCTGCGCCAGCAAATTTTGAGATGTGCTTACATCTCAAGTATATGGAGTAATGCATACCGCCAAAATCCCACCGTCCTCTCTCCTTCTAACTGTGGATGGCAAGAAATAAGCGACAAACTGGAGTTTAGGTGGTTTGAAGGTGACCAATTACCAACTTCGGTCAGCGAAGTTTTGATTAAGGATCATTCAAACATTAATGATTCAGGTAAATACATCAACTTTCCATCTTCCTTTGACAATTCATACAGTTTTTAATCTATGTTCCTTTAAACAGACGCAAATATCCAAATTGACAACGAAGAAGATGATGAAGAACCTACCCACAACCAAGTCAGCACTAGCGAAGATTCTGATGAAGAAGATATTTCATGTTTAATGGAGTCATTCAGAAGTGGCGAAGATGTGCTGTCCAGCATTTTTGACTAAATTATAATCTTATAACGTTTTGAAAACAAATTAAAACCAAAACTAAAAGCACACACAAAAATGTTTTGAAACTTATTTGTTTTGTAAAGATCTTATGCCAGGTAACAGCAAAAGGTGATTCCCCCCCCCCTCCTTACCCTTTTTCTGGTATAATTGTTATGAGGTATATATTAATGCAAAGTATAGGTATATTTTAATATACTTTTACTTTTTTAGACGTTTTGATAAAATAGATTAAAATGGGTATTTTTACCCCTTTTACCCCTTTGCTTTGGAGTTATAAAAGACTTTTAGAGCTGATATTATTTTTTCGGTGTTCTTTTTTAAACGGTCTACAAAATTCATCAAAACATTGTTTCTCTCCCAGATTTCTACCCAAAAACAAAATATTTTTGGATTGTATACAGTATGCGACAGTGCGACTATTTTCGAACCTGCCGGCGACTTCTCCCCGGGACGCAAGCGGCAGGCATGGTTTTTCCTCTATTTTAAATGTCAAACTAACTATCTAAACATACTTCAGCCCTTATCACATATAACAATTTGACGGTTTTTTTTACAACTTTAGGTCAGCGGCAGGATAACTTCGCCCCACTGTCCAGGTGGCAGGCATGGTTTTTCTTTCTCAAGGCAGTGCCAACTAACGTTCTAGACCGGTTTCAAGTCTTATCATGTTAGACATGTGACCTCGGTTTTTTTACAACTTTGAAAATTAACTGTAAATTAATGCACCACGGGTGCGCCTGCAGGCATCGATTTTATGTTTTTCTAATGTAAAAACTGCCCGAAAAAAATAAATTCATCCATTATCAAATTTTTCAAAAATGAGTGACGCTGGCTCCCGGGCTATCAGTGTGGGTCACATCCGAGCCTCTTTTTTGTATCGAAATTATTTACATGAGTACCTACAACCTACACCTGTTTAAGTTCACAAAATACGCAACTTACGTTTTGCATAGGACAACAAAGAAACAATCAACAAACAATAAAAAGACCGAAATTGAAACTTACCCTTTTGTCATATATATCTATGGATACATGACATACACACATGCGTTCAATATATATGTATCAAAAAAAAATCAAAATAAGGAAGGCAATCAAAACTAAGCCTCATACGCGCACCAGCGGCGCACGTACATTTGCATCAGTGTTACCATAGGAATCCATACAAATTATTTTTAAAATGTCTTGCACCTAACTCATCTTCTCTTCCTTTCTTAAATGTATTTTCAACATATGTACATATATTGTTTTATTTGATATAGTAAAATATAACATGGAAAAATTAATAACTATGGTTTTTATTTTCATATTCAATAATAAATAGCATAAATAGCATAAAATACCTACATCGCTTGAACAATAGCAACTGAAATATGGTAACATCGGGACCAAAACATCATCGAAACCAAAACGGTTTCTGTTCTTCTTTGTCTCTATGGACATTGAATTGAGAGAAAAAACAACTTTAGAATTTTATATAGTTAGACACATAGCTTTGAACAGGCATACTGGCAAGCCAATATGTGAAATCAAAAACAGCTTTTTGTGCTTGACGATCAACCGACAAAAAGCTTTTTGTCGGTTGATAGCCAAGGAGTAGTGACAAAAATATTGGATATTTTCTTCTATGGGGATGAGACATCTGTATAGTTTCTTATCTGTGGTATAAGCAAATGTTTACTTTAAATAAGGCTAAAGACTTTGTTTGGATCTTTATTTTTAGAGAAGTATTAGACTTTGTAATTGTACTTACATAAATTTGATGCCTGTGTCTCAGTCTTAAGATATCTAAATTCTAGTATGCCAGAGCAATGTTTTTAACTCAGGAGTAATTTTTCTATAAATTTGAAATAAACATATTGTCTTACTACTGTTTTAAGTATACGTACGTGCACTTTGACTACCGAAATGGGGTCTATGTCTCTTCGTGTAGGAGGTAGAGGCAATTTTAGAACGAATCAGTTCAATTGAAAAACAAAGAGTATTTAAAATATTTCCTGTATTTTTAAATTTAAAAATGTACCTGTTAAAAAAGCTTGTTTCCAAAATTTGATTTCTCAAAAAAACCTTAATGTTTCAAAATTCTTATTTGAAAATCTTTAGAGCAGTTTACTTTTTAAATTAATTTTGTACACATACAATTTTTCAATTTTAGTTAAAATATTATATATTTTTGGTATGCAGTTATTTTGAACTAATTAATATACAGTTTCGTAAAAAACTAATGACCCATTTTGGATACATCGAATTTTGAAAAAATGTACTATTTTTTAAAAAACCCAAAAATAAAGCCAATATAAGAGCTTGTGCAAAAAAAACAAACTATTGTAATCAGTTGATTTGTTCTTGAGAAAACTTAAAACCAAAATAACGTGGGGTACCCTACTGGAGCAATACAAAAATCTATCGGCTTAAGCAACACATAGATGCCTGCCTAAATATAAACCATATTTACATATACATATGTTGTTTATGCCCTCTATAAGGTCCGAGCTTTGTTGTCCACATTGATTTGTTAAAAATGAAAACAATTTTTTTGTTCGTAAAATATTCGAGGTGACAAATATTATCGTTCAGTTTTTTTGATTTATAAAAAAACGGTAAATTTGATTTTTTTTTTCCAAAAAATATACTAGTTTTGTATCGCGTTAGAATATATAATGTAAAATTTAATTCAAGTCTCTAGCGTTTTTTGTTCGTGATATATTAAGGGTTAACCAAAATGTTCACCTTTTTTTTAAATTTCTTTGGTAAAAAACCACCCACTCAATTTTTTTTAGTCCTTTCTGCATCTTTCTGCATTATTATCTGTATAACAAAATTTATTTGAAGTCGATATCTCTATTGGTTCTTGAGCTATGGACGACGAAAAAAACTTCCCGAACGTATACGTACACACGCACGCACAGACATCTCTCTAAAAATCTTTTATTTCGACTCTAGGGACCTTGAAACGTTGAGAAATCGGACCGATTACAATAACTTCCTATGGGAATTTAAGAACGCTTAACGCGAATCGGCTCTTACCCTTAATTTCCAAATTTTAGGTCAATCAACCTAATGCCTTGGGGTGAAGGTACGGGCCAGGACGAAATCAGGGGACCCACTTCCACTTCTCTACCATCGAAATGTCATTTTTGATTACAATCTTGAGTTCGAAATTTTTTACGAATGCAAAACTTGCCTACCTACATATACCTATGACGCAAGTAAAAAAATTAAGTTCAGACCCATGATTTTCTAAATTGTGAAATTAAGCCTTAAATTGACTTTAAATGTCTGAAGAATCCTTCATCTTAACAAGGTTATAACACCAAGGTTGTGAAATAACATAAGTAATTAATAATTATCATTGGTAGGTATAATTTTGCGTTTAATGTTAAAAAATTATTGGTGAGTGGCACAAAAAAACTTCGAAATCGTAGGTATAAAAGAAAATTTCAATCAATACAAAAAATACCTACTTCCACACTACATTTACGAAACTATACTTACTAATAGTTAATTATAAATTAAAACAACTTTCAATTGGATTTTCCTAAAAGTCACACATCTTAAAATAGAACAGCTGACAAAATTGTATTAAAGGTAGGTACCTACAACAGCAAACAACATATACCTACCTAGTACCTACCTACCTAAATATAAACTAAATTTGTTGTTATTGTTTATGGCTAAGGTCCCAGCTTTATTGTTTACATTTATTTATTAAAAATGATAAAACAAAAGGAGGATTGGAACATAAAAAGACACAAATTTCAATTATCAAATTAATCAAATTATCTGAACCAACATAAAGAATGCATTTTTGTTTTTATTTTTATTTTAAACTATGTTCATAGGTATTTATAAATACTGTACCTACCTACATATCTACTAATCTCAAACAAAGTGCTAAGTGTACGGATATTATCGCACTGTCCGGATACTATAGGAATTCCCTATGAAATTTCATAAATTACCTGCCTACCTACCAATATCTTTTATATCTAAAATTTGAATTTAAAATCAAAACCGCATCCTGAAAAAAAAATCACCTACCAATTGATATTTATCTACAAAAAAAAACTTTAAAGGTCAAACAAATCTAATCTTCAAATATTGCAGAAAAATTTAATGCCAAATAAAAGCAAAATGCCCACTCGCAAAATATACATAACTATAATCAAACGTATAACTATCCCAATATGTTTCTTCTTCACAAAAATCGCATCGTAGCGTAGCTTCGTATACACATTGTATATATATTTAGAAATATATATACAATGGTATACATAAACAACCATTTTTCATATACAAAGATCGTACACAAGGAGAAGCAGAGTCATGAATGTAAGTAAAAACAAAAATCGGTAAAGATCCTGAACAGCTGATGTAAGCATACAAAAATTTCATTCATCCCCTTATTAGACACAATATTGAGACATTGCCGTTTTCAATATAAAAGTGCATTGATATAAAGAAAAAACAAAAACAAATTCATCGACCTTCATATGGAAGCTTTGTATATGAAAACATATACATACATACAAGGATAGACTCAAATAGAATTAAGGAAATTGTGTCGACTTTTTGGCTGCTTATGGGAATGGAAATAATATTTTTCGCGCGCTCCCCCGAAATTTCTCCATTTTCGATACTACGGCCAACGACGGCGTCCGGTCGCGTAAAAAAATTCTGCCCATGAGAGTACTATAGTTTTCATATACAAAGATATTAGAAAATTTTCAATATTCCAGAAATGGTTAAATCTTCAGACAACTGGAAATTAGCTCTTCTGAAATCAAAATTATATAAGAAATCAAAGGAATAACTGTGTTCATCAAGGTGATTCTGATTACTTAAGTCAAGGAAAATGTCCAAAAGGGGGTGATATTTATCAATATTAGTAATTTTGATCCAGATTCTAGAACAAGAGTACTAATAGCGCCAGAAGAAAATACTAAATCGAGAATTCAAGGCAGGATTCATCTTCAGATGGAATCCAGTCAATTTGTGGTAAATTAAAATCACCTAAAAGAAAATATTGGTGTCAGAGCAGGACAAATTGATAAGAAAGTCTAATGCCAAGGAGAGTTCGCTATGTAAATGTAATGTAAACGTTTAAAATCAAAATATTCTTAGTCTGTACCATTATCCTCGCACAGACCAGTTCAATTGATAGTTCAAATGGTAAAGATACAGAAGAAGAGAAATTTGTACTTTTTACAGCTATGAGAACACCTCCACTTAAATCCTTTGCATTACCAACATGATGATCGTTTCTGGAAACTTTGAACTCTTGACTGGAAAGTTCTGTGTGGGAAAAGCTTGAATTAAGTCAAGTTTCTGTCAAAACGCATATACGTCGTGTGGAAAGGGAAGTTAAGAAAAATGTCATCAATCTTACTACGAAGTCCTCTTACGTTTTGGTAGAAACAGCTTATGTTGATTGATAGAATCGTTGTAGACGTACGCTTTAACTTTAAGATTTAATGTTATAACGCGTGGCTATAAATTTTTGAGCTCACGTTTAGAGCTTGATGTTAACAAGCTAGCTTTAGCAATTATAATTTTCTAAAATTTGAGGATAAATTCTGTTATGATCAATTTGGTATGTCAAATTGGTAACGATTAGTTAGATTACCTTTGAATGAGTAAGAATACGCGTACCTATATCATTGTCTTATCATGCACGTAGTTTTCTTTCTATCCTACATCAATTATTAATAATTATTAATAAACATACATTTTTTAATTAACCAACCGCCACCCCCGCCCTCCCTTAAAAACGTATCTAGCTACGGTATGGACATTTTTTTTAAACATTCTTAACTAAAAAGCCACACGGATTCTCAGAGTTTGGGTAAGTAAGATGATACACGATAAAATAGCAGTTTTATGATAGTTATATTACAAACGAGAATTATTCTTTGCCCATATCCCTTATGCCGAAGCTCGATGATGTCATGGCATTGATGTGTTGAATGTTTTAAATAAAGGGTGTCCCAAAATTAACGCAAGATTTGAATTTGCCGCCATTTGTGCAGTGAAGTGTTGGCAACCCTGAAAAAAAAGCAGTTTGACAGCTAACAGTATAGGGTTATTAAAAATGGAGCGTTACACGAGAGAACAACGTGTCTTCATTATTAAAGAATGGATTATTGAACATCAACAAATGGACCCTGATTTTTCGAGCAAAATCATCCTAAGCGATGAAGCACATTTTCATCTTGATGGCTTTGTCAATCGCCAAAATTGCCGCATTGGGGGTTCGGAGAACCCACATGTGATTTTCGAAAAACAAATGCATCCACAACGCGTGACTGTATGGTGTGGATTTTGGGCTGGAGGCATAATTAAGCCATATTTTTTTGAAAATGATGCTGGTCAAGCAGTGACTGTTACTGGTGCTCGATATCGCGACATGATTACACAGTTCTTTCTGCCAAAATTGGATGATATTGATGTGTCCAATATGTGGGTTCAACAAGACGGTGCCACATGTCATACATCCCGTGAAACAATTCAATTACTGCATGAGACATTTCCAGGTTTCGGTGATCAAAATTGGCCTCCTAGATCGTGTGATTTAACACCATTAGACTTCTTTTTATGGGGTTATTTGAAATCACAAGTCTATGTCAACAAGCCCACAACCACCCGTGCATTAAAGGAGGAGATTCAACGCTGCATCAACGAAATTCAGCCACATTTATGCAGAATGGTCATGGAAAATTTCAACAAAAATCGGCCATTTGTCCGATGTGTTATTCCATACATAACCCTATCCTATGTACTTTACGAGTCAATAAAAATATAACTATCAAAAGACTAAAAACGGCGTTTTCTATTTAATTCAAATCTTGCGTTAATTTTGGGACACCCTTTACATATTTTCATAAACAGTATCCATCCAATCCATCTTCTCATTCAAAAAACATTCAACACTAAACTTCCAACAGGTTGCTGTTGAGTTATTAATAAATTATATTATAGTTCAAGAATAGCATTTTTAAAAGATCACTAAGCTAAAGCTGAAGAAAAGAAAAGTCATGTATGTATATTTGGTATAACATTTATAGCATTTTACAACTTTTATGAGGGAAGCGTTTATTTATTATGTATTTTCCTAACGTTATTTTCAAAATACAGACATGACATTTCTTTTTTAATGAAACTATAAAATGTACACACATTTTTAACATTTAAAATTATCCAAAATTGAAAGTAAGAATACATATTTACTTTTATTGAATGTTAAAAAATCAGTGATTTATTATTTATTTTTAACATAACAGTCATAAAACAAAAACTGATGAACTAAGATCGTGGGTTGTAGGTAAACAACAAATTAAATATTTTTTTAAATTATTGCACATCACACCGAATATTTTTATTTCTTTTTTTGTTAAATTGAATGAGTAATAGAAACCTAAAACAGTAAATTGTTCTTAGAAAAACACAAAATTCGCCTACACAATCGTCCCATGATCATCGGGGTTGAAATTTTATTTCGGCTTTTAACGAAATAAACAAAACTAAGACTAACAAAGAAATACTTACACATTTGAAAATTGTTAAAAACGTTTCAATAAAAATGAACACAACATTTTCAAAATATCATCAAAGATTGTAAAAAAAATAATTAATTAATGTCTCTCACCTTTGTTTTTCGTTTAATTGCATTTTTAGAGGAGTTTTCCCTTTTATGTTTGTATTTAATTATTTATAACACGAAAATTTCCAAAAACAAAAACTATTAGTTAAGTCTTTTTTTTTAGATATACTGTTTCTTTTGCGAAGGGGGGCAATGAAGAGAGATCGGAAATTATTGAATGCATGAAAAATAATTATTGACAATGAGAAATTTAGACATTTGTACAAGATTAAAAAATGTAAATAGTAACATTTTGCCTATTTATTTTTTTTTATAAAAATACAAAAATATGTAGGTACAAGAAAATATATGCATATGCTTTGTAACTCACGAGTAATCTTTCTGATTGCAAATTTGCACCCAAAAGCAAAACATATTTAATTTAAATTAAATTTATTTTTGTCTTTATTAAATATTTCACTTCACAGATTACTTTAAATTTATTTATTTATTTTTGTGGTTGCAGCATTTCTTATTTTGTTTGAACCGTTCACATAGCGTTCAACATGAAAATATTTCCTGGTTACTAATGTATTGTATTACGTTTTATTGTATATACAATTATTTATTTAAAATTGACAAATTTTCTCATATACGAGTATGTATATTGCAATTTAAAAAATTTCAATTAAATATTTCTATATCACTTTGTGTTGAACTCAAAATTCCTCGTAAATGTTTTTCGATATCTATCGCACAGTAGAGAACTAACATAAAATATGGAACGGATAGCCGAAAAATAACAAAAACAACAGTAACAATCAGGAACAAATGAACATGAATTTCAAAAAATAAATTTTTTTTCGAAGGCATTTTTTGTTCGTGTTTCATCTTTTTCGTTTGGGCTCTCTAGGAAAGTGAGACACACACCTTGCTCGTTTACACTCCAAGACTTTAAATTAATACCAAAAATATGTGTCTTTGTATTTCCATACTAAAAATAAATAAATTAGGTGGCGAAATAATCCATAGAGAACCAGAGTTACAACTCTAAACCATTCCTGTGTGCGAGTCATTTCAGGGATGGAGGAGACCTACACTTTTAATGCTAATTTGAGAAAGCACTTTTCATGACAAGAATCACTCTTGGAGGATCTGTCAATTCCTCGCAAGAGTACCCGTGCGGAAAACTTTTTCTTATATATGTATTTTCATTAAAACTTTCGTAAATGTGAGACCCACAATACATAAGTGAAATGTCAAAGTTTATGGACAAGTGAAACATAAGATGATATGAAAAGGGTCTCATTAACTTAAAAACTAATTGTTTATATCACGTTTTTTAATTATTAAAATTAATAACCATCATCATTTTCAAACGATTCCAGTTGTATCTTTGTAACATAGTCTTTTGAATTGAAATTACGTTTTTTTTCTGTCCCTAATACAAAACATTACTTTTTCAAAGTATTAAGATATCCTAAATTCGAATCTCGGTTTTAATTTTTTCACATCAAGTTTTTTTTTTTAAATTTACCCTTTTATAAAAAAAAAATAAAAACAACTAAAGACATGGTTCGGCACGAGTACGATAACTTTGGCGTCAAGATATAATAACGGTTTTTGGTAGAGGGGCTTAATACAAGCATTTTTTACAATGGGAGGGGGGTCTATCTCCTCCCGTTTAGGCGGTAGGGGCAATTTAAAAAAATTATTATTTAAAATGGAAAAAAATAATTAAAAAATAACGGTGATACTTACAATTAAGTTTTATACATTTTTTTAAAGCCAACATTATTTTTTATTAGCCAGTTTTTAATTCACGTCAAAACTATGCGTAGTTTTTTTTTAAATTTAATTTTAAACTCAAAATTTGAGTAAAAAAAGTTAAAAAAAAAGGTTTAAAGTGTAATTTTTCAATACTTCAAGATTATCTACCATTGTTTTTATTTCAGAATTTATTGCTCTTATTTGTGTTTGATCAAAAACTGAAAACTAGATGATTTTATATCTTTTAGTTTTTGAGAAAATTAAAAATAACCACAACTACTATTTTAATTTAATTCTTTTTTTTTTGCTTGAGTGGTCTTATTTTGATAGTAACAATGGTAGGTGCGAGTTTGGGTGTATGCAACAGTAATGTGTGTGCGAATTTGGGTGTATGTAACAGTGGGATCTGTAAGGGGGGGGGGGGGCATGCTGCCCCCCTGCAACCCCCCTGCTTGGGAACACTATAGGATTTGGGGTGGGTGCAAGTTGGAGTGCGTGCAAGGGGGGGAATGACACGGTTCGGTGGGTGCAAGATGGGGTGCATGCAAAGTTTCTTTTGCATTTAAATAAGCTGGATTTAAGAAAAATTAATTTACCCTAGGTATATCTTAATCCATATTCGATTATTACTATCAAAATAAGACTACGTTAATACTTAAGCAAGGAAAAAGTAATTTAATTAAAATATTTATTTTGGTAATGTTCAATTTTCTCAAGAACTAGAAGAGATAAAGTCATCTAGTTTTCAGTTTTTGATCAAAAACGAATAAGAGCAATGAATTCTAAAAAAAACAGTAGATATAATGTGAAAGTTTTGAAAAACTACACTTTAAACCTTTTTTTTTTAATTTTTTTTGCATACATTTTTAGTTTAAAACAATTTTTTTCAAAAACTATGCATAGTTTTGACTTGATTTAAAAACAGGCTTATAGACAAAAATGTTGGCTTTAAAAAAAGGTATAATACTTAATTGTAAGTATTACCGTTATTTTTTAATTATTTTTTTTTCCATTTAATGTACATATTTTTTTAAATTGCCCCTACCGCCTAAACGGGGCGAGATAGACCCCCCTCCCATAGTAAAAAATGCTTGTTTTTAACTATTCTATACAAATCCGTCATTAAACTTTGTCGCCAAAGTTATCGTACTCTCCCCCATGGTTCTTAAGCCTAAGTTAAAACTCAAAATATCTCTTAACAATATATTGTATGATGATTTTGAAAAGTACAAATATTTCTCTTTTAGATACAATTTAAAGCATTTTAGTATCTTAATTAGTTTCTGGAAATTCTCATTAATTATGAGTCCTTATTTGAATCTATACGAAGTTTCTAGAAAAAATTGAATTTGAATTTTCATTCCCGACCAGTGTAATAAGCTGATGCGATTCGCTCAGATATTGTTCTTTTCGAAAACTTGTTACATTCTTTCAACAGTTCCAAAACAACTCAACAATTTTAATGTTGTTACAATCGGTCAACAGTTCCAAAACAACTGAACAATTTAAATTTTTTAAACTCAATCAATCGAAATGGGGTGTATTTTGTATTTTATTTAAATTTTATTTAAAATTATACTCGGATTTGTAGAAAATAGATGAACTAATTATATTTTTACCACGATAAATTTTACTTTTCTATTCCTGATGAAAGACTGAAGGAATTACATAGTTATGTACATACTTCTTGAGTGTGAACCTCTCAAAGAATAAGTCAAAGCAGAGTGGTGATCGGAATAGTTTAATTTTGATTACAAAAAAAGTAAAAATAGGTGCTCATCTTCTATGTGTCTATGCTTGCATGAAAGCCACATTCTTCCTGATGTGAATTACGTTTGTCAATAAAGTGGAATTTTTTTTATTAACAAAACCGAAAAGCATGCGACGTGGTCAAAAACTCAGTTCAAAAATAAAAAAAGTGCGGAAATAAAATTCTTAATTTTTGTTTCTATAATTGAAAATGTATCAAGGGATTCTGATTGATAGAATCTTAATTTTTGTTCAAGGTTATTAAAAATTTTAGGGTTTGTTAACTTATTTATTTTTTAATGAAATTTAGTACCATAAATAATAATTTTTAACTTCCCATAGGAAGTTGTTGTAATTGGTGCGATTTTTCGAATTGAGATTTTTTATATTTTTGGACGTTTCAAGGTCCCTAGAATCTTAAAAGATAAAAAAAAGGTCCTAGATAAAAGATTTTTTGAGAGATATGTATCTGTGTATACGTGTGTACGTACGAGTACATTCGTACGTCCGTACGTTCGGGAAGTTTCTTCGTTGTACATATCTCAAGAACCAGTAGAGATACCGACTTCAAAAAAAAAAAAAATTGTTATACAGGGGTTGAATCGTGAAAGCTGTGCGTTTAGCTTTCCGGTTGAATCCGAAATGAAATAAGCATGATCTTTGGGCAAATCATCTTAGGCAATAAATAAAAAAGC
Source organism: Eupeodes latifasciatus (assembly GCA_920104205.1). NCBI lineage: Eukaryota > Metazoa > Arthropoda > Insecta > Diptera > Syrphidae > Eupeodes > Eupeodes latifasciatus. Next base: position 42,219,456 of record OV049927.1, on the reverse strand, counting down.
AATTAAAAATATTTTGAATTCAGTTACAAAATAAAACTAGATTTCTAAAAGGAACTTAAATTTTTTATTATAACAATATTGATTACAAAAAATAATAATAAAACGATAACCAAACAAACAAAACAAAGAACATAGTACATGCATATATACTTTAAACCATCAAAATAAATAAGTCATAAGTCACAGAGTTGTACCTATGTATGTATGTATCGGACAAAACATTTGCAACTAGAAATGAAAGTAAGCATTTTCTTAAAAAAATTAAAATTTTATTCAGAATCAAAACAATCGTCATATATTATTAATACTGTGTATTCAAAGTTAATAAAAATATATAACACTCAAAACAAAAAAAAACTTTTGGTAACTTAACGTTTAATTGTATCAAGTAACTTCAAATTCACCTGCGACAAAACAATTGCAACTAAAGTGTCATCACTGTTTAACTGAATTATTAACAGTTACATCGTTCTATTTTGTCCAATTATAAAATTGCATTGCATTTATGTAGCAATTGTCTGAAGGTCGTGACCTGAAAGCAGAGTTGCTGTAATTTATTTACATAAAGCATATTCCAGTGATATCGGTTTCAATTTCAATATAAAATTATTAAATAATGGCACCTAATAAATTTGGAGATCCGTTAAGACAGCGAATTGTAGACGATTTTAATTTGGGCATTTCACAAAAAAACATTTCAAAAAAATTTAATGTAAATAAATCGTCGGTCTCACGAATAATAAGCCGTTATATCAAAACAAAAGAAGTGTCTGTTGTGCATCGCGGTGGTCGACCATGTAAAACAAGTCTTCGAACGGATGCTATGCTCATAAGAAAAGTAAAAAAAGATTCCTTCATATCTGCCTCAAAATTGGTACAGGAGTTCCAATTAAATGTAAGCACTAGAACGGTATCGCGTCGGTTGGCGGTTGCTGATTTGAGTTGTTATCGGCCTTCTAAGAAACCTTTAATTTCGTTCCGAAACCAGAAAAAAAGAATGCAGTTTGCTAAGGAACATCTTTCTTGGGACAAGCAGAAAGGGAGTGGAGTCCCTTTCAGTGACGAATCCAAATTTAATATAATGGGAAGTGACGGAATATCTTACGTAAGAAGACCACGTGGCAAGAGATTTGAGTCACGTTATTGCATAAAAACTCTCAAGCACGGCGGTGGGAATGTAATGGTGTGGGGTTGCTTTTCTGCTGCTGGTTTAGGCCCATTGCATCGCATAAATGGAATAATGGACCAATATGTCTACAAAAATATTTTAGAGGACGTTATGTTGCCATATGCAGAATAGGAAATGCCATTGCGTTGGGTCTTCCAGCAGGACAACGACCCAAAGTACACGTCGAGACTGGTTAAAACCTGGCTTAATGATCATAACATCACTGTTATGAATTGGCCACCACAGTCACCAGACTTAAACCCGATTGAAAACCTTTGGGAAATCGTCAAACGGAAAATTAATCGGGAAAATGTTAAAAATGCGGCCGATTTTTTTAAAAGAGTACAAACGGCTTGGAATGAAGTTTCACCAAACATCATTCAAAATTTAATTGAATCCATGCCAAGAAGATGCAAGGCAGTTGTCAAAAACAAAGGATTCGCTACTAAAAACTGATTATTTTATAATGTTTATATCTTTCCTTTTGAAGTTGCAATTGTTTTGTCGCGGGTGAATTTGAAGTTACTTGATAAAATTAAACGTTAAGTTACTAAAAGTTTTTTTTTTTTGTGTTATATATTTTTAATAACTTTGAATACACAGTATTAATAATATATCACGATTGTTTTAATTCTGAATAAAATTTTAATTTTTTTTAAGAAAATGCTTACTTTCATTTTTAGTTGCAAATGTTTTGTCCGATACTATGTATATGTTTATGTTTATATCACTTTTGGCATTAGCCAAAAATAAAGTTTTTTCAAACCGCAACTCTTCAGCTATTCTATTAGAGACAGCGAGCACTGCCTGTATTTGCAATGACCGTGCGCAGGGCTTTCAAGGTTTCACTAACATCAATTATTGACTTCTTCTGTTTTCGCGCAAGAAGCACAGACTCCTCGATTTGTGGCTCGTTTATACTTTTTAATGCTGAACATTCATGTTTTTTCATGCTTGGAGTCTCTATTGAATTAGTTTGAGTTGTTGTAGTTGCAGTTGATTATGAGTTGGTTGTTGGGCTATTATTTTATCCGAGTTAGGTAAAAGGGTTTTTATTTCTTCATCAAAATCTAAAAATGTTCAAAACAAATATAAATGACTATTTTATTTAAACTAAAACTAACTTACTTTCGTCTTCAGCACCATAGCTTGGAACACCACTATTGCTGCCTCAATCCCACAAACTTGTACAATAGTTTCTTCATTTGTAACTTCATAAACGGGCCTCCTCCGGTTTATTTTAAGGAATTTTGGTTCTGTATAAGTTTTTTTTTACGGAATACTTTCGCGTTGTCCAAATCTTTGCAAATTAATACGAATTAGAAATATTTTTTTTGGTGACTAAATTACAATTATTTACCCTTTTCCACTCTCTTGTGGCTTTAGTTGGTGGTCCTTGGTCCATTTGCATTTAAGGTCTTTAAAAGTTTCCCACCGCATTTTAGGGGATTCCTTATAGTTATTTCCCTTTGGAGAGAATAATTTGGCCAAGTCCGTATGCTGTTCCATGAAAGCCGTCAACATTTTCGTTTGTGCCTTATTTGCGTGCGCCCTGTGTATTGCATTATAATTCTTGTTTTTAGGATTTTAAACAATGTTTACTTACATTTTTTTTCCGACTTTTTTGTATTTAAATTTTTCTTTTGTTTATTCTTAAATAAATAAGAATTTGACACAAAATTCAAGATTGAGGTATATATTTTTTTGAAGTGATACCAAGTTTTGAGAAAAAAAATATGATTTCAAAGCAATCATCTTACACAGACGGAAAAGTATAAACGATCAAATTTGATAGTCAAAAAAATGATAGTCAACTTTCAGCTTAGCCGATTTCACCCCAGATAATAACACAGAACGATGCAGAAAGGACTCTCAACAAAATTAAGAGGTTAACCCAAAATATCTCGAGATATTTCATCAAGTCGCTAGCGACTTGAATTTAATTTAATATTACATATACATATATCGTGACGTGATGCTAAACTGATATTATTTTGAAAAAAAAAACCAATCAACGGTTTTTTTTATAAATCAAAAAAACTGAACAAAAATAATTGTTATCTTGAATATTTTACGAACAACAAATGATTTTATGTCCAAAATAATTTTATGCAACGAAGAATAACGTTTTTGACATCTGGTAAAATTTCGAGAAAAATCGAATTTACAGTTTTCTTACAAAAAGCAAAACCTTAAAAAAGTTGTTATAAATTGGTTTTGACTTAAACATCTTTCTAAAAATGTAAGGTATTGGTTTCAAACTAATTTCATCTTTTAAAAAATATAATTCTCAAAATTAAGTAAGGTTTTGGGAAAGATCGAATTGACAGGTTTTTGAACAAAAAATAAAAACATATAAACACATTTCTAAAAATTGGTAAAAATTGATTTTCGACTCAAATATCTTTTGAGAAATTTAACATATTGGCTTAAAACTAATTTCAGTAAAATTTTGAGAAAAATCGAATCGACAATTTTTGTACAAAAAATAAAATGTCAAAAAAGCGTTACTTAAACTTGGTAAACATTGATTTTCAACTCAAATATCTTATTTAAAATTAGAAATATTGCCTTCAAACTAATTTCGTCTTATAGAAAATATTGTTTTAGAAATCAAGAAGTTTTTTTTTTTAAATCCAACAGTCAGTTTTTTTTTTCATAAAAATTAAAATCTACAAAAAATAGTATGCAAAAGTGGTGAAAATTGATGTTCGATTCTCGTGAATAAATGAAGGTATTGACTTCAAAATGACATCATTCTGTGCCAGAAAAATCTGATCTGTATTTGTTTATAAAAGAAATGAAAACTTTTAAGAAATGCTACTAAAATTGGTTTTTGGACTAAAAATCTCGTTAACAAAAATAGATTTTGAAATCAAACCATTTCATCATATGTAATTTTTAGTTATTTTTTTTTAGAATAATTCAACTGACAACTTTTTTAATAAAACACGAAAACCTACAAACTTTTTAAGCAAGACTAATCGACAGACGGAATGATAAGTTATCAGTATAGGTCGCATCCCAGCCTCTTTTTTAGTTTTAAAAAAGTGAATACAGAACATTTAAACATTTCACTAAGTACATATGTAGATATATAATGTCTGTATAGCACAACGTTATTAAAGTAAAAATATGTTTCAGACATTATTGTTGCAATTTATCTTGCCCAGCACTTATTAATTTTAATTATTATTAAAAGAAGAAAATTAAAATGAAAGAAAAAAAAGAACACAATTTAAATGATCGCGAAATTAGAAATGAATAAATTATGCCGAACTGTCAAAGACCAGCGGCGAAGAGGCGAAAAGGCAAAAATTGCAACAAGCAGCAAATGAAGTGCTGCCACTACGACGAGCTCAGCGAGGGGTGAGTTCAACACACAATTAAATTAATCGAAGGGTCGATTAATTAAGTTGCTCGCGATTTTTGATATCACTTTGATATCAGAAAGGAAATAATTTGATGGAAGTTGCCACAGGGGCGTTCTTACGTTAAGTAAGAGAAGGGCGCCAGCAATTTTTTCCTGAAATAAAAAAAAAAAGGAAATTGCAAACCTTATCTAAAGGAACAAAGAGAACAAAGAAAATCCAACAACAAAAAAAAAGAAATATAACAAATATAATTTTATAGAAATTTAATTTCTTTATTTTAAAGGTGCCTGAGAAACCTTACCACGCAGGATTAAAACTCAGGATCTTTTCGTTTTGATGTAAATGTTACAAGAATTAGAATCAAAAATTTGGACGATGCACCGTTAAGGTCTCTATTCCCAGAAAAGAAATTGGGATTCTCAAATAAAATACACAAAATTAATGGAAAATTTTTTACTTATCTTTTCTTTTCTTCAGTTACCAATCTCCGAATTAGTCCTCAATTTTCCTTCCCTTTATTAATTTTCTCTAACCTGCTTTTTTTTCACAGAACTAATCAATTTTTTTCCACAGAACTGATCAACCTTTTTTCACTTTCCTTATCTTTTTCGCTTTTTCTATATTTCTCACTCCTGTTCGTCTATTCACTTCGACTATTCGAAAAGAATTGACTTCCAGATTCTTCGATCTGTCAAGTCTCATCCTTCCTAACTCCCGCCATTTTGAGCTTTCAGCCAATCTGGAGTGGCGGATCTCAATTCACATCATCAACAGCCAATCGGAGATCGGCTTGTTGATATCAACTTGTGATGAGATTCTCGCGATCCCGCTTACTCGCTCTTCTCTCACAGCTAAATGCAAGTAATTCTGGAATTCGCCGCCCTCTGGATTCACTTCCAGGTCACGACGATTCCAGAAGCTGCATTCAGCCACCCCCATTTTTCACCTCAATACGGACAAAAGTCGAAAAATACAAAATTGCGAAAAACATAATTCTTTACAAAACTTTACTATCAATTTTTACGAAAAAGAAGGAAAAATGACGACCCGTTCGGAATCTGTAACCAATCTTGAAATAGGATTCGTCTCAACTCTAAGTTGTTTGAAACTTAAAAGTCCATTAACATAATTTAAGTTACATATGTTCGATCGAGAATAAAATTAATTATCATTAAATAATTTAAACAAACAAAATATTAAACCAAAATATAATTAATACAAATTATTGACATTAACATTGTTAAAATTTTACGTTGGGCCTTAGGCCATTCTTCCATTCGGAGTGACTTCTCATGCAACTTGTTTTTTTTTGTATGCATTCACCAGACCGTCCATCTGGTTTGGTTTCACTTCCATGGAAACCATCCCAACAACCAGTGCTACCTATTAAAGAACAATGGTTTTCGCCACCATACTGAGTGAGAGAACCGATAGTTGGTAAACCACGGTCGCCCCGCTCTCACGCAGTAAAGTGACAGTTCTTGAGAAGTGTGTTTTTGTTTTGGAAATAAAATTTCCGCAACAAATCTCACCTTTTCCTCCAAAAAAAAAATGTTTGTTCAAAACACAAACGACTTGCAATGTACAGTTAATTCAATTACTAAACATGCTCTGGCAGATTTTCAAACATTAAACAAAAGTAAATGAAAATGTGAATTATTACGGACAAAAATATAAAATATCAAGTTAATTATTTATTTGGGACTTAATCATTTTCTGCCAGAGAGTTAAAAGGTTTAAGGTCTTTCGTGTGCCAAGTGCTACGATCTTTACCGTTATTATCTTCAAGGACATACGTCCAAGGAGATAAGCGTTTTCGGATTTTAAATGGTCCGACATACTTTGGAGCTAACTTGGCTGCGTAGTAATTTTCCGCATTCGACAAGTCGAAATTTCTACGCCAAACAACATCATTTGGGAGATATTGAATATCTCTCCTCCTGAGGTTGCATGTTTCCGCCGATTTCTTGGACCCTGTTCGAAGTTTGACAGCTATGTCCGACCTAAGTTTCCTAAACCTTTCTCCTATATTTTCTTGTGATGTTGTACTATTGTTTTTCTCTATATCCTGATCACTAAGTTTTAATTCCTCACTACCACTGGTTGACATTTCTTTGCCGAAATTAGCATAATACGGTGAAACTCCTAATACCTCATGTTGAGAAGTGCGTATAGCACAAGCTACTTTAGCTAATTGAGAATCCCAAGCTCTGTGATTCTCCGAAACATAAGCTCTCAACGTTGTTTTAATAATTTGATTTATTCTCTCCGCGGGATTAGCCTGAGGATGGTAGTGTGGGGTAAACCTAATATTGGATGAGTATTCCTCACAAAGTACCCTAAGTTCCCTACTTTTAAATTGTGGACCGTTGTCACAAATGACAACCTTTGGAACACCAAATAATAAGACCACATTGCCCTCTAACTCCTTATATACTGCCTTTGCAGTTGCAGTCCTTAAAGCAAATATCAACGGAAATTTTGTAAGGTAATTTACGACGGTAAGTATATACATATAACCTCTATTTGACTTGGGTAATGGACCCACTAAATCTACACTAATCATCTCCCACGGAGAAGAAACTCCTATTCGTTCCGTCATAAGACCGGCTGGCTTATCATTAATTGGTTTCACTTGTTGACATATCCTACAGTTTCTAACATAATTTGTTATATCTTTTCTCATTTTTGGCCAATAGTATTTACTTCCTATCCTAGCAAACGTTTTTCTAACCCCCATATGACCTGCTAATGGACTATCATGACATTCCTTCAAAATATTTAACCTATCCTTCTTCCCTACTACTAACTTCCATTCCTCATTGCTTTCATGAACTACTACATGTGTCGATTTGACAAACTTATATAATCTGCCGCACTCTACTCTCCAATTTGGATAATTCAACGGATTCAACTCAATTGCTGAGATCACTTTACTACCCTAGACCCTTGGGTCTCATCCGAGATACCAGCCACTACTGGCACTCCTCGAGATAACATGTCAGGAACGACATGATCTTTTCCCTTGCGATGAATTATCTTAAAATCGAACTGCTGAAGCCGCACTGCCCAGCGTGCTAATCTTCCTTGTGGATCCTTGAGATTACTCAACCACACGAGTGAATAATGATCTGTAATTACCGTAAACCTAACACCCTCGAGATACGGTCTCAACTTCTCAACCGCCCACAAGACTCCTAAACATTCCTTCTCGGTAGTTGAATAATTCCTTTCACTCTTATTTTAAGACCTACTCAAATAGCAAATGACCTTTTCACCGTCCTCAAAAGTTGTAGGAAACGTCTCTACTAATGAATGGTGTAGCTTTTCAAAGTAGAAAAAAAAAAAGAAAAAAAAACGCATTGTGAAAGATAGACCTCATAGAAATTCTAATATAAAAAAAAGTTAACTGGTTACACCAGCGCACTCAATCGCATCATTGTGTTGAGAGAGAAGCTTTCGATTTATAACACAGTGGTAACGAACACACCTAATGTTCGAATTCGTGCCGTACCGAACAGCATTGCATTTCCGTTTTTGCCCCATTCTATTACGTTCCATTGCGAAATGAGAATTCAGAAACATCCTCGTGGTAGCGAACTTCTAGTTCTTTCTTCCTTTTGCCTTCGTGGCCAAACAAGCTGGTGGTCTTTTAATTTAGAGACAATTAATTTAGTCGTGACCAACTAAAGTCGATATCGGTTACTGAATTCGGGTCCCACCATTTTAGAAAGATGGATATCATTTTCGGTCGAATTACATCTTAGACTTAGGCTTGAAAAAAAAAGTAGCACTGTCCTTTCACATGTAACAAGATCCCCCCCCATCGACGAGCTAAGCATGGCATTTATCAAGCCTTCTGTTACACATGAGATTGTACACCCCTTTCGGCTCCTGCCTGGACGGGCCGATGGATCTGTAGACATCGGTCCTAAAGGTAGGAAGGGTCGTTAGGAGGGCAGTTTGGGAAAAGAATAGTTGTTAAGAAATACTCTTGGTTGTTAATTGGGATCTTTTCTGATCCTAGACTGGTTTTGGAAATACGGTCGGGTTCGTTTGTTATAAAGAGTAGTTTGAAAATCTTGTAGTATATTCAAATGGACATGTGAGAAATACGGGACTACCCAAATTTTGCTATGCAACGTTACAGATGGCGCCCAACGTGGGGCCCGATTTACGTGACCGATTTTTATTTCCTATCTAGCTTTCGTTGAGATAAGATTTTTTTTTTATCTTCCAAATAATTTTTTTTGAGAATTCGTTTTAGTTGTAGGTGTTTTTTGGAAAGTTAGATTTTCATTTCCTTAGGCTAAGAACACCGAGACTTTAGAGTAGCCACAGTTGTCCGAAGGGTTAAGTTTTATTTTCCCTTGTCAGTTGTAAGGTGGCATGCTTAAGGCTCAAGCCCAAATTAGCTTGCGTACTCCAGTGACCGTATACGGATGTTTATTTTCGGTAGCTGATAGCACTGAGCAGTAAGTTTTAAAATAAGGAATGCCAAATGATATTACGTTATCGAGACTTCTGTCCGGTAGGTTAGGAACGGATTTCCAGGTCTACGACTGATGCGGAAGCTTGATACCCGATTATCAAATGGGAGTCATCATAAATTATACAACGACAAAATCTCCATAAGGTCTTAACTCTCCAATGGAACCATTAGAACGTCCCGATTATTTTGTTCTTCACGTTATCCGGTAAGCTAAGGTTATATTCTGAGCTTTCAGAAGTTGTATCGTGTATGGGAGTAAACATTTTTTTTTAGGAATGAAGTTTTGATAAGAAGGAGTAATTACAGAAAAAAATAACTATATATGTAGGTAAAGTAAATTTTGGTTTACAAACCAGAGACGTTTTTTTTAGAAAATATATTTGAAGATCAGTTTTTTTTTTTGACTTTCCACTTCGTATCCCTATATTCACTCCCCCCAGAAAAGTTGGTATATGAAATAAGTGAAATAAAAATCCGTTTTCGATTAATATACATATTGATTAAAGTTACATATGTAATTTTTTTTTATTGAGTTCTTCGTGATAATTTTACTTATGGTAAAGATTTTTTTTTAGGTTTATCTAAAGCTAGTTCATAGATAAACAGTTCATTAGAGAAAAAGGAAGTGAGACTTATCAAGTAATATTTCGTTTATTAAAAGGTATTAGGAGTAGGTAGAATTCATATATTGGAAATCAATTTACATTTTTAAATACATTTTATAAACCCTTTGCAATGGGTGGAAGAGGGCGTGGGAAGAATAGACGCCAAAATAGTAGGCAGCAAACTCCTTCACTAGAAGGTGTGAAGGGATCACACTAGCGACCACTTAAAATGCTATTAAAAATCCAACCATGCTTCGATACTTGACACTTGCTTCCCATACCATGCATTGCCTTAAGCAATATATAAATCCAATGCAAAGCATTGTCTTGCCTTCTACGTCAGGGTAATAAAAGTATCATGTTGCCTTATTGGCACGAACGGAAAGAGTTTATATTAAGTGTATAATAAAATATGAATGGGTGATGGTGCACGATCGGTGCTCATTTGTTTAGGTTGACAAAATATGTCAACTAAGCATTATTGAACTATGCACTTGAGATAGCTGGTCGTTCACCCTTGATATCGATTATTTGTGAGGTCAAGAATCGAAGCATGGAACAATTTCGATAACATATAATTTCTGTATATATAGCAATAGTATTTGAAAATAAAAGTGTCTTTTCCTCACTGAACTCCAACCAGTAAAGATCTTATTATTTGTTCTTTTGTGAAGCTTGCGAGCTAAAAAGAACATTCAAAGGGACTATACTTGGTTATAGTCTAAGGGCAAAACCTCGAGTGCATTAGCCAGAGGTTCGAGCTGTTGCATTCATTGAGTGCTAAGCGATTTGTCTCGAAGACCATTGACCGGTAAAAGAATAGTTGGTATAAGAAAAGGACCAACTTCACATGGCGATCTTGCCAGAATTTAATTTCTGCTCATGATGCAGATGATGACGAACAAATGGAGGATGACAAAAACAATGATGATATCGAGACAGACGACGATGAAGGAACTGAAAAAGCTGTTAAGGATGTCGAAAAGATCAAAGAAGAAATTATTTCACCAACAAAATCTGCAAAAGATGAAAAAACGGACCCCAAAAAGGCAGAAGATATAAATTTAAAATTAAAAATGTTGACAGGTGATTGGACAGATGATGAAATAAATGAAGATGAGGAAGAAAATAATGCCGAGCAACTTGAACAACATAAAGAAAAGACACAAGAACCTGAAGAATCTATAGTACCACCTGCGGAAGATGAAGCCGAGAAATCAAAATTGGACAATATGGAAAATAAGAGCCAAGATGAAGCTATTGATGAGTTCATAAATGAAACCGAAGTAGAAGCCTATTCTTCTTTGATAGCAGAAGATGAAATAACACAATCATCGCATTCTGAAAAAGTAGGGGGAGAAGATGAAGCAATCAAAGAAGAAATTCAGGTTGAAAAATCGGAAACAACTGCCGGTTCCGAAGAAAAGTCTGAGGATGTCATTTCAGAATCAGCTGCACCCACAGATGTTGAAAAAAAGAAAGAAGTTGTTGTCTCATCAGTGGAAGGAGGAAGAACATCACGGCGAACATCATCAGCCAAAGAGAAGGATCTACAAAAAAGTCAATCAACAGATGATTTATCAGATTCCAAGGCTCAATCGACAAAAAAGACAATGATAATGCACAAGATGCAGAAACTGAAACAGAAACAGAAAAACCTCCCAAATCAAAAACTCCTGACGAAGACAAAGATGGAGCCAAAACATCATCAAAATCAATAGAAGAAGACTCATCTAAAACACCAGACAAAGTAAAGAGTCTACTGAATGAATGGGCCGATGAAGAGGACGATTTGTAGATAATAATTTCGAACACGTTTTAAATATAAAACTTTAAAAATTTGAAATTTATTTTGCTTGATAAGATTTTAATTATAAACATGTCAATAAGAAGAAACAAAAATATTTGTGTTCTTGTTTTAAGATTAGTTATTGATATTTTCGTTTTGTCATATCTCAGATGTTGCATTGGAACATATTTTAAAATAAAATCAAAAATTCTATTTTATCATGTATGTAAAATATTTGCGCGTTATGAAGAAACTTCATAATACATGGTCGCTATTTCAAACATTTAGAAATATAATTTTATTTTTTTTCTCTTTATCATAAATATTCATTATTGTATTGCTTATAATTTTAAAAATTTAACTAACATTTAATTGCTTAAACATTTATACGTGTATGTATAGTACATCTATTTTCACTAAAAGAACCTTCCAGTCGTTTAACTAAATTTAGATTATTGTTAGAAGAATATAATTTTCTTGTCGAATACTCACCAGGGAAAGACAACTGCACTGCAGATGCCCTAAGTAGAATACAAATAAGCTCAGACGAATTCAAAAGCTTATATGTCTGTGTAACAACGAGAGCACAAACAAAAGAGTCTGATTTGGAAAAGCAAGAAGAAAATATTAAAGATAATTTGACCGAAGAAATCATAATAAAAGAACTTTTAAAACCACCAGAAAAAGGATTAAAGATAGTTGAGTTAAAAATAGTAAATAGTTTTACGAAAGAAGACGAAGATTTTGCAGAATTAAAGGGAACTAAGATATTAAGCCCAAATCAAATTTTGGCATATATTCCAGAAAGAAATTGTTTAGTTTTAAATCGGTCCAATATTAGCACTACAGCCCGATCGGCATCATTTGACAAAATGTTGTTGAGGGACGTGCAGAAAAATTGTGTACCATCATATGTTGATAAAGATGAATCCAAGAATAGCACTACTGCCCGATCGGCATCATTTGACAAAATGTTGTCGAGGGACGTGCGTAACATTTGCGGACTTCTATGCATTAAGAAAATTTATATTACAAAAGAGGAATTATTAAAGCTCTCAGACGGCCGTCATCATGAGAAAATAAATATATTAAAGAAAAGAATTGAAGAAATATTTAAGGAAAATAAAATTATAGTGCACCTTATAAACAACGTTATAAAAGTAACAGACCCTTGCAAAATAAAACTTATACTCAACGATTACCATATTTTACCTACAAGTGGACATGCTGGGATAAATCGCATGTTACGGAACATAAGAAACAAATATTTTTGGACAGGCATGCAAAACGATGTGACGACATACGTTAAGCACTGCGCAATATGTCAAAGAAACAAACACATACAACCTAAAAAACAACCCATGACTATAACTACCACAGCAGAATCAAGTTTTGAGAAAATTTTTCTAGATTTAGTTGGTCCTCTAGATGAAGCAGAAAATGGATCAAAATATATTCTAACTCTTCAAGACGAACTTACAAAATTTACCGAAGCAATACCTTTGCCAAATAAAGAAGCTAACACAGTAGCTAAAGGACTTGTAGAGTGTTTCATTCTAAAGTATGGAGTCCCAAGTGCTATAGCCTCTGACCAAGGTACCGAATTCATAAATAAAGTATTCAAAGACATGTGTAAGTTGTTGAAAATAAAACAAATTCAATCTACGGCTTACCATCATGAAAGCTGTAAGAAACGTCCTTCGAAATGGGCCTAACTAAAAAACGGTAATAGAAAATATAAGAGAAGGCACTATCCAGAAACGTAATCGTAGCTTAAAACTCAACTTCAAATTCCTATCCCCAATTTCATCCTAAGCAGATTCCGATTTTTAATAATCTTATACACTTATTTTTTTTTTACATATGTGTATCTATCTATGTATCATATGATTAACAAAATCACGAAATAAAAAAAATTTGAAATATAATCCATCTAGCAAAACACCAAAAAAAACAAAAAAAAATAGTAAGCCGCACCGGCGCACTCAATCGCACCCTTGTGGTTAGAGATAAAGTTTTTGTAGGTGGTACACTAAGAATCAACACACCCTGCGTTCGAATTCGTTCCGTACCAAATGCATTTTACATATCCGTTTTTGGTTCATTTCATGACATTCCATTTTAAAGTGCTATTTGAATAGGTACCCTCGTGGTAGCAAAGAATTTTCTAGTTCTTTCATTTTGTATCTGCAACCGGACAAGTCTGTTTTCCTAAGACGTAGTTTTGCCAACGAAAAAAAAAGGACAGAAAACATTTTGAAATTAAAAGTAACAACGAAAAGATTAAAAGAAAAGAACGTACAAAAAAAAAAAAAAACAAAAAGTGGCACAAATCTTAACAAAAGATTTGTTAAGTCTCGCCAGCCATTTCTTCTTTTTTATTGCGACACGGCACTGGCGGGCTTGTTAAAGGCAATAATTGTTCTTGTCAGGACACCATTGAAGCCAACCGTGTTGGATAAAGATTCACCACTTCGGAATCTTAAACTTTTTAGGTAAGAAATTAAGCTAGAAAAAAAAATGTACCTACGACACTGATAAATTTTCATTTATATTAGTTTTGTCCATCAACCCACAAAAACTTCATTGTCCGTCAAAGGCAAAAATAGTGGACACATCGAACAATCCCGAGAGCAAAAAAAGAATATACAGGCAAAAGATTCTTGGAATCGAGGAATCTTGCCACCATTTCTCAAAAGTTCAGTCGTTGCCTAAAAGTTCTAAGCTAAACAACTCGACGACTCGAAAGTCGAATCCGTGGTGCCGATAGGCACACGAGTTGGTGAAGGATATATTTGCACTGTTTCAAAAAGTGTCAGACCCCACCCCCATCGAAAGTTCATTATAGTAGAACTTTTTGAGTCACCGATCGGCACAAGAAAAAGAAAAAAAAAGCACAAACTAAAATCTAGGTCCAGAGGAGTTACTCCGAACAATCCGAGGAGCGACAATAGGTAACAAAAAAAAAATTTAAGATACCTATATTAGTTGAAGATTGTAGAATTATTTTTTTTTAACTAGTGCCAACTATTTCTTCACTCCCTAAATCGACGACCAAATTAGATTGGGAATAATTCCAGCGAGGCATCGAGGTGGTATTATAAAAAAGCCCGATTCAAGTTTACTTTGGGTATCGCGTCTCTCTCGAGTTACCTTACGCTTTTCATTCCCTAATTTGCCACGGATATATCTACAAATCCAAAAAGGACTCTTTCATCCCTCCAGAACTTCTTTTTTGGTCAATTTTTTTTTGAAATCCGTAGTTCGAGAAGTGAACCAAAGGTTCTCTGAAGAAACTGAGGGCGAACCTTCTGAAGGTTTGAATACACCCCCGAGTGAAAGTTACGCTCTTGAAAGGAATTGGTCTAAAGTAAAGACCGAAGGAGTGACTACGTTCGCTCTTCGGATTAGCGAGCGACACATCAGGAGTAGCAGAACAAGTCCCAAGATATTTGATCCTGTCGATGCTTTGAAATCAGCTGAAAATATAAGAAGAAAAACAAGTGAAAATAACAAAAAAAAAAGTTTAAGTGAAAGCAAATGATAAAACAAAAAAAAAAAGGCAGTTACATATGTAGTTAAAGAAAAAGTGCAGTAAAAAAAAAAAAAAAAAAAAAAGAATATATATACCAATTTGAAATGAAAGTGCTAAAAGAAAAAAAAAGGATTGTGATTTAGATAATATAAAGTAAGGAAGTGCATAATGTATAAAGAAATAGTTATATAAATAGAAACGAAAGTGAAGTTATTAGGAGATACTTGCATCGTGAAAAAAAAGGGAGATTTATGTAGAACCATTATTGAAATACCTATAAAAAAAATTAAAGTTAGTTAGAAGGAGTAAATACAATGTAAAAGCAAAAAGGAAGAAAGGATTAGAAAAAAAATATACATATACATACATACATAGCAAAAAAGAATAGAAAAGAAAGCAAATTAAAAAAAAAGAGAAAAAACAATTTAAGGCGAGAATACTTACCTGCATGCATAGCATTATGCATATGATTAGTTTCGCGAAGAGGAAACAAATTTTTGTTTAGTATTTTTTTTATTAATTGTTTTTATTAAAAAGAATTTAGAATAAAACACGACAGATATAAACATTTGAAGGAACAAAATAAAACTAAATTGAGAATGTAAACAAAAAAAAAAAAAAAGAAATAAGATAAAAAGCAAAGAACTATTGAATCAAAAGGAAAAGTAATGTGGAGTAGATACGATATTGAATATACGATATTAGATAGTTAAATTTTGATTCGATATTAACAGAGAATATATACAGTGTAGTAAAAAAATTTTAGCTTCAATTAATTATGAATAAGGTTTATGAATCCAAAATTCTTAATTTTACTTAAACAAAAATAGAATTAGAGTAGTATATAGTTTCAAGTATAGAATTAATAAGATATACATAGGTAGTAAGTATTGTAAGGTAGTGATGTACCACTCTATACATGGTGACGAGATAATTTTTTGTTGGTTAAAGTATAAAAACAAGTGAGAATAATTCAGATATTACCACCTTCATGATTTATCATCAACATAAAATATATTTCATCATTCCCTACAATCGACGTTTAGGATTTCACCAGGTCGCAACAAAATGCTGTGCACACATCTTGGAGCACCGGTAAGTGAAAGTTTTTGCTTGTAACTATATATGTATGTAGTTATATTTCTTTTATTTTTAAATACATACATATTTTTAAATGATAACGTAAAGTAAAAAAAGAATATATATGTATAAAACGAAAACGAAGTGAAAACGGAAGATGAAAACGATTATATGAAATTTAATAACGAGAAGATCACCTAAACTATACGGGGTAGTTTGAGTGTCTTCGTTTTGACAAACGAGTTTTGATTTTGGGTGGTTATTTCAACATTCAACAACTAATAACAAATTTTTTTTTGGAAATTTCTTTTAATCGTCCGATGTAGAGGGTGTTTTGTTTTCATAACATTTTTATAATATTAATTTAAGATGAAAATGAAGTTGAATAAAAATATTTATGGATTTGAAAGATAAGCTATAATGTTTTGAGAAGTTTTTTTTTTTAATTAATGGGGAAGTGGATAATGAAGGAACGGAGAATGGGATAGAATTCCCTGTGGAGTAGAAGGGGAAGCCACTGGCTTTCCCCTTTTGATAAAGGGCTATTACACTAATTTGAGCATAAAGTAATAGTATCGGAGTATCTCCTAATTTCGTTAGGGATATTTTATAGGGTGGGTATAGACATGCTCCGAGGACACTACCAACTATGTCCTCCTCTATGTGCGAAGTTGAGAATACAAAAAAAAAATGAAGACGATATCGGTTACTGAATTCGGGTCCCACCATTTTAAAAAGATGGATATCATTTTCGGTCGAATTACATCTTAGACTTAGGCTTGAAAAAAAAAGTAGCACTGTCCTTTCACGTGTAACAAGATCCCCCCCCGTCGACGAGCTAAGCATGGCATTTATCAAGCCTTCGGTTACACATGAGATTGGACACCCCTTTCGGCTCCTGCCTGGACGGGCCGATGGATCTGTAGACATCGGTCCTACAGGTAGGAAGGGTCGTTAGGAGGGCAGTTTGGGAAAAGAATAGTCGTTAAGAAATACTCTTGGTTGTTAGTTGGGATCTTTTCTGATCCTAGACTGGTTTTGGAAATACGGTCGGGTTCGTTTGTAATAAAGAGTAGTTTGAAAATCTTGAAGTATATTCAAATGGACATGTGAGAAATACGGGACTTCCAAACTTTGCTATGAAACGTTACAGATGGCGCCCAACGTGGGGCCCGAATTTTAGTGACCGATTTTTTTTGTCTAGCTTACGCTGAGACTGATTTTAAAATTTCAATTTTTTTTTTAAATTCATTTTTAATTATGGAGATGTTTGTGCAGGTTGGGAGTTTTGCTTCCTGGGGCTTTTGACACCGATGCATAAGAGTAGCCACACTTGTCCGAAGGGTTAGTTTTTTTTTTATTTTGATTCTTGTCAGTTGCAATGTGGTATCTTCTTAGGCTCAACGCCCGAATAAACTTATTTCCCTCAGTGTCCATACTTGGATTTATTTTTTTTCGCGTAGCTGATAGCACTGAGCAGTAAAAGTTTTTTTTGGAATGCGAATTGTTGTGGTAATTTTTTTTTGATTGGTGTCAAGACTTTTGTCCGGTAGGTTAAGAACTTAAATATCTACGATCTACGACTGATGCTGAAGCTTGACACTGATTGTAAAATGTGAATACTTCATCAATTAACCAACAACCAAAAATCTAAATAAGGTCTTAACTCTCCAAGGAAAAGATTAGAACGTTCCGATATATATACTCTGCACGTTATCCGGTAAGCTAAGTTTATACTTTCGGCTTTCGTCAGTTGTTGCGTATACAGAGTAGGTACAATTATGAATTTCTTTTTCGGATGAAGTTTTGATGAGACGACGTACTTAGAGCAAATTTATTTATGTACAGTAATTTTTTTTTCTCTTCGAATCTCTGATCTCTCTTAAGGGAGGAAATTTGAGGATACATTTTTTTTTGAAATATCCGCTCCGCGACCCTACATTCACTTCCCCAGATTAGTAGATGAAACAAGGAAATATAATTTCATTTTTGATTTAGACTATTTAAATTTTTTTATAGGAGTTTTTTTTTTTGATAATTTTAGTTTTAGGTAAAGAGTATTTTTTTTTAGGAAGGGTAAGAAAAAGGTATTTGTTTTTTGAATTTTTTTTTTAAATCAGGCAGTTTTGACAGCAATTTTTTTTTATAAAAAAAGAAATTTGATTGGAATTAGGGATAGATAATATCCACGGCTTTGATAGCAATTTACGTTGCGTTATACATATAGATAACGGAAATACAAACTTTTACCAATGGGTGGAAGAGGGCGTGGGAAGAATAAACGCCGAAATAGTAGGCAAGGTACTCCACCACTAGAAATGAACGATGCTGTCCAATCACAAAGTGATATGGAACCTTTGGGTGCTGGCGCAAGTAGTAATTCTACTAGGGGTAACAACGGGTTAAGCTTGCAACCTAATGGAAATCAAGGAATAACTTCGAATCCTAGGCAAGATGGTACTTCTAATGAGGGAGCTCAGTTTGAAACCTATGTACAAGAAATAGTCACAGCGAAAGTAGGTCTGAAACGGGTCGAAGACCAACAGTTTATTCGGCAAGAGTTACAGCGGACTCATTCAGAGTTATTAGGGCAGGTAAGAGCTATAGTAAGGGAAGTTCTTGCCAACGTTACTCCAGCTCATCCTAGCAATACTCATGATACGCAAAGTTTACGTAACGATGTTACTCCGCGAGAACGAACAACAACTGATTATACCTCTCATCAACCTAATACAGCTTATCCAAACCCCAATACTTACCCAAGGCATGAGCCAAGTGTTCATCCAATAGAAATGGCTCGTGGTTCAAATGTGGACACCTTTTTAGCCCAAATAAGCAATATGAATTTAAACGATTCACCGGCACCTACAAATCAAACTCAACCAGTTTCATCTTCGTCAACTTCCGTATTACGTTTCCCACACTACCACAAATGGGGAATTAAATTTGATACAAAAAATATGACTATTGATGATTTCCTTTTTCGACTTGAACGTATAAAGGATAGTTATAATGCAACTTGGGCCGAATTGGTCAGTAATTTTCATCACTTTGTTGATGGTCGTGCGACGACATGGTATTGGATGTGGTCCAAAAATAATGCACGCGCTACTTGGCCAACCTTGCGACTAGCCCTCATAGAACAGTACAGAAGTCTGGAGACAGACTCTGAACTATCGCGGAAAATGTCTGATAGAAAACAGTTACCAGGCGAAACCTTCGACGAGTTCTACGATGACCTGATTCAATTTAATTCACGATTACGAGTACCGAAACCGGTGAAAGAAATAATTGAGCTCATCAAGCAGAATGTACGGCGTAGAATGGGTGAACTTCTTGTAACTTTCGGTACACATAGTTTACCAGAAATGGTATACGTATGCCGTACTATTGAGAAATTTTTAAACGGAAGTGAATCAACTGCAACCGCAACCCGATCCAAGTATACACCCAATAACGCTATCCAGTCTACGTCTACACGACGGCAAATTAGTGAGTTAGACAATCCTCGTGAGGACTCGGACTTTGCAGTTCCAGCCACGGTTGAGGCCTACCAAAGGGAAGCTAACAGACTCAAATGCTGGAATTGCAAAGCAGAGGGACACACTTTTCGAGAATGCGACAGTCCTAAACGGAACCCGTTTTGTTTTAGGTGTGGTCGTGATAATGTTATCACACCAAAATGCGAAACATGTGCGGGAAACCGACCATCGGGCAATCCTTCGACCGGGGGGAAGTGCTCGAGGACGGAGAACCCGGAAAAATAGATAAAATAGATTTACATACTAAAATTACCCTGCTAAGACGTTCACCAGAAGAGACAAAACTATGGGAAGAATCCCGAAATAATATTGAGAAAACCAAAGTTGAAAGACCAATCAAATCGATCCACCAGCGTATTAAAGAATATTATGAGAAAAGAAAAAAAATAGTGACGTTTCCCTCAGCTTCAGAAAAGGTACGAAAATTGCGAGAAAGGATGAAGAAAAAGAAAGAGCTTTATAAATCAGTAGCGGAAACTACATTGAATTGCTCGGCAGACGATCCTCGGCCATATGTATCAGTCGAGATCTTTGGAAAGAAAATACTCGGTTTGCTCGACTCGGGAGCGAGTGTGAGTTGTCTGGGAACTGGTGCTATTGAATTTCTTAGCGAAAACCAGGTTCAGTTTAAAAAATTCGTTTCTTCCATTTCTACGGCTGACGGCCATAAGCAATCAATTGTCGGAATGGTAACGGCGAAGATTCATTACCGAGGCATAGCCAAGGTCATGGATTTATTCGTTATACCATCGCTTACCCAACAGTTATACCTAGGTGTGGACTTCTGGAGGATTTTCCAGTTAGCACCTCACATCATATCGGAAATTTCTCCAAATGACGAGATAGTCGCTAAGGTCAGTAGTGCAATCGAGTGTGATCTGAACGATCACGAACGAGAAGTACTTGTTGAAACGGTCAAACAATTTCCATCATTTACGAAGAGAGGGTTGGGAAAGACCCACCTGATAGAGCATTTTATCGACACGGGAGACGCGGCACCTATCAAGCAACGTCATTATCCCATTTCTCCAGCGATACAAGCCCTGGTGTATGAGGAATTGGATCGCATGCTTGCTTTGGGGGTCATTGAAGAGAGTTCAAGTGCATGGAGTTCCCCAGTCGTATTGGTGCGAAAACCTGGTAAGAACCGATTGTGCTTGGACTTTCGTAAGGTGAACCTAGTTACAAAGAAGAATGCGAGCCCAATTGCTCATATAGAGGGACTGTTAGCACGCCTTCAAGAGACACACTTTATCTCGAGTGTGGACCTTAAAGATGCGTACTGGCAGATACCGCTGGAGCAAAGTTCGCGGGAGAAGACGGCCTTTACTGTTCCTGGTAGACCGCTCTACCAGTTTAAGGTTATGCCTTTCGGGCTTTCCAATGCAGCCCAGAGCCTCACGTATCTGATGAATCTTGTTGTACCGTCGGAACTTCGTGACCAGGTCTTCGTCTACCTAGACGATTTACTCGTCATATCTAGAAATTTTGAGGAACATGTTAAGATTCTGGGTATTATAGGGAAAAGGTTACTTGAAGCAGGCTTGACGATAAACGTCGAGAAATCGAAGTTCTGCTTCAAGGAACTCCAGTACCTGGGGTATGTTGTGGGTCAAGGTTGTCTGAAACCAGATCCAGCAAAAGTCGCTGCAATCCTCGAATTTCCGGTACCGAAAACGGTCAAACAAGTCCGAAGATTTCTCGGTATGGCGGGGTGGTACCGAAGATTTGTAGGCAACTTTTCGACCCTAGCAGCTCCCATGTCAGACGCATTGAAGAAAGGTAAAAAATTTGAATTTGGGAAAGAGGCAGAAAAAGCTTTTGAAGCAATTAAATCAGCCTTAACATCGAAACCTGTCCTCGTCAACCCCGACTTTTCCAAAGAATTCATTATTCTATGCGACGCGTCTGCGTCCGGGATTGGGTGTGTGTTGTGTCAGAAGGACGAGAGTGGAGCCGAACGGCCTATCTATTATTTTTCTCAAAAATTGAATTCCGCTCAGCGCAACTACACCGTTACCGAACGCGAATGTCTGGCAGCTGTAAGGGGGATACAAAAATTCCGACCTTACGTTGAAGGGTACAGGTTTACTGTAATCACCGATCACTCGAGCCTGAAGTGGTTGATGAGTCTGCGAGATCCAACGGGGAGGTTAGCGCGCTGGAGTCTAAAACTGCAAGGCTTCGATTTTGGGATCGAACACCGGAAGGGCACCTTGAATGTAGTGCCCGATGCTCTATCTCGAGTTTATGAGGTAGAGGCACTGCATTCAACGGTGTGTCCACCGGGGTCGATGTCAACGAACCTTACCGATGTTCTTCATATTGATTTGGAGGATCCGAGTTTCAAATCGGAAGACTATCTTCAAATCATCCGGCATATCGGACAGAATAAAGACCAGCTTCCTGACCTGCTTGTTTCGGACGGTTTCGTATACAAGAAGGTCAGGCATTGCACAGGGAATCCACTCCAAGACGATTTAGTCTGGAAACTATGGGTTCCAGCTGCGCTGACAAACCGTTTGATTTCGTTGGCTCACTGCCCACCCAGAGCTTCACACGGTGGAATTACCAAGACACTTTTTAAGTTACGTGAAAAATTTTTTTGGCCGAATATGGCATCTCACGTAAAACTTTTTATCGAAAATTGCGAAGTCTGTAAAACTACGAAACCATCTAATTGCGTACTGAGAGCCGAAATGGGAAAGTCTTTCGCCGTAGACAGACCATTCCAACATCTTTATATAGATTTCCTGGGTCCTTACCCACGGTCCAAAAGTGGCAACACTCAGATAGTAATCGCCTTAGACCAATTAACGAAATTTGTGCTCATTAAACCACTGCGAAAAGCTACCGCCCAAACTGTGGTTAAATTTCTTGAGGAAGATATCTTCCTCATTTTTGGTGTTCCTGAAAGCATTCTTTCAGACAACGGCAGTCAGTTTATAGGTCACGAATTCGCTAAGATGATAAAAAGCTTCGGTATTACCCATTACAGAACAGTTGTACATTCGCCTCAAGCGAATGCGAGTGAGCGAGTCAATCGCTCAATTCTTGCAGCTGTTCGAGCGTACATAGACCCTAGACAAACTAATTGGGATCTTCACTTGCCGTCAATTGGAAGTGCCTTGCGTTCTTCGGTACATTCCGCGATCGGTATGTCCCCCTTTGAAGCCCTGTTTGGACATCGTATTATTGAGCATGGGGTGGACTACAAACTTTTACGTGGCCTCGGGGGATTGAATCAATCCGAAATCGACTGGCTGCCAAAAACAACAAAAATGAATGTATTACATACATATTTGAAGTCAGCTTTGGAGAAAACTCATGAATCCTATGAACGGTTGTACAACTTGAGAAGTAGAATAGTGGCGTACCAGGTGGGTGATATTCTATATAAACGAAATTTCATTTTAAGCGATGCTGGCAAACATCTGAATGCCAAGCTTTGTCCGAAATTTATCAAAGTCACAGTGACCAAAAAAGTAGGTAACAATTTGTATGAGGTGGTCGATGCCAAAGGTCGAAAAACGGTAACTCACTCGAAAGATCTAAAAAAATGAATAACAGAAACCAAAAATAGTAAAATTTCAGAGTTCATAGCCCGGCCTACTCAGCTGTTCATGAGACTCTTCCTAAATGCGAAAAAAGTAAAAATTACAAACGTTTCTTTTCATATACTTTTTGTACAGAAAATCTGATACAAAAATTATATGATTTGTAAGAAACGTCCTTCGAAATGGGCCTAACTAAAAAACGGTAATAGAAAATATAAGAGAAGGCACTATCCAGAAACGTAATCGTAGCTTAAAACTCAACTTCAAATTCCTATCCCCAATTTCATCCTAAGCAGATTCCGATTTTTAATAATCTTATACACTTATTTTTTTTTTACATATGTGTATCTATCTATGTATCATATGATTAACAAAATCACGAAATAAAAAAAATTTGAAATATAATCCATCTAGCAAAACACCAAAAAAAACAAAAAAAAATAGTAAGCCGCACCGGCGCACTCAATCGCACCCTTGTGGTTAGAGATAAAGTTTTTGTAGGTGGTACACTAAGAATCAACACACCCTGCGTTCGAATTCGTTCCGTACCAAATGCATTTTACATATCCGTTTTTGGTTCATTTCATGACATTCCATTTTAAAGTGCTATTTGAATAGGTACCCTCGTGGTAGCAAAGAATTTTCTAGTTCTTTCATTTTGTATCTGCAACCGGACAAGTCTGTTTTCCTAAGACGTAGTTTTGCCAACGAAAAAAAAAGGACAGAAAACATTTTGAAATTAAAAGTAACAACGAAAAGATTAAAAGAAAAGAACGTACAAAAAAAAAAAAAAAAAAAAGTGGCACAAATCTTAACAAAAGATTTGTTAAGTCTCGCCAGCCATTTCTTCTTTTTTATTGCGACACGGCACTGGCGGGCTTGTTAAAGGCAATAATTGTTCTTGTCAGGACACCATTGAAGCCAACCGTGTTGGATAAAGATTCACCACTTCGGAATCTTAAACTTTTTAGGTAAGAAATTAAGCTAGAAAAAAAAAATGTACCTACGACACTGATAAATTTTCATTTATATTAGTTTTGTCCATCAACCCACAAAAACTTCATTGTCCGTCAAAGGCAAAAATAGTGGACACATCGAACAATCCCGAGAGCAAAAAAAGAATATACAGGCAAAAGATTCTTGGAATCGAGGAATCTTGCCACCATTTCTCAAAAGTTCAGTCGTTGCCTAAAAGTTCTAAGCTAAACAACTCGACGACTCGAAAGTCGAATCCGTGGTGCCGATAGGCACACGAGTTGGTGAAGGATATATTTGCACTGTTTCAAAAAGTGTCAGACCCCACCCCCATCGAAAGTTCATTATAGTAGAACTTTTTGAGTCACCGATCGGCACAAGAAAAAGAAAAAAAAAGCACAAACTAAAATCTAGGTCCAGAGGAGTTACTCCGAACAATCCGAGGAGCGACAATAGGTAACAAAAAAAAAATTTAAGATACCTATATTAGTTGAAGATTGTAGAATTAATTTTTTTTAACTAGTGCCAACTATTTCTTCACTCCCTAAATCGACGACCAAATTAGATTGGGAATAATTCCAGCGAGGCATCGAGGTGGTATTATAAAAAAGCCCGATTCAAGTTTACTTTGGGTATCGCGTCTCTCTCGAGTTACCTTACGCTTTTCATTCCCTAATTTGCCACGGATATATCTACAAATCCAAAAAGGACTCTTTCATCCCTCCAGAACTTCTTTTTTGGTCAATTTTTTTTTGAAATCCGTAGTTCGAGAAGTGAACCAAAGGTTCTCTGAAGAAACTGAGGGCGAACCTTCTGAAGGTTTGAATACACCCCCGAGTGAAAGTTACGCTCTTGAAAGGAATTGGTCTAAAGTAAAGACCGAAGGAGTGACTACGTTCGCTCTTCGGATTAGCGAGCGACACATCAGGAGTAGCAGAACAAGTCCCAAGATATTTGATCCTGTCGATGCTTTGAAATCAGCTGAAAATATAAGAAGAAAAACAAGTGAAAATAACAAAAAAAAAAGTTTAAGTGAAAGCAAATGATAAAACAAAAAAAAAAAGGCAGTTACATATGTAGTTAAAGAAAAAGTGCAGTAAAAAAAAAAAAAAAAAAAAGAATATATATACCAATTTGAAATGAAAGTGCTAAAAGAAAAAAAAAGGATTGTGATTTAGATAATATAAAGTAAGGAAGTGCATAATGTATAAAGAAATAGTTATATAAATAGAAACGAAAGTGAAGTTATTAGGAGATACTTGCATCGTGAAAAAAAAGGGAGATTTATGTAGAACCATTATTGAAATACCTATAAAAAAAATTAAAGTTAGTTAGAAGGAGTAAATACAATGTAAAAGCAAAAAGGAAGAAAGGATTAGAAAAAAAAATATACATATACATACATACATAGCAAAAAAGAATAGAAAAGAAAGCAAATTAAAAAAAAAAAGAAAAAACAATTTAAGGCGAGAATACTTACCTGCATGCATAGCATTATGCATATGATTAGTTTCGCGAAGAGGAAACAAATTTTTGTTTAGTATTTTTTTTATTAATTGTTTTTATTAAAAAGAATTTAGAATAAAACACGACAGATATAAACATTTGAAGGAACAAAATAAAACTAAATTGAGAATGTAAACAAAAAAAAAAAAAAGAAATAAGATAAAAAGCAAAGAACTATTGAATCAAAAGGAAAAGTAATGTGGAGTAGATACGATATTGAATATACGATATTAGATAGTTAAATTTTGATTCGATATTAACAGAGAATATATACAGTGTAGTAAAAAAATTTTAGCTTCAATTAATTATGAATAAGGTTTATGAATCCAAAATTCTTAATTTTACTTAAACAAAAATAGAATTAGAGTAGTATATAGTTTCAAGTATAGAATTAATAAGATATACATAGGTAGTAAGTATTGTAAGGTAGTGATGTACCACTCTATACATGGTGACGAGATAATTTTTTTTTGGTTAAAGTATAAAAACAAGTGAGAATAAT
The DNA here is from genome assembly GCA_920104205.1 of Eupeodes latifasciatus. Taxonomy (NCBI): domain Eukaryota; kingdom Metazoa; phylum Arthropoda; class Insecta; order Diptera; family Syrphidae; genus Eupeodes; species Eupeodes latifasciatus. The sequence continues at coordinate 42,193,331 of OV049927.1, read as the reverse complement.
TCAGATATTACCACCTTCATGATTTATCATCAACATAAAATATATTTCATCATTCCCTACAATCGACGTTTAGGATTTCACCAGGTCGCAACAAAATGCTGTGCACACATCTTGGAGCACCGGTAAGTGAAAGTTTTTGCTTGTAACTATATATGTATGTAGTTATATTTCTTTTATTTTTAAATACATACATATTTTTAAATGATAACGTAAAGTAAAAAAAGAATATATATGTATAAAACGAAAACGAAGTGAAAACGGAAGATGAAAACGATTATATGAAATTTAATAACGAGAAGATCACCTAAACTATACGGGGTAGTTTGAGTGTCTTCGTTTTGACAAACGAGTTTTGATTTTGGGTGGTTATTTCAACATTCAACAACTAATAACAAATTTTTTTTTGGAAATTTCTTTTAATCGTCCGATGTAGAGGGTGTTTTGTTTTCATAACATTTTTATAATATTAATTTAAGATGAAAATGAAGTTGAATAAAAATATTTATGGATTTGAAAGATAAGCTATAATGTTTTGAGAAGTTTTTTTTTTTAATTAATGGGGAAGTGGATAATGAAGGAACGGAGAATGGGATAGAATTCCCTGTGGAGTAGAAGGGGAAGCCACTGGCTTTCCCCTTTTGATAAAGGGCTATTACACTAATTTGAGCATAAAGTAATAGTATCGGAGTATCTCCTAATTTCGTTAGGGATATTTTATAGGGTGGGTATAGACATGCTCCGAGGACACTACCAACTATGTCCTCCTCTATGTGCGAAGTTGAGAATACAAAAAAAAAATGAAGACGATATCGGTTACTGAATTCGGGTCCCACCATTTTAAAAAGATGGATATCATTTTCGGTCGAATTACATCTTAGACTTAGGCTTGAAAAAAAAAGTAGCACTGTCCTTTCACGTGTAACAAGATCCCCCCCCGTCGACGAGCTAAGCATGGCATTTATCAAGCCTTCGGTTACACATGAGATTGGACACCCCTTTCGGCTCCTGCCTGGACGGGCCGATGGATCTGTAGACATCGGTCCTACAGGTAGGAAGGGTCGTTAGGAGGGCAGTTTGGGAAAAGAATAGTCGTTAAGAAATACTCTTGGTTGTTAGTTGGGATCTTTTCTGATCCTAGACTGGTTTTGGAAATACGGTCGGGTTCGTTTGTAATAAAGAGTAGTTTGAAAATCTTGAAGTATATTCAAATGGACATGTGAGAAATACGGGACTTCCAAACTTTGCTATGAAACGTTACAAAGCATAGGAGCGTTGGAAAATTCTCATAAGGTTTTAGGAGCGTACCTTAGAAGCTATGTGTCAGAAAAACATACAGATTGGAGCTCATGGCTACCTTATTATGTTTTTTGTTACAATACATCAGTACATTCAGAAACAGGTTTTACACCGTTCGAATTGGTATTTGGAAAACAGTGCAATCTACCTTCCAATATAACCAAAAATGTGGATCCGGTGTACAACTACGAAGATTACGTTATAGACCTAAAAAACAAACTGCAAATTGCTCATCATGATGCTAGAGATACTTTAATAAGAAAGAAGATCATTAGGAAAAATAGGTACGATAGTAATGTTAAAGCTAAAACTTCGGACTTTGGCGTAGGAAGTCTAGTTTTGTTAAGGAACGAAAACAGAAAGAAATTAGACCCAATTTACATAGGACCATATGAAGTATTGTCACAAAAAGGAGTAAATTGCGATATTAAATACGAAAACAAAAAAATAACGGTTCATAAAAACAGATTGAAGCCATTTTATATATATTTAGTTTTGATATAAATGTATGACAGAAACTAATGTCATTCAAAAAAAAAGGGGAGAGAAAGTGCCTCCATTAATTGAGACATTTTAAATTTTATTTGTATAAATGAACTTGCAAGTATAGATTTAGGCGCGCATAGATAAAATAGGTTAATTATAGAAATAATAAGTAAACACTATTTATAAGTAAACTAAAACTAAATATTTGTATATAAAAACGCGAATAAGTTACTACTACCTAGACAAATTAATTTTAACGTAAATGAAGCAAAAATACTATATTACATCTTGACTACCTAGTAATACTTTTATAAATAAAAACTGTACCACTTAAAGAAATTTTTAATGTAAGGAAAATAATGAGAAATTACCATACCTACCTACACAGTATAACTTAAAATAAAATTAAAAAAAAAAAAAAAAAAAAAAAATGTACCTCAAATGAACAACAATTTAACGTAAAAAAAATAATAATAACAAAAGAAAAACAAGATCCCTAACTGTACAAGTGGCGCGTAAAAGAAGAAATCAAGACGTGTCATGATTTCTCCTTTTTCCCCAGGAAGGGTGGTGTGAAGGGATCACACTAGCGACCACTTAAAATGCTATTAAAAATCCAACCATGCTTCGATACTTGACACTTGCTTCCCATACCATGCATTGCCTTAAGCAATATATAAATCCAATGCAAAGCATTGTCTTGCCTTCTACGTCAGGGTAATAAAAGTATCATGTTGCCTTATTGGCACGAACGGAAAGAGTTTATATTAAGTGTATAATAAAATATGAATGGGTGATGGTGCACGATCGGTGCTCATTTGTTTAGGTTGACAAAATATGTCAACTAAGCATTATTGAACTATGCACTTGAGATAGCTGGTCGTTCACCCTTGATATCGATTATTTGTGAGGTCAAGAATCGAAGCATGGAACAATTTCGATAACATATAATTTCTGTATATATAGCAATAGTATTTGAAAATAAAAGTGTCTTTTCCTCACTGAACTCCAACCAGTAAAGATCTTATTATTTGTTCTTTTGTGAAGCTTGCGAGCTAAAAAGAACATTCAAAGGGACTATACTTGGTTATAGTCTAAGGGCAAAACCTCGAGTGCATTAGCCAGAGGTTCGAGCTGTTGCATTCATTGAGTGCTAAGCGATTTGTCTCGAAGACCATTGACCGGTAAAAGAATAGTTGGTATAAGAAAAGGACCAACTTCACAAAGGTAACGAGGAAGAACAATCACAAAGTGATGTCGAACCTTTGGCTACGTGTGCAGGTAATAATTCAACTAGAGATAATAACAGTTTAAGGGCCCAAACTAACGGAAATCAAAGAACAACTTTGGATAGTAGACAAGATGGTACGTCTAATGAGGCAGAACAGTTTGAAACTTATGTACAAGAAGTAGTTACATCTAAAGTAGGTTTGAAACGGGTCGAGGACCAACGGTTTATACGACAAGAGCTAGAACGGACTCATACCGAGTTATTAAGTCAGGTAAGAGCAATAGTAAGGGAGACCATTGCCAACATCACTCCAGCTCAACCGACTAACACACAAAATACCCAAAGATTACCTAACATTACTACTCCACGAGAGCGAGAAACTGATTGTTTCACACAACAACGCAATACAGCTAAACCCACCACCATAGCTTATGTAGATAGTGAACCAATTGTTCATCCAATAGAAATTGCTCGTGGTTCAAATGTGGACAACTTTTTAGCTCAATTGAGCAACTTGAATTTTAACGATTCACCAGCAAATACAAATCAAACTCCGCCAGCTCCGTCTACATCTTCTTCAGTAGTGCGATTCCCACACTACCATAAATGGGGCATTAAATTTGATACAAAAAGTATGACTATCGATGATTTCTTATTTCGCCTAGAACGAATAAAAGATAGTTATCATGCAACGTGGGTAGAAATAGTTAATAATTTTCACCACTTTGTGGATGGACGTGCGACGACATGGTATTGGATGTGGTCCAAAAATAATACGCGCGCTGATTGGCCAACCTTGCGACTAGCACTTATCGAACAGTATAGAAGTTTGGAGACAGATTCTGAACTGTCCCGGAAAATGTCTGATCGTAAGCAGCTACCAAACGAATCTTTCGATGATTTCTACGACGACCTAATTCAATTCAATTCGCGATTACGAGTACCGAAACCGGTAAAAGAAATCATTGAGCTAATTAAGCAGAATGTGCGTCGTAGAATGGGTGAACTTCTTGTGACTTTCGGTACACACAGTTTACCAGAGATGGTATACGTATGCCGCACTATTGAGAAATTTTTAAATGGGAGTGAACCAGCCGCAAATAGGTCCAAATATGCGCCCAATAACGCTTTTCAGTCGACGCGAAGGCAAATTAGTGAGTTAGACAAGTCTCGAGAGGACTCTGACCTTGCAATTCCAACCATGGTTGAGGCCTACCATATGGAAGCTAATATACTCAAATGTTGGAATTGCAAAATAGAGGGCCATACGTTTCGAAAATGCGACAGTCCTAAACGGAATCTGTTTTGTTTTAGGTGTGGTCGTGATAACGTTATAACGCCCAGATATGAAAGTTGTACGGGAAACCGACCATCGAGCAATTCTTCAACCGGGGGGAAGTGTTCGAAGACAGAGAACCTAAAGAAATAAATAAAATAGATTTATGTACTAAAATTACCCTGCTAAGACATTCACCGGAAGAGATCAAACTTAGGGAAAAATCCCTAAACAATAATAAAAAATCAATAAGTGAAAAACCGATCAAATCAATTCACCAACGCATAAAAGAATATTACGAGGCTAGAAAAAGGATAGTGACATTTCCAGCGACTTCAAAAAAGGTTCAAAAATTGCGAGACAGAATGAAGAAAAAGAAGGGACTTTACAAGTCAGTGGCAGAGACAACATTGAATTGTTCTACGGACGATCCCCGTCCATATGTATCTGTCGAGATTTTTGGAAAAAAAATACTCGGTTTGCTCGATTCTGGAGCCAGTGTGAGTTGTCTGGGAAATGGTGCTATAAAATTTCTAAGCGAAAACCAGATTCAGTTTAAAAAATTTGTGTCTTCCATCTCTACGGCCGATGGACAGAAACAAACCATTGTCGGAGTGGTAACGGCGAAAATGTATTACCGAGGCATAGTCAAGGTCATAGATTTATTCGTCGTACCATCACTGACCCAACAATTATACCTAGGTGTGGATTTCTGGAGGATGTTCCAGTTAGCTCCCCACATCATATCAGAAATTTCCACAAGTAATGAAATAATCGCCAAAGTCAGTAGTGCAATCGAGTGTGATCTAAACGATCACGAACGAGAAGTACTTGTTGAAACGATCAAACAATTCCCATCGTTTACAACCAAAGGCTTGGGAAAGACTCACCTAGTGGAGCATATCATCGACACGGGAGACGCGGCACCTATCAAACAACGTCATTATCCCATTTCTCCAGCGATACAAGCCCTGGTGTATGAGGAATTGGATCGCATGCTAGCTTTAGGGGTCATCGAAGAGAGTTCCAGCGCATGGAGTTCTCCAGTCGTATTAGTACGAAAACCTGGTAAGAACCGATTGTGCTTGGACTTTCGTAAGGTGAACCTGGTTACAAAGAAGAATGCGAGCCCAATTGCTCATATAGAGGGACTGTTAGCACGCCTTCAAGAGACACACTTTATCTCGAGTGTGGATCTTAAAGATGCGTACTGGCAGATACCGCTGGAGCAAAGTTCACGGGAGAAAACGGCCTTCACTGTCCCTGGTAGACCGCTCTACCAGTTTAAAGTTATGCCTTTCGGACTTTCTAATGCGGCCCAGAGCTTAACATATTTGATGAATCTAGTTGTACCTTCTGAACTTCGAGACCAGGTCTTCGTCTACTTGGACGATTTACTAGTCATATCGAGAACTTTTGAGGAACATATTAAAATTCTTGGTATTATAGGGAAAAGGTTACTTGAAGCAGGTTTGACGATAAACGTCGAAAAATCGAAGTTCTGCTTCAAGGAACTCCAGTACCTGGGTTATGTCGTAGGTCAAGGTTGTTTAAAACCAGATCCAGCAAAAATTGCTGCAATCATTGAATTCCCAGTACCAAAGACGGTCAAACAAGTCAGACGATTTCTCGGTATGGCGGGGCGGTACCGTAGATTTGTGGGTAACTTTTCGACTCTCGCGGCTCCTATGACGGACGCCTTGAAGAAAGGAAAAAAATTTGTATTTGGAAAAGAAGCAGAAAAATCCTTCGAAGCTGTTAAGTCAGCATTACTATCTAAGCCTGTTCTAGTGAACCCCGACTTTTCCAAGGAATTCATTATCCTATGCGACGCATCCGCGTCCGGTATTGGGTGTGTGTTGTGCCAGAAGGATGAGTGTGGAGCTGAACGGCCTATTTATTATTATTCTCAAAAACTGAATTCTGCTCAACGCAACTACACCGTTACCGAGCGCGAATGTCTAGCCGCCGTCCGAGGCATACAAAAATTTCGACCTTATGTTGAAGGGTATAGGTTTACTGTAATCACCGATCACTCAAGCCTGAAGTGGTTGATGAGTCTGCGAGATCCAACGGGGAGGTTAGCGCGCTGGAGTCTCAAACTGCAAGGCTTCGATTTTGGGATCGAACACCGGAAGGGCACCTTGAATGTAGTGCCCGATGCTCTATCTCGAGTTTATGAGGTAGAGGCACTGCATTCAACGGTGTGTCCACCGAGGTCGATGTCAACGAACCTTACCGATGTTTTTCATATTGATTTGGAGGATCCGAGTTTCAAATCGGAAGACTATCTTCAAATCATCCAGCATATCGGACAGAATAAAGACCAGCTTCCTGACCTGCTTGTTTCGGACGGTTTCGTATACAAGAAGGTCAGGCATTGCACAGGGAATCCACTCCAGGACGATTTAGTCTGGAAACTATGGGTTCCAGCGGCGCTGACAAACCGTTTGATCTGGTTGGCTCATTGCCCACCCAGAGCTTCGCATGGTGGGGTCGCTAAAACACTTTATAAGTTGCGAGAGCAATTTTTCTGGCCAAATATGGCATCACATGTCAAAAGTGTCATCGAAAATTGTGAAATCTGTAAAACTACGAAACCATCTAATTGCGTACTGAGAGCCGAAATGGGAAAACCTTTTTCTGTAGACAGGCCATTCCAACATATCTATATAGATTTTTTGGGTCCTTACCCACGGTCCAAATGTGGTAACACTCAGATAGTTATAGCCTTAGATCAATTGACGAAATTTGTGCTCATTAAACCACTTCGAAAAGCTACTAGCCAAACCTTGATTAAATTTCTAGAGGAAGATGTCTTTCTCATTTTCGGAGTCCCTGAAAGTATTCTTTCAGACAACGGCAGTCAGTTTATAGGACGTGATTTTGCTAAGATGATACAAAACTTCGGAATAACCCATTACAGAACAGCCGTATATTCGCCTCAGGCGAATGCGAGTGAGCGAGTTAATCGCTCTATCTTGGCCGCTGTCCGAGCATACATAGACCCTAGACAAACGGATTGGGATCTTTACTTGCCTTCGATAGGAAGTGCCTTGCGTTCGTCGGTACATTCAGCAATCGGTATGTCCCCCTTTGAAGCTTTATTCGGACATCGTATTATTGAGCATGGGGCAGATTATAAACTTTTGCGTAGCCTTGGTGGGTTGAATCACTCCGAAATCGACTGGTTACCAAAACCAGTAAGAATGAATATTTTACATACTTATTTGAAGTCAGCTTTGGATAAGACTCACGAAGCATATGCACGGACGTTTAATTTGAGAAGTAGAGTTGTGTTGTACAAGGAGGGTGATATATTATATAAAAGGAATTTCATCTTAAGTAACGCGGGCAAACATCTTAATGCCAAACTTTGCCCGAAATTCATTAAAGTCACAGTGTGCAAAATAATAGGTAACAATTTGTATGAAGTGGTAGATGCTAAAGGTCACAAAACTGTAACACATTCGAAGGATCTGAAGAATTAATTTTAAGATCATAGCCCGGCCTATGCTCAGCTGTACATGAGACTCGTCTACATCAGGTAGGTAATGGACAAAAGTAACAAAGTTCAACGTTTCTTTTCATATACTTTTTGCACAGGAAATCTGTTACAAAAATTGTATGATTTGTAGGAAACGTCTCTACTAATGAATGGTGTAGCTTTTCAAAGTAGAAAAAAAAAAGAAAAAAAAAAACGCATTGTTAAAGATAGACCTCATAGAAATTCTAATATAAAAAAAAGTTAACTGGTTACACCAGCGCACTCAATCGCATCATTGTGTTGAGAGAGAAGCTTTCGATTTATAACACAGTGGTAACGAACACACCTAATGTTCGAATTCGTGCCGTACCGAACAGCATTGCATTTCCGTTTTTGCCCCATTCTATTACGTTCCATTGCGAAATGAGAATTCAGAAACATCCTCGTGGTAGCGAACTTCTAGTTCTTTCTTCCTTTTGCCTTCGTGGCCAAACAAGCTGGTGGTCTTTTAATTTAGAGACAATTAATTTAGTCGTGACCAACTAAAGATAGAACAAAGCCAAAAATTTTCTGAGGAGAATACAAATAGTAGTGAGAATCCGAGGAGCTTCAAAAAGGTAAAATAAATGTACGCATTTGTATTAGATCATAGGATTTATCTTTCCTTTATTCCAACAATTAGCCTCATCGTTATAATCCGCGTTCTCCACAGTCTCACACACGATATCTACGTTTCTTGGATTAGAAACGAGTTCAAGTCCGAGAAGCTATAGTCAGTAGCTGTATACATCTATCTGACCCGACGAAACAAGAGCTAGGTCGTTGTGGTTAAACGAGAGAGGATCAAAATCCAAGTTAACTTCAATCGATAAATGTGTACATACATATGTAGGTACTGAGTTCTTGCTACACTCTTAGGTTTTGTCTAATTTTTAATTTCGTAATCCCAAATGTAGAGAAGAATAGCTAACCGTAGAGTTAGAAGGACACGTGGAGACGGGAATGCTCTTCGGATCCAAGAGGGACCCCAGGGTAACGAGGTGGAAGTCATCTGTAGGTTTTCTATAGAATTCAACTAAAAATAAAGAAGAAAAAAAAAGAAAAATAAAAGAAAGTAAAAGTGCTTGTAATTAGAAAAAGTGAAATCCTTAAGAAAAATTAACTGATCAGAAAAAAAAAAAGAAAGAATTAGAATGATTTTGCAAGAAAAAATAATAAAAAGGAAAGATACCTACACTACGTAAACTACGCGTTCTATATATGTATATAGGTTTATGTACATACATATGTTACGTTAATTTCGGGAGGATAAAATAAAAACAAAAAAAGAAAAAATAGTAAAAAAATCAAACATATGTATACACATGTAATGTGACAGAAAATTAGAAATTACGAAATAAAACAATAATTACATATCTTCAGAATCGCGAACATATGTATGTGTATAAAACAAAACAAAAACAAAGAATAAGATTAAAAGCAAAGAGAGATCGATTAGTGGAAAAATATACGCAAAGTAAATACGATATTGTAAATCAGGTTGTGAATACTCGATATAACTAGAGAGAAAACAGTGAAGTTCAAAAGTTTGTTTTTAAGTTAAATGAATTTGCGAGAAGAATTAAGGAATTCTAAATTGTGACTTTAAAAAAAAAAAAAAATAATAAGAAAAGAAAAAAAACAAGAGTAGATGATAATATTGTAAAAATTGAGAGGATAAGTCCTTATAAACAATAATATTTTAGTGTACCATGCTATACATCGGACGGAATAAAAAATTTTTTTTTAAGTGTAAAGGAAAACTGAAGTTTCGAATATTGTCACCCACGTCATCATCATCATTAAATTCTTTTTGTCAACTTTAAATACAATCATCGTTTAGGTCTTCACCAGGTCAACCAAATGCTGTGCACAACATCTGGGAGTACCGGTAAGTGGATTATTTTTTTTTATATCATTTTACTACATATTTATATGCTTTTCGTGGTTAAACGAAAACAAACAAAATTCTAAAGATCACCAAATATAATTAAAAGAAAATATAGTCTAATCTACGGGTAGTTTGGGAAGATCTCATTTTTGACGAATAATTGTATGGTTTTGATTTCGAGGAGTTTTTTTTTTTTTAAATTCGAAAAATTATTATTTCCTTTATGGAATCCTTTTTCCTATCAATGGTCCGATGCATAGGGTGAATTTTTTTTTTGTGTACGAATTTTTTGTAGTATTAATATTCAAATGAGAATTTTAAATAAAGGAATATGGATTACTAAAATAAGGTATAATGTTTAGATAAGCTTTAAGACAATTTTTGGGGGAAGTGGAAACAAGGGGAACGAAGAATGGAAGGGAAACTCCTAGTGGAGTAAAAGGGTGAGTCAAAAAAAAAAAAACTTACCCTTCTCAAAAAAGGGCTATTACACCTAATTTGAGCATAAAGTAATAGCATCGGAGTATCTCCTAATTTCGTTAGGGATATTTTATAGGGTGGGTACAGACATGCTCCGAGGACACTACTAACTATGTCCTCCTCTATGTGCGAAGTTGAGAATACAAAAAAAAAATGAAGTCGATATCGGTTACTGAATTCGGGTCCCACCATTTTAGAAAGATGGATATCATTTTCGGTCGAATTACATCTTAGACTTAGGCTTGAAAAAAAAAGTAGCACTGTCCTTTCACGTGTAACAAGATCCCCCCCCATCGACGAGCTAAGCATGGCATTTATCAAGCCTTCTGTTACACATGAGATTGGACACCCCTTTCGGCTCCTGCCTGGACGGGCCGATGGATCTGTAGACATCGGTCCTAAAGGTAGGAAGGGTCGTTAGGAGGGCAGTTTGGGAAAAGAATAGTTGTTAAGAAATACTCTTGGTTGTTAATTGGGATCTTTTCTGATCCTAGACTGGTTTTGGAAATACGGTCGGGTTCGTTTGTTATAAAGAGTAGTTTGAAAATCTTGTAGTATATTCAAATGGACATGTGAGAAATACGGGACTACCCAAATTTTGCTATGCAACGTTACAAAGTTTGGGTAAGTACGGCCCCGATACCGTAATCCGACGCATCAGTTTGGACAACGAAAGGAAGATTGAAATCGGGACAAGTTAAAATTGGAGCCGTGATTAAATATTCTTTCGCTTTCCTAAATGAGTCTTCACATTCTTGTGTCTATACAAACTTTTTGCTTTTTTTCAGAAAATCGGTTAAAGGCCTAACAATAGTTGCAAAATTTGGTACGAAGCGTCTGTACCACGAAACAGTCCCTACAAAACTCCTAACCTCTTTAACATTTTTAGGTGCAGGAATCCTAACCATACTTTCTACCTTTTCTGGGTCGACATGTAACCCGTTCCTATCGACGACATAACCTAAAAATTTAAGGGATGGCCTACAAAAGTTACATTTATCCCTTCCTACTTTTAATCCTGCTCCAAGTATTCTCTTTAAAACTTCGTTAAGAATTTCTAAATGCTTATCGAATGTATCCGTGACAATAATAATATCATCGAGATACACGAAAACGAATGGCTCCAACTCTGGTCCTAAAACACTATCGATGAACCTTTGCCAAGTTGCAGGGGCATTGTGCAACCCAAAAGGCATCCGTTTGAATTGAAACAAACCCCTACCTGGGACAGTGAAAGCTGTAAACTTTCGAGATTCTTCGGCCATAGGGATTTGCCAATAAGCTGACTTAATGTCAAGCGAAGTAAGAAACCTAGCATTCCTAAGCTTATCCAAAATTGCTGAAATCAATGGAAGCGGATAAGCGTCCCTCTCTGTAACCTGATTTAATTAATCTACACAGAACCTAAAGGTATCATCTTTCTTCCTAATCAAAACTATGGGAGAAGCCCAAGGGCTATTAGATTTTTCAATAACATCCTCATCTAACATCTCCTTAAGGGATTTGTGTATGTGTGCCTGCATCGCAGGCGAAACCGGATAATACCTCTGTTTGATGGGATTTGAAGTTGTCCTAATGACATGTTCTACTCTATTCGTAACTCCTAGTCCTTCTGGCATGTTTTTGAATAAATCCTCAATTAGTGTGTTTAACCTATTCTTCTGCTCCTCAATCAAATCCGACTCTTCCACAATAGAAGTCGTACCAATTGTAGCTAATGCTGCCTGGCTCGAGAAGTTCCACATACGTGACCTAAGATCCGGGACTATTCCCGAGAGTGCCCAAAAGTCTGCACCTAATATCAACGTATGGGGAAGCGAAGGTATGACTAAACACTCTACTAGAACTGACCTATCCTCAACAACTATTGGCAGATTGACTACTCCTAGAACTCCTACACCCGTCCCATCTGCAAGATGTACTTGATTTATATTGGTTATCCCTAAACTTAACCCTAAGTCCTTAAGGACCTTCCAAACGTCCCTACATATGATAGTCCTAGATGCTCCTGAATCTAAAAGTCCTAAAAACCTAAAGCCATAAATATTTACGCTCAAGTAAGGACGACTGTCGCCCCCACTTGTCTCCAATGTGAAACCTATTCGAATTCGATTTGCCAGCTGATTGTCAGCAGGCAACCTCCCTAATTTTGACGCCGGCGCTCTTGCCCTGCTGGCCCAAGAGACCGTTGCCCGTTTCCCGACAAGCAGTGTCTACAATTTCGCTTGATCGTATTTTCTGACCCACAGCCATAACAGCGCCTAGGAGCGGAACAAGTATTCGCAAGATGACCTTCTTTATTACACTTAAAACAACGAAGAGCCCTAATAGGTTTAGAAAAAGGATTGACTGCCACCGTTGCCGCCTGAATGGGTCCAACATATGCAACATCAGGTTCCAAGGTTTGCCTATTGCGACCTGAAGGAGGAGGGACAAACGATTCGACATTACTTCGAATCGTCTCCAGCCTTCTACCTAAGGCTACCAGCTCATTGACTGATTTGATAACAGCCAATCCTAACTGAGTCTGATAGAAAGGCGTTATGTTCTTCATGAGAATAGATAATTTTCTATTCTCACTTAGAGGCTCTGTAAAACGCTTGAACAAGGTCTGCATGAGAGCGATATACATTCCTATCGACTCATCACGACCTTGGGTACGACGCCTAACCTCATCCAGCAAAAGATCATCATAGTTGGAGGGCAAAAACTCAAACTTCAACTCCCTAACCAACTCTTTCCAAGTAGAAATTGTGTCCCTCATCGACCTAAACCATAAGAGTGCCTTCCCACTAAATAAGTCCACCGCTGATGTGAAAACCCTGGCTTCCGAAACTCCGCGTGCTTCCCTCATTTCCTCAACTCTTTCGATGAAAGAGTTCACCGATTAGCCGCAATGCTCACCTGTGAACTTCACGTTCCATTTATCAAGTCGCTCGGGGAACCGGTCAGAAGGTATATCACCCTGTAGTTAAAACCCACTAGAGTTCGCACGTTGGCCGACCATTGCAGCTGGTAACGCACCCAAATCTGCTGTCGACATTGTTGATTTGGTTTTATCTTGAGGTTCTATCACCTCCTCTTCTGCTGACAATTTAGCCATTAAAATAAAAATTTCACCTTTTAAATCAGCAACCTCGTTGACTTCCTCTGACGATTCAGCCCTAGCCCTCGATATCCTACCTAAAGCCCATTCAATTTTGGTCAAAACCTTAAGACACTCCGAAGACTTCGGATTCTTAGGCGGAACTTTCAAAAGTTCCTTAATTTTCAAAATTTTTGCCTTAACCGCACTAGCATCCTCCTCCAAAGAATACGGATAGTGAGGACTATCCGCCGAAATTGAACCCGTTCGTTCTAACAACCGACTTGCCCTAAGCGTCATCCTCATTTCATCGACCTTAGTGCCTTCCTTTAACCCCCTAGCCCGCAACTCACAAACGAGTTCCTCTTTAGTTAATCGATTAATATCCATTATACCACGCCGAAGAATAAAACAACGAATCATTCAATTAGAAAGAAAGAGAAAAAAATAATAGAATTCAAAAAAAACGAATAAGAAATATTTTAAACTCACTAAGATTCCCAAATCGCACCAAGAAAAAAAAATAGAATGCGAAAAAAAACAATTAGAAATAATTTAAAACTCATTTAAGATTCCCAAATCGCACCAAGGAAAAATAGAATAAAAAAAAAACTAATTAGAAATAATTAAAACTCACTCACGATTCCCAAATCGCACCAAGAAAAAAAATAGAATACAAAAGAAAAAAAAAACGAATTATCAAAATGTTTAAACTCACTAAAGATAGATAAAATGGTCACACTTTAGAAAAACACTAAATTTAACCCCTGTTTTAAAATATTACTTGAGAAAATCAACAAATTTCAACTTTAAAAACTGATATGGTCACACTTGAGAAAACCACTAAACTTAACCCCACTGTTTTAAAATATTACTTGAGAAAGAAAAAGAAAGCAAGAAAAAAAAACTAGTTTGGTCACACTAATCTTCTTATTTTAACCCAACACAAAACTTTATAATATATATGATATATGTATGTATATGTAAATATATATATTAGAACACTGCTTTTATCACAATAAAGAAAATTTGTTTGGATATGTAAAATAAACGAAGAAATGGAACAAAAAGATTACTCACTCTTATATCCCGACTGAAACGAACTTTTATGGAAAAAAAAGTGAACTTCCTTGCTGGCCGATATATGTTATATCCATTACCTCCGTACCGTTGAATAATCTGCTTTTCAACCTCCTATGCAACACCCAACACCAATACCAGAAGTAAGAATTGTATCCCGTTTGTATCACCAGAAGTGTTAAAAACTCCCATGGAGCACCCACTTGTATCAGCAGAAGTAAGCTCTGAAAGGAAAATTGATTGAATGAGTAATATGTATATATGTATATAAAAGGAATACAAAAAAAAAAACAGCACTTCCCTGAAGAAAACACCACACAATTAGCACAACCAACACAATTTGTTTAATTTAAAATTTTCCAAGCCCCACGTTTGGGTGCCAGTTTGTTGCAATTTATCTTGCCCAGTACTTATTAATTTTAATTATTATTAAAAGAAGAAAATTAAAATGAAAGAAAAAAAAAGAACACAATTTAAATGATCGCGAAATTAGAAATGAATAAATTATGCCGAACTGTCAAAGACCAGCGGCGAAGAGGCGAAAAGGCAAAAATTGCAACAAGCAACAAATGAAGTGCTGCCACTACGACGAGCTCAGCGAGAGGTGAGTTCAACACACAATTTAATTAATCGAAGGGTCGATTAATTAAGTTGCTCGCGATTTTTGATATCACTTTGATATCAGAAAGGAAATAATTTGATGGAAGTTGCCACAGGGGCGTTCTTACGTTAAGTAAGAGAAGGGCGCCAGCAATTTTTTCCTGAAATAAAAAAAGGAAATTGCAAACCTTATCTAAAGGAACAAAGAGAACAAAGAAAATCCAACAACAAAAAAAAGAAATACAACAAATATAATTGTATAGAAATTTAATTTCTTTATTTTGAAGGTGCCTGAGAAACCTTACCACGCAGGATTAAAACTCAGGATCTTTAGAATCAAAAAAAGTTGGAAGATGGACCGTTAATGTCTCTATTCCCACAAAAGAAATTGGGATTCTCAAATAAAATACACAAAATTAATCGAAAAATTTTTACTTATCTTTTCTTTCCTTCAGTTACCAATCTCCGAATTAGTCCTCAATTTTCCTTCCCTTTATTAATTTTATCTAACCTCCTTTTTTTTCACAGAACTAATCAATTTTTTCCCACAGAACTGATCAACTTTTTTTTCACTTTCCTTATCTTTTTCGCTTTTTCTATATTTCTCACTCTTGTTCGTCTATTCACTTCGACTATTCGAAAAGAATTGACTTCCAGATTCTTCGATCTGTCAAGTCTCATCCTTCCTAACTCCCGCCATTTTGAGCTTTCAGCCAATCTGGAGTGGCGGATCTCAATTCACATCATCAACAGTCAATCGGAGATCGGCTTGTTGATATCAACTTGTGATGAGATTCTCGCTCTTCTCTCACAGCTAAATGCAAGTCA
Source organism: Eupeodes latifasciatus (assembly GCA_920104205.1). NCBI lineage: Eukaryota > Metazoa > Arthropoda > Insecta > Diptera > Syrphidae > Eupeodes > Eupeodes latifasciatus. The sequence continues at coordinate 42,177,552 of OV049927.1, read as the reverse complement.
TTTTGGAATTCGCCGCCCGCTGGATTCACTTCCAGGTCACGACGATTCCAGAAGCTGCATTCAGCCACCCCTATTTTTCACCTCAATACGGACAAAAGTCGAGAAATACAAAATTGCGAAAAACATAATTCTTTACAAAACTTTACTATCAATGAAAAATGACGACTTGAGACGGATTCGTCTCAACTCTAAGTTGTTTGAAACTTAAAAGTCCATACGTCCATTAACATAATTTAAGTTACATATGTTCGATCGAGAATAAAATTAATTATCATTAAATAATTTAAACAAACAAAATATTAAACCAAAATATAATTAATACAAATTATTGACATTAACATTGTTAAAATTTTACGTTGGGCCTTAGGGCATTCTTCCATTCGGAGTGACTTCTCATGCAACTTGTTTTTTTTGTATGCATTCACCAGACCGTCCATCTGGTTTGGTTTCACTTCCATGGAAACCATCCCAACAACCAGTGCTACCTGTTAAAGAAAAATGGTTTTCGCCACCATACTGAGTGAGAGAACCGATAGTTGGTAAACCACGGTCGCCCCGCTCTCACGCAGTAAAGTGACAGTTCTTGAGAAGTGTGTTTTTGTTTTGGAAATAAAATTTCCGCAACATTATGGATGTCGGAATAACAGTTTTCAACTTACTTCTGTAGAGCAGAAAGATAGGTAAAAGCATAATATTGAGGTCTTATCAAAGAAAAACAAAGTCTCATAGCATAGATTGTAAACAGCTTGTGACATCAAAGAAAAATGTGTTATTTATTTATTAAAATACTGACTAAAATTTCGAAGATCAAAATAAAGAGTTTTTTAGCTACTTAATTATTCATATTTTTAATTGTTCCTATTTGATGTAAAATATATTGGATTTGAGAGATATTTGAATTTTTTGGAAGCAAACATTGGTTTTTTAAACTTATACTTATTTGTACTTTAAGATCTTATAACGTTGACTTTTTTTGACTGACGTAGGAGAAAATTAATGAAAGTTCACGCTCAAGTTTAAATTAATTGGAATTACAATTTTTGTTTCAATTATGCACTCACTTTATTTATTTACATCATTTAGAGATTTTAAATCTACAGTTAGACTACCGAATTCGAATACATGCTAATACATCGAGATGGACTTATATCCTATTACATACAACAAAATATTTTTAATAAAATACAAAACAAACATTAACAATTTGACAACAGTAAAATTATATTGTAAAATTAAAAATCAATTAAAATGAAAATACAATAACAATCTATTTTTTAAAGAAGATCTACTAAGATGAAAGTCAAATTCAATATGAGACGCAATAAGATTAGTTTCACTGACACAGCGGGTTATAGGTTCATTTTTTGCATAATTAACTCTATGGTCATTTTCACGAAATAAAGAACGGACTCTCAGTTGTCGCGATGGAGCATATAAATTAATTAAGGATAAAAGAAATGGGCACTTGATATGGTACGATAAAATATCATTTATAAACATAACTGAATACATTTTTCGTCTATTTACAAGTGATTGCATACCTAAAAGTTGGCATCTGGTAGTATATGATGGAGTTTCGATGTTCAAACCTAATTTCCGAATTGCAAACCTAGTAAATATTTTTTGAATCATTTCAATTCTGTTTGAATGAATGTTATAGAATGGATTCCAAATAACACAGCAATATTCTAATATTGATCTGACATAAGATGAATAGAGCGATTTAAGAGCAAAAGGGTCTTTGAAGTCTTTACTATTGCGTTTAATAAAGCCTAGCATGGAATTTGCTTTGGAAACACTGAACTCTATATGCTTGACAAAGTTTAATTTAGAGTCGAAAATTACGCCCAGATCTTCCTTTTTACAAACTCGAACAAGAACATGGCTATTAATCTTATATTCGAAGATAATTTGGGAAAAATTACGACAAAAAGAAAAACATTCGCACTTAGAGGCATTTAAATATAATTGGTTTACAGAGCACCATTCAGATAATTTACAAAGCTCATTTTGCAACAGATGACAGTAGGAATAGGTGCACTAGTGGAGCGACCGTTACAAAGTTGAGAATTTGAATATTTGAAATTTGAAAAAAGGTCAATGTAAGAGATGGGATCGTGTCTTGTATAAATAATTCAAGAAAAGCGGAAAGGGTCAAGATACAGGTAAAGAGCGAGCGTTACACCGTTGAGAATTTGAATATTTGAAATTTGAGAAAAGGTCAATGTAAGAGATGGGATCGTGTCTTGTATAAATAAATGAATAGGTGCAGTAGTGGAGCGAGCGTTACACAGTTGAGAATTTGAATATTTGAAATTTGAAAAAAGGTCAATGTAAGAGATGGAATCGTGTCTTGTATAAATAAATGATTTTATATGTAAGTCATAAAACCCAATGTACGATGTTGTTTATGGTTGTTTGTAACGATGCGACACACGGTGTCGTCTTTTGATAGGTATTGCATTGATGTACCTAAATAAGAATATTCTTATTGACGGATAAACCAACAGAGGATTCTGAATATAAAACTGCTATGTTAGATTTGTTTAAAAAAGGAAAATGGAAAGGGTCAAGATACAGGTAAAGGAATTTTTGATTGTTTGTAAAAAGGGGCAAATTATGATGACGATTGAAAGTGGTTTCTAGTAAATTTTATTGTTGACGATGTGAGTCACGAGACCTAATTAACGAAATAATTTATGACTGCAAAGGATCGATCGTCGCCTCCTATTTGATAGGTATTGTATTGATGAACTAAATAATCAAATATTGATATCTACGGATAAATCAACAGAGGATTCTGAATACTAAATTGGCAGTGGAATGCTATATTTGTTTGAGGGGGAAAGGCAGGTCAAATAAATTTACTGAGTGTCAGGAGTGTTAATTTTTCAATAGGAAGATATGGTGCGATGTTGTTTATGACTCTGCCTATTAGACCAACCGATCGTTAAACGGTTGAAAATTTGAAAATTTTGAAAATTTAAAAAAAGCCAATGAAAGAGATGGGAACGTGTCTTGTATAAATATATGATTTTATTAGCAAGTCACAAAACCTAATGTAAGATGTTGTTTATGGTTGTTTGTAAAGGATCTATGCGACACACGGTTGATGAATAAATAAACAGATGATTCTGAATATAAAACTGTTAAAGCATATTAGATTGTTTTAAAAAAGGAAAGCGGAAAGGGTCAAGTTACAGGTAAAGGTATGTTTGATTGTTTGTAAAAAAGGGGCAAATTATGATGACGATTGAAAGTGGTTTCTAGTAAATTTTATTGTTGACGATGCGAGTCATAAAACCTAATTTTCGAACTAATTTATGACTGCAAAGGATCGACGTCGTACACTTTCGTTGCCTCCTATTTGATAGGTATTGTATTGATGAACAAAATAATCAAATATTGATATCTACGGATAAATCAACAGAGGATTCTGAATACTAAATTGGTAGTGGAATGCTATATTTGTTTGAGGGGAAAAGTCAGGTCAAATAAATGCACTGAGTGCCAGGAGTGGTAATTCTTCGATTTTTTTAAGTTTCATATTAGGGGAAATGACCAAAATATTCGTCAGTCCATACTATAAAAGCAATAGTTGCCTGAGTTTTTGATTCAGTTTTAGTTATTCAGTGAAAACGCACATTCAATATGTCAAACTTTTTAAAAAAAATGAAATCTGCAGTGAGAGTACGCAAGGAGGAGCCGACAAGTTCAACCAGGAAACCACTTCTCTCTCTATCTAAATTGGTTCAGAAGAGGAAGTTTCCCATTACTTCTGCCAAAAGGATAGCAACCAAGTTTGGCCAACAAATTTTGGTCGAGTTAGACGAATATGTGGTATGCTTAAATTGTTCTTACTATTTTCTTTAAAAAATTATAATAAACTTTTATTTTTAGGTATTCCTACCAAAAAGGTGTAATGCCCAAATGGAAGAGGAGGACATCAAGGAGCTACACACGCTCTGTCTTGAAGTCGTGGAGCCTTTCGATCGCTCCTTTGTGATCGATTTCCACGAGAAGGAGCAACCAGCACAGGTGCAACAAACTTATCAACATCAGTTGCATCAACAACAACAGCAACACCAACAGCAGGAGCAACACAAACAGCAGGAACAACAACATCTACAAGGAATACAAGAACAACATCAACAGCAGCAACATGAACAGCAGCAACATGAACAGCAGCAACATGAACAACAGCAACATCAACAAGAACAGCAACAACACCAACAGAAGCTCCGAAGAGGGAGGAAGCAAAAAAATGAAATTTTAATTGAAGAGGTAGAACATATTTTGCCTACACTCTTCCTAAATACACAAAATGAATTAATTAATTCACAAAAACACTATTTTAAATAAAATAAAAATTTAAAAAAAAATTAATTTTTTCCTGTGTTGTTATTTTTAATTTCAGCGCATTCAAGTTTTGGCAGATATTAACACAAAAATTAAACGGTTCAACTTAAATGGCCGGAAAATAGATTTTAAAATCAACCCTATTCCAAGGCATGAAGAACCAACTTCATGGATAAGAAAGGCCATTGAAGACATGGTACGATTTGCCGTGGAAGGTCTAAAGGAATCCGACAAGGTGGGGATAACATTTTCGGGAAAAAGTTTTTCTCATGAGCGAGGTAGTGGATGGATTAATTACAAAACCTGTTCAGAGCTCAGCATGGATGATGTTTGGGAGATGATTTCCAAAATATTCCAGAGTAATTCTAATGGCCTAAGCACTGATGATTTTACTTTATCCATAACATCAGTTGAAATGCCAGCTGGAGAAGGACGAAAACCTACCTCCATGTTCAATTCGTTTAACGAAGAATGTGCCAATCGCAGAGGAATTATTTGTGTAAAAAACACAGATAAATTATGCTTGCCTCGAGCTCTGGTGGTAGCAAAGGCATACACGGACAAGGAATACAATTTTGATAGTATACGAAAAGATATAGGCAATATCCAAACTGAGAGAGCGCTGAAACTTCTGGACGATACTGGAATCCAAATACCACCAGGAGGTTGTGGAATTGATGAGTTGAAATTATTTCAAACTCATTTAAGAAACTATAAAATTACTGTTTACGAGCACAGAACAAAAGGCCGTAAATTAATTTACGAAGGAGTTTCAAATGACAGAAACGATAAAAAAATATATTTATTATATTATAATAATCATTTTAATGTCATTAAATCTTTAACTGCCGCATTTTGCTGTTCTTTCTACTGTGAAATTTGCCATGTACCTTACAATACAAAGAGTAAACATTATGGATGTCCTGCATTTTGTTCGCAATGTCAGAGTTCTCCAATATGTAAGGAAACTCAGAAACAAATTTTATGCCCCGACTGTAATCGAAATTTTAAAGGAACAGGATGCTATGACAACCACAAAACGAGCGGCTCGTCAGGAAAACAGTCTATCTGTGAGCAAATAAAAAGATGTCTTGGTTGTTTAAAATCCTATGGAGGAAGTCGACAACATATTTGTGGAGAGTTCTTTTGCAAGAACTGTAAAGTACATGTTCCTGAAGACCATAAGTGTTTTATTATACCTAATACGAGAAAACCTGATTTGAAAAATGTCTTGTATGTATTTTATGATCTAGAAAGTCGCCAAGAAAAAGTAATTGGAGAAAAAATTTGGAATGACGGAGATGAAGCAACAACAACAAACAAAGCTTTTATAACAAAACATGAACCAAATTTATGCGTCTTTCAAAACAAATGTAGTCATTGCGTGGAGCATCCTGATTTGCATTTCTGTAAATATTGTAAATTGTCATTGAACGTTCTACAAGGAGAAGACGTTGTACCTAAATTTGTTCAATATATACTTGAAATTCGAAAAAAATTTAAAAATGTGGTTGTGATTGCCCACAATGGTCAAGCCTATGACCATCAGTTTATTTTAAACCATGTCTTAGAGAAAACAGTACTAAGCCCTGAATTGATTATGCGAGGAACAAAGATAATATTGATGTTAATAGGAAATGTAAAATTTATCGACTCAATAAACTACTTTCCTATGGCCTTATCAAAGCTCCCAAAGGCATTCGACTTGCCACCTGTTTTAAAGAAAGGTTACTTTCCATACCTCTTCAACACTATTGAAAATGAAGAATACAAAGGAACATTGCCAGCAATAGAATATTACAATGCTAATTCTATGAGGTCGGAAGAGCGTAATACTTTCTTAAAATGGCATTCAGAACATCAAAATGATACTTTTGAAATGAAGCAAGAACTTATAGAATACTGCAAGAGTGATGTCAAAATTTTGACGGGGGCTTGCTTGCAATTTAGAAAATTATTTCTTACCCAATGTAACGTTGAACCATTTTTAGAATCGGTAACGATTGCTTCAGCTTGCAATCTTTTATATAGACGTAACTTTCTTAAGCCAAACACCATCGGGTTAATACCTAAAAAAGGATACAGATGCATTGACAACCAGTCAACAGAAGCTATCAAGTTGATGATTTGGGAAGAACAGCAAAGGAACATAACTATCCAACATTCGTATAGAGGCAAAGAGGTAGTTATACACGGTGTAAAAGTTGATGGTTTTTGTCAAGAAACCAACCAAATTTTTGAGTACCACGGATGCTATTACCATGGCCACCCTCTCTGCTTGAAGCATAGACGGGATGATCCTCTGCACGAAAACGAGAATGACACGTTGAACCGAAGGTATGAGACAACAAAAGCGAGGACAGAAAGACTGAGGGATTTCGGTTACGAGGTAATTGAAATGTGGTCTTGTGTGTTTCGGAAGAATCTCAAGTCGTTTAAAAAAGAAGACAGAGATTTCTTAAACTCCCACCAACTTATTCAAAGTTCCCCTCTAAATCCTCGCGATCCTTTTTATGGCGGTCGAACCGGAAATGTCGTCGATTTCTATAAATGCAAAAAAGGGGAAAAGATAAAGTACATTGATATATGCTCTCTTTACCCGTGGGTGTGTAAAAATGGAAAATTCCCCACTGGACATCCTAAGATCCACATCACTGGTGATACAGCCTGCTCAACTACGTCGAATTTGGAAGGAATGAATGGGCTTGTAAAATGTAAAATTTTACCTCCAGAAAACCTGTTGCATCCGGTATTACCAATGAAACAAAATGACAAGCTCATGTTTTCATTGTGTAGAAGTTGCAGTGATGAAAAAAACAATGAACAATTGTGTGCTCATACTGATGAGCAAAGAGCATTGGTAGGGACTTGGGTAATTGACGAGGTTAATAAAGCAGTGGAAAAAGGATACATCATACTCAATATATTTGAAATATGGGAATATAATGTAGTCCAGTATAACCCGGATAAAAATTTAGATGATGGGCTGTTCACATCTATGATGAATAAGTTTCTAAAAATAAAACAAGAAGCATCTGGCTGGCCAAGTGAGTGTTCGTCTCAGCAAAAAAAGGAAAAATATGTTTCTGATTTTCTTCAAAAAGAAAATATTCAGCTGGAATTTTCAGAGATATGTAATAATCCAGGAAAGAGATCACTTGCAAAACTGATACTAAATTCGTTTTGGGGAAAGTTTGGACAACGCGAAAATCAACTTCAAACTATCGTTGTGAACAACCCTTCAACTTTCTTTCATTTGCTAACGCATCCATCTATTGAAGTGCTTCACATTCTTCCTGTAAATGAAGAAAACGTCGTCGTTAACTTCGAGATGAAAGAAGAAGCTATCGACTCTTTATCCACAGTAAATGTCTGTGTTGCTGCTTACACAACAACTTTAGCTCGGCTTAAACTTTATAACTACCTGGAGAGCTTAGGAGAAAGAGTTTTGTATTACGATACTGATTCGGTTATTTACATAAGTCGTGAAGGAGAATTCGAACCTCCTACTGGACAATTCATCGGTGATATGACAGACGAATTGGAAACTTATGGAGTTGGAAGCTATATCACAGAATTCGTTAGTGGAGGACCTAAGAATTATTCGTATAAAGTGTTTAGTGCAAAAGACAATATGGAATACGTTGTCTGCAAAGTGAAAGGGATTTTTCTTAATTATGCAGCATCTCAACAAATTAATTTTGACTCAATTAAAGAATCTGTACTAAATTCATCTTCTTCAGGCAGTGAAAAAATTTTAATAAAATCAGAAAACATTCGACGAACGAAAGACCATCAGGTGATAACCATTCCAGAAATAAAAACCTACAGCGTTAAATCTGAAAAACGTCGTTTTCTTGAAGACCATAGTTCGCTATCATATGAATTTAAAAGACAACGATACAAGCCTGCTTAAAAATATATAGAAAAACAAACAAACTAATTATGTCAAACATTGTAAAAATTATAATAAAATGTAAAAATGTATTAAAAACTTGTGCTGAAAAAAATAACTAATCAAAAAAAATGTATGTTGTTTTTATTTCATAAAAATTTTCGAAGCTCGATAGATCAATAACAAAAAAAATATCAAAACAACTAGCGCAACGGAAGCAGCCCCAATGAGAACCTGAATTAACGTATAAAGAAAAACAAACAAAATACTGTTTAAATTTATTTATTTTATTTAAACATGTTTACATTTTTCATTTCTGAATTCAAACAATTCTATTGACTACTTGATCAAGTGGATTATATTCAATGATACGATCATGGAGCATAAGACAGTAAGCTGATGTGTTTGCTGGTATATTTTTCGATGTTCTCATCTCCAAGCGTATGTCGACAGGTCCTGTTTTTAAGGTTTCGTTTTGATGTCTGCAGTCTATAACAAAAATTGGGGAACGCGATTTAAATAGCTCCCAGGAAAGTAATGGTTCGGTGTTAGATTTATTATAGTAGGTATGTTTTCTGAAAATCGGTATACATTCTGTACAACAAACTATATCTGTTTCTTTCAAAAGATATATTTAGGTCTTCATGCGGGTAGACATCGGAGTTTAGATAAACTTTTAAGTCTGTTAGATCACAATGATCAAAAAATGTAGGGTCAGCAGATAATTTTTTATTTTTTTCAGTTTGTAGAGCAAGGATAATGTAACGAGGTTTCTCTATTTGTGTTGTTGTCTTCACGTTCCAGATATGATGGGTAGAAGTTGATAGCGTGGGGTATTCATAAAGATCCCAGTTTCGAAAAGCAATTTTCATAAAACTATTTTTCACTTCCCATAGGAAGTTATTGTAATGGGTCCGATTTGACAAATTGAAAATTTTGACACAGATGTCTGTGCGTGCGTGTGTACGTACGTCCGTACGTCTGTACGTCCGTACGTTCGCGACGTTTTTTTCGTCGTCCATAGCTCAAGAACCAGAAAAGATATCGACTTCAAATAAATTTTGTTATACAGATAATAAGGCAGAAAGATGCAGAAAGGGCTCTCAAGAAAATTGCGTGGGTGGTTTTTTTACCATAGCAGTTTAAAAAAAGGTGAAAATTTTGGTTAACCCTAAATATCCCATGAACCAATGACGCTAGAGACTTGAATTAAATTTTATATTATATATTGTAACGTGATACAAAACAATTATATTTTTGGAAAAAAATTCAATTAACGGTTTTTTTTATAAATCAAAAAAACTGAAAAAAAAATGTGTCACTTCGAAAATTTTACGACTAAAATATGATTTCATTTCCAAAACAATTTTGTGCAATGAAGAATAATGTTTTTGACATCTGATAAAATTTTGAGAAAAATCGAATTGACAGTTTTTTTACAAAAAATAATAACCTAAAAAAAATAAAAAAAAAGTTGGTAAAAATTGAGTTTTGACTCAAATGTCTTTTCAAGACTTTGAGATATTGGCTTTAAACTACTTTTATCTTTCAAAAAATGTTGTTTTCAACATTCAGTAAAATTTTGAAAAAAATAGAATTGACAGTTTTTTTACAAAAAATTAAAAACCGAAAAAAAAATTTAACAAAAGTTGGTAAAAATTGATTTTCGACTTAAATATCTTTTCAAAAATTTGAGATTATGGCTTCTAAATAATTTTAACTTATAAGAAATATTGTTTTCAACATTAGGAAAAATTTTGAGAAAAATCGAACTGACAGTTTTTTTACAAAAAATAAAAACCTAAACAAAAAAATTAATAAAAGTTGGTAAAAATTGATTTTCGGCTCAAATAGCTTTTCAAAAATTAAAAATATTGGCTTCAAACTTATTTTATTTCACAGAAAATATTGTTTTTTATATTCAGTAATCTTTTTATAAAAATCCAACAGTCCGTTTTTTCATAAAAAAAATAAAATCTACAAAAAATAGAACGCAAATTTGGCAAGAATTGATACATTTAGACAAACTTTTAAGCAAGACAAATCGATAGACGGGATGGGAAGTTATCAGTGTGGGTCGCATCCCAGCCTCTTTTTGTTTATAGATTTGTATAGAGTTAATTTCATAGCATCTGATAAAGTCACATGCGGTATTTTCCATTGAACCTTGTGAAGTTTTATTTGAACATTTTCATCTGTTGGGGATATAAGTGCATTTTCATCAATTCTAGCCCGTGTAATAATTAGATCATGTCGGGCATTTGGGATAATTTTTTTATAATCTTCGGCGAACCCCAAAAGTCTGTTCAGTGGAATACAATAATTAAAATGTAGTGGTTTCAAATTAATAGCTGAGTCGGGGGACCAAGATGCATTCAGTAGCATATCACTTTCATTTTTGGATAAAGATAAATAATTTTTAATCGTTGATGTTATTCCAACATTTCGATTACAGTCAATTTCTTTGCCATTCAGTTCATATCGTATTTCATCAAAGAGAAAAGCCATTGCATTATTTACAAGTTTTGTAGTGAGTATCTCTTTTCCATTGCTTTTGAAATTGTTCCTTCAACATACAAAAAACTTTCTGAAGGAAGAACATTAAGATTTTGATGTTGTATAGAAATCTGAATGATGTCATTGCGATCAAAATTGTTTTGATACGGTGAATAAGTATGATATTCGTCTTTAGAAATACTTTCATTAATCTCCGGTTCTTGAAAAATGTTTAGCATATTTCTCTTTTTTTTTTTTTTTTTGTTTTTAATGTTTTAATGTGTATCCTAATGATAATACAAAGTCCCGATTATCTTTAGTAAGAAGAGATATTACCGCAGTTGAGTTTGAAGATGGAATAAGTATCAAATTATTTTGTGTGTTGTTTTTATAAGAAATTGAATTTATTATATGTTCATATACAATCATGTTTCCGGCTTTAAATGTAATCGGGCAGTTATTTTTTTCTCCTCTGAAATTGATATCTTTTCCGTCTTGATCAACAAACTTTAAACACAGTGATGTTATCCGCTTGACGTTCACAGGTAAATAAATAACATTCCTCGGAGCTTCAATGATTTTATAGCCTGGACTTACTTTAACAGCAAATTCATGTAAGATGTGTGCTGTTTGGTTATTAATATACGTTCCTTCTATGATATTACATTCAATGCGGACAGCATTTACTCTGTTAATATCAACATAAAGATCTGATTCATGATATAAATTTGCCTCAAGAATTTTTTTGCTAAACCCCAAAATAGCTCCAATAGAATTTGGTTTAGAGAAGTCAATGTCTTCTGAGCTAATTACTTCACATTTTAAAGTATTGTTATTTGCCTTGATTTTAATTTCACTCTTTTTTGAACCACTTTTCTTGTTTTTATTAATTTCAATAATTTTTGTTTGTATTAAATTATTAATATCTTCTATCTCATAGGAACCAATAGGAAACGTTATAACGTTATCACCCACATGTAACAAGTTATTAAACTCATCTACATTTGGTATAGAGTTATATGTTTGAAAATCTATAAGCCCACATACATAATAATTAGACTTCAGTACAATTGGTGGGAAATACTCGGCATTCAGAGTTGATTCATTTCCACTCAAAGTAAGTGTTAACGACATCTCGATTAAAAGACAAATGATACAGTTTTGATTTTTCTACGTCATTTTATTCAATTCTTATTAAGTTTTTAAAAAATAATATTACATTGTTCCAGTAAAAATCTTAAACATAAGTGGCCACATATAAATGTATCGAAGTCTTGTTCTCGGATATAATTATAATTTATTTTACTACCAAGGTAGCTTATAACTTCAGTTGGTGGTCTCAAATTTCCAAAACTATCAAAATACTTAATAACATTTTTGTTTTTGTTTATAATATATGCTACCCAATGAGTACCCATCCCAGCTTCATCATCCAAATTTAAAACACCACATTCTTTATCGAATATGTCCTTGGTAATGAATCTCGCATGAAAACTCCTCTAAAATTCTTTAAGTTCTTCTTTCCAAAGTGATCAATTTCCAAATTGCTTAAGGGGTGGTTAGGTAGCAGGGTAATTAGTTTTTTGCATTTGGAGTTTTAAGAAAAAGGCCAAGACCATTTTTATATGGACGTAAGAATAATCCATTTCCTTGAATAGCAACCGATTCCATAGCCTGATTATGACGTTTGTTTTCTTCAAATTGCCTTTTAGCAGCTCGTACATCATTGATGGCTTTTACTACGCCAGCTGTTCCACCTGTCAAAGAACCCACAGCTGATAGACCAGCGAGAATAGGAGCTAGAAGTGGGAGAAAACCACCACTCTTTGGAAGTGGGATTATTCTCGGTGTGGTAATGTCCTGTTTTTTCTTATTTTTTAAGACATTTTTTGCGGCCTTAACAGCAATATTTGCTATAGAGGTTGTACCGCAACAATTGACATTGTTTTTAATAGCATTTCTTGCCTCACTTATAACCTTTTTAAAAATACTTCTTTTGCAAGTCTTTTTGGGTTTAGTTTTGATAGTTTTTCTATTGACAGATCTTGCCTTTTTATTCCCCATACCAAATTTTGTCTTTGCTTTCATCATGTTGGTGACTAAAAGTCCACTTAACTTTTCAGAGACAGAAGAGTCGCTTGCTTTGAATCTTTTCCAAGCCTGTTCTGTTAGAGCTTTGTCGGCAAGGTGTCGATCTGAGAGAGAACTACTTTTAGAATATGCAATATCATGTAGTCGACAAGCCTCATCCAATTGATTAATTCCCTTATCTCCTCTACGTAATCGTTCTTCCAATTTCGTTCCTGGACCACAATAATTATAAGAAGGAATATGTAGTTCGAATGGTAGTTTGTCAATAGCTTTATTTAAAAGACCTTCTCCTTCAAATGATTTTCTTTTTTTATGTTCCTGCTTTTTAGTGTTGTGCTCAATCATATTATAATTAATATACCTTCTTAGTCGAGGGTTGAAACATATATGATTAGAAATATATAAAAACTAGATGTTTTATTTCAAAAGTTGTTAGTCATCATTATGCGGTTCGTTAAGCAGTTTGAAATTATAAAAGTAAAAAATTTTGATTGCAATGTAAAAACTAAAAAGAAGCATGGATCTTTATTTCCAAACAGTATTCGAGGAATTATCGTAGGACCTTCAAACTGTGGGAAAACAAATGTAATGCTTAGCATTCTTCTTGACCCTAATGGATTGAAGTTTGAAAATATTTATATTTATTCTAAATCTTTACATCAGCCAAAATATCAATATCTAAAAACGCTAATAACATCTATCAAAGGAATGGAATACAATGAATTTTCAAACAATTGTGAAATAATGGCACCATCAGAAGCTAAAAGTAATTCAGTTTTCATATTCGATGATGTTGCATGTCAGAAACAAAACAACATAAGAGACTATTTTTGTATGGGACGGCATAACGGGGTTGACAGCTTTTACTTATGTCAGTCATATACTCATATACCAAAACATTTGATCAGAGACAATGCTAACTTTATCATTCTTTTCAAACAAGATGAGTTGAATTTAAAGCATGTTTACAAAGATCATATTAATTCAGACATGACATTTAATCAATTTAAGGAGTTGTGTTCTCACTGCTGGGCTGATAATTTTGGATTCCTGGTTATAGACAAGGAAAGCAGTATTATAAAAGGTCGCTACAAAAATAGTTTCAATAAAATTGCATTGCTATAAATACACTATTATCATTTAAAATCCAAACATTCTGACAACACCACTGTTTGAGACAGTTTGCTTGTTAAAGGCAAATAATATTTTCATAAATCATAAAAATGGATGAAAACATGTTAAAAGATCTAGTGAAAACTAAAAATGTGCTTAAAAATAAATATTTACAACTTAAAACTGGTCAAAATATGAGAGAAACTCAATTGGAAAACACATTCAAACCTATTGTTGAGCCGTTGAAAAAATTGATTGAGAATGAAAGGAAAGACAACTTTCAGCAAGAGAAACTTAAAAATCGTAAACTTCTATTCAAATCGTTTGATGAAAAGAACGAAACAGATCATGAACAAACAAGTCCACTAACACAGGAATTGGAAAGCATAGACGATTCTCTTATTTTCAGCACCCCAAAAAATCTAACAGGTTCTAACAGGATGCCTTTCTTAACAAAAAGTATGAGCGAGCCTGACAAAACATCTTCTTTCACCCAAAAAATATTATCAGAATCGAATCGTGATACAAATTATGGCCCATATTTTGATGTGAACACACAAACTGTTAAAATAGGCAGTTGCAACTTTGAAATGAATGAAAATGATATTATAATTGGTGGTGAAACTTTTAGTCGAACTCCTGGTCTCATTGAGTTGATGTTAAAGAAAAATCCACGTAAGCACAAATATGATGCTAATGACTTAGAAGAATATGGAAAAATTTTACAAAAAACCAACGCACATAGAATAAATCATGACAGTTCTTCACGAATGAAGGGTAACAGAGGTACAAAATATACTCAAATAATTAAAAAACTTGTTGTCGGACTTAAAGCTGAAAGTGAAAAAACCGGAGGATCTTATTCTAATACTACTGAAATGAAATACACAAACAAAAATATGGAATATGTGTTCTGGAATGATCCTAATGAACTTGTCAATAGACTTAGACTTTTAACAGCATCAAAAAATGCTGGTAATAATAACCATCAGAATGAAATCAATTCTATAATTGAAGAACTAAAAGAATCAAATATCATATATTAAGATTAATCTAAACCATAATACTTGCATATACAAGATGAACGTTGACAAGTTCGGTAGGAGCTCCAAGCCTTTTCAAAAAAAAAGCTTAGATGATGTAGGCCCTCAAGCAATCGGATTTAAAATCCTACCATCGGGTGATTTTGATATGGGGCATAGATATTTAAACAACATAGGAAAAAAACCTAGATTTCCACACCAAGCTGTCTGCAGAGGATATGTTGATGATCTAATCAATTTAAAGGAAACAAGCATTATAAACCACATAAATTCTTCTTTAACGGAAGTTTTATCCACTTTTAATAAGGAAATTCAAATGCTAAAAACCCACATAGACTCTTCGATAAAGGAAACGATAAAAAATATGGAACAAGAAAACATGGCATCGCAACCAATTTCTCAAAAACTTAAAGGCTCCATAGAAGAAGAAAAGTATATTGAGGAGAAAATAAGAAACAATATTGAACATATTATGAAGACGATATTTCCTAATGAACCCTTTACGCCCATTAGATGAAAATAAGTATTATTATTTTTATTTATTTTATTTGTATTATTTGTATTAGTTTTATATATCTGTATCTTATACATATGTATGTACTGTACATATAAGTGAAAATGAAGATGAGACTTTCAATTTTCATAAATAAAATAAAATTTGTTAGTTAGCATTCAAAACTTAAACAACAAGGAACTTAAAATGGACTCAGACAAAATAATAAAAGATATTTGTGATTTCTTAAAAAATCATGGAGAAATATTAAATGAACACCATGAAGAGTTTATAAGTTCTATATCTTTTCTTAAACGATTCGAAAACGGATTTTACGTTGACTCAATTCATGGTCACCATTACTCCAATTGTTGTTGGTCATCAAACCAGTGTCAACTCGGACCGGATACATGCGCTTGCTACATGATAGAAAATCGATTAGTTAGAATTAAGAAATTAATGTTATTTTATAAAAATTGGAATAAAGTAAATAAAAAATAATACATACTATATACCTATAAAAGACTTTTTTTTGTTTTGTTGAATTCACTTCTTACAAATATGAGTAAACGACAGGTTGTGGAAGAGTTGCATAAGCCTGCACGTAGAAATTTCAAACGACGTCATGTTATCATTAAAGGTTATGATGATTTATGGCAGGCTGATCTTGTTGAAATGATTCCCTATAGTTCTCAAAACAAGGGGTTTAATTATTTAATGACAGTCATCGATACTTTTTCGAAATTCGCATGGGCCATCCCAATGAAAAACAAAAAAGGAATTACTATTGCAAAAGGAATGGAACAAATATTTATGAATTCTTCTAGAACCCCCAAAAATTTGCAAACGGACGATGGAAAGGAATTTTTCAACAAAACGTTTAATAGCTTAATGAGAAAATATAAAATTAACCATTACTCTACTTTTAGTTCATTAAAGGCTTCTATTGTTGAAAGATTTAATAGAACTTTAAAAGAAAAAATGTGGAAAGAATTTAGTTTCAATGGCAGCTATAAATGGATAAATATTTATAAGAAATTACTACATGATTACAATCATTCTTTTCACAAAACCATTAAATGTTATCCTGCAGATGTAACGAAGAAAAATTCAAAATCTATATTACCACTTTTCAAAAGCAAGAAAAGAGAAATAACTAAACAAAAATTTAAGGTCGGTGATAAAGTAAGAATAAGCAAATATAAACATGTATTTGAAAAGGGATACACCCCGAACTGGACAACTGAGATCTTTAAAATAAAAAAAATCCAAGAAACTAACCCTATAACATATCTTCTTGAAGATTTTGAAGGAAAACCCGTACAAGGCGGTTTCTATGATGCAGAATTAATGAAATCAAAAAGTGAAGATGTATTCTGGTAGAAAAAGTTCTACAAACAAGAGGCAATAAAGTTTTTGTTAAGTGGTTGGGATTTCCAACAGAACATAACTCCTGGATAGATAAAAACGAAATCCTATAAAATATGTATGGAATAAAATGAAAGAAATAAATTTAAAAAATCGAATTGACAGAACTTTCTTTATTCTTTTATTTTTACATGAACAAACACACATTGTTGTTGTTGCTGTTGTTGTTGTTGTTGTTGTTGTTGTTGTTGTTGTTGTTGTTGTTGTTGTTGTTGTTGTTGTTGTTGTTGTTGTTGTTGTTGTTGTTGTTGTTGTTGTTGTTGTTGTTGTTGTTGTTGTTGTTGTTGTTGTTGCTGTTGTTGTCATTTTCCCCTACGTAGATATCAATATTTGATTATTTAGTTCATCAATACAATACCTATCAAATAGGAGGCGACGATCGATCCTTTGCAGTCATAAATTATTTCGTTAATTAGGTCTCGTGACTCACATCGTCAACAATAAAATTTACTAGAAACCACTTTCAATCGTCATCATAATTTGCCCCTTTTTACAAACAATCAAAAATTCCTTTACCTGTATCTTGACCCTTTCCATTTTCCTTTTTTAAACAAATCTAACATAGCAGTTTTATATTCAGAATCCTCTGTTGGTTTATCCGTCAATAAGAATATTCTTATTTAGGTACATCAATGCAATACCTATCAAAAGACGACACCGTGTGTCGCATCGTTACAAACAACCATAAACAACATCGTACATTGGGTTTTGTGACTTACATATAAAATCATTTATTTATACAAGACACGATTCCATCTCTTACATTGACCTTTTTTCAAATTTCAAATATTCAAATTCTCAACTGTGTAACGCTCGCTCCACTACTGCACCTATTCATTTATTTATACAAGACACGATCCCATCTCTTACATTGACCTTTTCTCAAATTTCAAATATTCAAATTCTCAACGGTGTAACGCTCGCTCTTTACCTGTATCTTGACCCTTTCCGCTTTTCTTGAATTATTTATACAAGACACGATCCCATCTCTTACATTGACCTTTTTTCAAATTTCAAATATTCAAATTCTCAACTTTGTAACGGTCGCTCCACTAGTGCACCTATTCCTACTGATGACAATCCGTAATGGACCTTATACCTTTGTATATATAATCTATAGTACTCTCATGGAACACGAATTTTTAGTTCATTGACGTCCGACTGGCGGCGCTAGGAGTACTGAAAATTTGTTGTGCAGATTTTAGAAATTAAAAGAAAAAAGAGTTGAGGAAAAGAGGGTTTTATTATTTTCTCTCTTGTTAGAAATGAAGAGAGTAAGTGAGGCAACAAAATAATACATTTGCTTATGTTTTTTTTGTGTGTTGTCATGGAGATATTCCTATGTATTGAACTATGTAGGTTTTGTTTTTGTTGCATTTGATTTCAAATTTTCAAATTTATAAAATCTAAAATAATTCAAATTTCTTTTCACAATAAATACCTACACTGTTGTCATATTTTGAATATTGTACATAGTTGTGTGGATGTGCATATTTAAAAATTGGCAACAGATTTTTGTAGGTTTTTTTTTGCATTTTTGGAAAGAAATAATACGGTAGGTAGGGAAATTCAATTTTGAGTCAGATATGTATGTAGGGAGGTAGGTACAATTTTTGTTACTCGTAAGTTGTTGGATATTAAGGTACAAATTTGAAAACACTAATTAGATAGTGTTTACAAATTTGTACCTATGCACATGTAGGTATAGGTATAGCTTCATTTTTATCATAGGTTATTCGTATTTGGTATTCTATTGTAAGCATAGTTATAAAGTATATTATAGGTACATAGGTACCTATATAGAAAAAACTGTAGGTCGACTTTTTCTAAAAATTAATTAATTAAATAAATTAAATTTGAAGACAATAGTTTCAACTGTCCTCGAAATATTCGAAGAAAAAAAAAACTTACCAATCGTTAGTTAATTTTTGTTTTGTTGAAAAAAGGTGTCAATTAGATCTTTTTTTAAACTTTAACTAATGTAAGAAACAATTAGTTTGAAGCCAGTATTGAAAAAGTTACACTTTAAACCTTTTTTTACTCAAATTTTGAGTTTAAAATTAAATTTTTCAAAAACTACGCATAGTTTTGACTTGATTTAAAAACTGGCTAATAGAACAGAATGTTGGCTTTAAAAAAATGTATACAACTTAATTGTAAGTATCACCGTTATTTTTTAAATTGCCCCTCCTGCCTAAACGGGGGGAGATAGACCCCCCTCCCATAGTAAAAATGCTTATTTTTAACTGTTCTAAAAAATTCCGTTATAATATCTTGTCGCCTAAGTTATCGTACTCTTGCCCGAAAACGTTATTCTTATTTGCATTAAAGACATTCTGGACCGATAAAAATAACTTATTATTGGAAGTTAATAATTTTAACTAAAATAATAATAAGAATAATAATGCGACCCAAACTGATAACTTTGAATCCCGTCTGTCGATTTGTCTTTCTTAAACCTTTTACAAAATATTCATAACAATATTTTGTGTAAGATAAATAATTTGATAAATAATTTTTAAATTGCTAGCTATTTAAAAGTCCAAAAACCAAGACCCAAATGATATATTGTTTATATTATTTTTATCAGCAAAGAGTAAAAACTAAAAAATATGGGTTAAATATGGGTTAGTCTAAAACAGTTGAGGGTACCGACTCTGGAACAGGCAACATAAATTTGGTCATGGATATTGTAATCTTTTGAATTCAAATGGTATATCAGTTGGAATCATAGGGATACGCGGTATCAAACACACTTCTCCTTTTGATTTACTAGTTAAGATTGTAGCTTCAATCAAATTTGGCATTGATTTTGAAATTGCGCAATTGTACAAAAATTGTTCGGTAAAGTGATCAATCCGTTGGTACTGTCGATTGGTATTTTGCCATCACCAATTTCTAACAGTTGTTTTGAAAACTCATGGGTAGTTGCATCATTATGTATGTACATAGGTGAATACGCATATTAATGTTCAGTGTCAATTTTCGTACATATCTCCAAAGAACTGATGACTTCAAACAGGCGTTTATTTCATCAGCAGGAGTTGATCGAAGAATGGCAGGAAATGTTTGACAATGTGTAACGATCAAGAGCAATTTTGAACAATTGAACTAATGCGTTATGCTGATGAAAAAATCTTTGTTGCTCAAGAATAATTTCTCGTTTTGTATTTGAAACTATTGCACAACGTTGATCCAATTCACGATTTTCATCACCAATAAAATAAATTTGCAAAAATTGATGATCAGCGTTGGGGTAACCAGCTTGATGATAAATCTGGCCCTGAATCTGTAACATGTATGCAATTTTAGGTAGATGTTGAATCAGAATTTTTAAGACTTTATGATTCAGATTGATATAAACATGGGACAATCTTGTTGAGGTATTCACCTTAAAAGTCGGCATAAAATTATCTCTAATAATTTTAGTAGCACCAAAAGAAGTCATTTGAAATGCCGAATTGTATTGTTGAATATTACTCAAAAACTGCTTCGACGTTTGAGATGTAGGTACCAAAAATAAATGAATACAATGGTTCGGGTGGAGTTTCTAATGTTGACAATCTCACTTTGCCATTAGCACAACACATTCCGGGCGTTTCACCTGGAAAGTTAGCCGCATCACAATGTGGACATATTGCTTCTATCATTCCAATGTATCCGTACATACTATAATCAATCTGGCTATTGTAATTAAAAGCAGCACGCGGCATTTCATCCAAAACAGCACGACGTATTCGTGATCGCCGTGCAAGATTAAGTACAGGTACAGGGTCAACAGATCTATTCTGTGCAGTACGTTCACGCTGCGCTGCATTAGCTTGTGCGCGTTCATATGTAGCCTAAAATCGTCTTAATATTGCCACTTGATTTGCCTACGCGTTCGCCGGCCTATGTTTGGTCGTCTTGCAAACTAAACAACTTAACAATATTTTGGAAAATATAAACACAACAAAGCAATAATTATCGCTGATAAAATGAAATGACATATGATGACATTAAATTTGTTTGACAGAACTAACGTCACTTTTTTTGTCTTCGATTGTTTTGCCAAATTGGCTTTTAAGTATTATTACAAATTGTTTGTATATGGGAGTATAGAAAGATGTTGATTTTACACATTTTCAAGATTTTTTTAAATTTTCTCTACGTACAAACCTTCTCTGGACTTCCACGAATAATTCAAGACCAAAATTAGCCAAATCGGTAAAGGCATTGTTGAGTTATAACATTACAACGAAAAGTGGCATTGATTTTTATATATATAGATATAGATAGATAGATTAAAAGATATGAAAAGTTTATTATGTGTTTCAATTTGCCATTAGTTTGACGAAAGTGTCACTTTTGATGTTTTTGGGACTTTTTTATTCTTGAAATTCGTGTTTAAATCTTAGTTCTAGAGCTTCCAAAGCAAATTCACTTCAAAAAGTAGATTTCTTTCATTTTTAAGATATTAAAAGATTTTGTATTTAATAGGAAATCCATTTTGAAAGAAAAAACACTTTAACAATGTCTTACAATATTTATTTGCTTCAAATCGCTTTTTGATAAATATCGTTAAATTACTAAAAAATCTTTAGATAAAGTCTTTAATTATGCAACTTAACTTAAGATGTGTGAAATCCATTACGGCAATAGGTACTATAAGCTTTGAACTCAAGGGAATTTCTAAGAAAATGAAAAAAATAGCTTCCAGGGGGGTGTCATCACCCCTAAACAACCTCCCTGGATCCGCCATTGACTTTTATTTGTCTTCTTTTCAAATATACTTACATACCTGTATTGATAGCGTATTCTTTTCATTTCAATAATAATAATTCCTACTTTCATTTGACCTAATATACATACATATGTATGCAGATGCATATATACCTAAGAAAAACAAAACATTGTACCTATTTTCTTTTTGTTTTGAAAATAGGTATTTCAACGTATTTTTGTTGTATTCATTGGCAATCGGCAAACCGGCAACAGTTACAAAATTTAAATTTGAATTGGTATTTGGCTTATTGGTATTTGTCTTTATTATTGCTTTATACATAAATAAATAAACAAAAAAATGTCTCTTTATTGTCCCCTCCAACCATAGCTTTTTTTGTTTTCATTCTTCTCTTTTTGTATTGTCAAATTGTCTCTTAATTTCCTCAATTAAAACTCTGCACAAACTTTGCAGATTTAGTTCATTGACGTTAGGCCAGACGTCGCTTCGTTCGTTCCTCTTCATAATATTACTATTCCACTTAATATACAAAGCTTATACATCTAAAAAACTTTAAGTCGTCAGCAAATAGAAGTTGAAAAGAATTTTCGAAAATATCAGGTAAGTCATTGATAAAAATTAGGAAAAGAAGTGGCCCAAGATGGCTACCTTGGGAACACCTGAGGTTACCAAAACTGGACTTGAAACCATATTTTCAATTTTTGTGAAATCTGAAAATTTAAGAGCAACGTTTTCAAATTTAAGTTTTGATACAATGCTTCGTTGCCATATTTTGAATTTTTCCATAGCAAATACATTCGATGTACATAGGTATTTTTTTAAATTTGCATTTTTTATTGTAATGTGGGTAGTGGGTGGGTAGGTATGTAGAGAAGTAAGTATTAAGGAGGGTAGGTTGGTGTGTATTAAGCTGAATTGTAAGGATTTAATTCGTTTCGTAATTGGAGTTAAGCTATGACTCAAGCTAGAATTAAACAATCAACTTAAAGGGTCAACGCTTTGACTCTCTGACGTCATAAAAACATATACATAGATGTTCTGTGTTCAACGCACCGTCAACGTTCACAGCGTCAATGCTTGAAACGTTTTACTATCACACGGTTAGACAAAATAATATTTATTTAAGCCAACGTTATTTTTATTTTTTTCATATTAGGGTGTGAAAGAATGTAAAAATTAGTACAATATTATTGTGTAGTACATAATTATTGTGTAGTTTTTAATTGTAGGTCTACAAATGACGTCATTTTTACATCAAAGAGTCAACGCGTTGACCGTTGACCGTATACGTTAATCTTCTAATAGTAGCTTCAGACTTTTTTTTTTAATATTTTGCAGTGCGAAACAAATGTGTTAAAATGAAAACAATTGAGAATTTATGCATATGTACCTATTTGCAAACATATTTTCCTATATAATTATATCGTTTTGGAAGCAGATAGTTCCAAGGTTTAAATAGGTCCATGAATAAGTAGGATATTATATCTGTTTAGGTTGGCAGGTTGTTGCGTAGATAAAAATGTAAGGCAGTTTCTAGCAAAAAATTAACAGAATTAATTTAAGAACCTACAATCCTCCTCACCCTCATTTTGGTTGTTTCAAAAAACGGACAAATAGCTAAAGATAGTGTAATAGCTTTTTGCGTTCTAAGGAAAAAGGGCATTATATTTGTATATATGTATATCCTTTTTAAGTAAAAAAAATTTAAATTATTGTCTTGACTTAACTTGATTGAAGGAAAAAAATGAAAGTTAAATTCAAAATAAAGATTTTATCCAACATTGAAATAAAATTTTCATTCATTTCAATTTTTTCTTTATTTTAAACTATTGATTTTCACGAGCTTTTCAATATTCGCTTGAACTAAAATGACACTTTTATGTATAAATATGTAAATGGGAATGAAATTTGATCGTTTATACAGCATTTTTAAAATGGTTTTGTATGTTTGTCAGGTGTAATTAATTATTTAAGTAATCATCATTAATCAAAAAATGCCATTCTAATTTTAGGGAATTTAATTTAGATCAATAAACCTTAACATTGAAGAAATGCGCTTCAAATTTTATATTAAAATTAACTTAATTTTTTATATCTTACTAAATCTTTGTCAATTTTAGTTTTTACCTCAATTATTTTGATTTATTTGTATGGTGCTAACATCACATCTACTAAAAAGAGTTTTTAAATAAGTGACCATTAAAGCTGTATGGTAGGTAGGTAGGGTAGGTTGGTGTGTATTAAGCTGAATTGTAAGGATTTAAGTCGTTTCGTAATTGGAGTAAAGCTATGACTCAAGCTAGAATTAAACAATCAACTTAAAGGGTCAACGCTTTGACTCTCTTACGTCATAAAAACATCAAGATGTTCTGTAATTAAATTAACAATTAATTTGTGATGATTTAGCCAGGTTTGTGGTCGGATTAATTAATTATTTAAAAAAAGTTTTTTTCCTTATTGACCGCAAAAATCGTAATAAAAAAATGGTTGCCTGTAAAGTCGGTTTTACGGGCGAAGATTTTACGTGACAACGTCTTTTTCTCGGTAGAATATTTATTGATATGAATATAATTAAATTGCACAATAGGAACAAGGAATTGAATGAAAATAAGAATTGCACAAATTTTTTAAACTAATAATTTACTTAACACTATCAACATTTATCAATAGTATGACATAACCTATAAACTCAGTTTCTCAACTTTTGTGTCAATCTAACAATTAATCAATCAATCATAGTTTACGATAATGAAATATCAGTGTACAATTATTTACCTTTATTGTTGTAGTTGTTGTAAATGACGAATCTAAGCACTCCACATTTTCACTACAGACACAGCTGACGATACTTTAACCACACGTGTGAACTTGTATTATGACGCTTTCTTGTTTTTCCAACGCCAAGAACGTTCGAGAAAGACAAAGACAGAGACACAAGCATGCGCCGATTCAATGCGCCTAATTCTCTAGTGCTGCGCGCGCGGCAGACCGATCATAGTTGAGTGGGAGAGAGACGCAAGGCATTCGGCGGGCCTCTCTCTCGTTCGGTGACTCATCGTTACGTTACCGGGCGTTACACTTTTTCATAAGTGACTCCCTAACAACCTAATTTAAGACGTTGTCACGTCAAAAGGCAAAATTTGTTGTTGCTTTTAAATTTTAATTCTTTTTATTCAATACGAATGCATTTCGGTTCTCAGCTGCGGAACCATCATCAGCGGACGACAGTTAAACAAAAACACAATGAGATTACATAAATTACAATTTACAAAAGCTTGACTTTAAGAAAAAACAAACAAAACAAAGAGTGTGATAAGTACTGTTTTTATCTATTCTCTTTCTTAAGGGTAGGTCTCATGCAGAAGCGAACTCAGAACTCATGTAAATGTATTTGAATGTATTAGTGAAAGAACGTTACTCTCTTCATTATCAAATTCAAAATTTGAATTTCTTATTCAGTGGCGATTCCTGGTCTTCAGTTCTGGGTTGGCTACTTTGATCAAAGCTAAACGTAATAAAAACAAACAATTTTATTTATTTTTTCAATTATTTTTTTTTAGGTAATTAAAAACTTATTTATTTATATAAAAAATCAAGTCGTCGCTCTATTTTCAAAAAATTTTCAAGAACTTGCTCATTTTTCTAGTAACTTGCTTTTAACTTTTCCGCTAATATGATTCGTTTAACAAGCATTCACAACAAGTTAAAAAGGTAGACATTTACCCCCTCTTAGGTCCAGTTTCCGGCCCCTGGGGTGAGGACTTTGGGAATGTTATGCATACCTGGAGGTAACGCTTAGCATATACAAAAATAGCCAAGAGAGCATTATTTCTTGCAAGCAAAATTATTTCATTGACTTGACTATCTATGCCGAATATTCTATGAAACCCAGCAAAGATCAAATGATATTTTCTTATTTTAGAGCAGTAATGTACAATGTAAAAGATTGCATAACCCCAAAGAAAAATACAGCCGTACGCTACTAACACATACCCCACCCGCCCATACACATCATTTTGGATAGATTATTTGTATGAAAATCGCACTGTAGCTATGTACATACCTATGTAGTGTAGGTTATCAAAAGTAAAAAAGAATAATCGAAATTAAAATTATGAAATCTATGCTCGGTAGGTAGGTACCTATATAATTTTTTGTTTGTCAATATAAGAACCCTTATTTTGCTGGACTAAATGGTGTATGTTAAAAAACTTACATGAAACACATTGACACCCATTTTTTTGTAACCATTGAATTATATTTTAAAACACGTTACGTAGGTTTTATCTATACCTTAAAGCTTATTTATTTTAAGAAAATAGTTTTTGATAATAAATTTAAAGGAAAGTTCAAACTGCCACATGAAATCGCCACGCTAATAAGAACTTTTAAATAACGAACTATCTAAAAAATTGAAAAAAAACACTTTTTTTGCCTTTAAAATGCTCACGACTCACGTCGAAAATGTTAATACGTATAATTTAATTTATGATAGTTAAAAGTTTTTTAACTTCCCATAGGAAGTTATTGTAATGAGTCCGATTTGTCAAATTGAAAATTTTGACATTTCTCGACGTTTCAAGGTACCTAGAGTCGAAATAAAAGATTTTTAGAAAGATGTCTGTGCGTGCGTGTGTACGTACATCCGTACGTCCGTACGTTCGCGACGTTTTTTTCGTCGTCCATAGCTCAAGAACCAGAAAAGATATCGACTTCAAATAAATTTTGTTATACAGATAATAAGGCAGAAAGATGCAGAAAGGGCTCTCAAGAAAATTGCGTGGGTGGTTTTTTTACCATAGCAGTTTAAAAAAAAGGTGACAATTTTGGTTAACCCTAAATATCTCATGAACCAATGACGCTAGAGACTTGAATTAAATTTTATATTATATATTGTAACGTGATACAAAACAATTATATTTTTGGAAAAAAATTCAATTAACGGTTTTTTTTTATAAATCAAAAAAACTGAAAAAAAAATTTGTCACTTCGAAAATTTTACGACTAAAATATGATTTCATTTCCAAAACAATTTTGTGCAATGAAGAATAATGTTTTTGATATCTGATAAAATCGAATTGACAGTTTTTTTACAAAAAATAATAACCTAAAAAAAAATAAAAAAAAAATTGGTAAAAATTGAGTTTTGACTCAAATATCTTTTCAAGACTTTGAGATATTGGCTTTAAACTACTTTTATCTTTCAAAAAATGTTGTTTTCAACATTCAGTAAAATTTTGAAAAAAATAGAATTGACAGTTTTTTTACAAAAAATTAAAAACCGAAAAAAAAATTTAACAAAAGTTGGTAAAAATTGATTTTCGACTTAAATATCTTTTCAAAAATTTGAGATTATGGCTTCTAACTAATTTTAACTTATAAGAAATATTGTTTTCAACATTAGGACAAATTTTGAGAAAAATCGAATTGACAGTTTTTTTACAAAAAATAAAAACCTAAACAAAAAAATGAATAAAAGTTGGTAAAAATTGATTTTCTGCTCAAATAGCTTTTCAAAAATTAAAAATATTGGCTTCAAACTTATTTTATTTCACAGAAAATATTGTTTTTTATATTCAGTAATTTTTTTATAAAAATCCAACAGTCCATTTTTTCATAAAAAAAATAAAATCTACAAAAAATAGAACGCAAATTTGGCAAGAATTGATACATTTAGACAAACGTTTAAGCAAGACAAATCGATAGACGGGATGGGAAGTTATCAGTGTGGGTCGCATCCCAGCCTCTTTTTTTTAATTAATTCCGCCACTGAAAAGAAAACTACAATTCAAGTTTCAAGATAAATTCATTCAAACAGAACATTCATTATCTGAAAATTAGGTTTAGGATAAACGACCAAGCAGTAAGCACACACCATCAATTTTTTTCTCGGGTTTTTCTACCCAGGTAGAGAAAACCATATCCCACAGCTACAATCCCAATGCATTTTTTCGCATGTTTTTCTCCACAGGTTCAGACTTGCCAGATTTTTTTATAAGCCTATATCGCATTAAAAAAAAAAGGATATATCGCGCAATTTGGCCTCTGGCAATCTGGCAGCATGCCTAGTGTTCATGATTTTCGCACTGAGACTGTCTCGCTACAAACAACAAACGACCAAGCAGAAACACACATTTTCTTCTCGCATTTTTCTACTTGTTGCGTTGGCGCTTATTAGTAGCGCCAACTTTTGTGAATATTTTTTCGGTCTGTTCTTAAAGATAGAATGAGATAGCATATCGGCACATCGGGAATAATAGTATAGTTTTGAATGTCATTTGATGGCGACAAATTTTATCGCCAACTCTAGACTGAAATTAAAAGCATTAAAAAGTAACTTTGTATGGGATTAATATAGCACGTACGGGTTGCAGTAAATGGCTCTATTTATATAGGTTTTGCTGGTTTTATAATGATTTAAGCACATTGGGATGTTATGTTTTTTTGTTTTATGTATTCAAGCCTTTATAAAAATAATTTGTTTGTCTATTTAAGCTGAAATTTTAGGGTTGGCGCAGCCAACCTAGCCAACTGAGAGGAATCGCCACTGTTCTTATTACTCTATTTGCCTCTTGATCTTTTTTGTCTCTCAGAGCGAGGGATATATTTCCGCACAAGCACTCAAGCAGCCAATCAAAGAAATAAGAAATAGATATACACATTCACACAACAAGATATATGGATGAACAACGTTGCATCACAGATAAGAAACTATACAGATGTCTCATCCCCATAGAAGAAAATGTCCCATATTTTTTTCACTACTCCTTGGCTATTAACTGACAAAAAGCTTTTTGTCAGTTGATCTTCAAGCACAAAAAGCTGTTTTTGATTGCACATATTGGCTTGCCAGTATGCCTGTTCAAAGCTATGTGTATAACCTTTGTATATATAATCTATAGTAGTCTTATGGAACACGAATTTTTAGTTCATTGACGACAGACAGGCGGCGCTCGGAGTACTGAAAATTTGTTGTGCAGATTTTAGAAATTAAAAGAAAAAAGAGTTGAGGAAAAGAGGGTTTTATTATTTTCTCTCTTGTTAGAAATGAAGAGAGTAAGTGAGGCAACAAAATAATACAGTTGCTTATGTTTTTTTTGTGTGTTGCCATGGAGATATTCCTATGTATTGAACTATGTAGGTTTTGTTTTTGTTGCATTTGATTTCAAATTTATAAAATCTAAAATAATTGAAATTTCTTTTCACAATGAATACACTGTTGTCATATTTTGAATATTGTACATAGTTGTGTGGATGTGCATATTTAAAAATTGGCAACAGATTTTTGTAGGTTTTTTTTTGCATTTTTTGGAAAGAAATAATACGGTAGGTAGGGAAATTCAATTTTGAGTCAGATATGTATGTAGGGAGGTAGGTACAATTATTGTTACTCGTAAGTTGTTGGATATGTATTTAGGTACAAATTTCAAAACACTAATTAGATAGTGTTTACAAATTTGTACCTATGCACATGTAGGTATAGGTATAGCTTCATTTTTATCATAGGTTATTCGTATTTGGTATTCTATTGTAAGCATAGTTATAAAGTATGATAGGTAGGTACAGATATATAGAAAAAACAGTAGGTTGACTTTTTCTAAAAATTTTAACAAATGTTATCAACAGTACCTATCTTGTATTAAATAAATTAAATTTGAAGGCAATAGCTTTGTATATAGAGTGGATTATATTATATTATATATACAAAGGCAATAGTTTCAACTGTCCTCGAAATATTCGAGTAAAAAGTCATTACTAACCAATTGTTAGTTGTTGTTTTTTAGTTTTGTTGAAAAAAGTGTCAATTGGATTTTTTTTAAATTTTATCTGATGTTAGAAGCAATTAGTTTCATTTTTGAAAATCAATCAATTTTTACCAATTTTCGTCAATGTTATTTTTATTTCTTCAAAAATGCATAATATTCTCCCTTCTTGTCTGTCGATTTGTCTTGCTTAAAACTTTAACAAAACATTCATAACAATATTTTTGTGTGAGATAAATAATTTGAAGGGTATATCTTTCTTTGTTATCCTAAAACTTGAGTCAACAACTATTTCTTATCAGTTTTTTGTTGTTTTTGTAGGTTGTTTTGTGTTTTCTTAAAAACTTGTCAGTTGATTTTTTTAAAATATTAACTTAAAATTTATGTGTACCTAAATTAAAGAAAACCAACTTTAAAAATTGACCTTACTTTACAAAAGTAAGTAAGTACACACAGACATCTCATCATGTATTTAATTTGGACAAATAATCCAAGGTTACCTACTTACTTTGATTTTTTATATACATATGTACATATGTATGTGGCTTCGTTAATTAAATACATAGTGCGATTCGCATTACTTATCTTGGGTGTGCAAATTGAAAAGTAAAATTTCATGCTTTCATGGTTATTTAAAATGCAATTTCATGTGAATCCATTTAATACCTAATATCAAATCATTATTTTTTAATTAAAATTCACATGAAATTCAACTTCACATAATTTCCTTAAAATTCCTATTAAGGGGGTATTCTAGTGTAGAGACATGAATTTCGCCCGGTTTTTGAAGCGTTGTATAAAGGAAACAAAAAATATTTTTAGTATCAATTTTTTTATCATTTGTTTATTGATTTGTTGTTCATACAGACAAAAATAAATAAAAAATAAAAAAATTAAAATTAACAAAGTTACAAGCAGTCAAAGTGGGAGGTCTAAAAGAGGGTGTCCTGGCGTGCATTCTACCAACCCTCTTGGTGATCTGAAAAACAAAAACCAGACGGATTCTTAATTATTATAGATGTCGCTATTGTTTCACCCTTGGATAAGTTAAAAAAAAAAAATTTTAACAAAATGGCAGCAGTTTGAAAAAAAAATGTTCTTGTTGCATATTTTTCAACAATTCTGAATTTTTTAAAAATACTAAATGAGAAGTTATATTTTTGGACAAGGACCACACGATAAAGAGATGTATAAAGAACATCCTCTCCAAATTTGAAGTAAATCGGTGTATTAGAACTCGATATATCTTTACCGTTAGCTCGAAAAAAGTAGTTTCGAGAAAAAACGCGTTCAAAGTTTTGAGACAAGTTTTCGACAATTTTACTTATAGAATGATACAGAAAACGTACATATTTTTAGTCAGCGATTCCTGCTCCATATAAAAATCCTTCCTCTACTCAGTATAAAGGTTGCCACAAAAGTAACTTAAAATGAAACTAAAAGGACAAAACAGTTTCTATGACCTTCAAAACTAGTTTCTATGACCTTCAATTAACTTGTGAAATAATAGGAATATTAAAAAATCCTTTTAAACGCATATTCTTGAATGTCTAAACTTTGGAAATATGAAAAAAAAATTTTTGATTTTTTCAAAATTCTACACTAGAATACCCCCTTAATAAATATACCTATTCCATACATCTTAAGGGATACTTACTTTACCGACGGACAATAGCCATAGTGTTATTTGTCTTCTTTTTTAAATATATGTACCTAACAACATAATATTGATAGCGTTTTTTTATTTTTATTAATAATACTTACTTTCATTTTATCAAATACAGGAAATTACCTATGAAAAACAAAAAAGAAAAACAAAAACATTGCACCTACTACCCTTTTTGTTTTGAAAATAGGTATTTTAACGTATTTTTGTACTATTCATTGGCAATTGGCTAACCGGCAACAGTACACAATTTAAATTTGAATTGGTATTTGGCTTATTGGTATTTGTCTTTATTATTGCTTTATATGTACATAAATAAATAAACAAACAAATTTCTCTTTATTGTCTCAATATTGATTACATTCTTCTCTTTTATTTTATAACCCTTTTTTGTATTTTTAAATTGTCTCTTAATTTCTCCAATTCAAATTCTGCACAATTTTTGCAGATTTACTTCATTGACGTTAGCCCAGACGTCGCTGCGTTCGTTCCTCTTCATGATTGTACTATTCCACTTCATATACAAAGGCATAGAGGAAATATATTATCTAGAGTCCCGACTGGTACCCGTCTTGCCTGAAACACCCTCAAATTTTGTTTGAGGTAACTCTCTTAAAAGCCCGTAACAACTACATAGAATCTGCATTTTCCCATTAGAAATGCACGGGACAACTAACACATGCTTATGCTAATGGGCAAAATTCGCTCAATTTAGTTTGTAGGCCGAAAGAGAGCAAACCCATTAAGTCGCGACTCTAGATAATATATTTCCTCTATGTACAAAGGTATAACCTTTGTATATATAATCTATAGTACTCTTATGGAACACGAATTTTTAGTTCATTGACGTGAGACTGGCGGCGCTAGGAGTACTGAAAATTTGTTGTGCAGATTTTAGAAATTAAAAGAAAAAAGAGTTGAGGAAAAGAGGGTTTTATTATTTTCTCTCTTGTTAGAAATGAAGAGAGTAAGTGAGGCAACAAAATAATACAGTTGCTTATGTTTTTTTTTTGTGTGTTGTCATGGAGATATTCCTATGTATTGAACTATGTAGGTTTTGTTTTTGTTGCATTTGATTTCAAATTTTCAAATTTATAAAATCTAAAATAATTCAAATTTCTTTTCACAATAAATACCCTGTTGTCATATTTTGAATATTGTACATAGTTGTGTGGATGTGCATATTTAAAAATTGGCAACAGATTTTTGTAGGTTTTTTTTTGCATTTTTTGGAAAGAAATAATACGGTAGGTAGGGAAATTCAATTTTGAGTCAGATATGTATGTAGGGAAACACTAATTAGATAGTGTTTACAAATTTGTACCTATGCACATGTAGGTATAGGTATAGATTCATTTTTATCATAGGTTATTCGTATTTGGTATTCTATTGTAAGCATAGTTATAAAGTATATTATAGGTACATAGGTATATAGAAAAACTGTAGGTCGAATTTTCTAAAAACTAATTAATTAAATAAATTAAATTTGAAGACAATAGTTTCAACTGTCCTCGAAATATTCGAAGCAAAAAAAAAACTTACCAATCGTTAGTTAATTTTTGTTTTGTTGAAAAAAGGTGTCAATTAGATCTTTTTTTAAACTTTACCTAATGTAAGAAACAATTAGTTTGAAGCCAGTATCCTCATTTTGGCCAAGATATTCGAGTCGAAGTCAATTTAATTTTCCAAAATTTGATCCATGTGTCGAAAACGTTATTCTTATTTGCATTAAAGACATTCTGGACCGATAAAAATAACTTATTATTGGAAGTTAATAATTTTAACTAAAATAATAATAAGAATAATAATGCGACCCAAACTGATAACTTTAAATCCCGTCTGTCGATTTGTCTTTCTTAAACCTTTTACAAAATATTCATAACAATATTTTGTGTAAGATAAATAATTTGATAAAAAATTTTTAAATTGCTAGCTATTTAAAAGTCCAAATGACCCAAATGATATATTGTTTATATTATATTTATCAGCAAAGAGTAAAAATTAAAAAATATGGGTTAAATATGGGTTAGTCTAAAACAGTTGGGGGTACCGACTCTGGAACAGGTAACATAAAGTTGGTCATGGATATTGTAATCTTTTGAATTCAAATGGTATATCAGTTGGAATCATAGGGATACGCGGTATCAAACAAACTTCTCCTTTTGATTTACCAGTTAAGATTATAGCTTCAATCAAATTTGGCAATAACTAAATGCTTCTATTGCACTCATTGTGCACTCATCCCATAAAATAATTGACGTTAATCGCTCGAAATATTGCAAGTTGGAGTTTCAATCACCTGTACATTCAATGGCAATTTTAATGCAGAGTGTGCGGTCCGACCTTCTTCTAATAATGTAGCAGCAATTCAAGAAGGTGCAAGTGCCAATGCAATTTTCTGTTCCGATCGAATAGTCGCTAAAATCAATGATACAACGAAAGTTTTGCCTGAACCACCAGGTGCATCCAAGAAATATAATCCACCTGCATTATTGGAAACGGCTTGTGTCATATACATGTTTTTGTTGAATATTCAATTTGGTGCTATTACAATTTTGTGATTATCAGATGGCATACGATCAAGAGCAATTTTGAACAATTGAACTTATGCGTTATGCTGATGAAAAAACCTTTGTAGCTCACGAATAATTTCTCGTCTTATATTTGAAACTACGCACAACGTTGATCCAATTCACGATTTTCATCACCAATAAAATAAATTTGCAAAAATTGATGATCAGGGGTATGGCAATAACGAACCAGATTGATGATAATTCTGGCCCTGAATCTGTAACATGTATGCAATTTTAGGTAGATGTTGAATCAGAATTTTTAAGACTTTATGATTCAGATTGATATATAAACATGGGACAATCCTGTTGAGGTATTTACCTAAAAAGTCGGCATAAAATTATGTTTGGTCGTCTTGCCCACTAAACAACTTAACAATATTTTAGAAAATATAAACACAAAGCAATAACTCAACAATATTTTGGAAAATATAAACACAACAAAGCAATAATTATCGCTGATAAAATGAAATGACATATGATGACATTAAATTTGTTTGACAGAACTAACGTCACTTTTTTTGTCTTCGATTGTTTTGCCAAATTGGCTTTTAAGTATTATTACAAATTGTTTGTATATGGGAGTATAGAAAGATGTTGATTTTACACTTTTTCAAGATTTTTTTAAATTTTCTCTACGTACAAACCTTCTCTGGACTTCCACGAATAATTCAAGACCAAAATTAGCCAAATCGGTAAAGGCATTGTTGAGTTATAACATTACAACGAAAATTGGCATTGATTTTTATATATGTATATAGATATAGATAGATAGATTAAAAGATATGAAAAATTTATTACGTGTTTCAATTTGCCATTAGTTTGACGAAAGTGTCACTTTTGATGTTTTTGGGACTTTTTTCTTAGTTCTAGAGCTTCCAAAGCAAATTCACTTCAAAAAGTAGATTTCTTTCATTTTTAAGATATTAAAAGATTTTGTATTTAATAGGAAATCCATTTTGAAAGAAAAAACACTTTAAGAATGTCTTACAATATTTATTTGCTTCAAATCGCTTTTTGGTAAATATCGTTAAATTACTAAAAAATCTTTAGATAAAGTCTTTAATTATGCAACTTAACTTAAGAGGTGTGAAATCCATTACGGCAATAGGTAGGTACTATAAGTTTTGAACTCAAGGGAATTTCTAAGAAAATGAAAAAAATAGCTTCCAGGGGGTGTCATCACCCCTAAACAACCCCCCTGGATCCGCCATTGACTTTTATTTGTCTTTTTTTCAAATATACTTACATACCTGTATTGATAGCGTATTCTTTTCATTTCAATAATAATAATTCCTACTTTCATTTGACCTAATATACATATGCATATATACCTAAGAAAAACAAAACATTGTACCTATTTTCTTTTTGTTTTGAAAATGGGTATTTCAACGTATTTTTGTTGTATTCATTGGCAATCGGCTAACCGGCAACAGTTACAAAATTTAAATTTGAATTGGTATTTGGCTTATTGGTATTTGTCTTTATTATTGCTTTACATAAATAAATAAACAAAAAAATGTCTCTTTATTGTCCCCTCCAACCATAGATTCTTTTGTTTTCATTCTTCTCTTTTTGTATTGTCAAATTGTCTCTTAATTTCCTCAATTAAAATTCTGCACAAACTTTGCAGATTTAGTTCATTGACGTTAGGCCAGACGTCGCTTCGTTCGTTCCTCTTCATAATATTACCTTTGTATATGAAGTGGAATAGTAATATTATGAAGAGGAACGAACGAAGCGACGTCTGGCCTAACGTCAATGAACTAAATCTGCAAAGTTTGTGCAGAATTTTAATTGAGGAAATTAAGAGACAATTTGACAATACAAAAAGAGAAGAATGAAAACAAAAGTAGCTATGGTTGGAGGGGACAATAAAGAGACATTTTTTTGTTTATTTATTTATGTATAAAGCAATAATAAAGACAAATAGGTACCAATAAGCCAAATACCAATTCAA
Source organism: Eupeodes latifasciatus (assembly GCA_920104205.1). Classification (NCBI taxonomy): domain Eukaryota; kingdom Metazoa; phylum Arthropoda; class Insecta; order Diptera; family Syrphidae; genus Eupeodes; species Eupeodes latifasciatus. The sequence goes on along the minus strand of OV049927.1, from coordinate 42,141,952 downwards.
ATTTAAATTTTGAACTGTTGCCGTTTAGCCGATTGCCTATTTTCAAAACAAATAGGTAGTAGGTGCAATATTTTTGTTTTTCTTTTTTGTTTTTTCATAGGTAGATTATATATACAAAGGTGTAATATTTTGTTTTCAAAGTGATGTTTATGTAGAAATTATAAAGCGCGGGAAATATAAAATGTCTAGGTATGAGAATTGATATTTGTTTTGGAATTGTATTTATAAAAAATTATAAAATGAACGACTGTGTCGCGTTTACTTATGTATATACATTCGAATAAATGAAGGTATTGACTTCAAAATCATTTCATAATGTTTTTGACATCTCATAAAACTTTGAGAAAAATCGAATTGACAGTTTTTTTTACAAAAAAATTAAAAACCTAAAAAATAATTTAACAACAGTTGGTAAAAATTGATTTTCGACTCAAAAATCTTTTCAAAAATTTAAGACATTGGCTTCCATCTAATTTTATCTCATAAGAAATATTGTTTTTTTTTAAAAACCTAAAAAAATTTTAACAAAAGTTATTAAAAACTGTTTTTCGACGTAAATATCTTTTCAAAACTTTGAGAAATTGGCTTGAAACTAATTTTATCTCATAAGAAATATTGTTTTCAACATTCGATAAAATTTTGTCAAAGTAAAAACCTAAAAAAAATTAATACTAAAACTTGGTAAAAATTTACTTTCGACTCAAATAGCTTTTCAAAAATTACAAATATTGGCTTCAAACTTATTTTATTTCACAGAAAATATTGTTTTCGATATTCAGTAATTTTTTTATAAAAATCCAACAGTCCGTTTTTTTCATAAAAAAAATAAAATCTTCAGAAAATAGTACGCAAATTTGGTAAAAATTTATACATATAGACAAACTTTTAAGCAAGATAAATCTGGAAAGTTATCAGTGTGGGTCGCATCCCAGCCTCTTTTTTAATTAATAAAATTTTTAGAAAAAGTCAACCTACAGTTTTTTCTATAGGTATATCTGTACCTACCTATCATACTTTATAACTATGCTTACAATAGAATACCAAATACGAATAACCTATGATAAAAATGAAGCTATACCTATACCTACATGTGCATAGGTACAAATTTGTAAACACTATCTAATTAGTGTTTTCAAATTTGTACCTAAATACATATCCAACAACTTACGAGTAACAAAAATTGTACCTACCTCCCTACATACATATGTACATAACTGACTCAAAATTGAATTTTCCTACCAACCGTATTGTTTTTTTCCAAAAAATGAAAAAAAAACAACAAAGATCTGTTGCCAATTTTTAAATATGCACATCCACACAACTATGTACAATACTCAAAATATGACAACAGTGTAGGTATTTATTGTGAAAAGAAATTTGAATTATTTTAGATTTTATAAATTTGAAAATTTGAAATCAAATGCAACAAAAACAAAACCTACATAGTTCAATACATAGGAATATCTCCATGACAACACACAAAAAAAAACATAAGCAACTGTATTATTTTGTTGCCTCACTTACTCTCTTCATTTCTAACAAGAGAGAAAATAATAAAACCCTCTTTTCCTCAACTCTTTTTTCTTTTAATTTCTAAAATCTGCACAACAAATTTTCAGTACTCCTAGCGCCGCCAGTCTCACGTCAATGAACTAAAAATTCGTGTTCCATAAGAGTACTATAGATTATATATACAAAGGTAGAATCTTTGTATATAGAGTGGAATAGTACAATCATGAAGAGGAACGAACGAAGCGACGTCTGGCCTAACGTCAATGAACTAAATCTGCAAAGTTTGTGCAGAATTTTAATTGAGGAAATTAAGAGACAATTTGACAATACAAAAAGAGAAGAATGAAAACAAAAGTAGCCATGGTTGGAGGGGACAATAAAGAGACATTTTTTTGTTTATTTATTTATGTATAAAGCAATAATAAAGACAAATAGGTACCAATAAGCCAAATACCAATTCAAATTTAAATTTTGAACTGTTGCCGTTTAGCCGATTGCCTATTTTCAAAACAAATAGGTAGTAGGTGCAATATTTTTGTTTTTCTTTTTTGTTTTTTCATAGGTAGATTATATATACAAAGGTGTAATATTTTGTTTTCAAAGTGATATTTATGTAGAAATTATAAAGCGCGGGAAATATAAAATGTCTAGGTATGAGAATTGATATTTGTTTTGGAATTGTATTTATAAAAAATTATAAAATGAACGACTGTGTCGCGTTTACTTATGTATATACATTCGAATAAATGAAGGTATTGACTTCAAAATCATTTCATAATGTTTTTGACATCTCATAAAACTTTGAGAAAAATCGAATTGACAGTTTTTTTTTACAAAAAAATTAAAAACCTAAAAAATAATTTAACAACAGTTGGTAAAAATTGATTTTCGACTCAAAAATCTTTTCAAAAATTTAAGACATTGGCTTCCATCTAATTTTATCTCATAAGAAATATTGTTTTTTTTTAAAAACCTAAAAAAATTTTAACAAAAGTTATTAAAAACTGTTTTTCGACGTAAATATCTTTTCAAAACTTTGAGAAATTGGCTTGAAACTAATTTTATCTCATAAGAAATATTGTTTTCAACATTCGATAAAATTTTGACAAAGTAAAAACCTAAAAAAAATTAATACTAAAACTTGGTAAAAATTTACTTTCGACTCAAATAGCTTTTCAAAAATTACAAATATTGGCTTCAAACTTATTTTATTTCACAGAAAATATTGTTTTCGATATTCAGTAATTTTTTTATAAAAATCCAACAGTCCGTTTTTTTCATAAAAAAAATAAAATCTTCAGAAAATAGTACGCAAATTTGGTAAAAATTTATACATATAGACAAACTTTTAAGCAAGATAAATCTGGAAAGTTATCAGTGTGGGTCGCATCCCAGCCTCTTTTTTAATTAATAAAATTTTTAGAAAAAGTCAACCTACAGTTTTTTCTATAGGTATATCTGTACCTACCTATCATACTTTATAACTATGCTTACAATAGAATACCAAATACGAATAACCTATGATAAAAATGAAGCTATACCTATACCTACATGTGCATAGGTACAAATTTGTAAACACTATCTAATTAGTGTTTTCAAATTTGTACCTAAATACATATCCAACAACTTACGAGTAACAAAAATTGTACCTACCTCCCTACATACATATGTACATAACTGACTCAAAATTGAATTTTCCTACCAACCGTATTGTTTTTTTCCAAAAAATGAAAAAAAAACAACAAAGATCTGTTGCCAATTTTTAAATATGCACATCCACACAACTATGTACAATACTCAAAATATGACAACAGTGTAGGTATTTATTGTGAAAAGAAATTTGAATTATTTTAGATTTTATAAATTTGAAAATTTGAAATCAAATGCAACAAAAACAAAACCTACATAGTTCAATACATAGGAATATCTCCATGACAACACACAAAAAAAAACATAAGCAACTGTATTATTTTGTTGCCTCACTTACTCTCTTCATTTCTAACAAGAGAGAAAATAATAAAACCCTCTTTTCCTCAACTCTTTTTTCTTTTAATTTCTAAAATCTGCACAACAAATTTTCAGTACTCCTAGCGCCGCCAGTCTCACGTCAATGAACTAAAAATTCGTGTTCCATAAGAGTACTATAGATTATATATACAAAGGTAGAATCTTTGTATATAGAGTGGAATAGTACAATCATGAAGAGGAACGAACGAAGCGACGTCTGGCCTAACGTCAATGAACTAAATCTGCAAAGTTTGTGCAGAATTTTAATTGAGGAAATTAAGAGACAATTTGACAATACAAAAAGAGAAGAATGAAAACAAAAGTAGCCATGGTTGGAGGGGACAATAAAGAGACATTTTTTTGTTTATTTATTTATGTATAAAGCAATAATAAAGACAAATAGGTACCAATAAGCCAAATACCAATTCAAATTTAAATTTTGAACTGTTGCCGTTTAGCCGATTGCCTATTTTCAAAACAAATAGGTAGTAGGTGCAATATTTTTGTTTTTCTTTTTTGTTTTTTCATAGGTAGATTATATATACAAAGGTGTAATATTTTGTTTTCAAAGTGATATTTATGTAGAAATTATAAAGCGCGGGAAATATAAAATGTCTAGGTATGAGAATTGATATTTGTTTTGGAATTGTATTTATAAAAAATTATAAAATGAACGACTGTGTCGCGTTTACTTATGTATATACATTCGAATAAATGAAGGTATTGACTTCAAAATCATTTCATAATGTTTTTGACATCTCATAAAACTTTGAGAAAAATCGAATTGACAGTTTTTTTTACAAAAAAATTAAAAACCTAAAAAATAATTTAACAACAGTTGGTAAAAATTGATTTTCGACTCAAAAATCTTTTCAAAAATTTAAGACATTGGCTTCCATCTAATTTTATCTCATAAGAAATATTGTTTTTTTTTAAAAACCTAAAAAAATTTTAACAAAAGTTATTAAAAACTGTTTTTCGACGTAAATATCTTTTCAAAACTTTGAGAAATTGGCTTGAAACTAATTTTATCTCATAAGAAATATTGTTTTCAACATTCGATAAAATTTTGACAAAGTAAAAACCTAAAAAAAATTAATACTAAAACTTGGTAAAAATTTACTTTCGACTCAAATAGCTTTTCAAAAATTACAAATATTGGCTTCAAACTTATTTTATTTCACAGAAAATATTGTTTTCGATATTCAGTAATTTTTTTATAAAAATCCAACAGTCCGTTTTTTTCATAAAAAAAATAAAATCTTCAGAAAATAGTACGCAAATTTGGTAAAAATTTATACATATAGACAAACTTTTAAGCAAGATAAATCTGGAAAGTTATCAGTGTGGGTCGCATCCCAGCCTCTTTTTTAATTAATAAAATTTTTAGAAAAAGTCAACCTACAGTTTTTTCTATAGGTATATCTGTACCTACCTATCATACTTTATAACTATGCTTACAATAGAATACCAAATACGAATAACCTATGATAAAAATGAAGCTATACCTATACCTACATGTGCATAGGTACAAATTTGTAAACACTATCTAATTAGTGTTTTCAAATTTGTACCTAAATACATATCCAACAACTTACGAGTAACAAAAATTGTACCTACCTCCCTACATACATATGTACATAACTGACTCAAAATTGAATTTTCCTACCAACCGTATTGTTTTTTTCCAAAAAATGAAAAAAAAACAACAAAGATCTGTTGCCAATTTTTAAATATGCACATCCACACAACTATGTACAATATTCAAAATATGACAACAGTGTAGGTATTTATTGTGAAAAGAAATTTGAATTATTTTAGATTTTATAAATTTGAAAATTTGAAATCAAATGCAACAAAAACAAAACCTACATAGTTCAATACATAGGAATATCTCCATGACAACACACAAAAAAAAACATAAGCAACTGTATTATTTTGTTGCCTCACTTACTCTCTTCATTTCTAACAAGAGAGAAAATAATAAAACCCTCTTTTCCTCAACTCTTTTTTCTTTTAATTTCTAAAATCTGCACAACAAATTTTCAGTACTCCTAGCGCCGCCAGTCTCACGTCAATGAACTAAAAATTCGTGTTCCATAAGAGTACTATAGATTATATATACAAAGGTATAACCTTTGTATATGAAGTGGAATAGTAATATTATGAAGAGGAACGAACGAAGCGACGTCTGGCCTAACGTCAATGAACTAAATCTGCAAAGTTTGTGCAGAATTTTAATTGAGGAAATTAAGAGACAATTTGACAATACAAAAAGAGAAGAATGAAAACAAAAGAATCTATGGTTGGAGGGGACAATAAAGAGACATTTTTTTGTTTATTTATTTATGTAAAGCAATAATAAAGACAAATACCAATAAGCCAAATACCAATTCAAATTTAAATTTTGTAACTGTTGCCGGTTAGCCGATTGCCAATGAATACAACAAAAATACGTTGAAATACCCATTTTCAAAACAAAAAGAAAATAGGTACAATGTTTTGTTTTTCTTAGGTATATATGCATATGTATATTAGGTCAAATGAAAGTAGGAATTATTATTATTGAAATGAAAAGAATACGCTATCAATACAGGTATGTAAGTATATTTGAAAAAAAGACAAATAAAAGTCAATGGCGGATCCAGGGGGGTTGTTTAGGGGTGATGACACCCCCTGGAAGCTATTTTTTTCATTTTCTTAGAAATTCCCTTGAGTTCAAAACTTATAGTACCTACCTATTGCCGTAATGGATTTCACACCTCTTAAGTTAAGTTGCATAATTAAAGACTTTATCTAAAGATTTTTTAGTAATTTAACGATATTTACCAAAAAGCGATTTGAAGCAAATAAATATTGTAAGACATTCTTAAAGTGTTTTTTCTTTCAAAATGGATTTCCTATTAAATACAAAATCTTTTAATATCTTAAAAATGAAAGAAATCTACTTTTTGAAGTGAATTTGCTTTGGAAGCTCTAGAACTAAGAAAAAAGTCCCAAAAACATCAAAAGTGACACTTTCGTCAAACTAATGGCAAATTGAAACACGTAATAAATTTTTCATATCTTTTAATCTATCTATCTATATCTATATACATATATAAAAATCAATGCCAATTTTCGTTGTAATGTTATAACTCAACAATGCCTTTACCGATTTGGCTAATTTTGGTCTTGAATTATTCGTGGAAGTCCAGAGAAGGTTTGTACGTAGAGAAAATTTAAAAAAATCTTGAAAAAGTGTAAAATCAACATCTTTCTATACTCCCATATACAAACAATTTGTAATAATACTTAAAAGCCAATTTGGCAAAACAATCGAAGACAAAAAAAGTGACGTTAGTTCTTTCAAACAAATTTAATGTCATCATATGTCATTTCATTTTATCAGCGATAATTATTGCTTTGTTGTGTTTATATTTTCCAAAATATTGTTGAGTTATTGCTTTGTGTTTATATTTTCTAAAATATTGTTAAGTTGTTTAGTGGGCAAGACGACCAAACATAATTTTATGCCGACTTTTTAGGTAAATACCTCAACAGGATTGTCCCATGTTTATATATCAATCTGAATCATAAAGTCTTAAAAATTCTGATTCAACATCTACCTAAAATTGCATACATGTTACAGATTCAGGGCCAGAATTATCATCAATCTGGTTCGTTATTGCCATACCCCTGATCATCAATTTTTGCAAATTTATTTTATTGGTGATGAAAATCGTGAATTGGATCAACGTTGTGCGTAGTTTCAAATATAAGACGAGAAATTATTCGTGAGCTACAAAGGTTTTTTCATCAGCATAACGCATAAGTTCAATTGTTCAAAATTGCTCTTGATCGTATGCCATCTGATAATCACAAAATTGTAATAGCACCAAATTGAATATTCAACAAAAACATGTATATGACACAAGCCGTTTCCAATAATGCAGGTGGATTATATTTCTTGGATGCACCTGGTGGTTCAGGCAAAACTTTCGTTGTATCATTGATTTTAGCGACTATTCGATCGGAACAGAAAATTGCATTGGCACTTGCACCTTCTTGAATTGCTGCTACATTATTAGAAGAAGGTCGGACCGCACACTCTGCATTAAAATTGCCATTGAATGTACAGGTGATTGAAACTCCAACTTGCAATATTTCGAGCGATTAACGTCAATTATTTTATGGGATGAGTGCACAATGAGTGCAATAGAAGCATTTAGTTATTGCCAAATTTGATTGAAGCTATAATCTTAACTGGTAAATCAAAAGGAGAAGTTTGTTTGATACCGCGTATCCCTATGATTCCAACTGATATACCATTTGAATTCAAAAGATTACAATATCCATGACCAACTTTATGTTACCTGTTCCAGAGTCGGTACCCCCAACTGTTTTAGACTAACCCATATTTAACCCATATTTTTTAATTTTTACTCTTTGCTGATAAATATAATATAAACAATATATCATTTGGGTCATTTGGACTTTTAAATAGCTAGCAATTTAAAAATTTTTTATCAAATTATTTATCTTACACAAAATATTGTTATGAATATTTTGTAAAAGGTTTAAGAAAGACAAATCGACAGACGGGATTTAAAGTTATCAGTTTGGGTCGCATTATTATTCTTATTATTATTTTAGTTAAAATTATTAACTTCCAATAATAAGTTATTTTTATCGGTCCAGAATGTCTTTAATGCAAATAAGAATAACGTTTTCGACACATGGATCAAATTTTGGAAAATTAAATTGACTTCGACTCGAATATCTTGGCCAAAATGAGGATACTGGCTTCAAACTAATTGTTTCTTACATTAGGTAAAGTTTAAAAAAAGATCTAATTGACACCTTTTTTCAACAAAACAAAAATTAACTAACGATTGGTAAGTTTTTTTTTTGCTTCGAATATTTCGAGGACAGTTGAAACTATTGTCTTCAAATTTAATTTATTTAATTAATTAGTTTTTAGAAAATTCGACCTACAGTTTTTCTATATACCTATGTACCTATAATATACTTTATAACTATGCTTACAATAGAATACCAAATACGAATAACCTATGATAAAAATGAATCTATACCTATACCTACATGTGCATAGGTACAAATTTGTAAACACTATCTAATTAGTGTTTCCCTACATACATATCTGACTCAAAATTGAATTTCCCTACCTACCGTATTATTTCTTTCCAAAAAATGCAAAAAAAAACCTACAAAAATCTGTTGCCAATTTTTAAATATGCACATCCACACAACTATGTACAATATTCAAAATATGACAACAGGGTATTTATTGTGAAAAGAAATTTGAATTATTTTAGATTTTATAAATTTGAAAATTTGAAATCAAATGCAACAAAAACAAAACCTACATAGTTCAATACATAGGAATATCTCCATGACAACACACAAAAAAAAAACATAAGCAACTGTATTATTTTGTTGCCTCACTTACTCTCTTCATTTCTAACAAGAGAGAAAATAATAAAACCCTCTTTTCCTCAACTCTTTTTTCTTTTAATTTCTAAAATCTGCACAACAAATTTTCAGTACTCCTAGCGCCGCCAGTCTCACGTCAATGAACTAAAAATTCGTGTTCCATAAGAGTACTATAGATTATATATACAAAGATATTACTATTCCACTTCATATACAAAGGTTATACCTTTGTATATATAATCTATAGTACTCTTATGGAACACGAATTTTTAGTTCATTGACGTGAGACTGGCGGCGCTAGGAGTACTGAAAATTTGTTGTGCAGATTTTAGAAATTAAAAGAAAAAAGAGTTGAGGAAAAGAGGGTTTTATTATTTTCTCTCTTGTTAGAAATGAAGAGAGTAAGTGAGGCAACAAAATAATACAGTTGCTTATGTTTTTTTTTGTGTGTTGTCATGGAGATATTCCTATGTATTGAACTATGTAGGTTTTGTTTTTGTTGCATTTGATTTCAAATTTTCAAATTTATAAAATCTAAAATAATTCAAATTTCTTTTCACAATAAATACCTACACTGTTGTCATATTTTGAATATTGTACATAGTTGTGTGGATGTGCATATTTAAAAATTGGCAACAGATCTTTGTTGTTTTTTTTTCATTTTTTGGAAAAAAACAATACGGTTGGTAGGAAAATTCAATTTTGAGTCAGTTATGTACATATGTATGTAGGGAGGTAGGTACAATTTTTGTTACTCGTAAGTTGTTGGATATGTATTTAGGTACAAATTTGAAAACACTAATTAGATAGTGTTTACAAATTTGTACCTATGCACATGTAGGTATAGGTATAGCTTCATTTTTATCATAGGTTATTCGTATTTGGTATTCTATTGTAAGCATAGTTATAAAGTATGATAGGTAGGTACAGATATACCTATAGAAAAAACTGTAGGTTGACTTTTTCTAAAAATTTTATTAATTAAAAAAGAGGCTGGGATGCGACCCACACTGATAACTTTCCAGATTTATCTTGCTTAAAAGTTTGTCTATATGTATAAATTTTTACCAAATTTGCGTACTATTTTCTGAAGATTTTATTTTTTTTATGAAAAAAACGGACTGTTGGATTTTTATAAAAAAATTACTGAATATCGAAAACAATATTTTCTGTGAAATAAAATAAGTTTGAAGCCAATATTTGTAATTTTTGAAAAGCTATTTGAGTCGAAAGTAAATTTTTACCAAGTTTTAGTATTAATTTTTTTTAGGTTTTTACTTTGTCAAAATTTTATCGAATGTTGAAAACAATATTTCTTATGAGATAAAATTAGTTTCAAGCCAATTTCTCAAAGTTTTGAAAAGATATTTACGTCGAAAAACAGTTTTTAATAACTTTTGTTAAAATTTTTTTAGGTTTTTAAAAAAAAACAATATTTCTTATGAGATAAAATTAGATGGAAGCCAATGTCTTAAATTTTTGAAAAGATTTTTGAGTCGAAAATCAATTTTTACCAACTGTTGTTAAATTATTTTTTAGGTTTTTAATTTTTTTGTAAAAAAAACTGTCAATTCGATTTTTCTCAAAGTTTTATGAGATGTCAAAAACATTATGAAATGATTTTGAAGTCAATACCTTCATTTATTCGAATGTATATACATAAGTAAACGCGACACAGTCGTTCATTTTATAATTTTTTATAAATACAATTCCAAAACAAATATCAATTCTCATACCTAGACATTTTATATTTCCCGCGCTTTATAATTTCTACATAAATATCACTTTGAAAACAAAATATTACACCTTTGTATATATAATCTACCTATGAAAAAACAAAAAAGAAAAACAAAAATATTGCACCTACTACCTATTTGTTTTGAAAATAGGCAATCGGCTAAACGGCAACAGTTCAAAATTTAAATTTGAATTGGTATTTGGCTTATTGGTACCTATTTGTCTTTATTATTGCTTTATACATAAATAAATAAACAAAAAAATGTCTCTTTATTGTCCCCTCCAACCATGGCTACTTTTGTTTTCATTCTTCTCTTTTTGTATTGTCAAATTGTCTCTTAATTTCCTCAATTAAAATTCTGCACAAACTTTGCAGATTTAGTTCATTGACGTTAGGCCAGACGTCGCTTCGTTCGTTCCTCTTCATGATTGTACTATTCCACTCTATATACAAAGATTCTACCTTTGTATATATAATCTATAGTACTCTTATGGAACACGAATTTTTAGTTCATTGACGTGAGACTGGCGGCGCTAGGAGTACTGAAAATTTGTTGTGCAGATTTTAGAAATTAAAAGAAAAAAGAGTTGAGGAAAAGAGGGTTTTATTATTTTCTCTCTTGTTAGAAATGAAGAGAGTAAGTGAGGCAACAAAATAATACAGTTGCTTATGTTTTTTTTTGTGTGTTGTCATGGAGATATTCCTATGTATTGAACTATGTAGGTTTTGTTTTTGTTGCATTTGATTTCAAATTTTCAAATTTATAAAATCTAAAATAATTCAAATTTCTTTTCACAATAAATACCTACACTGTTGTCATATTTTGAGTATTGTACATAGTTGTGTGGATGTGCATATTTAAAAATTGGCAACAGATCTTTGTTGTTTTTTTTTCATTTTTTGGAAAAAAACAATACGGTTGGTAGGAAAATTCAATTTTGAGTCAGTTATGTACATATGTATGTAGGGAGGTAGGTACAATTTTTGTTACTCGTAAGTTGTTGGATATGTATTTAGGTACAAATTTGAAAACACTAATTAGATAGTGTTTACAAATTTGTACCTATGCACATGTAGGTATAGGTATAGCTTCATTTTTATCATAGGTTATTCGTATTTGGTATTCTATTGTAAGCATAGTTATAAAGTATGATAGGTAGGTACAGATATACCTATAGAAAAAACTGTAGGTTGACTTTTTCTAAAAATTTTATTAATTAAAAAAGAGGCTGGGATGCGACCCACACTGATAACTTTCCAGATTTATCTTGCTTAAAAGTTTGTCTATATGTATAAATTTTTACCAAATTTGCGTACTATTTTCTGAAGATTTTATTTTTTTTATGAAAAAAACGGACTGTTGGATTTTTATAAAAAAATTACTGAATATCGAAAACAATATTTTCTGTGAAATAAAATAAGTTTGAAGCCAATATTTGTAATTTTTGAAAAGCTATTTGAGTCGAAAGTAAATTTTTACCAAGTTTTAGTATTAATTTTTTTTAGGTTTTTACTTTGACAAAATTTTATCGAATGTTGAAAACAATATTTCTTATGAGATAAAATTAGTTTCAAGCCAATTTCTCAAAGTTTTGAAAAGATATTTACGTCGAAAAACAGTTTTTAATAACTTTTGTTAAAATTTTTTTAGGTTTTTAAAAAAAAACAATATTTCTTATGAGATAAAATTAGATGGAAGCCAATGTCTTAAATTTTTGAAAAGATTTTTGAGTCGAAAATCAATTTTTACCAACTGTTGTTAAATTATTTTTTAGGTTTTTAATTTTTTTGTAAAAAAAACTGTCAATTCGATTTTTCTCAAAGTTTTATGAGATGTCAAAAACATTATGAAATGATTTTGAAGTCAATACCTTCATTTATTCGAATGTATATACATAAGTAAACGCGACACAGTCGTTCATTTTATAATTTTTTATAAATACAATTCCAAAACAAATATCAATTCTCATACCTAGACATTTTATATTTCCCGCGCTTTATAATTTCTACATAAACATCACTTTGAAAACAAAATATTACACCTTTGTATATATAATCTACCTATGAAAAAACAAAAAAGAAAAACAAAAATATTGCACCTACTACCTATTTGTTTTGAAAATAGGCAATCGGCTAAACGGCAACAGTTCAAAATTTAAATTTGAATTGGTATTTGGCTTATTGGTACCTATTTGTCTTTATTATTGCTTTATACATAAATAAATAAACAAAAAAATGTCTCTTTATTGTCCCCTCCAACCATAGCTACTTTTGTTTTCATTCTTCTCTTTTTGTATTGTCAAATTGTCTCTTAATTTCCTCAATTAAAATTCTGCACAAACTTTGCAGATTTAGTTCATTGACGTTAGGCCAGACGTCGCTTCGTTCGTTCCTCTTCATAATATTACTATTCCACTTCATATACAAAGGTTATACCTTTGTATATATAATCTATAGTACTCTTATGGAACACGAATTTTTAGTTCATTGACGTGAGACTGGCGGCGCTAGGAGTACTGAAAATTTGTTGTGCAGATTTTAGAAATTAAAAGAAAAAAGAGTTGAGGAAAAGAGGGTTTTATTATTTTCTCTCTTGTTAGAAATGAAGAGAGTAAGTGAGGCAACAAAATAATACAGTTGCTTATGTTTTTTTTTGTGTGTTGTCATGGAGATATTCCTATGTATTGAACTATGTAGGTTTTGTTTTTGTTGCATTTGATTTCAAATTTTCAAATTTATAAAATCTAAAATAATTCAAATTTCTTTTCACAATAAATACCTACACTGTTGTCATATTTTGAATATTGTACATAGTTGTGTGGATGTGCATATTTAAAAATTGGCAACAGATCTTTGTTGTTTTTTTTTCATTTTTTGGAAAAAAACAATACGGTTGGTAGGAAAATTCAATTTTGAGTCAGTTATGTACATATGTATGTAGGGAGGTAGGTACAATTTTTGTTACTCGTAAGTTGTTGGATATGTATTTAGGTACAAATTTGAAAACACTAATTAGATAGTGTTTACAAATTTGTACCTATGCACATGTAGGTATAGGTATAGCTTCATTTTTATCATAGGTTATTCGTATTTGGTATTCTATTGTAAGCATAGTTATAAAGTATGATAGGTAGGTACAGATATACCTATAGAAAAAACTGTAGGTTGACTTTTTCTAAAAATTTTATTAATTAAAAAAGAGGCTGGGATGCGACCCACACTGATAACTTTCCAGATTTATCTTGCTTAAAAGTTTGTCTATATGTATAAATTTTTACCAAATTTGCGTACTATTTTCTGAAGATTTTATTTTTTTTATGAAAAAAACGGACTGTTGGATTTTTATAAAAAAATTACTGAATATCGAAAACAATATTTTCTGTGAAATAAAATAAGTTTGAAGCCAATATTTGTAATTTTTGAAAAGCTATTTGAGTCGAAAGTAAATTTTTACCAAGTTTTAGTATTAATTTTTTTTAGGTTTTTACTTTGTCAAAATTTTATCGAATGTTGAAAACAATATTTCTTATGAGATAAAATTAGTTTCAAGACAATTTCTCAAAGTTTTGAAAAGATATTTACGTCGAAAAACAGTTTTTAATAACTTTTGTTAAAATTTTTTTAGGTTTTTAAAAAAAAACAATATTTCTTATGAGATAAAATTAGATGGAAGCCAATGTCTTAAATTTTTGAAAAGATTTTTGAGTCGAAAATCAATTTTTACCAACTGTTGTTAAATTATTTTTTAGGTTTTTAATTTTTTTGTAAAAAAAACTGTCAATTCGATTTTTCTCAAAGTTTTATGAGATGTCAAAAACATTATGAAATGATTTTGAAGTCAATACCTTCATTTATTCGAATGTATACACATAAGTAAACGCGACACAGTCGTTCATTTTATAATTTTTTATAAATACAATTCCAAAACAAATATCAATTCTCATACCTAGACATTTTATATTTCCCGCGCTTTATAATTTCTACATAAATATCACTTTGAAAACAAAATATTACACCTTTGTATATATAATCTACCTATGAAAAAACAAAAAAGAAAAACAAAAATATTGCACCTACTACCTATTTGTTTTGAAAATAGGCAATCGGCTAAACGGCAACAGTTCAAAATTTAAATTTGAATTGGTATTTGGCTTATTGGTACCTATTTGTCTTTATTATTGCTTTATACATAAATAAATAAACAAAAAAATGTCTCTTTATTGTCCCCTCCAACCATGGCTACTTTTGTTTTCATTCTTCTCTTTTTGTATTGTCAAATTGTCTCTTAATTTCCTCAATTAAAATTCTGCACAAACTTTGCAGATTTAGTTCATTGACGTTAGGCCAGACGTCGCTTCGTTCGTTCCTCTTCATGATTGTACTATTCCACTCTATATACAAAGATTCTACCTTTGTATATATAATCTATAGTACTCTTATGGAACACGAATTTTTAGTTCATTGACGTGAGACTGGCGGCGCTAGGAGTACTGAAAATTTGTTGTGCAGATTTTAGAAATTAAAAGAAAAAAGAGTTGAGGAAAAGAGGGTTTTATTATTTTCTCTCTTGTTAGAAATGAAGAGAGTAAGTGAGGCAACAAAATAATACAGTTGCTTATGTTTTTTTTTGTGTGTTGTCATGGAGATATTCCTATGTATTGAACTATGTAGGTTTTGTTTTTGTTGCATTTGATTTCAAATTTTCAAATTTATAAAATCTAAAATAATTCAAATTTCTTTTCACAATAAATACCTACACTGTTGTCATATTTTGAATATTGTACATAGTTGTGTGGATGTGCATATTTAAAAATTGGCAACAGATCTTTGTTGTTTTTTTTTCATTTTTTGGAAAAAAACAATACGGTTGGTAGGAAAATTCAATTTTGAGTCAGTTATGTACATATGTATGTAGGGAGGTAGGTACAATTTTTGTTACTCGTAAGTTGTTGGATATGTATTTAGGTACAAATTTGAAAACACTAATTAGATAGTGTTTACAAATTTGTACCTATGCACATGTAGGTATAGGTATAGCTTCATTTTTATCATAGGTTATTCGTATTTGGTATTCTATTGTAAGCATAGTTATAAAGTATGATAGGTAGGTACAGATATACCTATAGAAAAAACTGTAGGTTGACTTTTTCTAAAAATTTTATTAATTAAAAAAGAGGCTGGGATGCGACCCACACTGATAACTTTCCAGATTTATCTTGCTTAAAAGTTTGTCTATATGTATAAATTTTTACCAAATTTGCGTACTATTTTCTGAAGATTTTATTTTTTTTATGAAAAAAACGGACTGTTGGATTTTTATAAAAAAATTACTGAATATCGAAAACAATATTTTCTGTGAAATAAAATAAGTTTGAAGCCAATATTTGTAATTTTTGAAAAGCTATTTGAGTCGAAAGTAAATTTTTACCAAGTTTTAGTATTAATTTTTTTTAGGTTTTTACTTTGACAAAATTTTATCGAATGTTGAAAACAATATTTCTTATGAGATAAAATTAGTTTCAAGCCAATTTCTCAAAGTTTTGAAAAGATATTTACGTCGAAAAACAGTTTTTAATAACTTTTGTTAAAATTTTTTTAGGTTTTTAAAAAAAAACAATATTTCTTATGAGATAAAATTAGATGGAAGCCAATGTCTTAAATTTTTGAAAAGATTTTTGAGTCGAAAATCAATTTTTACCAACTGTTGTTAAATTATTTTTTAGGTTTTTAATTTTTTTGTAAAAAAAACTGTCAATTCGATTTTTCTCAAAGTTTTATGAGATGTCAAAAACATTATGAAATGATTTTGAAGTCAATACCTT
Organism: Eupeodes latifasciatus; assembly: GCA_920104205.1. Lineage (NCBI taxonomy): Eukaryota > Metazoa > Arthropoda > Insecta > Diptera > Syrphidae > Eupeodes > Eupeodes latifasciatus. Next base: position 42,125,437 of record OV049927.1, on the reverse strand, counting down.
CATTTATTCGAATGTATATACATAAGTAAACGCGACACAGTCGTTCATTTTATAATTTTTTATAAATACAATTCCAAAACAAATATCAATTCTCATACCTAGACATTTTATATTTCCCGCGCTTTATAATTTCTACATAAACATCACTTTGAAAACAAAATATTACACCTTTGTATATATAATCTACCTATGAAAAAACAAAAAAGAAAAACAAAAATATTGCACCTACTACCTATTTGTTTTGAAAATAGGCAATCGGCTAAACGGCAACAGTTCAAAATTTAAATTTGAATTGGTATTTGGCTTATTGGTACCTATTTGTCTTTATTATTGCTTTATACATAAATAAATAAACAAAAAAATGTCTCTTTATTGTCCCCTCCAACCATAGCTACTTTTGTTTTCATTCTTCTCTTTTTGTATTGTCAAATTGTCTCTTAATTTCCTCAATTAAAATTCTGCACAAACTTTGCAGATTTAGTTCATTGACGTTAGGCCAGACGTCGCTTCGTTCGTTCCTCTTCATAATATTACTATTCCACTTCATATACAAAGGTTATACCTTTGTATATATAATCTATAGTACTCTTATGGAACACGAATTTTTAGTTCATTGACGTGAGACTGGCGGCGCTAGGAGTACTGAAAATTTGTTGTGCAGATTTTAGAAATTAAAAGAAAAAAGAGTTGAGGAAAAGAGGGTTTTATTATTTTCTCTCTTGTTAGAAATGAAGAGAGTAAGTGAGGCAACAAAATAATACAGTTGCTTATGTTTTTTTTTGTGTGTTGTCATGGAGATATTCCTATGTATTGAACTATGTAGGTTTTGTTTTTGTTGCATTTGATTTCAAATTTTCAAATTTATAAAATCTAAAATAATTCAAATTTCTTTTCACAATAAATACCTACACTGTTGTCATATTTTGAATATTGTACATAGTTGTGTGGATGTGCATATTTAAAAATTGGCAACAGATCTTTGTTGTTTTTTTTTTCATTTTTTGGAAAAAAACAATACGGTTGGTAGGAAAATTCAATTTTGAGTCAGTTATGTACATATGTATGTAGGGAGGTAGGTACAATTTTTGTTACTCGTAAGTTGTTGGATATGTATTTAGGTACAAATTTGAAAACACTAATTAGATAGTGTTTACAATTTTGTACCTATGCACATGTAGGTATAGGTATAGCTTCATTTTTATCATAGGTTATTCGTATTTGGTATTCTATTGTAAGCATAGTTATAAAGTATGATAGGTAGGTACAGATATACCTATAGAAAAAACTGTAGGTTGACTTTTTCTAAAAATTTTATTAATTAAAAAAGAGGCTGGGATGCGACCCACACTGATAACTTTCCAGATTTATCTTGCTTAAAAGTTTGTCTATATGTATAAATTTTTACCAAATTTGCGTACTATTTTCTGAAGATTTTATTTTTTTTATGAAAAAAACGGACTGTTGGATTTTTATAAAAAAATTACTGAATATCGAAAACAATATTTTCTGTGAAATAAAATAAGTTTGAAGCCAATATTTGTAATTTTTGAAAAGCTATTTGAGTCGAAAGTAAATTTTTACCAAGTTTTAGTATTAATTTTTTTTAGGTTTTTACTTTGACAAAATTTTATCGAATGTTGAAAACAATATTTCTTATGAGATAAAATTAGTTTCAAGCCAATTTCTCAAAGTTTTGAAAAGATATTTACGTCGAAAAACAGTTTTTAATAACTTTTGTTAAAATTTTTTTAGGTTTTTAAAAAAAAACAATATTTCTTATGAGATAAAATTAGATGGAAGCCAATGTCTTAAATTTTTGAAAAGATTTTTGAGTCGAAAATCAATTTTTACCAACTGTTGTTAAATTATTTTTTAGGTTTTTAATTTTTTTGTAAAAAAAACTGTCAATTCGATTTTTCTCAAAGTTTTATGAGATGTCAAAAACATTATGAAATGATTTTGAAGTCAATACCTTCATTTATTCGAATGTATATACATAAGTAAACGCGACACAGTCGTTCATTTTATAATTTTTTATAAATACAATTCCAAAACAAATATCAATTCTCATACCTAGACATTTTATATTTCCCGCGCTTTATAATTTCTACATAAATATCACTTTGAAAACAAAATATTACACCTTTGTATATATAATCTACCTATGAAAAAACAAAAAAGAAAAACAAAAATATTGCACCTACTACCTATTTGTTTTGAAAATAGGCAATCGGCTAAACGGCAACAGTTCAAAATTTAAATTTGAATTGGTATTTGGCTTATTGGTACCTATTTGTCTTTATTATTGCTTTATACATAAATAAATAAACAAAAAAATGTCTCTTTATTGTCCCCTCCAACCATGGCTACTTTTGTTTTCATTCTTCTCTTTTTGTATTGTCAAATTGTCTCTTAATTTCCTCAATTAAAATTCTGCACAAACTTTGCAGATTTAGTTCATTGACGTTAGGCCAGACGTCGCTTCGTTCGTTCCTCTTCATGATTGTACTATTCCACTCTATATACAAAGATTCTACCTTTGTATATATAATCTATAGTACTCTTATGGAACACGAATTTTTAGTTCATTGACGTGAGACTGGCGGCGCTAGGAGTACTGAAAATTTGTTGTGCAGATTTTAGAAATTAAAAGAAAAAAGAGTTGAGGAAAAGAGGGTTTTATTATTTTCTCTCTTGTTAGAAATGAAGAGAGTAAGTGAGGCAACAAAATAATACAGTTGCTTATGTTTTTTTTTGTGTGTTGTCATGGAGATATTCCTATGTATTGAACTATGTAGGTTTTGTTTTTGTTGCATTTGATTTCAAATTTTCAAATTTATAAAATCTAAAATAATTCAAATTTCTTTTCACAATAAATACCTACACTGTTGTCATATTTTGAATATTGTACATAGTTGTGTGGATGTGCATATTTAAAAATTGGCAACAGATCTTTGTTGTTTTTTTTTCATTTTTTGGAAAAAAACAATACGGTTGGTAGGAAAATTCAATTTTGAGTCAGTTATGTACATATGTATGTAGGGAGGTAGGTACAATTTTTGTTACTCGTAAGTTGTTGGATATGTATTTAGGTACAAATTTGAAAACACTAATTAGATAGTGTTTACAAATTTGTACCTATGCACATGTAGGTATAGGTATAGCTTCATTTTTATCATAGGTTATTCGTATTTGGTATTCTATTGTAAGCATAGTTATAAAGTATGATAGGTAGGTACAGATATACCTATAGAAAAAACTGTAGGTTGACTTTTTCTAAAAATTTTATTAATTAAAAAAGAGGCTGGGATGCGACCCACACTGATAACTTTCCAGATTTATCTTGCTTAAAAGTTTGTCTATATGTATAAATTTTTACCAAATTTGCGTACTATTTTCTGAAGATTTTATTTTTTTTATGAAAAAAACGGACTGTTGGATTTTTATAAAAAAATTACTGAATATCGAAAACAATATTTTCTGTGAAATAAAATAAGTTTGAAGCCAATATTTGTAATTTTTGAAAAGCTATTTGAGTCGAAAGTAAATTTTTACCAAGTTTTAGTATTAATTTTTTTTAGGTTTTTACTTTGACAAAATTTTATCGAATGTTGAAAACAATATTTCTTATGAGATAAAATTAGTTTCAAGCCAATTTCTCAAAGTTTTGAAAAGATATTTACGTCGAAAAACAGTTTTTAATAACTTTTGTTAAAATTTTTTTAGGTTTTTAAAAAAAAACAATATTTCTTATGAGATAAAATTAGATGGAAGCCAATGTCTTAAATTTTTGAAAAGATTTTTGAGTCGAAAATCAATTTTTACCAACTGTTGTTAAATTATTTTTTAGGTTTTTAATTTTTTTGTAAAAAAAACTGTCAATTCGATTTTTCTCAAAGTTTTATGAGATGTCAAAAACATTATGAAATGATTTTGAAGTCAATACCTTCATTTATTCGAATGTATATACATAAGTAAACGCGACACAGTCGTTCATTTTATAATTTTTTATAAATACAATTCCAAAACAAATATCAATTCTCATACCTAGACATTTTATATTTCCCGCGCTTTATAATTTCTACATAAACATCACTTTGAAAACAAAATATTACACCTTTGTATATATAATCTACCTATGAAAAAACAAAAAAGAAAAACAAAAATATTGCACCTACTACCTATTTGTTTTGAAAATAGGCAATCGGCTAAACGGCAACAGTTCAAAATTTAAATTTGAATTGGTATTTGGCTTATTGGTACCTATTTGTCTTTATTATTGCTTTATACATAAATAAATAAACAAAAAAATGTCTCTTTATTGTCCCCTCCAACCATAGCTACTTTTGTTTTCATTCTTCTCTTTTTGTATTGTCAAATTGTCTCTTAATTTCCTCAATTAAAATTCTGCACAAACTTTGCAGATTTAGTTCATTGACGTTAGGCCAGACGTCGCTTCGTTCGTTCCTCTTCATAATATTACTATTCCACTTCATATACAAAGGTTATACCTTTGTATATATAATCTATAGTACTCTTATGGAACACGAATTTTTAGTTCATTGACGTGAGACTGGCGGCGCTAGGAGTACTGAAAATTTGTTGTGCAGATTTTAGAAATTAAAAGAAAAAAGAGTTGAGGAAAAGAGGGTTTTATTATTTTCTCTCTTGTTAGAAATGAAGAGAGTAAGTGAGGCAACAAAATAATACAGTTGCTTATGTTTTTTTTTGTGTGTTGTCATGGAGATATTCCTATGTATTGAACTATGTAGGTTTTGTTTTTGTTGCATTTGATTTCAAATTTTCAAATTTATAAAATCTAAAATAATTCAAATTTCTTTTCACAATAAATACCTACACTGTTGTCATATTTTGAATATTGTACATAGTTGTGTGGATGTGCATATTTAAAAATTGGCAACAGATCTTTGTTGTTTTTTTTTCATTTTTTGGAAAAAAACAATACGGTTGGTAGGAAAATTCAATTTTGAGTCAGTTATGTACATATGTATGTAGGGAGGTAGGTACAATTTTTGTTACTCGTAAGTTGTTGGATATGTATTTAGGTACAAATTTGAAAACACTAATTAGATAGTGTTTACAAATTTGTACCTATGCACATGTAGGTATAGGTATAGCTTCATTTTTATCATAGGTTATTCGTATTTGGTATTCTATTGTAAGCATAGTTATAAAGTATGATAGGTAGGTACAGATATACCTATAGAAAAAACTGTAGGTTGACTTTTTCTAAAAATTTTATTAATTAAAAAAGAGGCTGGGATGCGACCCACACTGATAACTTTCCAGATTTATCTTGCTTAAAAGTTTGTCTATATGTATAAATTTTTACCAAATTTGCGTACTATTTTCTGAAGATTTTATTTTTTTTATGAAAAAAACGGACTGTTGGATTTTTATAAAAAAATTACTGAATATCGAAAACAATATTTTCTGTGAAATAAAATAAGTTTGAAGCCAATATTTGTAATTTTTGAAAAGCTATTTGAGTCGAAAGTAAATTTTTACCAAGTTTTAGTATTAATTTTTTTTAGGTTTTTACTTTGACAAAATTTTATCGAATGTTGAAAACAATATTTCTTATGAGATAAAATTAGTTTCAAGCCAATTTCTCAAAGTTTTGAAAAGATATTTACGTCGAAAAACAGTTTTTAATAACTTTTGTTAAAATTTTTTTAGGTTTTTAAAAAAAAACAATATTTCTTATGAGATAAAATTAGATGGAAGCCAATGTCTTAAATTTTTGAAAAGATTTTTGAGTCGAAAATCAATTTTTACCAACTGTTGTTAAATTATTTTTTAGGTTTTTAATTTTTTTGTAAAAAAAACTGTCAATTCGATTTTTCTCAAAGTTTTATGAGATGTCAAAAACATTATGAAATGATTTTGAAGTCAATACCTTCATTTATTCGAATGTATATACATAAGTAAACGCGACACAGTCGTTCATTTTATAATTTTTTATAAATACAATTCCAAAACAAATATCAATTCTCATACCTAGACATTTTATATTTCCCGCGCTTTATAATTTCTACATAAACATCACTTTGAAAACAAAATATTACACCTTTGTATATATAATCTACCTATGAAAAAACAAAAAAGAAAAACAAAAATATTGCACCTACTACCTATTTGTTTTGAAAATAGGCAATCGGCTAAACGGCAACAGTTCAAAATTTAAATTTGAATTGGTATTTGGCTTATTGGTACCTATTTGTCTTTATTATTGCTTTATACATAAATAAATAAACAAAAAAATGTCTCTTTATTGTCCCCTCCAACCATAGCTACTTTTGTTTTCATTCTTCTCTTTTTGTATTGTCAAATTGTCTCTTAATTTCCTCAATTAAAATTCTGCACAAACTTTGCAGATTTAGTTCATTGACGTTAGGCCAGACGTCGCTTCGTTCGTTCCTCTTCATGATTGTACTATTCCACTCTATATACAAAGATTCTACTTCGCCGGCAAATTAGAAATGAAAATGTCTGTCAAAAGGAGAACGTTTGAGAAAGAAACATGATTTTTAACGCAACTCATATCTGAAGATGAGGAAAAAGACGAAACTTGGCATTTTTTTCCATCCCTTTCCTTCTTTCTAAAAATCATCCGTTCTCTTTCGTGAATTAATTCTTTTTTGCGCTCGTGTAACCAGGCACAAACCACAATAAATTAAAATCAATCCTAGGATCAACAAAAGACCATATACCAACTAATCGATGCAGCGGCATTTACCAAATCTCTTGCTTTAACTGCAACAAAAAATACATTGGACAAACAAGAAGAGCTGCAGAGGTTAGATTCAACCAAAAACACTCGATTACCAAGACCGGAATCTTTCGTACGTTTCACTCTCCAAAACCCGTTTGTTTACATTGTTGTATTTGTAATTTTGACAATTAGTCTATGAATAGATGTGAGCACAAACAAAAAAAAAACGATGCCGTGGGCTAGCGGCACTTTGCATAGCAAAAACAAAATGGAGGGGTTAATAAGTTTTTTTTCAGGTTTTTCCTTTTACTTTTTTCGATGAAAAGGTCAGTTTTAAGCTTTAATTTTGCAGACATTTTGTGGATAGTGAACCAATGTACCTTTTTGTCTTGAAAAAAGCATGTTCAACATCAGTTTATTATAATTAATTCACTAATTTACAGTAATCACTACGAAATTCTTTAAATTTCATAATAAACCTCGGATTTTTGTATCAAAGATGCGTTCGAAGAACCATCAAGTTAAGGGTGCGAGCGCAATTTTTGTATTAAATTCTAATAAATTTTCGTTAACGAACGGCCCAAATATTTTGTTTGCAACTAATTAAAATCTGTATCAATTTAATTAATCCAAGTATATTTATAGTTTGTTTTTAATGATTTAAGCTTGCAACTATTTTTCAATTCCATTATGATTAATAAATATTAAATTTAAAAAAAGAGTTATAATCGAAAAATATCTTATCCATAACATTCCTGATTGATGGAAGCATACATGTATTTGCTATTGTTCAAGATTAATCAAACTAAATTTAAATTCAAATCATTTATTAATTTCATTTCAAATTCCTTATTATTGATTAAACGATTTTTGAATAACATCATTGTAAAAAACCCTGCTTGGAAGATTATTCGCGCGACTCACTGTACTTACTTGAAACAAACAACTTATAATCCGCTTAATCCTCATCCAAGGCCAATAATTTGCATATTGTAATGCATTGGATTTGGATGATTTGGTATAGAAAAAAACCACTATGTATGTATCATTCGATGCAAGACAATTTTAAACCTTTCTTTTTGGTTTGACCACCGCCGTGAACACATCTTCCAAGCAGGCCCTAATTGGTAACATTTTTGCATTATACAATTAAAATATAAACTTTATAACATTTTTATTATACAATTAAAACTTAAACATTATATGGATTTAATCAAATCTTTCGAATTCTCAATCATAAATTTGGTCCTTCGAAGCCGTATTTAAAGAATTTTTCTAAAAGTGTTTTTTTATAGACATCGAACTACATATATAATATATTGATTGTATGATATCTATATATATATGATTCTCGAAGCTATTCATGCACCGCATATGTTATAAAGTGTATTCATATTCATTGATTTCGCATCGTTTTATCGTTTCGTTAATTAAAAACTAATTGTGCCTTTTCGACATGGCGAATGCATTAAAAATCAAATGTGGTAACGCAAAAGGGCGGTTAACGCGGGCAGCAGCATTTGTGGAAACAATAGATGAATCCACAACTCTAGAAATGCTTGAGATTCGTTTGAATAAACTTGAGACCGCATGGTCAGAATTTTCTTCTCTTCATATCGAGATTCTCGAACAATCTCAAGAAGGTCAAGTCGGTGAAATGGAAAATGAGTTTTCGACATATGAAACTAAATATTTTGTTACCAATGCTCAAATAATTAAAGCTATTCGGGAAAGGATAAATTCCAATGAACTTTCATTAAATAAGTCAGCTATAGATCGGTTAGTTGACCAGCAATCGGTTTTTTTGGAAAAAATAAATAATTCGTCTTCGTTGTCGCCGAATACAACCAAACTTCCAAATATCGTTGTGCCACCGTTTAGCGGAAGCTATAAGGATTGGCCATCCTTTCGAGATTTGTTTCTCGGATCAGTTGACACTAAGACGAATCTTAGTCCAACTCATAAATTTCACTATTTGAAATCATATCTACGTGATGATGCCGCTAATCTCATTAAGCACATTAGCATATCCGATGTTAATTATGCTGAAGCATGGGATCGTTTAGAAAAGCGTTATGATCGTAAACAATTAATCGCTCAATCGTTTATTGAAACTTTTTTGTCGCTTCCTACTACAAATGTTTGCAATTCAAAACAAGCTTGGGCAGAACATATCGGTTCTCGTGAAGACTGCACCATAGCAGAATTTTTAGAATTTTTAGAAGAGCGGTGCGATGCTCTTGAGGCATGTCAGTCTCTTAATAGTCGTTCGGTCACAACCCGTACAAAACAACCAACTGGCATTCGGGCTCATTTAGCTGAGCCTTCAGATTCACCTTCGTCATTAAAATGTCCAATGTGTAAAGAGGATCATATGCTTCCACAGTGTACCAAATTCGTCGCGTTAGACATTGACTCTCGTCGAAGTTTTGTAAAAACAAATTTACTTTGCTTTAATTGCCTTCGTGCTGGCCATTCGTCGTTTAAATGCCGTTCCTCGTTTCGTTGTCGGGTGTGTAAATCACGCCATCATTCGCTTGTGCATCCCGAAGATGCATATGAAAAATCTCAATCCGCTTCCTCGAAATCTTCGCTTCAATCTCAACCTCCGTTATCAACTTCTACAGCAACATCTACAACTACAACTACATCTACTGCTCCGAATTCGATAATTAGTAACCATTCGCTTGAATTTACCCGTCGAAAGAAAACGCTATTGCCAACGCTCTTGGCTAAAATTCAAGATATTCAGGGAAATCTTCTTAACTGTCGTGTGCTTCTAGATTCCGGGTCACAATCTACTTTCGTTGTTGAATCTTTCGCTCAAAGACTCGGTTTTCATAGAACTCATTCAAGAATCCCTATTCTCGGTTTATCGGCTACGGAAATAGGATATACAAAAGGGCGTATATCGTTAAACCTCCATTCTCGTTTCAACACTTCTCAATTATTCGTTGATGCATTTATAATGAATAAATTATCTTCGAATTTACCATCTAAGTCGATAGACGTGTCTTCTTGGTCTTATATTTCAAATCTCGAACTTGCTGATCCAAATTTCAATTGCGCTGCTCCCATTGATGTTCTTCTTGGAGCTGATAAACTTTGGAGCATTCTAAAGAGTGAACAAATTCGTGGTTCTGATGGGTGCCCAATCGCTCAAAATACTTCTTTCGATTGGATCATAACAGGACAGTTCTTTGAACCAGAAGAATCGAATTATTTCACGTCTTTTCATTCGTTAGTCGATATAGATTCGTTATTACAACGATTCTGGGAACTCGAAGAAGTTCCTCTAGCAAATAATACAGCTGTGGTCGACCAGGCGGAAGCACATTTTCGCCAAACATTTTCTCGGTCTCCTGACGGGAAGTATGTCGTTCAACTTCCATTCAAAATACAAAATCCAACATTCGAAAAAACTCTTCCTCTTGCTGTTTCGCGTCTCTATGCAATGGAACGTCGTTTCAATCAAAATTCCAATTTGCGAGAATTATATTCTAAGTTCATGCGAGAATATATCGATTTAGGCCATATGACTCAGATTCCTCGCGAAGAAATCGCTATTCCTGATGGCAGATGTTTTTACCTTCCTCATCACGCAGTATTGAAGCCGGACAGCTCGTCTACAAAATTACGTATCGTGTTTGATGGTTCAGCTAAGGACTCAACGGGAAAGTCTTTAAACAGTACTCTATTGATAGGCCCTCCTATTCAACGCCATTTAATAGGTGTGTGCTTACGTTTTCGTCAACATCCGTTCGTGTTTACTGCAGACGTTGTTAAGATGTTTCGCCAAATTTGGGTTGATGATTCACATGCTAACTATCAGCGTATTGTTTGGCGTGAATCTCCTTCGAAAGAAATCGAGCATTATCGTTTACGTACTGTGACGTACGGTACAGCACCCGCTCCATTTTGTCTGTTCGCATTCTGAAGCAACTTGCACAAGATTATAAATCAGACTACCCAAACGCAGCCCGAGTTCTCCTAGAAGATGTCTACGTTGATGACGTCATGACAGGAGCTAAATCAACCAAGGAACTAATTGAACTACAATCTGAATTAGTCGCACTTCTTTCCTTGGCCAAACTTCAGCTGCGAAAATGGAGTTCTAATTGTTCTACTCTTCTAGCTTCGCTCCCAAAGGAAGAATGTGAGTACTCTATTTTTGATACAGAGCGCTCAAGGTCATTTGTTAAAGTGCTCGGCATGCATTGGAACCCTTTAAATGACGAATATTCATTCCGCATGTCAAAAAATCTTCCAACCATCATGTTGACTAAGCGCTCGTTGCTGTCAGAAGTGTCGCGAATATTTGACCCATTAGGACTACTGGCACCATCCGTCGTTCTCTTCAAAATTCTATTTCAGGAACTCTGGTCATCGAACTTAAATCTTGGATGGGACGACCCGTTGCCTTCAGAATTGGCGGAACGATGGGCAAAGTATAGACAAGAGATTTCGGATTTTGAGCAGGTTCGTATCCCAGAAACTTGTTTGCATCTTCATTCGATGACGTTGAGCTTCATGGATTCTGCGATGCATCCTCACTCGCTTACGGTGCTGTTTTATGCACTCGTTGTAAGACCGCAGAAGGATACAAAGTCAACATTATTGCAGCAAAGACAAAGGTTGCTCCGTTAAAACCGATTTCGATTCCTCGCTTGGAACTTTGTGGGGCTTTGCTGCTAACTCGTTTGTTCAATCTCATAAAATCATCATTTTCGTATAAATTGTCCAGAACTGTAGCTTGGTGTGATTCTGAAATAGTTTTGCATTGGCTCTCTTCAACTCCTCGTCGCTGGACTACGTTCGTTGCCAACAGAACATCTGCTATATTGGAAACTGCTCCAAGGAATTGCTGGAACCATATTCGATCCGAGTTAAATCCAGCTGATTGCGCGTCGCGCGGTATTCTTCCGTCAAATCTCCCAAATCATCATCTTTGATGGACTGGTCCACCATGGTTATCCCTTGAGGAAAATGAATGGCCAAAACCAAAACTCGTGAACTTTAAACCGGAAAAGAACGAACTCTTACTCGAAAAAAGATTGTGTCCACCTCAAGTTCTTCTAACGTCATCCAACAAATTTGATGTCATTGATCATATAATCAATAAAACATCATCGTGGTTTCGTATGCAAAGGATACTCGCTTACGTCATACGTTTCATCTACAACTACCTATGTGACAAATCTAACAAACCTAATCGTCGTACCTCATAGTTAACCCTAAAGGAAATCATTGTCGCGAAAACAACCATAATTAAATCCATCCAACAAAATTCATTCAGTGAAGATATTCGCGCCCTAATAACCAAAAGCCAACTACCCCAAAAATCAAAACTTCTTAAATACTCTCCCTTTTTAGATAATAAAGGTCTTCTAAGAGTAGGAGGCAGGATAAAAAATGGTAACATATCTTTTAACATAAAACATCATTCTACCTAATAACAATTTTTCTGCTCTTCTTATAGAAGATATCCACAAAGGTAACCTTCACCCAGGAGTTTCCGCAACCTTCGCCATTGTAAAACAACAGTTTTGGATCTTGGGCTCTCGTAACATCATCCGTAAGATTGTTTTTGGTTGTAATGGATGTTACAAACTGCGAAAAGATACCACTACGCAGCTAATGGGTGACTTACCATCGTAAAGGATATCACAAAGCCGTCCGTTTTCACATACAGGTTGTGATTATGCTGGGCCTTTTAACATCAAGATTTCTCGAGGTCGTAATCCAAAAACATCAAAGGCCTACATATGTTTATTTATATGTATGGCCACAAAGGCTATTCACCTTGAGCTAGTGAGTGATCTCACTTCTGAAGCCTTTCTCGCCGCTTTTCGTCGATTTGTTTCGAGACGTGGACTCTGTTCGAATGTCTATTCGGACAATGGAACCAACTTCCAAGGCGCGCGTCGGTGTCTCAACGAGATGCACAAGTTGGTTATGTCAGAAGCATTCAATGAAGCCGTTGCTACGGCACTAGCAAAGGACAGTGTGGAATGGCACTTTATCCCTCCTTCGGCACCCCATTTTGGTGGTTTGTGGGAGGCTGGTGTCAAGTCCGTCAAGTTTCACATACGACGTGTAATCGGATCAACTATACTTACTTTCGAAGAATTATACACAGTTCTTACTCAAATCGAAGCTGTTCTAAATTCTCGTCCTCTATGTGTTATATCAGATAATGATTTAAACCCTCTAACCCCAGCACATTTCATTATAGGTGAACCATTTACTGCAGTTCCAGAGCCAACTTCTTTGAACACACCAGTCAACCGACTCTCTCATTGGAATCACCTCCAAAATATGGTCCAAGGGTTTTGGAAACGATGGCGTATGGAGTACATCACCACCCTTCAAGAACGTTCAAAGTGGAAACGATCCACCCCAAACCTAAATCCAGGAGACCTGGTTATTATAAAGGAGCCAAATCTTCCACCAACAAAATGGCTTCTTGGCAAGATCGAAGCAACAACTCAAGGGTCTGATGGTCGGGCACGAGTTGCAACTGTAAAGACCGCTGGCGGAACATTTGTCCGTCCAATCACCAAGCTGGCAAGAGTACCCATGTCCTGAAACTCGTTCCAGGGGGGCCGGAATGTTCAAGATTAATCAAACTAAATTTAAATTCAAATCATTTATTAATTTCATTTCAAATTCCTTATTATTGATTAAACGATTTTTGAATAACATCATTGTAAAAAACCCTGCTTGGAAGATTATTCGCGCGACTCACTGTACTTACTTGAAACAAACAACTTATAATCCGCTTAATCCTCATCCAAGGCCAATAATTTGCATATTGTAATGCATTGGATTTGGATGATTTGGTATAGAAAAAAACCACTATGTATGTATCATTCGATGCAAGACAATTTTAAACCTTTCTTTTTGGTTTGACCACCGCCGTGAACACATCTTCCAAGCAGGCCCTAATTGGTAACATTTTTGCATTATACAATTAAAATATAAACTTTTTAACATTTTTATTATACAATTAAAACTTAAACATTATAACGATTTAATCAAATCTTTCGAATTCTCAATCAGCTATCAAAAAAAACTATGCATCAAAGGAACACCAATGTTTTAAAAAAGTAATCAGAACGATTATAGCGAACCTGTTGAATAAATGCAGAGCAAATAAAATGCAAATTTTGACATACATATATCACAAAATGAAAACGTCTTAAAATCGTTCTGAATTCATGCACAACTAATTCAATAGAACATGTAATCGTCATGAATGTTTATTGTTGACGTACAGAAGTTTTTTTTTAGTGAATTTCCACAGTTTAACGCAAAATATAATTTTCATTCATTCCTTAAAAATGTTTAGTTACCAAAGTTCAAGTTTACTTATTATTGTTTGAAGGGTATGTTTAGTAAAAGTGCTGCTAAAAATGAAACAAATTAATGAGTTTTACGTACATGTTTTTCTTAATATAGTAAATACTTCCATAGATTACATTTTATAAATGCAGAACATAGAAGAAAACATACATAAACAATAGTTTTCAGGTATAAAGCAGTGGTTAGTGTAGAAAAATATTTTTGAGAAAGCCAATAATATTTTAGGTATGTTCATTAAAGAAATTTCCGCTTCGGCTAACCTTCATCAACTTTTTAGAAAAAAAAAATAGCATTAATAGCAGCCACTTATTTCATAGCATAATTAATTTTTCAGATTGTAAAATGTCTAGAAATTTTCATACGCTACAAAATTTGTAATTTCATGCGTAAACATAGAAGATAACATTATTTAGTCAAGAAGTATGGATTTTGGCGCGTATACCGTTTTTTTTCTATTGTGTGTTCGGTTTCCCCATACGGTCAATAAGGAAAAAACCTTTTTTTAAATAATTAATTAGATGCTCTGTGTTCAACGCACCGTCAATGTTCACAGCGTCAATGCTTAAAACGTTGACTATCAAACGATTAGACAAAATAATATTTATTTAAGCCAACGTTATTTTTATTTTTTTCATATTAGGGTGTGAAAGAATGTAAAAATTAGTACAATATTATTGTGTAGTACATAATTATTGTGTAGTTTTTAATTGTAGGTCTACAAATGACGTCATTTTTACATCAAAGAGTCAACGCGTTGACTGTTGACCAGACTTTTTTCTTTAATATTTTGCAGTGCGAAACAAATGTGTTAAAATGAAAACAATTGAGAATATTATGCATGTGCTAACATCACATCTACTAAAAAGAGTTTTTAAATAAGTGACCATTAAAGCTGTATGTATGTATATATTCAATATATATATCATTGTATATAAAACTGAATAGTACTATCATGAAGATGAACGGTCAGCATGATTCTTCTTAACGACTTCCCAAACGTCAAACATGTGGAATGTGAAAAAGAAATATTTGACTGTTAAAAGTCAATTAGTTTTTTCTGAACACTGTTATTTATAATAAAATGATTTAAATTCATGAAAATCATGAAAATAAAATAAATATGATCCAGCAATTAGTGTTCATATATGCGTTTCGCCCCGATGCAATGGTTGGGCTCATCAGAAGATGACCATTACACCTTGTCTTGACGCATATTTTCTCGAATAAATCGAGATACCATATAATCCGAGCTACTTAGAGCAACTGCGAATTATATGGTTGCTACAAGTCTTCAGAGAAGATAAATTGTAGCTATAATTTATTGCCGTGCTATGGCTTCTTTGAAAAAGAAATATTTGACTGTTAAAAGTCAAATAGTTTTTTTCTGAACACTTTTATTTATAATAAAATGATTTAAATTCACGAAAATCATGAAAATAAAATAAATATGATCCAGCAATTAGTGTTCATATATGCGTTTCGCCCCGGTGCAATGGTTGGGCTCATCAGAAGATGACCATTACACCTTGTCTTGACGCATATTTTCTCGAATAAATCGAAATACCATATAATCCGAGCTACTTAGAGCAACTGCGAATTATATGGTTGCTACAAGTCTTCAGAGAAGATAAATTGTAGCTATAATTTATTGCCGTGCTATGGCTTCTTTGAAAAAGAAATATTTGACTGTTAAAAGTCAAACAGTTTTTTTCTGAACACTGTTATTTATAATAAAATGATTTAAATTCATGAAAATCATGAAAATAAAATAAATATGATCCAGCAATTAGTGTTCATATATGCGTTTCGCCCCGGTGCAATGGTTGGGCTCATCAGAAGAAGACCATTACACCTTGTCTTGACGCATATTTTCTCGAATAAATCGAGATACCATATAATCCGAGCTACTTAGAGCAACTGCGAATTATATGGTTGCTACAAGTCTTCAGAGAAGATAAATTGTAGCTATAATTTATTGCCTTGCTATGGCTTCTTTGAAAAAGAAATATTTGACTGTTAAAAGTCAAATAGTTTTTTTTCTGAACACTGTTATTTATAATAAAATGATTTAAATTCATGAAAATCATGAAAATAAAATAAATATGATCCAGCAATTAGTGTTCATATATGCGTTTCGCCCCGGTGCAATGGTTGGGCTCATCAGAAGATGACCATTACACCTTGTCTTGACGCATATTTTCTCGAATAAATCGAAATACCATATAATCCGAGCTACTTAGAGCAACTGCGAATTATATGGTTGCTACAAGTCTTCAGAGAAGATAAATTGTAGCTATAATTTATTGCCGTGCTATGGCTTCTTTGAAAAAGAAATATTTGACTGTTAAAAGTCAAACAGTTTTTTTCTGAACACTGTTATTTATAATAAAATGATTTAAATTCATGAAAATCATGAAAATAAAATAAATATGATCCAGCAATTAGTGTTCATATATGCGTTTCGCCCCGGTGCAATGGTTGGGCTCATCAGAAGAAGACCATTACACCTTGTCTTGACGCATATTTTCTCGAATAAATCGAGATACCATATAATCCGAGCTACTTAGAGCAACTGCGAATTATATGGTTGCTACAAGTTTTCAGAGAAGATAAATTGTAGCTATAATTTATTGCCTTGCTATGGCTTCTTTGAAAAAGAAATATTTGACTGTTAAAAGTCAAATAGTTTTTTTTCTGAACACTGTTATTTATAATAAAATGATTTAAATTCATGAAAATCATGAAAATAAAATAAATATGATCCAACAATTAGTGTTCATATATGCGTTTCGCCCCGGTGCAATGGTTGGGCTCATCAGAAGATGACCATTACACCTTGTCTTGACGCATATTTTCTCGAATAAATCGAGATACCATATAATCCGAGCTACTTAGAGCAACTGCGAATTATATGGTTGCTACAAGTCTTCAGAGAAGATAAATTGTAGCTATAATTTATTGCCGTGCTATGGCTTCTTTGAAAAAGAAATATTTGACTGTTAAAAGTCAAATAGTTTTTTTTGAACACTGTTATTTATAATAAAATGATTTAAATTCATGAAAATCATGAAAATAAAATAAATATGAACCAGCAATTAGTGTTCATATATGCGTTTCGCCCCGGTGCAATGGTTGGGCTCATCAGAAGATGACCATTACACCTTGTCTTGACGCATATTTTCTCGAATAAATCGAGATACCATATAATCCGAGCTACTTAGAGCAACTGCGAATTATATGGTTGCTATAAGTCTTCAGAGAAGATAAATTGTAGCTATAATTTATTGCCGTGCTATGGCTTCTTTGAAAAAGAAATATGTGAAATATTCTATTTCTTAAGCATAGTAAATACGCAATCATGTAGGTACAAATTACAGTATTAATTTATTTTATTTTAAAAATCCATTTAAGTCCATATGAAGTTGTTAACATAATTCAGGTTAATTTAGAATTAAATTCAGGTAAAGATTGAAATAACACTTAATAGAACTGTTTGTTCACTTAAAAAAATTAGCAATTCCTTTAATTTTAAGTGTGAAATATATTTTATGTAATATAAAACATTTTTGAACAATCTGAATTCCCTTGAAAATGGTTTTAAATGTCATACGTTAAAATTTAAAATCTACTGTAGTTCACGGAAACATTAAAATAACATTTTAGTTCACGTAAATGCATTATCGTATACCTATTGGTAGGTACGCATTTATAAGGTGAAATGAAAAACAAGTCTTAAATTACTAGTAAATTATTCTATTATATTTACGTTCAAAAGTGGCAGCCCTGTCCTATTTCTTTCGAATGCAAATTGTAGCGTTTTTTGATGAATGAAATTAATTTGGATGAATGAAATTAAATTAAAATAAATTTTTACCAAGTTTTAGTATTGTTTTTTGTTAGGTTTTTATTTTTGTAAGAAAACTGTCATTTCGATTTTTCTCATAATTTGTTCGAATGTTGAAAACAATATTTTTTATAAAATAAGTTTGAAGCCATAATCTTAAGTTTCTGAAAAGATATTTGAGTCGAAATTCAATTTTTACCAACTTTGAGTAATGTTTTTTTTAGGTTTTTATTTTTTTATAAAAAAAACTGTCAATTTGATTTTTCTTAAAATTTTACCAGATGTTGAAAACGTTATTATTCGTTGCACAAAATTGGTTTGGAGATAAAATCATTTCTTATTCGAAAATTTTCGAGGTAACAATTTTTTTTTCAGTTTTTTTGATTTATAAAAAAAACAGTTAATTGGATTTTTTTTTTCAAAAATATTCTTGTTTTGTATCACGTGTCAATATATAATATAAAATTTAATTCAAGTCTCTAGCGTCAATGGTTCGTGAGATATTGAGGGTTAACCAACATTTTCACCTGTTTTTTTAAATTGCTATGGTAAAAAACCACCCACTCAATTTTTTTGAGAGCCCTTTCTGCATATATATATATAACAAAATTTATTTGAAGTCGATATCTACATGGTTTTTGAGCAATGGACGACGAAAAAAACGTCGCGAACGTACGGACGTACCAACGTACGTACACACGCACGCATCTTTTATTTCGACTCTAGTGACCTTGAAACGTCGAGAAATGTCAAAATTTTCAATTCGACAAATCGGACCCATTACAATAACTTCCAATGGGAAGTTAATAAATAAATAAAGTTTTATTTATTAACTTCCTATAGGAAGTTATTGTAATGGGTCCGATTTGTCAAATTGAACATTTTGACATTTCTCGACGTTTCAAGGTCCCTAGAGTCGAAATAAAAGATTTTTAGAAAGATGTCTGTGCGTGCGTGTGTACGTATGTACGTCCGTACGTCCGTACGTCCGTACGTTCGCGACGTTTTTTTCGTCGTCCATAGCTCAAGAACCAGAAGAGATATCGACTTCAAATAAATTTTGTTATACAGATAATAAGGCAGAAAGATGCAGAAAGGGCTCTCAAGAAAATTGCGTGGGTGGTTTTTTACCATAGCAGTTTAAAAAAAAGGTGAAAATTTTGGTTAACCCTAAATATCTCATGAACCAATGACGCTAGAGACTTGAATTAAATTTTATGTTATATATTGTAACGTGATACAAAACAATTATATTTTTGGAAAAAAATTCAATTAACGGTTTTTTTATAAATCAAAAAAACTGAAAAAAAAAATTTGTCACTTCGAAAATTTTACGACTAAAATATGATTTCATCTCCAAAACAATTTTGTGCAACGAAGAATAATGTTTTTGACATCTGATAAAATTTTGAGAAAAATCGAATTGACAGTTTTTTTACAAAAAATAATAACCTAAAAAAAAATAAAAAAAAAGTTGGTAAAAATTGAGTTTTGACTCAAATATCTTTTCAAGACTTTGAGATATTGGCTTTAAACTACTTTTATCTTTCAAAAAATGTTGTTTTCAAGATTCAGTAAAATTTTGAAAAAAATAGAATTGACAGTTTTTTTACAAAAAATTAAAAACCGAAAAAAAAATTTACAAAAGTTGGTAAAAAAATTGATTTTCGACTTTAATATCTTTTCAAAAATTTGAGATTATGGCTTTTAACTAATTTTAACTTATAAGAAATATTGTTTTCAACATTAGGAAAAATTTTGAGAAAAATCGAATTGACAGTTTTTTTACAAAAAATAAAAACCTAAACAAAAAAAATTAATAAAAGTTGGTAAAAATTGATTTTCGGCTCAAATAGCTTTTCAAAAATTAAAAATATTGGCTTCAAACTTATTTTATTTCACAGAAAATATTGTTTTTTATATTCAGTAATTTTTTTATAAAAATCCAACAGTCCGTTTGGGGAGAGTACGATAACTTAGGCGACAAAGTTTAATGACGGATTTGTATGGAACAGTTAAAAACAAGCATTTTTTACTATGGGAGGGGGGGGTCTATCTCCTCCCGTTTAGGCGGTAGGGGCAGTTAAAAAAAATATGTACATTAAATGGAAAAAAAATAATTAAAAAATAACGGTAATACCCTCAATTAAGTGTTATACCTTTTTTTAAAGCCAACACTTTTGTCTATTAGCTTGTTTTTAAATCAAGTCAAAACTATGCATAGTTTTTAAAAAAAATTGTTTTAAAGTCAAAATTTGTGCAAAAAAAAGTTAAAAAAAAGGTTTAAAGTGTAATTTTTCAAAACTTTCAGATTATCTACTATTTTTTTTTTTAGAATTCATTGCTCTTATTTGTTTTTGATCAAAAACTGGAAACTAGATGACTTGATGTCTTCTAGTTCTTGAGAAAATTGAAAATTACCAAAACAAAATATTTTAATTAAATTACTTTTTCCTTGCTTAAGTATTAACGTAGTCTTATTTTGATAGTAATAATCGAATCTGGATTAAGATATACCTAGGGTAAATTAATTTTTCTTAAATCCAGCTTATTTAAATGCAAAAAAAACTTTGCATGCACCCCATCTTGCACCCTCCCCACCTTGCACACACTCCAACTTGCACCCACCCCAAATCCTATAGTGTGCCCAAGCAGGGGGGTTGCAGGGGGGCAGCATGCCCCCCCTTACAGATGCCACTGTTGCATACACCCAAACTCGCGCACACCTTACTGTTGCATACACCCAAACACGTATTACGCATACGCAAATACCAATATTACTATCAAAATAAGACCACTCAAGCAAAAAAAAAAGAATTAAATTAAAATAGTAGTTGTGGTTATTTTCAATTTTCTCAAAAACTAAAAGAGATAAAATCATCTAAAAACAAATAAGAGCAATAAATTCTGAAATAAAAACAATGGGAGATAATCTTGAAGTATTGAAAAAGTTACACTTTAAACCTTTTTTTAACTTTTTTTACTCAAATTTTGAGTTTAAAATTAAATTTTTATTTTCAATTTTCTCAAAAACTAAAAGACATAAAATCATCTAGTTTTCAGTTTTTGATCAAAAACAAATAAGAGCAATAAATTCTGAAATAAAAACAATGGTAGATAATCTTGAAGTATTGAAAAAGTTACACTTTAAGCCTTTTTTTAACTTTTTTTACTCAAATTTTGAGTTTAAAATTCAATTTTTATTTTCAATTTTCTCAGAAACTAAAAGACATAAAATCATCTAGTTATCAGTTTTTGATCAAAAACAAATAAGAGTAATAAATTCTGAAATAAAAACAATGGTAGATAATCTTGAAGTATTGAAAAAGTTACACTTTAAACCTTTTTTAACTTTTTTTACTCAAATTTTGAGTTTAAAATTAAATTTTTCAAAAACTACGCGTAGTTTTGACTTGATTTAAAAACTGTCTAATAGAACAGAATGTTGACTTTAAAAAAATGTATACAACCTAATTGTAAGTATCACCGTTATTTTTTAAGAATTTTTTTCCATTTTAAGTAATATTTTTTTTAAATTGCCCCTCCTGCCTAAACGGGGGGAGATAGACCCCCCCTCCCATAGTAAAAAATGCTTATTTTTAACTGTTCTAAAAAATTCCGTTATAATATCTTGTCGCCTAAGTTATCGTACTCTTGCCGTCCGTTTTTTCATAAAAAAAATAAAATCTACAAAAAATAGAACGCAAATTTGGTAAGAATTGATACATTTAGACAAACTTTTAAGCAAGACAAATCGATAGACGGGATGGGAAGTTATCAGTGTGGGTCGCATCCCAGCCTCTTTTTTATTTTATTATTTTTGGCTTCATTAGAACCAGTATTTAAAAAAAGTTATTCCACCGCCTAGCACTACATGCCAATCTCCTTAGATACTACTTACATACCCATCCTCTACCTACATATATGTACCTACTTTGTAGAAATATAAAATTATAAATATTAAAAAATGTATGTATATACATACTTCTATACCCCATATTCAAAATATGGCAACAATGAATCCTACAGAGAATGAAATTAGCAAACGTTGCATTTAAATTTTCAAATTTCTCAAAAACTGAAAATCTAAAATCAAATGAATATAATTTTCTTCAAGCAAAATACCTACTGCTAAAAGCATACAAAATACAATTCATAGCTATAACGCTATGTATATGCATAACTCCTTTACATTGATAGGTAGGCAGAGGCACAAAAAAATTCAAGGTAACTCTGGTAACGAACTGTTTTTGTGTTTTTGTTTTTGTTTTCACATTTTCTCATTTCTTTTGAAATAAACAGCTGATTCAACTGACTCCCTCACACATCTTAATACTTATGAGGACAAAATAATATACTCCTTTCATTCCCACTCTTGCTTTCAAAATTTTATTTTCCAGTCGCTCTTAGTTTCGACACTAAATTTCCGTACACGCAGCGCCCTCATGCTCCGCCTTTCGTACCAAAATTTTCTGTTCCATGATAGTACTATTCAGTTTTATATACAATGATATATATTAAAAAAAAAAAGAGGCTGGGATGCGACCCACACTGAAAACTTCGCATTCCGTTTAATTATTTTAAAAAATTTAAACATTAAAAAAATATTTTGCATACCTATCATTAAATTTAAATTTGCTGAATGTCGAAAATAATATTTTCTGTGAGTTACAATTAGTTTGAAGCCAATGTTCTTAATTTTTGAAAAGATATTTGAGTTGAAAGTAAATTTTTACTAAGTTTTAGTATTGTTTTTTTATTAGGTTTTTTATTTTTTGTACAAAAACTGTCAATTCGATTTTTCTCATAATTTTACCAGATGTCAAAAACGTTATTTATCGTTCCATACAATTATTTTGAAGATATAATCATTTTTTGTTCGTAAAATATTCGAGGGGACAAATATTTTTTTTCAGTTTTTTTTTTTATTTACGAAAAACGTTTTTTCCCAAAAATATACTGGTTCGGTATCACCTTACAATGTGTAATATAAAATATAACTTAAGTCGCTAGCGTCACTGGTTCACCTTTATTTTTTAATTGCTATGGTAAAAAAAGCACCCACTCAATTTGTTTGAGAGTCCTTTCTGCATGATTTTTCATTAATATCTGTATAACAAAATTTATTTGAAGTCAATATCTCCATTGGTTCTTGAGCTATGGACGACGAAAAAAAGTTGCAGAACTTACTTAAGTACGGACGCACGGATGTACGTACACACACACGCACATACATCTCTAAACATTTTTTATTTCTAGACCAATGGGAAGTTAATAACATTTGAATTTTCTCAAGAAATTTCTGAAGTTAAGCAATATTCACATGAGCACGACCAACGACCAACGAATGAACGAATATTCGTCGATTATGACATTTCTTTCACATGAGAGTTTTTAATTCGTCGCGAATGAAGTTTGACATTCAGCACCGAAACCAAAACAAGAACGATTCTTTTAGGTTAAGTACGCGCGATTTTTTTATTCGTTACGAGTGTGGATAATGTGGAACGCGTTAATGTACTCGTACCTTGTATATAAGTTATTCTTTTTAATTATTTATTCCTAAAAGAAAACTAAACAAAAAATGTGTCCACTATTATAAGCACGGTTTAAAAATATCTGTCTCATTTGAAAATGATTCGAAAAAGTAGGAAAAACCTTAATTTTTCTAATTGGCAATCACAAAAAGTTTATATTCTAATTCCAATCAACCAATCAAAAAACCACATTATACAAAATATAAATAATAAATTATAACAAAAATGTGTTTTCAGTGCCTCCCTCGAACTTTCGCTGGGATTGTATACATTCTTCTATATCTTCTGTTTTTTTAATAATCTGGAAATTTATTATTTTATATTGGAACATTGAAATATATATACAATGATTGGAATTCTCGCTCATTTTTACCCCCACTCCAATACATTCCACACGCAAAACATGTGGAATGAACTGTTTAGGAAGTCGTAACAAGATGTCAGGTCGAGCGTTCCTCTTCATGATAGTACTATTCAAATTAATATACAAAGGTATAGGTACATGATAATTTACAAATTGGACGATAATTGTTTATTTGATGCTTTGATCCAGATTTATGAATTGGAGTTAAAAATGATTTTTCCCACACTGATAGGAACTCACCATTAGATAGAGAGCTTTTGAAAATAAGAAAAAGGGGTTCTATAATTGCTAATGCACATTTCTTAAGAATAATCGGTGGTATTTCATCCGGAACTGTATTTATGTCTTCATTCAAACTCAAAAGGCCACTTTCTATTTCAGACATATTTATCTCTATTTGGCCAATATTCACCTTACAATCTTGAAATAAAAATTCTCTATTACTTGAAGTAGCTTCGTCAGATCTGGTGTAATTTGATTGGAAATAATGAGCAAATGAATTACAAATAGATAAAAGATCTGAATGTGTTGAATTAAGGTAATGCATATTACTAGGAATGTCACAAGAAGATTTTTTGTTTTTAATATAAGACCAAAAACTTTTACTGTTGTTTTTAAGGTTTGATTCAATTGTTAAAATATAAGATTTAAACAGAAATTTGTTAAGAACATCGAATTCTCGTTGTAATCGTATATAAATACCTTTATCATTATTGTTTCCCGATACACGCGCTCGTTTATAGGCCTTGTTTTTTTTTATTACATAAATTACAAAGCCTTTTATTAAACCAAGGAGGCTTCGACTTATTTTTTACTTGAACTATTGGTACATACATACATATCAATTGTTGATTTCATATTATCAATAAAATAATCATAGAATTGCGATAAATTGAAAGAATTAAAATTTTCGTGCCACGGAATATCGGACATATAACTCGCTATGCCTTCGAAATTAGCTTTTGTGTAATTAAATTTTACCTAATTCAAATTTGAAGACTTAACGTACCTACTCATAAAATGAAAAATGAATATCAAGAGCAATATGGTGGATCGAGTTAGAAAAAATTGGATTTAATGATTTGTCTACATTAATAAGTAAATCTTTATCTACAAAAATAAGATCTAGATAGAATACGATTTAAATCATTTTTGCAACAATTAATTTGAAGTAAGTCATAACTTGTAAAAGAATCAATTAATTTGCTTTCAAAATCAAAATTTACATTAAAAGATAATAAATGAAGCTCTTCGGGATCAAAAACCCATTCTAAGTTAGAGAGATTAAAATCACCAAGAATTCATTGTTCATTGTTTTTAAAATTTGATAAAATATATTCACAATTTTGTACATGTAGTTTATAGAGATTTAGTGAACTTTTTGGCGGTATATAATTTACAATGACAAACAATACATAATTTTAATTAAAATTGATTTTAATTATTATTTGGTCTATATCATATAAACCAAAAGAACGAGAAGACGGGAATTCTAATTCAATACAAGAGTATAAAAAGTTCACTGCTAGTAAAAACCCTCCTCCTCTTTCTAATCCAGTTGTTTGCGGACAGCGATCTTTAAGAAAAATGGAATAATCGTTGTTGTTGCAAATTTCTGCATTGTGATGATTATTTGCTAGCCAAGTTTCTGTGAGAGCAATGAAAGTAAATTGAGAAGATGACAAAGACAAGAAAATGTTTTGTAATTTTGTGCGCATTCCACCAACGTTTTGGTAATAGCCGAATAGCTGATTATTATTATACATTTATCAATGTGAGGACACGAGTGAGAATGCGAACAACGAAGAGACGATGATGATTGTCAATTGAGAGGCGGCTGTTGCAATGGTTGTATGGTTGATGCCGACGACGACGCACGCCGCGCAGCTGCAGCTGCCGAGGTAGATGGTGGCGGTGACGGTGCAGGTAATGGCTGAGATGGTTTTGATGAAGATGACGAAGACGACGAAGTTTTAGTATGCTGAGGTGTATTTGCATGAGTAGAATTGAGCGGCAGTAAATTATTGATATTATTGTTGATATTACTGATTTCTCGCAAGACAAATTTTTTTATGCGTAGGTATAAAACATGGCCAAATCCATGGATCCATGACAACTGAATATTTAGATGCTGGAACACCCAATTTAAAAGTTATAAACTTCAGAGTTGTCAAATCAGTTTCTTTTTTTACTAACGCATAGCATTTAAAATGAGAAGGCGAAATGTTTGTTTTTTGTGAAATATGATTAATTATATCATCGGGTTTTGTGTCTTTGCTAAATTTTGATACCTACATGGATCCACTTGTACTCTGGTAAAGCACAAAGGGAAGTTGAAGAGTCCGTTCCGATTAGAGTGTTTTTAATTGAAGAATTAGAGATTTTTTTTTATCACACACTTGAATCCATTCGGAGTTATCATTGATAAGAGTAAGTTGAGATTCAGTAACTGTCGGTTTTGGTAAATTAGAGTCAATTTGAGATGAAGGTGAAGAAAAATTTGAAGCTTGTTGAGATAAATCTGTTTCCCGAGGTGTGTTAAGGGATGGAGTTGGTAAGACAAGATTTTGAGAGTCCAAATTAAGTGATGTGATTGAGGATGAGTCGGTGACTCTCTCAGAGTTCTTACAATATTTTTTTGCGGTTTTCCGTGGGAGGGAATTGATTGCAAACAATGACTTGAGAGCACTGAGATCGTTTTTGATATCACTAACACTTAAAGAAAGATTATGGAAATTATTGATGAATGCTGAGAAGTTAATGTTCAAACAAGAATCACATTTCCAAAACAAATTTCGATTAGTTAATGATTTAAGATTTTCTTCAGATAACTCTATACAATTTTTGTGAAAATAACGACCACAGTAAAAACCGCACTCGACGGATTCAGAAGTTTTCGAACGCTTTATAGCAAGATTGCAATTAGCACAGATCTTAGACGTTTTAGAAGATAATCTCTGACAGACTCGGAGAGACACTTATACATAGTGTTATATGAAAACATCTTTCGGCTTTTAATTGAAGCACATGAGGAAGTTTTACATATGTTTATTTACATTTAATTTAACGCCAGTGGAACACATTTTAAACTCAAAGATAAAAACGACTGCTCAATAAAATTAGATATACAAAATTTAGCGAAAACATTTTGATTATTATGAATGGAATTACTTAATTTAAAAATTATAAACTTCCTACACTCAATTGCACACACCAATCCAACCAATTCACACCGCATATTTGTCATCCTTTGTTGTTACATTTAAAGTAATGGTAGAACTTTCTATCTAGCACACCTGATACAAGCACTGAAATTTGGAAGGACCTTCACTGGTACCTTACTCCTTTGTGTGCAGTGTGCTCAATTTATTATTATTGTAGGAACAATATACATATTCTTGAACAAAGTGCCCCTATACAATCTAATGCTAACTTTTAAAAGTTATAGTGTAATTGTGATGACGTAACAAAACGGTCATACATGAGTGACTATGGCTATTACAATGTCCTAGTCAGCAGCAGGTCCTTCTGTGGATATGGTTTTTTGTTGTTGTTTGGATATTAATTTGGTTCCTTTCTATAGTTTTTTTTATTTAGATGCATTCGCCTGCTGTGACCACGATAATTGAATTTTCAATTTGAAGTACAAAAATGAGTGTTTGTGGGTAAATGAGAATTTTGTTTTACCTGAATGAGTGGTGGAGTGGACATAAAAACAAATCTTCTTTAATTTTGTTTTAAAAAGAGAGAAGACTAATGAAAAACTAGTTATTTGTGAAACAAACCAAAAAAAGGAATCAGGCATCCTACCCTATTTTCATGTGCCACCTGAACTACAAGAAGGGTTGTTGGTAAGAAATTTTAACACAATGTCAACCAGCTGACCACCAACCAACTTAGAAAATGCTAAGAACTAGTGGTGCTAATAGTTTTTGCCAGGGCCGATTCAAATTGAAATGCCACACCAGGCGGATATTTCTAAAATATTATTCCTATTTTAAAGATTGGACGTGCAGACATTTTCCAAATTAATTTGATTTTAGATTTTGAAAATATTGAACATTATCTCAAATTAGATTTTCTATTTCACTTTACACTATAAATCATTGTAGTTTGATTTAACTCATACTCGTTATTAATAACATCTTAAGTTATCTTACTCAGAGACAAAATGGACACATCGATCAGTGAGTTGATAAATCATAAGCAGGATTATCAAAACTGGACGATCTTAGTATTCGAAAAACTGTCAGTAGAGGTACGTCGCAAGTTGATGCCATTCTCTTTTCCTCTGGAACTTAGTAGTAAACGATCTACTAACAATTCTAACAAAGGAAGGTAGGGTACAGAGTGATTGCCAATGCGGACAATGTTGCCATAGTATCTTAACGATGCTGAACTTGTCTTCTTAACAGATAAAACAAAATGCTTTGGTCTTATTTTGGATACAAAATTAAGCTGGAAACCTTATATTCAAGAGAGAGCCAATAAAGCTACTGGAGTCCTATTTTCTAGCAAAAAAGCCATTGGAAATATCGTCTACTAGACTAAATCGTGTTCCAGGCGGAAATCCTGAACTGGAAACCCAATATTGAAGAGAGATCCAATAAAGCTACTGTAGCCCTATTTTATAGCAAAAAAAGCCATTGGTAATATCGTCTACCCCACTGCATCGTGTTCCAGGCGGAAATCCTGAACAGAAATCCTCATTTGGCATGTTCTCAGACTCTGTCTCTAAAAAATCACAAACAGCCCTTACTTTTCGATCGTGTCTTGATGAGATGACAATTCAATTCAATATTCACCTTTGTTTTTTTTAGGAAATTACAGAGCTGAAGAAAGTAAAAAAAAAATGAAACAATTCTTCCTTTCTTAAGTAGAAAGTACAAAAATAATGTCGGCATACCTTTCATATCAACCAAAGTTTTTCAAGACTGCCGAACCGGTCTGCACATTACCACTTACCAACCCTTTAACCGGCCATGGGTTTGTGTACCGCACATTGCACACTTAAATTTGTTTCACTTGTATTTCACCTGTAAACTATGATCCCTATGGAATATAAATGTATGAGTATATAATTATTGTGAATGCCCATGTGAGCAAAATGGAAAAACCTGTATAAGGGCAATTAAATAAAATATACCTACAGACATAGTTCTCTGGCTATGCATGTATTACATTAAAAAACGATATATACATCCTTGGAACAGCTCTACGCTGCGCTAAAAAAGAACAATGATTTTGGTTAACAGTGCCGGACACAATCATTTTATAGAAAGAGTGACTGAAGAAACTATACAATATTTGAAGTGCTTTTAAAAATTGAAAGGAGCACAAGCGAATTATTAAATTAACAATAACAACACTTCTTCATACAAACAACAACTATAAATAACCGTTAAACTATGGTTTAATTAAAATCTTCTGTCGCGAAAGACCTAAACATTTGCGATCTCTTAACATAATTGTACTTATGTCCTTTTCGATTCGAAAATAAATATCCTTGTTTACAAAAAACCCACGTAATTGGGCGGTGGTCAATTTAATTCACTTTCGATTTGTATTAGTGTGTGCCTTTGAGAACTTACAAGATTATTATTTAGCTTACGTGTCAAAAGACGAAACTTCTTGTCTAATAATACTCGTCTCCTACTAATATTGATATTATTTTTTATTGTGAAATTTGGTTCTTGTTTTCATAAAATAAAATATTTTAATAAACCATATAGGAGGTTTAAAACATATTAAAATAAAACAATTTATTAAAGTGAAGTTTTTATGAATGTGATTTGAAAAAGAAACTTATGCAAACTTATGCAATTCTTCAAGAAAATAAAGAACCTAAGAATTGGATATAGATCTCGTAAACTGTAAGTAACGTCAATAAAATGAAGGGCTGACTCCTACAATCGACCAGTCCAAGCGGTCTAAAATTAATGCTCCTATACACGTTTTTTTTTCGAATTTATTTAAAACCCAGTTTTCTTCATTGTAAAGCTTAACACATGTGAAAACAACGCTGAGAAGGCATGGGAGTACTAAAAATAGGAGATTTCTTAATACAGTTCAGACATACTCCTACAACGGCCAGTGAAAAAGGGTCCATCTATAATTATGTACTTTGATTTAATGGCATGGTCTGAATAAGAAGTTATTACTTCTGCAAAATGGATTATGCTGCAGTTAAGCACAGGAAAGCATCCTTAAATTTTGAAAATAGTTTTAAAAAAACAAACTTTTGATTTTAAAAACAAATCAATTCACAAATAAAATTTGTATCTCCTGGAAACACAAAATTAAACATTGTATTGGAAAAAGCTATTAGATTTGCATAAGAAAGAAAAGTGTATACATAACAGTTTTGTATGTTTCAGGAATAGTTGCACGGATGGGGATTGGTATTTGATCAATGGTTCTTGAATTATTCGGATTAATGTAAGGTCCAGAGTTAGTAAAAGCAACTTAAATCCATCCCAATCGGTAAATTCACGTAGCCGAACCTTGTGTGCAACTTTATATTGGTAGAGCTGGCCGATAGCCTTTAGTTTATTTATTAAAATTCGCTAAGACGCTCAGTGATATTTGTTTATTTATAATATGAGTTTATTAATGTTCTTTCTGATCCATTATTTACGATGCCTTTGTATCATATAAAGTACTAAAACGTGATAAACAACCTCTTAAGTCAAAACGTCAAATAAATGTTTTTAATAAGTTTAAGACAATTACACAACATAAGTTGTAACTCTAAGCAGTCTAAATGCAACCTTTAAGTGTCGATCTCCTGAGGAGATGGCAAACCAGTTAAATATTCACCTTTGTTCGATGCCGGTTCATAGAAGCTGACGAAATTGCAAAAAGTGGAAGTGGTTCCACCTTACCTTTGTATTACTTAATTACTACGTTCAAACTTATGCTTGAGTATTCTACTACTTAGAAAGCGCTGCGCATGTAACAAGAACACATTTTCTAATAAGGTAGGATTGCTTTTCGTCTTGTAGCTCTTAGAATGGTTTCTGCAGATGCTGCGTGGATGAGGAGGGGAAGGTGACAGTTAGTTTCACATCTTCTACTTTCATGTCCTGTCACAAAGATAAAGACTACACTTAAGAGACTTGTTCTATGATAATCTCAGTTATCTGATGAATTCCGACTTTTGCTGTCACAAACGCTTTATTATCACCTCCAAACGGTTCAACGAGTAGGGTAGGGAAGACCCTTAGAGATCCATGTGGTAAAAAAACGGATTCACTACTGGTCTAAGTTTTTTTTTCAGCCAGCAGCCACCTTAATCTAACCTAACCTTAACCTATGCAGCATTTTCATAAATAAACTGAATACAAATAACAGTCCTTAAAAGTTTGTAGGTTTTTAGTTTTTGTCTATTTTTATACTGGTTTTCAAGTCAAGTTTGTTTTTTATTTTATATATTTTTGTCAGCTCATCAGTTTGAAAAAAAATTCCAAAACATCAAGTTCAATATCCAAAGTTGATCCGAATAATCAGGACGTTTGGCTATCAGCTTTGTCGTAAATTTTTCGAAGTGAATACACTTCGAAAAATTTACGACAAAGCTGATAGCCAAACGTCCCTACGCTTTATTAAAATAACCTTATACTTGGAAAAGAGCAATAAATTGTACAGGAGAAGATATTTTTTTTTAAAATAAATCGAAAACTAAAAATTTTGGAAGAAAACAATCGAAAACATAGGGGTTATTGTACGGTTTGCACTCTAGTGGACTTCTAGTTGGACTAACTAGAGCATTGTTTGAGAATAATTTTGATCATTTCTTGATGCTTCACCGAGATGGCCTTATTTCAAAGACGCTCCACCATTTTCGACCTCACAGCACTGAACAAATACTTAACAGAAAAAACCTTCAAACTGATCCCTCACCCCTCACTCTCAGATTTTATACAAGTAAACGATTGGTTGGGACTGTAGAACTTTGACAGATGGTTGTAGGATAAATTTGAAAAAATCAGTCTTAATACCAATAACACTCATCCCAGACAAAAAAAGGAGACAATGTTGCAGCCTCAGGCAATTTATGAAGATTTTGGAATGGTTAAACTTTGCAAGTTCCGTTATCGCAAGGGGAAGATTTAACTGTCGCTGCCTCCATATCTTCCTTCGAATATTCAGCAGACGGGCGAGACAAGGGCTCCTCATCCCTCGGATGGTTTTGGAGGAGATCAGCTGGTGGCTCAGAATTCACTTTGCAGACCTATAAAATATACCCATATCTGTCTTCTACCTCCCAGGAAGGTAAAATGGTATAGCAGTCACGGTTGCCACTTGAAAAAAAATTGCATGACCAAAGCTGAAAATAAAAATGACCAATCTTACCAAAAAAGGACCAAAATAATTTGTGTCCGCAATGGCTTTTAACTTCCCATAGAAAGTTATTGTAATCGGTCCGATTTCTTGAATTGAAAATTCTGACATTTCTCGACGTTTCAAGGTTCCTAGAGTCTAAATAAAAGATTTTTAGGGAGATGTCTGTGCGTGCGTGTGTACGTACGTTCGGGAAGAATAACGTTTTTGACATCTGGTAAAATTTTGAGAAAATCGAATTGACATTTTTTTACAAAAAATAAAAACCTTAAAAAAATAATAGTAAAACTTGGTAAACATTTACTTTCGACTCAAGTATCTCTTCAAAAATTACAGAAAATACTGTTTCCGACATTCCGTAAATTGTGCATAAAAATCCAACAGTCAGTTTTTTCATAAAAAATTAAAATCTACAAAAACTGAAACGCAAATGCTACGAAAATTTGGTAAAAATTGGTTTTCGACTAAAAATCTCGTTAACAAGAACAGTTATTGAAATCAAACTATTTCATCAAACTCAAAATATTGTTGGTAATTTTTAATTTTTTTTAGAATAATTCAACTAACAACTAGCAAATCACGAAAGCCTACAAACCTTTTAAGCAAGACAAATCGGCAGACGGTATGTGAAGTTATCAGTGTGGGACACACCCCAGCCTCTTTTATTTTAAGATCACAATATGTTAACATTATGTCAGGAGATCGAATAAGTCAGGAGATCGAATACTATCGCTAAATAAAATTCATATAAAATTAATTCAAAAAAATGCAGACCAAACGCTATGGTTATTTTTGTCATCTTGGTGCTCTTTGGCCAGCATTATATTATTAATGGTACCCAAATTAAGTCTGCCTTTCGTTTTTATCAAAGTTAATTCAAAAAAATTCCTCTCAGCAGCAGCTGAGCTGTGAGGAAGTAACATCAAGTTATAAACGAACTAACTTAAATTTTGAAAACAATATTCATTTTAAGCGTTTTTATGATAATTGAATTTTTCCCAAAATTCTTTAGGTATGTATTTTATTTTGAGATTATAACAGGTTAGGTTAGGTTAGGTTAAAGTGGCTGTTGGTTGGGACATCCAACACACTTAGACCAAAGTATGGTCCATTGTGATACCACATGGATCAGTTAATCAGCTTAACTCGTTGAACCAATTGGAGCTTCGAATAAAGCGTAGGAGACTAGTAATGTCTGAATTTTTTAGATCGCTGGTATCGTTAAAGTAGTAGTCTCCAAGGTGGATTCTACGTCTGTGTGATAAGGCAGGGCATGTGCACAGAAGATGAGAGATTGTCTCCTCTTCTTCTTCGTCCATGCAACTCCTACAAAAATCATTTGCAGGGGCTCCAAGTCGAATAGCATGCCTTCCTATTAAGCAGTGCCCAGTCAGGACACCTATAACGTAGCTAATGTGCAATCTACTCAGAGAGATTAATTGTTTTGAGCGCCTGGCGCTAAGAATAGGCCAAAGAAGAGTTGAGAAGAGTTGAGAGGTTTACTCTCTGTGGTAGTAGAGGAGCCGTTCTTCACAACTGCCTCACTACAGGAAGAAGGTAGTATTACCTGATTATCCGATATTCCACTGGCGACAACAGGGCTGTGAGAGTCCACAGCCATGTCAGCACCAGTGGAAGAGGGATGAGCAGCAGACAACTTTGCCGTCGTACTGCTGGCCGGTACGG
Source organism: Eupeodes latifasciatus (assembly GCA_920104205.1). Classification (NCBI taxonomy): domain Eukaryota; kingdom Metazoa; phylum Arthropoda; class Insecta; order Diptera; family Syrphidae; genus Eupeodes; species Eupeodes latifasciatus. The sequence continues at coordinate 42,091,562 of OV049927.1, read as the reverse complement.
TCTTTTGATTTTGTTTTGCTTGTTTTGTTTGTTTTGTTTGTTTCATTAGAATCCCACGAGTAGCGGATAAGGGTTGTCCATCTGTACAGAGATCCGTGTATACAGATAAGGCTAGTTAATCCGGAGGTCGCCAGGTATCCGGATACTCCGTTAGCGACTGAGCTAGTTTTTTAATTGGGCCCTCAGCCTGGCCGATCATCGGCACGGGTCGTATAACACCTTAGATCCAGCCCAATTGGGAAGTTTAAGAGAAGGATATGTTTTGGAAAAGGAGAGACGAACAGCAATTTAGCCATAAGCGTCCCAGGAAGGAAACTAGGCATTGACAGACAGTTATATACCATACAGTCAAGGGATAAGGAGACGTCAGCCAGCATAATAGCACAGAGCTGACGGTGGTGGGGGTAAAGGATTGGGAAGGGGAGGGGGCGAGTGACCTTTGGTTTCAGGACTCTTCTGGAGAAATAATTCCCGAGAATCGTTGACCTTACTCAGCTTCTACAACTCGACAAGTTCGACGCTCAGGTAGAAGGATTATAACAGGAATATAGTCGATTTATTTTTTTCAATTTCTTAAAAAAGGGACCAAATGGAATAAAAAATGACCATGCGACCAAGTGAGAAAATAATGACCAAATTTGGTCTTAAAAGACCAAACTGGCAACCGTGATAGCAGTACATCTCTATAGGTGCAGCAAGGGCATCCATTTTCGACCTGTTTGCCTGAAGAGACTTAGCTGTCAAGAGATACGAGTATGTGTCCATTTAGGTAGATTCGGCAGATCGTGCCCTAGACTCGACATTTTCTCTACTAAATCTGATACCGAGGGTCTTATCTCATTTAAACCAGTCACAAGGAATATATCTGATTGTAGTTCCCGCGTGGATGCAAGTATTTTGGATGCCCAACATAAGAGCTCGAGTGCTAGAGCCGCCAACATCAATCAACAGCCTGCGTGAGGTATTAATAGACATGTCCACCAGACAAACACCTCCACTGATCGATAAATTGACCCTGAATGTGTGGTGAGTTGGAGGTGGGGCAATCAGAAAGAAGAGTGGTGAAACGTAGAAAATGAACATCTTACAAAGTGTTTCAACTTTTAAGACGTACTTACCAGCTATAAGAACTTGGAAAGCTTTGTGTAAGAAAAAATACAGGAAAGCTATTTTCAGCCTTGAATATAGTGAAAGTAAGAGCAAGATCATATTACATACATCATTTAGCTTAAAGACTGAATCAGCTATATATACACAGTCGGGTTGGCACTTATCCGAGCATCATATATTACACAAACGTTTAATCTCATTGTCCAAGGAGAGAAGGGCAAGCGTAGATAATCTTGATAGTCTATTGATAAACCTAAAATAACCAATGACAAAATAACCAAAGACAAGCGTTGAGAACATTAAAAAGCGGTTGGGTGTGTTCAGTTTTGCGTGGAGGTGGAATAATTGATACGCTCAGTAGCTGCGGCGCCACAAATGCGTCACTAGGTTCGCTTAAGAATCACCCAGTTAACGAGGGGAAATTGTAGAGCATATAATACCTCTAGATGTAAATACTGTAAGAGCATACATTTTAATCTTAAGTCAAGGAAAATCAACTTTTTGGCAATTTTAAGGCAAAGTGAGAGTGACAATGAACTTATTTACGTTATATGTAAGATTTATTATAAAATAAAAGAGAAGGGTTAGTGAACGCATGAATTCAGTAGGCCTCGGAGAATTCTATGATGTAAAGTAAACTGTAGTTTGACTTCATTGAAATACATTTTTCTTACGATACTTTTCTCATCCTCATCATCATAGCGTTGTGTTCCAATCAAACACCAGCAGATAACAAACACGCCTTTAACAGCGACGCTTCACCATGCAGATAAAATGACAGGAAAAAATGTTTGAGGCGTTTTTAGCAAACCTGCAGAGTGATGGTCAATACGTAAGACTGTAATGCTGAAGGTCTAGGTTCCTAAAAAAGTTTGTTTTTATACGGGTACTGCCTCTTGCTAGGAATGGAAAATCTTTTTATTCTTCTCATGTAATTGCTTTCTTAAATATGATGTTCGTAAAAGGCATACAAATTGTAGGTCTCCTCCATCCCTAACATTTTTCGCACACAAAAATGGTTGAGAATTGTAAGTCACTAGGCCTTATAACAGTCCTTAGAGAACCAGGGTCTAGTGACTTACAACTCTCAACCATTATTGTATACCGAACGGCTAATTTGAGAAAGCACTTTTCATGACAGCAATTACTCTTGGAGGATTTGTCAATTCCTCGGAAGGTGGGTGCAGTACCCATGAAAAAATCTTTCAGGTGGCACAGGCACAACTCTCACATGACAGTTCTACGCACTAACCATCACGCCACGGGTACTGCAGGCCTTATAATTGTATATAATATTACATTTAATTATGTAGGTAAGTAAATAGAATAAAGAGTGATTTCAAAACTTTTCGTTTGAGTCCCTATTCATTAAGAAGACTTATAGCCCAGGTACAGTGTTTAAACTAGATTTTAATTAGTTGATTTAATTAGAAGTTATTTCTGCCCTAAAATAAGAAAACATCTTTTTTTTTTTAAATTAGCCTTTATATGCGTTTATAAATTATGATTCTTTTCCGCGCAGTCAACAGGAGACTCAGGAGAATAACTATGTCAAAAGTGGAACCAAGCCATTCAGCACTTCTACAAAACAATATAAAATACGTTTTTAATTTGTTTAACATACCTCAGCCTTATTCAACAAATAACAGTAACAACAACAATATTGTTACAAACCAAAGTAAGACATTCATCCTTGTAAGATACCTTTGTGTGTGTGTTTTTTTTTTTAAAGAACCATTATTCTTCGAATAGGTCCAACGCCATCTGTGCTTTCAGAAAATTCAGTGGAATGCTTTCTTTCGGGGCATAATATGGTGAGCGATGCGGCCTCGAGTTGCAGTGAAGAATCAGAAGAACTTACTAATCTAACATGGCTAACGGAACTTCGAAACGAGCTATTAACATGGCCTGAATCAGTTGCAGATGATGATAGTGTTAATCGTAAGTGCTCTAATGGAAAGAGTGCACAAAATAATAAGACAGTTGAGGAAAATACAGCTCCTGCCCAGCAAAAGAGGCCATCAGCCTCGGAAAGGTATAATACCTTTCTGGAAAAGGTTAAAAAGTAAGCAAGAGATTCGTAAAATGTTGTTTTTTTTCATAAAAAAAAGGTTTGCTTTGCAAAAGTAAAAGTTAGAACCTCAGCTGTAAACGTGAATTTTTTAGGGAACTGGAAACGGACATCGAAAATTGTCTGTAGGAGTATTGGAAAAATTTGTATTTGTTATGGGCGTAAACTCTGCGAGTCTAAATTCACCCAAAGGTTTTCAACTTGGTTACAAGCCTCGAAAAAATTGATAAATTGAGATTAAAACCACTTTAAACTTGCACAAGTAATTATATTGAATTTGTCGAAATCGTCCTCACTGAGGGAAAAATTGTAACTGATGGTCTTTTTATCCTTGTGATGGTGAAGGAAATTAAATAACAAGATAGAAAATTCTTTTCCGTTTGCAACTCCATACAATTTAATTTTTACAGGTGCGGTCATAGCAACTTTTGCAAAGATTTTTGTTTTTTGAAAAATAAACGGCTTGTTTTTGAGATTTTTATTGACATACTTATTTTTGTTTCGGCTGTCTTCTTGGGACTCTTAAATATATCTTGAATTCCTTCATATTGTTTTCGTTTTTTGTTGTTTAACAAGTTTAAGCTTTTTAGGGATATCATCGAATATGACCTTTCAGCAGAGATTTACCAAAAAGATGTGGAAGAAAAACCACCTTTCAATTATTCACACATCATAGGTATGGCGATGGTGGAAAACGGTCGCATGACACTTCAGCAAATATGCTCTTGGATAGAATTAAAGTTTGCATTCTTTCGAGTTCGAAAACGATGGAACGTAAGTCTGTTAAATTTATAAACTTGGGGAAACTTGATTTTGTTTTATTTTTTAAGAATTCAATACGACACAATTTGTCATTGCATCATTGTTTTAAAAAAATTGATCGCAGTAAATACGAAAAAGGAAAAGGTGGCTATTGGGAACTCGGTATTGATCCTAAAAAATGCGATCGCAAGCGTATTCGAAATCGAAAATCTTCGAACAGAAATCGAAATCGATCTATTGGTGGATGTGCAGAAGGTGAAAAACAAGCCAATACTCAATTAACTAGAACAATTATACCTAACACAAGAATTGAAGAAAAAGACAACGTTGAAGAATTTATTTTAGATGAGCTTGATGTTCAGCATAATGTTGTTGTTCAAAAAGACACATCAATTAATTCAGAATTCTTAACGTCCATTTTGTCATCACCAAGCCAAAGCACTACAACTATACATGATAATAATCAAATGAGTCCTTATAATATAAACAGTTCAATTAAGTTGCAGGATGTATTTATAGCCAATACTGGCAACGACAGCGATAATAACTATAATAAGCTGACAAATTGTACTAATTTGACTGGTGATTCTGAATATGAATTGGGTACTATTATTGTGAATTCGTTGGCAGCAGATATAGGAGGTCCAATGAATATTTCTGAAATAGAAAAGCAAATAAATGTAAGTATTGAAAATTCATAATTTATGGGGCTATCTATTTTTCAAGTATCTTGTAATGTTTTTTTTTTTTATTTTTTGTATAGTGTTATAAAGATTCTTGCCATTGATTTCAAAACTATGTTAATGTGTTTTGGTGAAAAAACTCTTCATCAAAATGAGAGCCTAATATCCAACAATTTATTTAAAGTGCTCCTTATTTGATTAAGAATTATTTCCAAAATATGTTGCTCATTCAAAATGCTTACCATATTATTTAATTTAAAAAAGGAGATGAAAATTGTATGGGTGTTGGTAAAATGAAGCGTAGATATTTGAATATTAAAAGAGGAACATTGACTTTTCGGCTGATTAAAATTTAAAAAATAAAGTAAAGAATTAACAATTATCTGTCAAAAATAAACACGAAAACTTAGAAAAACAACAAAAAACTAAAAGGAATGGTTTTCGACTCAGGTATTAGGAGAACAAAGAAAGATATTGACTTTAAATTATTTATCTCACACAAAACATTGTTATGAATATTTTGTTAAAGTTTTAATCACTTAAATACTACTTAAAATTAGGTCCGTAAAATAAAACTTAAAGCTAACTAAAACTACCTGTTCTACCTAAAAACTACTTAAAAGTAGAACATTTCTTTTTTTTAATTTTTAAATTTTATTAATTTTGTTTATTATATGTTGTTTTCTATTTTTTCGCGTTGATGTTTATTGAAACATTTTTATATAACAATTTAATTATATTATTGACAGGTGTTTGTGGAAGATGAAATACCAGAACCGTGTGAAAATGTTGTTATATCATCGTATCTTAGCAATGGATCAATCGGAAATCAAAGTCAGCCAAATGTAATTGTTGAGCAAATGGAGCCATATTGTACAGGTTCAACATCATCAGAAAGCAGTTTTCGGCCATACATTGATGGAATTGATGAGGCATTTCAATATCTACGCAGTATGGATACCCGATGTGATGATTTATTTGATAATCTCCTTGATATATCGGTTAGTGATTATTAGGAATGAATTAGAATAGTAAACATTAATTAACTTTATTTTTTTTTTGGAAAAAAAAACTAAAAAGTTCATATCACAGTTATACGAATATGGTGTTTTTGAAAAGTTATTTCTTTTAAAATGTATTGAAACTTCATAATGTTGTGTATATACATAGTTGCTAAAAATATTGCAAAGTACCAAAGAAGGTACTCAGAGTCACCATGTGGTATCAAGAATGTTTAAACAAAAATGAATTTTGTGTGGAGCTATATGCAGTTTGGCTGAAAGCAGTATTTTGATTCTTCAATTTCCAATATTACGAATACTATCTTTGTTTATAAAACAAATACATAGCTTTTACTTTAAGTTCTTACTCGAAGTTCTAATAACGTTTTTTCTTATAGTTTAGACTCGATTGAAATAAATATGGTATTATAAAAATTTCTATGAAGAAGACATTTTGTTCCTTTTTAATTAAAGTTGTTAGGTTTTTATTATGTATTTTTAAATACTCACACTAAACCAGATTAGTTTTAAAAGGCAAAACATACCTGGGACTTATAACACAAAGCTGCAAGTACTAATAATAAGGGAGGATCAATACAACTGGAACAATTTCTAAAATATAACAAAATCTTATGATGCAAAAGATACATTTTTAACATATGTATGCATGTACATATACCTATATATAAATAAATTCAATTTATCAGTTTTAATAATTGTATTGTTTATGGTTGTATTCATTTTTATTGAAGAACTGTTGTCAGTTGTCAGCGTAGGCATCTTCACATTGAATTTATTCATAATTATAATATTTAATGTAACTTTACTTTGTAAGATTGAATTCTTTTAGATTTTATTAAATTAAATAAAAACTTAAACATATATGTATTTTTTTACTTTTTACATTAATTTAGAAAATATGAAATTTTAATTGATTGATGGATATAGACAAAATTAAAAAGGACAAAATCTATAGGAAACGGAAAATATGTTATAAATACCTGTAAGTGTAGGGACATTTTTATTTTTTGCAAATGTAAAGATACATTTTGTGATACAGAAATAATCTATCCCTGTAAGATACACATAATCCTCTTGAATTGCATGCTTATAGCTCTTTGTTACAGGCTATTTTGAAACTTTAGTTTGAATAGAAAAATGTATTTAATAATATATTAGAAATGGTGCTGAACATGTTCGGACAAAGGTTTGAAACACCAACGAACAAATTGAATACAAAAACTGAATAAGATACACTTTAAGCATGTTACTACATCGCATCGACTCTTTTAGTTCTCCGTTGTTTTTGGGAGAAAAACACAAAATAATTACTTTTCAATTATTTTTCAAGTCATTAAAATCGTTGTTATTGTAAAAAATAACAACAAAGGAATATAAATTTAAAGTGAACTTTTTATGTAAAACTTGTAAGCACATTTATCAGAATTATTTCTTTTGTCAATATAGATACGTACTTATGTATGTACGTATAAATAATGCAAATGATTTTTAAATACAAAATATTGATACATATTGATTCATTGCTTCAATTCTAGAATTTTTGAAAATTCATTTTTAAATTTAAGAAAACAATTCTCTTTGATGATTTTTCGTGAAGATAAAAATGAAAAACAATTGTTATTTATTAACTAAAAAATGTATTCACAAATTTTGTAGATTCAAAAATAAACCATTATAGATAAAACATATGTGTTTATGAGAACCATTACATAAAACCAAAAGCTCAATTAATTCATAAAAAAACAATGTTTAATTCATTTTTAAGTACAAGAAAATACATATTATATTATTTGAATAATAACTTTAAAATTCTTTGTTTTATTGCTATATGACCATCTAGAGTGACAGTTGGATTTTCAGAAGTATCATTAGAGTCTTTTTCAAAAATGAAGTTAATCTCATTCAAAGATTTAAGATTATACGTTAAAAATACGTACTTTTTGAATTTTCTACATTCTTAAATCCTAAATCAATCAATTTATGATTGACTCTTACAATCAAGCGAATAAGCACTTCGCAATTTTACTTGAAAAATAAGAATTAACAAACAATAATATGCATTCCGAGTGATCTTAATTTAATTAAATGTATGTACATATGTGTATTTGAAAAAAAGGCAGATAAAAAGCATTGTCTTAAGATTTTGTTTGCAAGCAAGAGTATAGTTTTTTTTTTATGAAATTATGCCTATGATGGGAAACTCCAAAACAACATGAAAAAAATTACCGTGAGAATCTTTGGTGTTGCCATCATATAAAGGGTGTCACACAGTCAACATGAGTTCCTGGGATCACTTTAAGCCAGATAAAATATGAGGTATTTCTGTCGTTCTAATGTTTTTTAGTCTACTTTTTCATTTATTTGTTTTTCAACATAAACATTTAATTATTTTTACTATTAAATCAATTTTTTACTACATGATAAACGTAATTTATTTTTTCATTTATTTATTTTGTCTTTCAAGTTACATAAATTTATATAGATTACAAATTAAATCAAATTAATAACAAGATTTATAATAAATAAGTTTAAATAATTTGCTTAGAATAACAAAGTTAACAGTAATCTTAATAAATCTCTCTTTTTACCTACATTAATTAAAATCAATTAAACCAATTAAGTAAATATTTCCTGAAATTTAAGAATCTTGTAGATACTTGATTAAGTAAAAGGTCTCCATACAATACAAAAATATTCAATACAATACTGCATTTAGTATAATATTGAAATATAATCCATTTATAGTACACCAGTTAAACATTCTGTCAATATCAATCTGAATCTTATTGGCATCTAATAGAGATCTTACACAGCTGAAAATCTTAAGATCGTCCCATATAAAAGACACTGAAAATGAAATATAATTTGCCAAGCAATCAATTAAAAGAATAAAGAAAAGTGGTCCAAGATGTCTGCCTTTTGGCACACCACAAAAGTTTTTCATTTCACTTAATTTCAACATATTAACACGGTCCTACTCCTACCAAATCACTTCTTATCCAATTGAGGAGGTCAGAGTGAAACCCAAGCAACTCAAGCGTGTTGCACGCGATCTTCGAAAAATCAGTATCAATCACATCGACTTGCAATCGATTGTCTAAACAACCAAGAAAGTAATTTTTAAATTATGCTGAAAAAATTGAATTGATTTCAAATTAAACCATTTTTTTTATGTTTTTAACTATCGTTTCAAACACTAAAATTTCAAAAGCTAAAGTTTAGCAATAGGTCTATCATTTTCCACTGGTGTTGAGAGATGATAAAGCTGTCAACAAATCAATTATTAAAATGTTGATCATAAGTAACTCTCATGTCAGAAAAATTTGATTGGAAAAATGGGGTACATTTATTACAAAAAAGCTACACTAGATTACACTCTATTAGTATTCAAAAATTATTATTAGTATTCAAAAATTAAAAAAATTGCTCTTAATTTTCTAATCTAGAGACCATATATATTGCTTATGAGTAAATCTTTTAGTATAGATATAGTTTCCTTGAGAATCTATCGATTCGTTTTGATTTGAAGGTTTTCAAAGTTTCGTGAATCAAAATATTTAAAATAATATGAACTCAGGAACCCATATCGTTGGCGGTAACCGTGGGACACCCTGTATAATGTACAAGCATTATTATGTTTGTTATTGGGATGGAATTTGAAACAGAGTATAATGATAAAAAGCGATACATTTTCAGAATTCACCTCAAAAGTATACGAAAACTTGCACTAACAATATCATATCTATAGTTTTCGGTCACAAGCATTAAATTTGTTTTCCTTAAATCAGTCTTAAGATCTCAGAGGCTTAAAGAAAATAGTATTATTGTTTGCATATTATAAATGGATAATTTCGCTTTAAAAAGAAAGGTATATTCATAGTTTGTGTTTTTTTTAGTTTAACGGTTAGTGTTAAGTGGTATTTTATAATTAATTACTACTTCCGATCGAAGAGCTAAACTAAATCGGGATTACTATTTTGTATCTGAAAAAAAATATAAGTTTAATTGAAATTTTATCGATTTTTTCTGATTAGAAGGTTTTTAAAGTTTTGTGAATACAAATATTTAATATAATTTCACATTTCCAAATCCTTGATATTGAAACGCAGATATGCTCAAAGTAAAAGAAAACAATTTTTCATTTTAAAAAACTTGCTACGGTTGGCTGCAAAAACATACACCAATTGAAAATATTGATTTATGTCAGACAAATTAAATTCATCAGAAAGTAAAAAGTGTAGTTTAATTTTTATTTCGAATATTGGTTTCTGGAAAAAGGAAGCGAGTTAATTTCAAATTTAAAAAATCTGATAGATTGTTAAATGTGAGCAGAGACGGTTTTTTTGGTGTGATAAACTTTGCTTAAGAATAATTTTTGGCGATTTTAATTTTTGACTTGAAGAAAAAGGATATAGTTCCTATAAAGTTCTATGGGGAAATCAAGCTGATAAAAGATGGAGTTTAAGAATTTCCCTAAACGTTTTTATTATTCAAAATTTTTTGTGGTTGTAACTTCAAGGTTACCTATTTTGGCACTCTTCTATTAACAGATAAAAATTACAATTAATATTTAAGATTAGGTTACAGCAGTTGAGATTTACTCCGAAATAACGCTTTAGTCAATTTTAGTCGGCAGAAAAATCCTTAACAAAATAATTAACAAAATGTGCTATATATGTACATATGTATATTCCTAAAATGTTTGTACTCGTATATCTTTTTGAGTGACTAATATTATGTATTACAAATACTTTTTTCGGAAGACATTGTATATGACTTATTAGACGTTGTTTTGCTGCCGCTGTCTGCCGTCTGCATTCTGCATATTTAATTAGGCATGTGTCCTATTTTATATTTAAATTGTGTGTCTGTAATCTTTTAAAAAACTCTTATCTCATTGTTTATATATGTACGTTACAAAATTATAAGACAAACAATTTAAAACAATTGTGAGAATACGTATGATTTTTTCTCACGTTACTACATACATCACCATTACCATCGACTTCACCATCACCTCACTGCATATATCATAGGGTATGACAAAGACTTAAGCTAGCCACAGACGATGAACATGTTGGTGTGATTTGTTGGGCAGCGGTTCGCCATACACGGGCCAACATGTTTATAAACTTCATTTTTTGTGTGACTGTCGTGAAGTCAAGATGTGCGATAGAAGTGCGGATGATGCAATAGCATGTTCGATAATTGATGGATTTGCATACAGCGAGCTATGGGAGTGCTACAAGGGATGCAAAAAACATCAGGAACAAATTTAGCAACTATTTTAACACTGTCGGCGCTGTACCGTGGCAAAACAATTTTGTTTAAATACATATTTTTATTTCGCATCATAATATGTATTAACATTTAAAAAATAAAATAAAAATAAAGCACAAATTTACTTACATTTTCTATTTCAAATGATTCATCAAATGTTACAATGCTCTCCAATTGTGTTTCCTGGTCTCTTATAAAATCAAATTGGTCGTAATACCATAATTTTATCGCTTCAATGAAGTTTTCAATGAATATTTTGCATTGCGACGACATGTTAACTCATTGAAAATAACAACACAAATGACGAATTGTTGTCGCACAACGCCATACACGACGAACATGTTGATAAACTTCAAAACGTGTTGTAAACTTGCCCATACATGTTAGCCCCAACTTCACGGTTTACAAAATATTTCATAAACCGTCGATTTGTTGGCCAACGTGCCCATACACGAATGATTTTCAGCCCAACACCAACAAATCACACCAACATGTTCATCGTCTGTGGCTAGCTTTATGCAACATTTTCACTCTCAATTCAATTTGGTACCCATTTTTCAACTTAAGAAACTAAGTGACGTGACATCATTATGACGGAAATATTGTACTATGAAAGAAGTATGATGATTATGTTACAGAGGTAGGAAAAAGAGATATAATTTTAGAATTAAAATTAAACTTGATTGTTGATTTTGATTTCCATTGCTTTTTATTGTTATTTAGTCTCAACATAAATAACTCTATGAACTCTAAATAAGACTTAAATCTAGATTAAATTTAGTCTTATATAAAAGTGATAATGTTTCATCAACGTGACCTAATCAATTTGTCATATGGTTATCAAATAGCTTAAACATTACCTATTCCAATCCTATTAACTGCTTAAAATTTTAATTCCTTATTTATGTTTTAGTTAATTTAAAAAAGTAGCAAAATCAAAATTCAACCGATCCCAACTAACTTTCAAAAGTATGAGTTCTGATTTATACATAGTGCTCATTAGTTGTCTGTCTCAAAGATACTACACCAATCCCAATGTAATATTTTGTAACATGCGTTACATCGTTTGTGTAACACAGTAACATTACATATGATTTTTTTTTGAAATTGCATTCTTGTGGTACAACAAACTATACAATTTAACTAAATTATTACAAACAGTCTTGAAATAAAATATAAATCTACTCTTTTTATAGAGCATACACATTACGAGTATTTACTGTCCATACGATAAAACGACTAGGGCTATTCTAAATAAGGAAAAATACATGAAATCGATGTAGGAGTCATTTTCAACATTGTTACTTATACAGTTGTGGAAAATTAATAAGAAACTATTTTTTAATTTATGTAGGTAACACATATTGTAGTTTTACCTTCCCATAGGAAATTATTGTTATCGGTCCGATTTGTCGAATTGAAAATTTTTACATTTTTTGATCTTTTAAGGTCCAGTTTTTTTTATAAATAAATTTTTTATATATACATTGAATATTTAGTGGCAGTTTAAATGCTGAATGAGCTGTTCTGCCTCGACCCAATAAAGTTGCCGCAATGCCAGAAGATGCAACAGCCAATGCGATACCATTATTTGATCCTATTTTAGCAAGAATTAGCGAAATAAGGAATGTTTTTCCAGGTCTACCTGGTGCATCCAAAAAAAAGAATCCACCTTGTCCTGTCGAAACTGCGAGCATGATGTGGTCATAAATGGTTCATTGTTCTTCATTCATTAGTGGGACATTGCGAGCAAAAATCGCTGCCATTTCTACAGCATGTATTGTAGTTCACTATTTCATTCAGTGTCTATTAAATTAGATGCATTTCGATTTAGTGAATGCATATCGAAATTACTGAGTGGTAAGTTGGCAATGATAATGCAAAGATCCTCAAAAGTAATCAATGTTTCATTGAACATAGCGTCACTGAATACTATCGTAAGATCGTTACACCGTGTACGATGTTGAGCAATTAAACAATAGCACTTAGGAATATAAAAAATAGATAGAAACCTATTCTCAGACCTATTCTAAGCCGTTTCGGAAGAGTATGGCAACTACCACTGTGACAGGAGAATTTTATATATTAGATTTTTTTAATTTGAGTTTAAAAATATTTTTGGTACGAAGCTATTAAGAACTTGTAAATATTTGTTTCACATTTCAATTTCGTAAGAAAAGTAGACCAATTTTCGAGAAATCGAATTTAGAAAAAAATAAATTTGTTGTTTAAATAAAAATAAACCAACGCAAAAATGTCATAGTTTAAAAAAAAAACATTAATTTTTTTTCGAAACTGGTTATCTTGAAAATAGGTCATCATTTTTTTAAGAATTTAAAATATTATTGAGATAGTATATGAGTATATGAGTGACCCCCGACATGCACGGAAATAAGAACCGCGATACATCTTTTAAAGAACTACAAAGCAGCTGGGCTGGGGTCAAAGCAGAACCCGACTTGGCTGCCGGTAGTTTGTTGCCACTTGTTAAGTCTGTTTGGGAAAACGAAACCTTTTCCAGGGAATGGAAGGACGGGGTAATCGTCACGCTACCAAAAAAAGGCTAGAATCACCATTCTGTCCGTATTTCCAAAGTTAATGGCAACCATCATTCTCGGTAGGATAAAATCTAAGATCGCGTCTACGCTCAAGAGGCATCAAGCGGGATTTCGCAGTGGTCGATCATGTGTCGATCACATTAACACCTTGCGAATTATTCTTGAACAATCGTCGGAGTACCAATCGCCGCTTTACCTCATGTTCGTCGATTTTGAAAGGGCCTTCGATCGCGTTAGTCGTGATGTTATCTGGAGATCGCTTGTTGCTATAATAAAAGAGTCTTACAACAACGCAAGGTGTTTCGTTTTGCACAATGGACAGCATTCCGACGCATTTGAAGTGCGACAGGTAGTGAGACAGGGTGATGTATTGTCACCGATTCTATTCTTGCTTGATGATGTTATGACTGCTACGGTGGGTGATCACGAGAGACTGGTAATTTAATGGCGCCTGAAGGAAACATTAAGCCATTTGGACTATGCTGACGACATATGCTTAATGGCAAACAGAAATGGAGACCTCATCCAAATGTGCCACTCTCTTCCTGGATGTCACCAATAGAATAAAGCCCGTAGTGCATTCGGAATGCTTTCTAAAGTGTGGAACTCCAGGAAAATAGCGCTCCGTACCAAGTTAAAGTTGTTTGAGTCCAACGTAAAATCCGTGCTACTATATGCCTGCGAAACGTGCAAGTGCTTTGCTGACATCTCGAGAAGCTTGCAAACTTCTGTTAACCGCTGTCTACGTTACATCCTGAACATCCGGTGGCCACAAACCATATCTAACGATGAACTGTGGCTCAGGACTGGGCAAACAAAAATGGATGTTGACATCGCGCAGAGAAAGTGGCAATGGATTGGCCATACATTGTGGAAGCCGGACGACAACATAGCAAAGCAGTGCTTTTTGTTATCTTATATGAGAATAAAAGACGAAACGAGTTGTATGAAGTATAAAGAGCGACTAACTTTATTATATAAGTATGAAATATGAATTTAATTTAGTTTTTAGTACAGTGTTTAGTGGGAGCCAGTATTGCCAAATAAAAGTAATTCAAAAAGTAATTCAGTATTCTCAACACTCCCACTTTTTAATTAATTCAAAAAAGATAGTAAATAAACATTATTTAATTAATTGAAACTCCAATCAAAGAACGAAATTTTTCGAATTTATCTTTACTTAGAGATTTAGTAAATATGTCTGCTTTTTGAAAATCAGAAGGAACATAATTGATTTCAAAATCTCCTCTCTCATAACGTTCTCGGATAAAATGGTAATGGACATCGATGTGCTTGGTCCGTTTGTGAAATTCAGGGTTTTTTACAAGTCTGATAGCTCCCTGATTATCCATGTTCAAACTTGTTTCGACCACACCAGTTGGAACCAATTCCAGAAGTAGTTGCTGAAGCTCTCCGTAGTAGACAGGGAAACACACTTTTGTCTTTGTGATGACCAAGACACAGGACCATTAGCGATGATGAAAATGTAGCCAGTTGTCGAACGTCGAGTTTCGGGATCACCCGCATAATCAGCATCACTGAAACAGACTAAATCAAAATTGTTACATTTTTTAAAAGTTATACCCATTGTCCTGGTTCCGCTTATATACTTTAAGATACGTTTTACTGCATTTATATGGACCTGGTTTGGTGAGTCCAAGTACCGAGACACAAATCCCACTGCATATGCAATATCCGGACGAGTAGCAATTGCCAGATACATGAGGCAGCCCACTGCCTCCCTGTATGGAAATTGTATGCATCCCGAAGACAAAGATTCTGTATGCGAACAAGTTTCAGCTGGAGTGGATACTGGCTTGCTTAAATCCATACTGAATCTTTTAAGAACACTTTCCGCAGCATATCGTGTTTGACTGACAGAAATAACACCATCAGATTTCCTTGCCAATTCCATACCTAAGAACACCTCTGCATCCAACAACGTTATTTCAAATCGCTTCCTTAAAAAATTCACCAGCTTCATAGCATCTTGTTTTTCTCTCGCCGCAATCAATCCATCGTCAATGTATATCGCAAGTATCATGCGCTTGCTTACATCCCCTGAGATGAAAATACACGGATCCATTTCACTAGGTTTAAGATTGAATTGTTTTAGAACGTCAGTGAACTTCTTGTTCCAGCACCTAGATGCTTGTTTCAAGCCGTATAGACTTTTTCGAAGCCTACACACCCTGCCAGATCCATCATTGAAGCCTTGGGGTTGCTCCATATAAATCTCCTCACTTAGTTCTCCGTTTAAAAAGGCTGTCTTCACATCAAATTGCGTAAGGCTCAGTCCTTCGTTTGCTGCAATGGCAAAAATGGTGCGAATTGACGTAAAATTTGCCACGGGACTGAACGTCTCCCCGTAATCAACACCCTCTTCTTGACTAAAACCCCTTATAACTAGTCTGGCTTTATATTTATGTGTTCCATTTAAGCCTAAGCTTTTAAGCTTATATACCCACTTATTGTCAATTGGTTTTCTTTTTTCTGGACACTTAACCAAATCCCAGGTGTGATTTTTTGTTCAGGCTATCCATCTCATCTGCCATTGCTTCCTTCCAATGAGCTGCATCATCACAGGCAAGTGCGTGTCGATAGCTGTTTGGTTCCCCTTGCACAAGATAAGCATGGCTTTGTAAAATGTTGCACATACCTGAATAATCTACAGGATCCAAGGCATGCAAGCGTTCTCTCAACTGAAGCGTACGATCAAGACTATCTTCATTTGATTCATCATCATTTTCACCTGCAGATCGAAAAGCATCATCACTTCCACATGTACTTTCATCTTCGAAATCTGAAATCTGGGTTTCGTCGTTCTTCAAATAGACATCCGGAGTTGGTAAGACCACAGCTATTTTTGGTTGTTCATGTGTGTCATTCTGTCTTAACATGACCTGATGTTGTTCATCATTCTCTATCTTTTCTCTGAATGTCACATCCCTAACTATAACAACTTTCCTAGCTTCAGGTAACCAAACCCTGAATCCTTTAGTGTTGTCGGCGTAGCCCATAAATACGCCCTTTTCGGCTTTTTTATCCCACTTTCTGCGTCTTTGCTTGGGTACGTGTATAAACGCTTCAATGCCAATGACTTTAAAATCCTCAACTCTATGTTTTCTATCCCACCACAGTTCATAAGGGTTTTTACATTTCAAAGAACTAGTCCCTGTCCTATTAAGAACATATACGGCTGTATTAACTGCTTCCGCCCAGAATTTCTTTTCTAAATTCTTTCCATGCAACATCGTTCTGGCTGCTTCGACCACAGTTCTATTCTCCCTTTCAGCTGAACCATTTTGTTCTGGAGTATAAGGAACAGTAGTCTCGTGCCGAATACCCTGCCTTGCTAATAGACACTTTACACCTTCATTGACAAACTCACAGCCATTGTCCGTTCGCATTGTCTTTATTGGGCACCGAGTTTCACATCTTGCCCTATTAATAAACTGTTCAATCGAGTTGCAAACCTCTGACTTATTCTTTAAGAAAAATATCATCTTATAACGCGAAAAATGATCCTTGAATAAAATGAAGTATCTAGCTCCACCTAAAGAAGGTTCCTCCATTGGACCACACACATCACTGTGCACAAGCTCTCCTGGTTCTTTTGCTACAAAATCACTTTTTGGAAAGGGCAACCTATGCTGTTTACTGAAGATGCAAGAATCACATGAAAAGTTAGCATCATCCTCAAAAGCAATCCCTTCCTTTTTTAACTGGTTACGAATATGTGCCACATTTTGATGAGCCATCCTTTCATGCCACAGTTTAAGTGACAAAGTTTGATAAGCTGCCACATAAGCCATTTTACTAGCATCATCTTGCACCCTTATACACATTTCGAATAATTGCTCCCTTCGTTCTCCCACCACTGCAACAGTGCCATCCTTAGCCACAAATTCACAACGCATACTGTCAGATATGAACTTCAAACCCTTGTCCAATGCACGACTTTGTGAAAACAAATTGCAAGAAATTTTTGGCACATAAAGCACATTTGAAAGGTGTTTTTCGTTCCATGTATTGCCATCTGAAGCCAGAATATTTATATCCCCTATTCCTATCGCAGAGATTTGATCTCCACTTCCTATTCTTATCCCAATCGGATCTGAAAAACTTCGATAGTTTACCAACCACTTCTTTTCATAGGTCATGTGATCGCTCGCTCCTGAGTCCAAATACCATCGATTATTAATTTTACCATCGGTTACCACCAGTGCGTTTGAGTTAAATTTGCCTGCCCCTTGTTCCTCACTTCTAGTTCCAGTCCATGTTTGTCTGTCATAAACATCTGTCCCTCGCAGCTCACCGCCAGTTCCAGTCTTCACTCTACCCACGATCTCTGAACAATTGCTAATGAGTGCGTCACCCCTTAGCACTTCACTTCTACTTCCAGTCCACAAATCATTAGACACACTTGAAGAGTTGGAAACCAGTGTGTTCCCTTTTACACCACTACTTCCACCATTACCACCCTTGCTAATGAGTGCGTCACCCCTTAGCACTTCACTTCTACTTCCAGTCCACAAATCATTAGACACACTCGAAGAGTTGGAAACCAGTGCGTTCCCTTTTACACCACTACTTCCACCATTACCACCCTTTCTCTGCTCTGCAATCTTTTTCGGACAGTCTCTTTTCCAATGTCCATACTCATTGCACACAAAACACTTACCAGGCTTAGAATTTTTTTTTCTATGCCTTTGCCCTTTTTTCTTGGAGAATAATGCTGTTGAATTGGTTGTATCGAGAGACTGAGATGACATTCGCGCTTCTTCCATTACTAGTCGTGACGTCAAATTCTCCAAAGTTTGATCCTCTTTGGCTGACGACTCCCACGCACAAAAAAAATGTTTAAAACTGTTTGGAAGGGTCATTAATATTTTTGTCATCACCATACTCTCTGATACTTTCTCTCCAACATCTCTTAGTTGTCGAACGATGTTCTCCAACTTCGAAATGTGTGTTGCTACGTCATCACTCTGATCTTTTGTGTAACTATAGAACCTTTGAAGTAACATGTGGACATTAGCTTTCGATGATTGTTCATACACCGCCCCCAGCTTTGTCCACATTTCCCTTGCATTTGTGCAATTAACTATATGCCTAAGTGGTGTTGGACCAATACTCGTAGCAATGATTCTTTGCGCTTTGCTATCCGATTGCATCCACGCACTTACACGAAGGTTAAACGCTCCCTCTTCCTCTTTTTGTCCCTGAACAGGTAATGTGCTTAACCCTCTCACATGATCAAAAAGACCCGATGCGTTTAACAAGATCGTAACTTGGAATTTCCATACTGCGTATTGCTCAGGATTTTGCAATTTTTCCACTTTAAAGAGTTCACTCCCCATTTTCTCTTTTCTTATAAAAAAAAATTACCAACTCGTATAGCTTAGGGTTTCGCAAAAAATTGACGCGTACCAAAAAAAAATTATTTAAGGTGACCCTCAATTTTAACCTTAACAAATTTAATGTATAGCGTGTTCTGGGCCCTTAACCTGTTATCTTATATGAGAATAAAAGACGAAACGAGTTGTATGAAGTATAAAGAGCGACTAACTTTATTATATAAGTATGAAATATGAATTTAATATAGGTTTTAGTACAGTGTTTAGTGGGAGCCAGTATTGCCAAATAAAAGTAATTCAAAAAGTAATTCAGTATTCTCAACACTTTTAATGGAATCCTCAAGGTAGAAGGCGGCCTGGAAGGCCAAGAGAAACATGGAGATCATATGTCATGAAGGAAGCTCGGTCCCAAAACTTGGAGACGTGTTCCCAGCTGAGGTATCGTGCTAGGAATAGAGAGAGATGGAAGGAACTGGTTGCCGCCCTATGCTCCAGGAGGAGTTAAAGTGCTGCTACTAGCAGCCGGAAACGAATAAGAAGAAGGAATATGAGTAGTACCCGTGGCATGATGGTCATTGCGTTGGACTATCTTGGGTTCGATCCCTGCCTATGTCATCTAAAGTTTTTTTCACGGGTACTGTCTCCTGCGAGGAATTGACAAATTCTCCAAGGGTAAATCCCGAAGTCAAGAGTGGTAAACTGAAGTTAGAAACTATAAATTCTTATCTATTTTATTTTAAGAGTGATTTATGATGTTTGCCTTGGATATGACGAATAACTTACTAATAGATGCAATCGGTATTTAGGGATTTTCAATAATAGCTACATAATTGTTCTATTAAGCAAACTGCAGTGGTGATCATTGTCCAAGACACAAAACATGGATAAGCAAGGTGCAGTATATCACTTAAGGCATTTTGTGACTCGATGCGATTTTTAGAAAACCATTTGTTTCCAGACCAAGGAACTATCAAATAGGTTATCCACTTTCAACAAGAAAGTGCGCTTCTGATTCTTTAAAAGCTCTAGCTTTACTTTAAATTTTTAGTTTACAGATTTATCTGAGGAAAATCCTATGAACTTCAAGTTATTTTAACATTGAAAATTGATAGTGTATAACTATACATTACAAAAAAAAACATTATTTCACTTTTGTACAAAAGTGAATTGAATGTAGATAAGCTTTCAATTATAACAATTAATATTTTTCTTTAATTTCAGAGGTTAATATTTTGCGTGATCGTGCTAACGGCACTTGGAATCAATGGAACAAAAGCTTTGAATGAAAACTCATCACAACTAAAACAACTCGCGCCCAATAATAAAACTGGATTCAACGAAAATAACAACAATGAACATCAACTCCGAAATGATGACATTTCTGCTCAAGAAAGTGTCAAAATTGAAAATCGACAACTTTATGATACGGTTAAACATGCATCTGGTTATGATCCAGATGTCAACAATAACAACAATAATTCTCATAATACATCGAATAAAGAAATTGAAGAAAAACAAAATAATAATGTATCATCTCCAACAACAACAATTCGGATTCACCCTCGAAAATCAGCCGTTATTCAAGCAATTCCAAGAAAAGTCCGTGGCCCAGGAGGAAATACAAACTCAGCGACAACATCTGACGGGTCTTATTTGAAACTGCCAACAAATTTGTCACCAATCATCAAAGACTATGGATCTGGCGAACCTTCAACAACAATCGTATATGCCACATCCATCCCTTCTTCAATGCCACCATCAAGAACGTTTGTTAGCATTCGACCGGTACCGCTCTTATCGAGCCAAAAATATCGATCGACAATAGTTGATGAAAACGAAAGATCGAACCATAAGAATGTGGAAAATACCAAGCCAGTTTTGGAAAACCAACAATATTCTGATCAAGAAGGAGAAGAACAACAACAACAAAATCAATTAAACGGTGCTGGACGTCTACAAGACCAGAAAGTTCTGGTTCTTAAAAAAAATACTAAAGACGATTTAAATTCAAAGCAATCAACAATAACTCCGAGAAACCAAGATGCAGCTGTGCCATATCAAACAGATCAGCAAAAAAGAAATCCATATAAAAGCATTCTGTACTCCAGAATTCGTTCTAATAACGATGAAATTAACGACGAACAATCCTACAATAATCGTCATTCATATTACCTGAACCACAAGTGGTCAGATGGTGACTATATGAGAGGATCACAGCCACCACCAGTACCGCTTACACCTGCATCATCACATTTCATTTACGAAAACCCAGATCCGCAGCGAAGCTTCAACCACCTTCCATTATCTCCTCAAACTCGACCTCCTGCCTTTCTTGAACATCAAACTACCACTCCAAATTTCAATCGTCCGCGATACATGGCCTCAGAAGGTTATCAGAGGGAAATGTATAGTGCAGTTTATGATCCGATGGCACAAGAGCCTACTATGCTTGGTCTTTTAACTCAACAAAATCTGCAGCGACAACAAAAGCAACAACAACGATACCAGCCGCTGACTGTACGTGACTTCGATCTCCTACTACAGCTTTTAGTTCTCAGAGAGCAACGTATGTATGACTATCCATTCTTATCATCATCGTCTACATCGCCAATTGGTATTAATTGTCGAAACAATCAACAAGAAAATAACTATTTTTATCCATCACCAAAGGGGTTGACCTCGCATGTCCAAGAGTACACTAGTAATTTTAGAAACCACGAGCCCGCCAAAATTTTGGAAAACTCTTTGCTCCGCAATCAACAACAACAACAACAACCATTAACTAAGCTTCTGCCTTCCAATGTACGAGAGGAACTTTTGTTTAGAATGTTATTACTCGCACTGCATATTCAACCTCAACCTCAACCTCAACAAAGACCTTTATCAAGGATAACAAACATATTGCCAGAGCATCAACATCAGCGTAGCATGTATATTGGATCACCTTCGATATTATCTACATCCGACTTATCCCCATACCCAGAAATCCGACATTCATACAAAAATGCTGTAAGAAGTGTTCAAGTTTTGGGAGAAATTGATTAATCATCATAAAAATCAAAAGTTTTTCATTGTTTGTTTTTGTTTATACGAGTACCTTTAATAATTTAGTATTTTCAGATCGTATAGTTTAAAACATATATTTAATATAAAATATGAGAAAAGGTCCTGTAAAAAGATTTAATTATTCGTTCCAAGTTTTTTTCTCCTCCTGAGTAAAGCCATTGGATGAAACTGTAACCAATAATAGAAAACGGACAACTTATTTACCTATGAGCAGAGGCGTATTTTAGGATTTGGCGCCCCTGGCTGATAAATTTTGCCGTCCCTTAGAATTAAAATAAAATAATACAAAATAATATTAACAAAAACACAAAATGCAACTATTTGTCTGTGTGTATATTAATTACAAAAATTATAAACAATAGTTTCGTTATCTAAATTTGTTGTCAGTTCACCTTCTAAATTTAATTAAAGTAAACTTTTAAGGCGTTTTTTGCTAGTTTCAGACGTTAAATAAAATAGTTTTGTATTAGTTTCGATACGGAAAAGGATCTCTCTGTACTTCAATTTATCACTGCAGTGTAAAAGTTTATTATTAAAGCAACCTCAATATATGGAAATGTTTCCGTCAATTCTTTTTTTTTCTTATATGAAGGTTAAGTTGGCTTAAACTCATATTACCAGTGTTATTTTGCTCCATAAAATGTTTAAGTAAGTAATATTAACAAAAACACTCTACTTGAAAATCCACAGTTTCAACGTCTGTATCAACACCTCGAATTTGTTTGAAACATAATTGATAAACATGTCTTCTGCTTTATGGCCTGTATTTTTGAGAAAGCAAATGCGTTCTCCTGAACATACCTTAAAATGAATGAAAGCTGGTCTATATGATGTAGACATTCGCTTGCCGCCCATAGCAGCCTTGCCGGCCCAGGTTCTAGCTCTTTTAGCCCCATGATAAATACGCCCCTGCCTATAAGTATAGTTATAAGAGTACCTACACACACCCAAAAAATACCAACTATTGACTTTGATTTTGAGTTTTCAACTTAAATACAATTTTCCTGGCTTAACTTTCAACTATTTGTGCATTAATGGTGGTTTTTAATGACGAAGTGCATATTCTTATAATTTATAATGAAATCTTAGTTTTTGTCAAGGGCGGATCCAGGCTCTTAATCCGGGGAGGGGGAATCACACACATAACATAAGTACGACTTTTTGGGTACCGCTTGAAAATGTTCTCTAATGTTTTGTAAAGGAGGCTGACAAGATTACAATAACATAATGTTTATGCATCTTAACTTTATATTTACCATTTTAAGGTCAAAAGTGACAATTTTAAACTTCCCATAGGAAGTTATTGTAATCGGTCGATTTACGTTTCAAGGTCCCTAGAATCTTTTTTCGTCGTCCATATCTCAAGAACCAGTAGTGTTTTGGCTGTAAAGCCTTGTAAATATTTTATTTAAATTTTATAAATAAATTCAAAGGAATTGAAATAAAACACAACACGTTTTTTACTTTGAACTTCACACTTTATTTCTTGTTCAGATTCAGATTCTTTTATTAAGACTTAATGGTATGGTTACATGATTTATCTTATTGAAAATACGAATGTACTTTTTATCTTTTTTAGCGTTCTGAATGATTTCAGATTAATTTATAGGAGGCTATAATGTATGGCTCTCACTTATGATAGAAATAATGAAAATGTCAACATGACACTAATAGATTAATATAAGAAAAATATTATAAGAGTAGCTCTTGCTCATGGAGCTGTGTTACAATAACTTTTGATGCGCAAGATCAATAATACAAAGACTATATGACATTATTTTACAAATAAAAGGTGAATATACAATCATGGAATTAGGAAGAAAATAAAGAAAGAGTTATGGGAAATAATTTTCCCAAACCCACCATTTCTGGTTTTAGTTACTTGTAAGTTAACAATTATGAACATATTAGTTTTCTTTTGATAATACATTTGTGAGCAATAGTTTTATGATAGTTCACTATATAAATAATTTTTTTTTTATTTTATAAATATCTTTTAAAAGCTAAGTTAAATATGATAGAAACATAAATATATATACTTAAATACTAGGTAAGATAGATAAGCTTTGCCAACCAGTTGCGGATGGTAAAATAAAATGTAGATTTTCTTGTATTTTTATTATTATTTTGTTAAGGAATTTGTTAATATAATGTAAAATCCTTCCTTGTTGTTAATTAATTGTTTTTTTTTGTTTTTTTTTTGTGATAACTCAGCTATGAGCGAACGAGCCTGTCTAGCCCCTATTTTGGCCAATTGTGGCTTTTCGATAAAATTCTATCTGGGCCCATCGGCAGAGAGATCAATTTCTTCATTGAGGAGACTGATAGGAGAGAGGTAGAGGGAGTCATCCAGCCTCAAAATTCTCTGAGAAGTGTTTAAATGTTTAATTAGATCGTTTTCATTAAATTGCATTTTATCTAATCATTTAATTAGGAGAGATGTGACATATTTAACAAACGGAATGATTTTGACATCGCTGTAAAAATGAGAGTTAGAGTAACCCTTATTTCGCGATTCGTAATGTTTGTTAACACACAGTCTTAAGATTCTTCTTTCTTGCTTCTCCAACTCGCCGACGACTGTTGGTGAGATGGAAAACCAAACGGGAAATCCGTAACAAAGTACTGGTCGAATCATTGTTTTGTAAAACAGGGTCTTAACTTTATTATTTAACATCTTGCTTTTGAGTAATGGCATTAATTTGAATGTGACGTTTCTAGCTTTTTTATTGGTTTTCCTAGCATGGTCGTTGAACTTAAAAAGATTATTGAAATTAATTCCTAGGTACTTGAGAGAATTTTCAAATTTCACACTGTTATCGTTCAGATGTAGGTATCGATTTTTGCTCTCGCGCACCACGCCCTCTACACCTTTGCCGCTCGCATTCCTGAAGCAAATACATTTTGATTTCGCTGCGTTTATATTTATTCCCCATTTTCATAAAACCTTGAGATTAAGTGAAGGTGGTTTTTTAAGTGTCTAAGTGCATCTAGCGGGTAAACAGAACTTGCATAAACGAGAGTATCGTCTGCGTATAATATTGCTTGGGAAACTAAAGTGTTGGAGGTAAATAGGGTGTGGGGGAAGTCATACATGAAGATGTTATACAATCTTGGGCCCAATATTGAGCCTTGAGGGACTCCACTAAAGGAACTTGCGGAGTCGAATTTCGTATTTTGTATCTGGATATAGAATGCTCTGTCAGAGAGAAAACTATTAAGTATATTAACTAAATGTCTGGGGTATTGCAGTTCCAACAATTTATAAATTAGTCCTTCCTCCTTCCCTCCATACTCTGTCGAATGTCTTTTCCACGTCTAGAGAGCAGGCCGTGGTACATTTTTTATCTTTTAAGTTATCTGTAATGTCTTTTTGAACTTTCAATAAAGCATGGACCGTGGAATGACCCTTACGGAAACCAAACTGACGGTCCGGAATAAATTCTATATTTTCTTCCACATGGTTATCAATTTTGTTTAGAATGATTCTCTCCAGTAATTTTCCCAGATTGGATAACAAAGAGATCGGCCTATAATTTTGAATATCCATACTGTTACTTTTTTTTTGGAGTAGGATCAACTTGGCAATTTTCCATGAACTAGGGAAATATCCATTATTAAGGCAGTTATTGAATAATATTACTAGAAATTTCAGTGCTGTTGAAGGCAATTTTGTAAGGATGAAGTTAGAGATGCCGTCCGGCCCAGCTGACTTTTTCCCGTTCTTAATTTTAATGAGATTGACAACCTCTGAGAAAGATATTCCCTGGCTGGGTGACCGAATGATGGCAATTGTTCGGCAATTTCTTGTTCGGAGTTAAAAAGGAGCCCATCGACTAAAAGTTTTCTGCAAGTGAATTTTTGATTTTTTCCCACGAATCTATGGGCCTCTTTGAAGGCCTGAGGGCTGGGTTTGATTTGGGACAATTTTTCCGTGAATTGATTACTCAGCCAGATTTTGACTTTGTCTTGAATGATTTTTTTTAATAAGGAGATTTTTTTTTCTAGGGCCTTGTATTCCGTGGAGGAACGGTTATAAGTATTGTGAAAGATCGATTTAAGATTTTTTTTGCCATTTATACTTGGTGTTATACAGAATTTTAATGTTTTCCGGGAGAGAATTATACTTTTTAAATTTTTTTGGACGTAAGGTAGAATATGTGTTAACTGCATCGTTGATTACGGTGTTGAAATTGTTAATATGACTATCAATAGAGTTATTGCTAAGGCAGGTATCTATTGGGGGCAGTAAATTGCGAAGATTGTCTTCAATCGACCTTTGAAAGTTCGGCCAGTGAGTGTTCTTGAAGCATTTTGTATAGATTGGGATGTGAGAAATGATTTCTATCTCTGTGAAATCGATTTTCAGTGCAAGTGGGAAGTGGTCGGAGAACGACGGCAGTGTATTGATTGTATATTTGGGGTTGGTTAGATTGATAAGATCTGATGAGATGATGAAAGAAAGAAAGGATGGACCTTTGGGAAAGGAGGGTGTATCAGCATTAAGTCTAATGAACGCAGGGGCCGATGAGGCTAACCAGGTGGTAAGAGATCTTCCATTTTGGTTGATTGAAGAATCACCCCAGGACGTGTGTTTGGCGTTTAGGTCTCCTCCGATTATACAACCGTCGAATGCGTCAGAAGTGGATTTTAATTTATCCATATCATCCATAAATAAAGTGGGGGGGCAATTTCCGGGTATGTAAATAGAACCTATTAGAATTCTTTTAACGGATCCAGCAAATCTAAGATTAATTCCTGCAAGAGCTGTAGGAAAAGTGTTGCAGTTAGATTGGATTGATTCGAATTTTATATTATTTTTTATGAGAAGTGCCACTCCTGGGACTTTATCATTCCTTAATGATTCTAATGGATGGAAGGTATCTATAATGGGGAAATGATTGGATTTTAGCCATGTTTCTTGTATACAGGCTATATTAGTGTCTGTAGCTAGAAGGGATCTAAGAAGATCGACCCTTCTGCTATGATCTATCATGGACTTAATGTTATGGCTTAGAAGTTTTAACTGCATCATTAAGTTATAAGGATTTTGTTGAGGATATTCAAGAAATTTAATCTCTTTTCTTGAAGGTTAGCTTTGGAGTTTTTGAAGTTAGTCACAAAACTTTCAATTTCCCCGAGAAGAGAGGATACATCCATGCCAAAAAGGTCTTTTGACAGATCTAAAAATTGACTAAGGTAATTTCCATTAGGATGGGACAAAGAATTGAGTTTAAAAGGAATATGGTTTGAAACTGCTGGGATCGAGCTTACTGCGTCTTGAGTTTTATCTCCGTCATCTTTTAAAAGACTCGCGAAAGAAATTTTTTAGGAAAGTTTATTAGTTTTTGAGGTAAGTGAGTGAATTTTATTTGATATTTTTGTCCCTCTGGCTTCTTGGAAGACTTTACGTCTTCTTAGTTCGAATTTTTTATATTCCTCACAACCTCTATAGTTTGCGGGATGATCTTTATGACAATTAACGCAGAAGGCTTTTGCTCCTTCTGTTGCAATGACAGGGCATTCGCCCGGCCTGTGATCGTTTTCACATTTTACGCACCTGTAAAGGTTGGCACAATTTTTGGCCAGATGGCCGAATTTTCGGATGAATTTCAGTAAAATTATAAATAAA
The DNA here is from genome assembly GCA_920104205.1 of Eupeodes latifasciatus. Classification (NCBI taxonomy): domain Eukaryota; kingdom Metazoa; phylum Arthropoda; class Insecta; order Diptera; family Syrphidae; genus Eupeodes; species Eupeodes latifasciatus. Next base: position 42,064,018 of record OV049927.1, on the reverse strand, counting down.
TTAAAATATTTTGTTTATCCTTTTTTTTTGCGTTTTTCTGGTGAAATGAGCAAATATAAGTGCTTTCATGCGGGATTAATAACGTGAAAATGAAATTAAATTTATTTATTTGCTATTTTCGAAGAAAATGATGGGCGAAATAAATTCGGTTGATGAATTAAATGTTAATTTTCAAGTGAATTAGTATGCATATTTAAATTACGATGAGTTGCGAGGAAAATAAAGTGATGGCTTCGCAATTTCCATTTTCGTATGACATTACATGATGCATATATGATGTGTTGTGATATGAAATGATGTGTGTGTGTATGTGTGTGTGTGTGTGTGTGTGTTTGTATGTGTGTGTGTGTGTGTTTGTTTTAGGCTTGATTTGTTATATTATGTTCATTGTTATTAATTGGTAGAGGACATAGCTTCGTTACCGGTCTTTTAAACTCTCCTTGTTCCGTTTTCAGCTTGACTACTCTGGTTATGTCATCTTTTCCTGGGAACGTTTCTAGGATTCGTCCTAAATTCCATTTTGTTGGGGGAAGTCTCTCATCTTTAATTAAAACCAGGTCTCTAATTTTAAGTTGAGGTTGCGGTTTTAGCCATTTTGGTCTTTGCTGCAGGCGGGCCAAATATTCAGATTGTCAATGATTCCAAAAAGTTTGCAAACTGAATTGGATAGCTTTCCACCGATCAGTATAGCTGGTCTTACCGATCGTACGATCTGGCTCAGGTACTGTGAACATTTGGGTTCCAATTAAAAAATGTGCTGGAGTCAAAGCGTTAAAGTCATCCGGATTTTCTGTCAATGGACAAAGAGGCCTCGAATTTAAACACGCTTCAATTTGCGTTAAAAGCGTGGTGAGTTCCTCAAAAGTTAGTGTCCCATTTCCAACAACTCTTTTGAAGTGGTGTTTGACACTCTTTACACCGGCTTCCCATAAACCTCCGAAATGAGGAGAAGCAGGAGGAATGAGATTCCACTTTGTTCCTTGTGACGATAAAACTTCAGCAACATCTTTCCAGTCATGAGTGGCATCTTTCAAAAGACGATATAATTCTGTCTCAGCTCCTCTAAAATTTGTGCCACAATCGCTGTAAATCTGACCACAGACTCCTCTTCGTGATGTGAAACGCCGAAATGCTGCGAGAAAAGCTTGAGTGGTGAGATCGCTTACCGCTTCTAGATGAATGGCCTTTGTTGCTAAGCAAACAAAGATGTCCAAATAACCTTTATAAGTTTTTGCTCCGCGGCCTTTCCAAGCCCGGATATTGATCGGACCGGCATAATCAACCCCGGTATGGGAAAATGGTCTGAAAGCAGTCACTCTGGGCGATGGTAACTCCCATTAGTTGATAAGCTGGCTTACTCCTATACCGATAACAGATAGTGCATTTATGGAGATATTGTTTTACTGCTCGTTTGGTTTGAAAAATCCAATATTTTTGCCGCAGATAACTCATCATCAATTGAATGCCACCATGAAGAGTTTTTTCATGTGCCTCCTGAAGAATCAGTTTGGTAAAATGATGATTTGGAACCAAAATGATTGGATGCTGTTGATCATATGGCAAGTTAGCATTCTTCAATCTTCCACCAACTCGAATAACTCCATCAGGATCTACGAAAGGATGTAGAGATGTCATGCCTCTGGACTTTAAAATACCGTCAGGAAACATTTCAAACTGAGCTAATTTTGCTAATGCTTTGGCTGCATCATGAAGCTCCTTTGGTGAAATCGGTCCACTTTTCCAATTGGGTATGTATTTTCTAGAATTATTTATGAAACGTAAAATTATAGCACAAATACGTATTAATTTGTTAATTTCAGAACATCTATGAATTAATTCATTGATTGGAGGAACAACCTGTTCGATGTGATGCACATGAATTTGTGGCTGTGTAGGATGCTGAAAATCCCAGACATCCCGTAAAAATTCAGGCCCGTTCCACCATAACTTGTCATCCAGCAAAGCCGATGGTAGAACACCTCTGGAAACCAGATCTGCAGGATTTTGTTGAGTTGGGATGTGCTCCCATATTTTGACTGGAGTTAGCCGTTGTATCTCTCCGACTCTATTCCGAACAAATTTCTCCCATTTGGTTGGCGATGCTTGAATCCAAGAAAGCGTAATAGTTGAATCCGTCCATGCGAATTGCTTAATGTTTTTGTTATCGAAAACATCAGTGACATGATTCAAAAGCTTGGCCAACATAACAGCACCACAAAGTTCCAAACAAGGAAGACTCACTGGCTGTACAGGAGCAACTTTAGACTTGGCGATAAGGAGATGCATTTTCGCCATTCCTTTATCATCTTCGACTCGTAGATACACTGCTGTTCCGTATGCTTTCTCCGAGGCGTCACTGAAACCATGCAGTTCCAAACGAGGCAGATCACCAATGGTTTGAACCCACCTTGGAAATTGAATCTTGTTGATAGATTGCAAGTCTTCGTAGAAAGCATTCCACTGTTCCAGAAGTGACGATTCAATTGGTTCATCCCATGACATTTTCTTCACCCACAGTTGCTGCATGAACATCCTCGCCTTTACAATACATGGAGCAATCCAACCCATCGGATCGAAGAGCCGAGCTATCATAGATAGAATAAATCGTTTTGTCGGCTGCGGATTGGAAAGCGAATTATAGCAGAAAGAGAATTTGTTAACAGAAGGAAGCCAATGGACACCGAGTGTCTTAACTCGTTCCGAATCTTCTGACGGCATTGAGAATGTTGATTCCCGTTACATTTTTTTCATGTCAGCTGTGAAGGTGTATTTATACAACCTCCACCGAAGAATGATGTCGCAGATATTCTGTTGAAGTGCAGGACCTACCAACATACCATCGTTTAAAGAGACTCCACTAGATGTTTTGAAGGATGCGTCAAACACCACCCTCAGTTTCGTGGTTGAACTGCTTCCTTTAATGACAGCATGATGTGGCAGGAAGTAATCCTGATTTTCTGGCAAACTTTTCTTGTCGACTTCGCTCATATGACCCAGTTGGATGTATTCTTCGATGCATGCTGAATATTGCTCTCGGAGTTGTTGATTTGCATCAAGACTTCGCTGTTATGTTTGACGAGGAAGCCTTCGTTCTCGAAAGAACAAAATTGATTTCTTAGCTTTTATGCAAAGCCGCTTATATATCCGAGCATCAAGATGCACGATATTTAAAAGAAAAGAGTCGCAGTTAAGGTTTTAACTTAGACTAATTTTATTTTCAAAATTTTCTACTATTTATACTTACAACTAGTTCTATACAAAATTAATTTTCATACAAAGATATTGTTAGCCTATATATTCTTGACCTACAATATATTACCCCACATGACGTAAAAATTAAATGTCCATTTGACAAAATATACTTTCGGTTATATTTCCTCAAAGGCATTCCGAATGTTCAGTCAATGTGATGCATATGTATATAATTGCAGTCATAAACAAAATCAATATTCAATTGCATTCGGCGCATAGCGACCGACTATGACTATGTGTAACATGATCGTTCAATGCACGATGGTATCGCTTGATGACGGCTGATCATTTTCAACACAATCCAATGTAGGTCGATATGCGTCGAGTTCATGAATGTTTACATTTCATATATTATTGTTATTGTTTATTGTTTTGTTTTGGTTTTAGGTGTTACACACAACACCCTTACCCTTTAAAAAAAATGATTTTTTTTTTGTATCTTTAAATGAAAAAAAAAAATTATTTTGACAGTATGTTTTTTTCTGTTTTTTTTTTTTTTTTTAAATTGAAGGTTAATTGATTTTTTTGGTAAAGAAAAGAATTTATAAGTACGTACATATGTAGTTTCTTTTTGTTTTTATTTATTTCTGGCTCTTATTAAATTATCGTTATGTACTTCTTTATTTTCTTTTTCAGTTTTTATAATGCTATTTGGACGGTTCAATTATTTTATAAGGACCTTTAAATGGTTTATCTAGTTTCTTTTTATTTCCTACTTTTATATAAACATAATCTCCTATTTCAAAATTTGATTTATTTACATAAGATTGATTATTACATACTTCCTTCTTAATTCGTTCTAAGTTGCCTTTAGCTTTATTATGTGCATATTGTAATTTTAATTTAAATTCATTTACATAATTATCAATGTTATAAATACTTTCTTTATTTTTAATGATCTCACAAGGTAAAGCACATAATTTCCCGTATACTAATTCAAATGGTGTATAATTGGTAGTACTGTGTGGTGTAGTATTGTATGTGTAGGTGTAGTAAGGTAGTAATTCTTCCCAGTTGTCTTTTCCGTCTGTTGTCATAAAGTAGTCGTTTAGAACTCTATGATTTCTTTCTATTGAGCCTAAGGTTTCATGGTGATATGGTGTTGAGGTGGCTTTTTCTATTTTGAGTAGCTTACAGATATGTACTAATAGTTCATTAGTGAATTCTGTACCTTTGTCTGTTTTCAATTTCCTAAAACAACCATATTTCAAAATGAATTTCTCTACAATAGTTTTTGCTACTGAAATGGCATCTTTCGTGACTAATGGAAACGCTTCAACAAATTTCGTTAATTCACATTGAATTGTAAGAATATACCTATACCCATTTGATGGTATCAATGGTCCTACTGTATCTACAGTTATCATCTCAAATGATGTGCTTGGTGTTTCTGTCTTTGTGAATCGTTCTTTAGTGTATTTACTTATTTTAACTTCATTACAAATATTACAATTATTTATATATTTCCTAACCATCTTATTCATATTCTTCCATACATATTTCTGCTTAAGCTTCGCTATACATCTTTTAATACCTATATGTCCTCCTAACTTGTCATCATGATATTCTTTTATTAAATCGTTCATCTCACTCGCATGCTCTATTCTTCTTGGTGAATAATATAATATAATGTCTAGACAATTTTCTTTCTTATTCTCTTGCAGTTCTGTAAATATTTTTTTAAATTTGTGCACTGATATTGTTTTAAATATTTCATTATTCATTGCTAACGCTAGCTTTTCTATTTTCACATGCTTTGTATAGGATAACAATTTCTTCAAAATCAATTTTAACTCTGACAGAGAATTATCATTGTATCCAACATGTATTTTATCTTTAATTGCATATATTGTTTCTTTTGGTGGCCCCATTCAATTCTTTATATTTTCAAATTGCAATTTCTTAATGTTTCTTGTGTCTGAGATACTAGATATGCATTCCCATATGTGGAGGTGTACAGTCTCCACTGGAGGCATAATTTCCGGATTTTCTTCTCTTTTACTAATATCTTTCTTATCTTTCAACTTCATTGCTCTTGTTAGGACATTTATATTGTTTACTGGTATCATTTCTTTTAATTCTTCTGAACTTAACTTTATTCTAGATAATGCATCAGCATTTGTATTCATCTTTCCTTGCTTAAAAATTATATCAAAATCGTAATCCATTAAATCTACTCTAATTCTAGTTAATTTAGATGAAGGATTTTTATGAGTAAAAAGACTAACTAATGGCCTGTGATCTGTATAAACAACAAATCGCCTACCGTATAAATATGGTCTGAAATGATTTATTCCCCAATGTATAGCTAGTAATTCTTTCTCTATTACTGCTTTATTAAGCTCACCTTTGTTTAAAGATTTACTTGCATAGGCAATAGATTTATCATTTCCTACTTCTCCTTGAGATAAAATAGCTCCTAATGCATAATTTGATGCATCCGTTGTCAATATGAATGGTTTCGAGAAATCTGGATAATTTAGTATTGGAGGTGTCATTAATTTTGTTTTAAGGCTTTCAAAAGCATTTTGACAACTTTGTGTCTAGCTAAATATTTGATCTTTCTTTAATAATTGATTCAAAGGTTTTGCAATTTCAGCAAAGTTTTTGATAAAACGACGGTAATAGTTACAGAAAGCTACAAATCTTCGAACTTCATCTGCATTATCTGGTTTTGGGTATTCTTTTATGACATTATATTTACTCGGGTCTGTGGTTACTCCTTGTGAAGTTATAGGATGTCCAAGATAAACTACTTCCGGTCGAAGGAAATTACATTTGCTTGGGTTTAATTTCAAATTATATTTACGTAACCTCTTAAAAACTTCTGTTAGGTTGTTATTATGTTCCTTAAGGTTTGAACCAAACACAATTATATCATCTACATATAAGAATGCGGATGCTTGCAAACCACTTAATGCAATTGATAACATCCTTTGAAAGCTATTTGTTGATATTTTTAATCCAAAAGGTAATCTTTTGAATTGAAAGTGTCCCGAGTCAGTTGAAAAAGCTGTTAATGGTCTTGATCTTGGATTTAGTGGTATCTGATGAAATGAACTTGTCATATCCAAAGTTGAAAAATATTTAGCCTTTCCTAATTTATCAAGTACATCTTCTAGTCTGGTTAATGGAAATTTGTCATCAACTACTTTTTTATTCAGAGACCTAAAATCTACAACTAATCTCCACTTCTTTAATTCTCCTGTGCTTTTCTTTAGTACAATTAGCAATGGTGAGTTATATGGACTTGTTGATGGTTTAATGATATCCTCATCCAGTAATTTGTCAACCTTTTCCTCTATTTCATGCAAATTTGCATGTGGTAACCTGTAATTTTTTATATAAACTGGTGTTTTGTCTGTTAATGCTATTTTTTGCTCATAAAAGTTGTTTTTACTTAATTCTTCTCCTTCTAAATGAAATATATTTTGAAATTGCTTACATAATCTAAAAACGTCTTCTTTTGCATTATTATCTAAGTTATCTACTTTTATTTCATTTTGTATTCGTTTAAATCTATCTTCATCTTCTAAACTGTTTTTAAAATTAAGTACTTGGTAGCTAGAGATTGGTTCTAATCCTAACGAAATTTGTTTTAAAATGACCTCATTCTCTGTCGTATTAAGTAATTTTATATGCTTATTTCCTTCGTTTGGAATAATTGCATTTGCTAAAAATATCCCTTTCTTAATTTCTTTTCCATGTATTATACTATCTTCTTTTAAATCTATATTTATCATTTGAATTATCTCTGTTCTTGGCGGTAGTTTTATATTATCATAAATATCTCTTGTATTCATGTTCATTGGCAATACTATATCTTCTCCATCTAGGGAAATTGTTAATGTGCACGTCTCATAATCAATTTTACAATTATACTTTATTAAAAAGTGTCTTCCTAGTATTCCATCAGTGGTTAAATTTATTTTACTATCTATTATGCTAAATTTATGTTCAACTTCATTATCTTCAAACCATAAATTTAATTTTGTGATTCCTATTGTTATTATAGATTCTTTTGTTATTCCATTTATCTGACAATTATTATCATATTCTATTTTGTAATTATTATTGACTGTATTCTTAGTTATTGAAATATCTGCTCCTGTATCTATTAATAAAGTTATTGGTTGATTTCTGCCTTTTATTTTTAATTTTATAAAGTTTGTATCTTTGTTAGAGTTTTTAATGTAAATTATCTTTTTCTGGATGTGGGCCCCGGGTTTTGTCGGCCGGGGACGTACCCGTTTCCCTGAAAATTTTTCCTGTCATTGTAATTTTGTGTTCTGTATCTGTCTCTGTTGTTAATATTTTGTCCCCTATATTGTTTGAAATTACTATTATTGTTCTGATATGAAGAGTTTGTATTTGAATAATTTCGGTTAAAGTTTCCTCTGGTGCTACCTCTACCTCTCTGTATCCTATTAAAATGCATTATTTGGCTAGAATGCTGAGGACTAACTTCTAAAGCAATTTGCACTGCTTCTGCAAGCTTGGATGGTCTTGCAGCCATTACTAATGATTTATAAGGTTCTGATAAACCATTTTTGAATGCTGCTAGTCCTATTTGGTCATTCAGCTTGACTATTGTCTCTCTGTGTGTCTGACCCTGTTCCGAAATTTGTAACTCATTCAAAGATGCTAGTAGGTATTCTATTCGTGAAGCAAAAACTGAAACATTTTGGTTTCCTTGAAAACTTTGTGAAATCTCACTATGTAATCTAAAAGCATTTTTGTTTGACTTATTATGATGATTTTAAAATTTGTCAAAAATCATCAAAGGTTTTCGGTGTATTTTCTGTTTGGATCTTATTTTTTACTTTTTCTGATAGCTTAGTAGCCAGAATATAAGTGTTTCTTTTTGGTTTGTATCTTTTAAAGTATCGTGATAGAATTCTATCAAACCTAGAAAATTATTTAGATCTTTTTGGCTACCCTGAAATTCAGGTATCACCTTGGTGGCTGTTACTAAATCAAAATTTGCCATTGTGCTTTCTACCTTTATTTTTGTGTCTATATTTTTAATATCTTCGTCTTCTTCTATAGTTCCTAAATTTTCGTTTTCACCTTTAACATTTAAATATTCCCTAATTTGTATAACTAATGAGTCAAATTTTTGTTTTATCTGTGTAATGTCTTTTAGGTCAGCAGTGTTTTGTATAACTGACCATGTTTGTTCAATTTGCTTATTAACCTTTTGTACATATTCTTTAGTATACGTCCTATTAGGTGCTTTTTTTAAATTGTCTAGTACTTTTCTTAAATTAACAAACTCCATATATTTAAAAGTATATGTATATATTTTTTTTTTTAATTATTTTTTTAAACATTTAATGTTTTTAAGGCATGTTTCCTTAAATAATTTTTGTAATAAGCATTCAATTTGCATACAATTATGATTACCAAAAGAAAGAAATTTAAGTATACTATTTTGTCGCCTAGAGGTGTTGTTGTTGTTGTTGTCGATGATGTTGATGCTGCAGATGCTGCTGCTACGTTATTTATGATTTCCTCCTTGGAAGTTTTGCCACCCATTTTTTCTCAGATCTTTCAGCTCACCAATGAGTGTTCGCTTCTGGTCTCCAGTGCTTATGTTGATTATCCTTCCTCTGGAACTGTCTTTTGCGGCCTCCTCGTTTCTTCTTTTGCTTATTTTTTTGTTGTTTCTTTTCTTCTTTCTTCTTTTTTTCTTGACGTTTTCTATATTCCTCTATAGATAGTGGTTTCGGTCCAGCGGTTTTAGGAGTGGGGATATACCTTGGGTACTCTCTGGGTTCTACGGTCGTTGGACGGTATTCAGTGAGTTCTTCCCACTTTCTAAAGATCTCGTTTATGTCGTCTAGTGTGGTCATCTATCTGACTGTTTTAAAAGTAAGCGAAAAATATTTTTGGAAACTATTGGTAGATTTTTGGTTCAGACTTGCAGGATCGCCATGTTATGTTTGACGAGGAAGCCTTCGTTGTCGAAAGAACAAAATTGATTTCTTAGCTTTTATGCAAAGCCGCTTATATATCCGAGCATCAAGATGCACGATATTTAAAAGAAAAGAGTCGCAGTTAAGGTTTTAACTTAGACTAATTTTATTTTCAAAATTTTCTACTATTTATACTTACAACTAGTTCTATACAAAATTAATTTTCATACAAAGATATTCTTAGCCTAAATATTCTTGACCTACAATATGTTACCCCACATGACGTAAAATTTAAATGTCCATTTGACAAAATATACTTTCGGTTATATTTCCTCAAAGGCATTCCGAATGTTCAGTCAATGTGATGCATATGTATATAATTGCAGTCATAAACAAAATCAATAGTAGTACCCGTGGCATGATGGTTAGTGCGTTGGACTGTCATGCGAGAGGTCTTGGGTTCGATCCCTGCCTATGCCACCTAAAGTTTTTTCACGGGTATTGCCTCTTGCGAGGAATTGACAAATTCTCCAAGAGTAATTCTTGTCATGAAAAGTGCTTTCTCAAATTTGCCGTTCGGATTCGGCTTAAAACTGTAGGTCCCTTCCATCCCTGACAACAGTACTCACACACAGGAATGGTTGAGAGTTGTCAGTCACTAGGCCCTAGTTCTCAAACGGACTGTTGCGCCACCCAATTTATTTTTTTTTTTTAAACAAAATCAATATTCAATTGCATTCGGCGCATAGCGACCGACTATGACTATGTGTAACATGATCAGTTCAATGCACGATGGTATTGCTTGGTGACGGCTGATCATTTTCAACACAATCCAATGTAGGTCGATATGCGTCGAGTTCATGAATGTTTACATTTCATATATTATTGTTATTGTTTATTGTTTTGTTTTGGTTTTAGGTGTTACACACAACATCGCTCTAAACCTTGGAATCGTCGTAAAGCACCTTGGTAAGAATCACCGAAAACCGGACGAACATTTCCTTTGAACGGCAATGCTACTTGATAGCGTCCATCAACTGTGCGTTCAGTGTTGGCGATGAAGTGATTTTCACATTCTATATCTTCCGACTTTTGGAATGGCTTAAAAGGCGTCTCTTCTAATTCCCAAAATTTGCGCAGTTGGGCTTCGACATCTACAGTTTGGATGAAACTTCTGACCTGATGACTCGACTCGCATACAATTGGGGCCTTTCCGAATAAGATACATCCTAATGTTGTCTTCTGCATGACTGGCATTGACTTGTCTGTTGGCGAAATCAGCTCCGGCAATAAAAGTTCTGCTAAGACATCACTGCCAAGCAAAATATCAATTTTAGACGACCTGTAGAATTCAGGATCGGCTAGAACATAATCGTTGAGATGAGTTCAATTCTCAACTTGAAGGGTCCGGGCCGGCAAATGCCCAGACAGTGACTTTAAGATGTAGGCTTGCGCTGTTGTTGCAAAAGTGGAATGCTGCGAAGCAAAAGTGATATCTACCACTCTTAAACATGTGCCACTGCTGACCAAACCCAACCCGGACACCCCCGTGTTAGTTGTTCGAGATTTGAGTTGTAGCAATTGGGCTGCACACTCCGTAATAAACGACGCTTCAGATCCAGTATCTAGCAATGCACGCAGCGTCAACCACTCTCCCAATGAAGACTTTACTTTCACAAGGGCAGTTGCCAGTAAAACTTGTGAATTTTTCGTGGGACTGTCGTACTGAGGAGAGTGGTGAGAGGTTACATTGGTAGATGTAGACGGTTGTCTATTGGCGGCTTGGAATGAAGGAGCTTGTGCATTTAAAATGGTATTTTGCAAATTTTGGCTGGTACCCTGTTGCTGCTGACTGCTATTTGACGATTGTTGTTGAACTGGCTGAAAAGAGTTATTTTGATTTTGCTGTAAGCGTGAAGGTTGTTGGCTTGGCTGAAAAGGAGTATTATTATCATGTAATAGCGTATGGTGTGGTTGTTGGCAATGGTAACACCTACGGCTACTTTGACAATTATCTGTTGCATGATTATTCCCTAAACAGTTTCTACATAAACTCAATTTATTTATAAGCTGAATACGCTCAGTAATACTCATTTTCAAAAATGTGTGACATTTTCTAACCGCATGTTTATTTTTCAGACATACTTTGCAGGACAGCTTAGATTTATCAGCGTGAGCATGAGCTACAAAGGAATGCTTATGTGAAGAGTTGCGTGACGTGTTGGATGTACCCTGACAGTGCTGCTGATCGACCGCTTCTAGAGTTCTGAACCTTGTCTCCAAGAAGGATGTAAATTCCTTGAAAGTCCGCAACTGCTTCGGTTTCTCTCTTTCGTTCAGCTTCTCCTCCCACATTTGCTGTGTCTTGCCAGGTAACTTCCGCACTAGAAGAAAGATAAGCACTGGATCTAAATATTCTACTTCTATTTTCAGATTTTCCAGACTGAGGGCCGATTCCAGAAAGCGCGGCGGATCGCATTGAAAGCGAAAATTCAATTTCGACCGTCTTCGCTTTGAGTTAATTTCAAAAGCGAACATGGAAGAAAGCGATCCTTCTATTTTTCCAGCTTAAATGTCAAATATTTCCAATCCACTTCCATGATATTTTCCAATTTTCCATTTATTTGTCAGCTGTTTCCAAAAATATATAGTAGAGTGTGTATTTAATTATCTTTTTTCAAATTGAATTTTTTTTTAATGATTTTTGTTCAATAAGGTTTATAAAATTGTTTCGACTATCGCGAGAAGCATTTGTGTACGTTTTTGAAGAAATCAAAGATGATTTTAAACGATAAAACACTACCTCTTTGTCTTCAATACTCAAGCTTGCGGCTACATTGCGATTTTTAACGGAAGGTTCGTACAAGTACCTACCCCAACACTTAAACTGGATGCAACATTGAATTAAAGGTGATACGGGTTATATCCTTGAGCCATGGTTGATGATTAACTACAAATCACCTCTACCCAACAGTCGTGAAGCTAAATGCAAAACGGTTCTTTTAAAATGTAGAGGCATAATAGAAATATGTTTTGGAGTTCTGAAAGGAAGGTTTATATGCCTGCTGCACTCAAGGGAACTTCATTACCGGCCGGAAAAGGCAGCATTGATTACAAATGTGTGTGCAATGTTACACAATGTATGTATTAAGTGCAAAGTAGATTTTGACCATCAGCTTTTAGCTCCTGAAGATAGTGATGATGATGTCGTAATTGCAGCTCCTCAAAATGCTGGCAACTTCAAAAACATTGCAAAGCAAATACGAGATAGTATTAAAGATTCATTTTAAATAGTATTAAATGTTTTGTTTTTATTATTATTTTATAAATAAATAAATACTTATATTGATATCTTTAATTTAATATATTTAAAAAAAAAACAAAAATAGAACTTATTTTTGTTTACATTTTGTTACAATCCGCCACTATCACGCCTGTCGCTTTCAAAACCCACTAGAAGAATGACATTTTGTTGGAAAGAACTTTCGCTTTCCAAATGGAAAGCGAATCGCTTTTGAGAATGTAAAAACACAAATCCGCCATTAAAAGCGATCCGCTGCGCTTTCTGGAATCGGCCCTCTGTGAATCACTTGAGTTGAAGTGTATAATAAATCTTTAATCGACTCCACGCGCTCTTGTGACTGTGATGAAAAATTGAACAGTGCACTCAAGTGGATATTGACAAGGACGCGAGGGTGATCATAACGATCCTTCAAAATCGTCCATGCTTTCGCATAATTATGGCCGTGAATCTTCAAGGATGAAAGCAACTTCTCAACATCGCTAGTTAAACTTGTCTTAAGGTAGTGCATCTTTTGCATATCCGAAAGAGATGCCTTACTTCCGACAAGCGTCACAAAAAGATCATGAAAATTTGGCCAAGACTCATAATTTCCGTCGAAAGAAGGTATTTTAATAGCTGGCAGGTGAGTTTCGTCGCTCTTGCACACTTTTTCTTTTTCAGAGACTTCTTTGGCCTTGTTTGAAAATCGCAGTATTCTTTTCGAAAATTTTCATACACGGTCTCAGCCTCCGGTTGCTTCTTCGCATCTTCATCTTCAGCACCTATAACCTCTTCATATATTGCAGAGACAGATTCCCACAACTCATCCAATAATTTGATTCGGGTTTGAACGTAATTCACACTAATAGCTTTTCCTTTTTTGCCAAAATGTTCTATGTCTTTTTTAAGTTGCTTGTATTTTGCGCTTAATTGTTTGCTTGCCATATTAATTTAATATAAATAGTAATATAAAAAGTAAGGAAATCACTTACTTGTTTTTGTAAAATGGCGTCAAATCCTGATGAAGATTTGCAGGTTATCCCTCGTTGACACACTACAATAATTTGATCCGCAAACACTTTATTAATCTTTGAGAAAAAATTTCGATATTATTTTGTAGCTCGAAGGACCAATGTTTTGGCTGTAAAGCCTTGTAAATATTTTATTTAAATTTTATAAATAAATTCAAAGGAATTGAAATAAAACACAACACGTTTTTTACTTTGAACTTCACACTTTATTTCTTGTTGAGAGAGATGAATCTGACAATTGAATGACGTTTCTATTGACATCCCTTGATTGACATTTGTTTTATGGAAGTTTTATATGGGCTCGTTCGATGACCACTGTTGAGCAGGGTGCGTTCAACAAGTAGAGATATTGCCTTCAAACTTGTATCTACTTTGTTATACGGATAATAATGCAGAAAGGACTTTCAAAAAAAGTGGGTGTTTTTTTGCCATAGTAATTTAAAAACATTTTAAATTAATATGGCAAATTATATAATTTATATTTTGAAAGCGTAAATTGGCAAATTATTTATAATTGCAGTAATTTAGAGTTGGCTTTTGCTATGTTTCGGAACATATTAGATGATGCCATTGCTAATTTCGTTCCTTTAAAAAAATTCAAAAATTCAAAAAGACCAATTTGGTTTAATAAAAGTTTGTCTAGGTTAAAAAATGTCGTAGCTAAACTTCGTAAAAAGATTAAGATTTCGGATTCTTTTCGTGAACAATTTATTAGATCTAGGAAAGTGTACGAATTCTTAAGAAGATTTACATATAAACAATACATTTGGTCTCTTGAGTCGAAAATAAAAACTAATTCGAAGTGTTTTTGGACATTTCTAAATACTAAAAGAAAATCAATTGGAATTCCTTCCATTATTTTTTACAATGGTATTTTTTCTGAAAATTTAGAAGATATTTGTAATAACTTTGCTTTATTTTTCCAATCGAACTTTTCTAATTTGGGTTTAGATTATAATGAAACACTTAGTTTCAATTCTAACATTAATGTTGGTGATTTTTCTTTATCGACAGTTGATGTATTAAATGCTTTATCGTCGCTTGATAACAGTTTCTCTGCCGCACCGGACAATATTTCACCTTTAGTTTTGAAATTTTGTAAATATCACCTTAAAACCCCACTTTGCTTTATTTTTAATTTGTCCTTGAAACAAGGAGTATTTTTAGATAGATGGAAACATTCTCTGATAACTCCTTTGCATAAATCTGGGTCTAAAGCATCTGTGGAAAATTATAGACCTATTGCTAAGCTTCAGTTAATCCCCAAACTATTTGAAGCAATTGTTAAAATTAAACTTTATAGTTTAGTTCAAAACCATATTTCCCTGCATCAGCATGGCTTTATGAGTGGTAGGTCTACTGCAACAAATTTAGCAATTTTTACAAATTACTGTCTTGCTTGTTTAGAAAACCGTACTCAAGTGGATGTAATCTACACCGATTTTTCCAAGGCATTTGATCGGGTACAACATAATGTTCTCTTAAAAAAACTTGAATTGCTTGGCTTTCACTCGAATCTCCTAAAATGGATTAGAAGCTATTTGGTGGGACGAAGACAATATGTTAAAATTGGTGATGTTCTGTCCAATGAAATACAAAATTTTTCCGGAGTACCGCAAGGTAGTCATCTTGGTCCACTCCTTTTCATTTTATTTATAAATGATTTACCGAATTGCATTAAAAGTTCTAGATGTCTTTTATATGCTGATGATCTCAAAATTTTTAGTTCTGTAAGTTCTTCATCAGATGCTGGTAAAATTCAATTGGATATTGATAATATTACCAAGTGGTGTTTCATAAATGGTTTACATTTTAATGTAAAAAAGTGTAGTATTGTTACGTTTTCTAAAATAAAGGATCCGATATGTTTTGATTACAAAATTGAGAATCAGTTCTTACTGAGGTTAACAAGCCAAAAGGATCTTGGTGTGATTTTTGACTCAAATATGAATTTTTCTCTCCAAATTGATAATGTTATTTCAAAAGCTAACGCCATGTTGGGATTTATTTCAAGAACTTCTAAGTCATTCGAAGATCCTTATACTTTAAAAACTCTTTTTATATCCCTTGTTAGACCTATACTTGAATATTGTTGCATAATATGGGATCCCTTTACACAATCAAGTATTTTAAGGATTGAAAAGGTTCAGAAGAGATTTACAAAATTTGCTTTACGAAAGCTTTATAATTATTCAAATATGCCACCTTATGAGACCAGATGTGCTTTAATTGACTTAAAACCTTTAGTATCTAGAAGAAAATTGTATTCAGTACTCTTTGCTTACGATGTGCTCAGTTCTAAGATAAATTGTTCATTTTTGTTGTCTCAGTTTAATATGTATGTTCCATCTCGTAATTTGCGTCCTAGAAATGGTAATTTTCTACATGTTCCTTTTCATAGCAAAAATAATGCGAAACATAATCCAATAACTGCTTCTTGTATTGCTTTTAACGAATTTGAGTTTGTAATTGATTTTAATAAAAATAGATTAGATATTAAGAAAGATGTATTGAATTTGTTGTAATACTATGTTTTTACCACTGTCAATTTGTAAATATAATGTTTGATTTTAATGTAGTCTCCATAAAGTATTGTAACTTGAAAGACGAATAAATACAATAAATAAATAAATTTAAATTTGTTCAAATGGTAGACATGTGCATTCAAGAGGACACAAGCGTTCACAGGTTTTTCTCAAAACCCACCTCTGTCTATCAACTCCTACTCTCACCTCCCCGCGGTGAACATCGGGTGCCTAGTACCTCAACTGGAGATTGGGTTCTAACCCTAGTGGAAAGTTGTTGGGGCAGCAAACGAGAGAGGGGGGGAGAGGTGTTTCCACTAAGGCAACTCTCCTTATCCATACGGCAGCGGACGAATTCTCGAGATGGAATCATGGTGGCATCTACAGTTCCAGTAAGGTTGAACTACTTAGTGAACACCTTATAGGGCTTCTACGACTTATTCGGAGCCCAGGCCTATAAGGAGCGGTTTATCCGGCTCCCCGTCCTTGGAGTTATACTAAGGATATGGCCCTCCAGGTTGGGGGTTGTGCCGTCGGGGTGACTTCCTGACCACGTAAAAATTTTCTAGTTGCGAAGCACCAACAAGCCTCGGATACGGACGGATTCACTGTTGACAACCCAAGCAAACGAAATAAGGACAACGAACTTCGGATCTGTACGTGGAATGTTAGGTCCCTTAACAGACCACGTGCAGCCGAACAATTAGCGGAAGCCCTAAACTGCTGCAAGGCAGATATTACCGCCATCCAAGAAGTGCGATGGGATGGACCGGGCAAACGCAAACTAAAAGACTGCGATATATACTACGGCGACTGCTACCGAGAACAAAGGCAGCGCCTATTTGGGTGTGGATTTGTTGTTGGAACTAGACTCAGGCAAAAAGTCTTGAGTTTCAACAGTGTGAGCGAGCGCATCACGACAATCCGCATCAAGGCTAAATTCGCCAACATAAGCCTAATATGCGCGCATGCGCCAACAGAGGAGAAAGATGAAGACACCAAAGACATATTCTTCGAGCTCTTGGACAAGACTTATGAGCAGTGCCCTGGCTATGACATTAAAATTATCTTAGGAGATTTTAACGCCAAGATAGGAAGAGAAGACATCTTTGTTGGCACAATCGGGAGATACAGCCTGCACGACACCACCTCCGACAACGGATTCAGGCTGATCGATTTCGCTGCGGGGCGAGACGTTCTGGTAGATAGTTTATTTATTTCAATTCGTTAAATACTAACGTGAACAAAAGCTTAATAATAATGCTTAAAACTACTTAACATCTAATTTTAATCCAAACTATTATAAAACATTGTTTTAAACTTGAAATTTTTAAAATTGTCATTAGGTGATGTTATTAGAAAATACAATTTATTGAATATTTCTATCAATTGATTAAGTGGGCTATGAGCACCATAGTTCGACCTACTAAAAATTATATTTACTGGTTTTTGGAGCCGTATACTCGATCGACTAAAACTAAAGTTGAAACGATTAAGAACCGATGGTGATGATACTGTTCCATTTATTATTGCTGCAGCAAAACAAAATTGTAAATATTTTCTATGGTTTGTCAAGGAAGGAAGATTAATTAAAGTGAGCCTTTGAGAATAAGGGGGCAGAGAATTTTCGTAGGGAAGAGAACGGAGACAAAAACGCAAAAATCTCCTCTGAATCGCTTCAATCCTCATTTCGTGTGTAGAATAATAAGGTGCCCATACTACACAGGCATATTCCAGAACTGGTCTCACAAATGAGACAAAAAGTATCTTTAGAACATAAGGATCACGGAAGTCGCGACCAAATCTCTTAATGAAGCCAAGGACTTTATTTGCTTTTTTAACAACAAAGCTAACATGCTCAGTAAATGTAAGTTTCGAGTCTAAGACTACACCTAGGTCAGTAAAGACAGATACTCTACTTAAAGAACAAGAATCGAACATATAATCAAAAACAATTGGAACTTTTTTGCGTGTAAAACTCATGGTCTTACATTTGTCAACATTTAAAACGAGACGATTTTTATTGCACCATTCCCTAAATAATATTAAGTCATCTTGCAAAAGTAGACAGTCAGATGTAGTGTTAATTCTTTTGAAAAGTTTAATGTCATCAGCATAAATAAGGACAGACGAATTTTTTATGATCGAAACCAAGTCATTTATAAATAAAATAAATAAGATTGGGCCTAAATGGCTGCCCTGTGGAACACCAGAATTCACAATAAACGGACTCGAACATTCATTACGAAATATTACACTATATTGTCTATTTTCTAAATAAGATACGATCCAGTTTAAGAAATTTTCATTAAAACCTTGACGAGATAATTTAAAAATTAGCGTTTTATGACACAACTTGTCAAACGCTTTACTAAAATCAGTAAATACACAATCTACTTGTCCACGTTTCTCAAAAACATCTAAACAAAAGGACGTAAAATTAAATAAATTAGTAACAGTAGAACGTTTTTTAACAAAACCATGCTGGTTATCACAAATAATTGAACTACAATGAAAGGAGAGGACACTACATACGATAGACTCAAATAGTTTAGGTATCACAGATAGCTTAGCAATAGGTCGATAGTTCATAATATCATTTTTAGGACCTTTCTTGTGCACTGGGGTTATAAATGAGCATTTCCAGATAAATGGAAAGACCGAACTTCTTAAAGACGTGTTAAAGAGAACACATAAAGGATACGACAAATAAGAGACACATTTTTTCAAAATAGAGGATGGCAAACCATCAGGACCAGGACTAAAACACTCATCTAGTTTCAATATGCTTTGTGCAACAGTATGTTCACTTATTTCAAAATTGATATTATTTAAATGCTGAAAGTTCAGAACTGAAGAAGAAGAGGAAGAAGTATTTACTGGATTAGATTCATCAAACGCTTCCTTAAAATAGCTAGCAAACATGTTTGCAATAACTTTTGGTTCATGGCTAGATGATGTTGCACTTGACATAGAGTTAGGGTACCCACAGGTTTTTTTCTTACAGTTGACAAACTTCCAGAAATTATCAGGATTAGTTTTAAGATCAGTTTCAATTTTATGTATATAATCTTCGTATAAAGAGTTTGAATATTCATTAAATAATTGCTTAAGAATAAGGAACGTTCTATAATCACCATCAGCTCTTGTTTGATTATATTTTACCCACGCTTTGTTTCTCTTGTTTTTTAAGTTTTTGATATGAGAATCGAACCATGGTGGAGCATGCGAGTTTTTACGAGCTTTTTTTAATGGAATACTTTTACTGAAACAGTCAAAAAGTGTATTGTAAAAAACGTTACACATATCATTAATATTTAAATTTAAAAATAATTGGTTCCAGTCGATGGTAAATAACAATTCAAACAATATTTCAAAATTACACTTGCTAAAGTTAAATTCAAGTTTGTTATAAGAATATTTATAATTAGGAGAAGACATATTTAAATTAAGTGAGATATCTAAAGCAGGATGATGTCGATCTTCTTCTATAAGTTTAACAGCAGAAGCAATTACTGAGGTTTCAGTACAAACTGTATCGGAGAAAAAAAACTAAGTCGAGTGTTCTTCCCAAACGATTGGATACTCCATTAAACTGATTAAGACCACACGAACACATACCATCTATTACAGTATGTTCATTTAAGCTGGACGCGTTTATTGGAACGTAAAAGTTATCATCGTCAATTTGCATCCAATTTAGATTCGGTAGATTAAAGTCACCTACAATCAAAATTTCATCTTCTGGCTCCAAAAGAGTATATAGATTTTCTATACAGCTGTTTAATTTTTCATAAATGTCATTGTTAGAACTTGGAGGTATGTAAGTCGATATAATAAATAAATGTCCGGATACCATCTTAATTTTTATACAAAGTACTTCGATGTCCGTGGATCGAAAATCGTCAATCATGTAACATGTATGCGAGTCTTTGATGGCAAGAAGAATTCCTCCTCCTACAGTGTCTGAGATGTCGTTGATATGACGATCGCGTCTGAATATTTGATAGGAAGCATCAAAAAGCTCCGAGTCAAGAATAGAAACATTCAGCCAAGTTTCTGTCAGTATAATGACATCGTGGGGTAAATTGTTTATGTTTTTGTAGACCATGTTGGTCTTTGTCCGAAGTCCATTTACATTTTGATAGTAAATTAGAATTTGTGTAAGCTGCCTTGATGTCGATTTAGCGTTGTCCGATTTTGACGAAAAGGGTTTTGAATTATATCTCGGTTGTTTGATTTATGCACAAATTCATGAATTATAACACCCTTTGGCCAAAACGATGACGAATTGAGTACATGAAAAACTGAATCTGGTACACGTATTTTAAATGATGAATATTTCGTGTAATTCCGATGAATAATTTTCTCTACATTTGTGATGAGCGAGGTACCAAGTTTATCCGCTAAAAAGTTTTTAATGTCAAGGGCATTCGTCGATGGGTCAAGTTTGGATAAAAATAGCATCTTTTGTCCTTCTACAATTTTGAGCCCTGATACAATAGGAGACGAAATTCCATTTTTGTCTGTGGTAATTACATTTAAACTATCCGGAGCGAGATTCGGCTGCGGCTGTCTTAAAGATGAGTTGTTCAACATATTCGTCGGGTAATGAGAGATTTGCGCAGGCTTTGTTGCTGATACGGAGGAAGTTGTTTCCGATGTGTCACACAAAGGGGCAGAAATATTAGAATTTGAAGCTAACGATGATAGCAACGAGGAAGAAGTTTTAGTCTTATTGTTAAAGTTGAAATCAAGTCGAGATAAATTGTAGTCATTAAAAATACATATTGCGGCTTTTTTTGATAGTTGGGGGGCATCAGAAATATCTTCGTCCAGTTCATCACTTCTACGTTTAGATAAAGCTATTATTTTACTATTTGGTTTAGCCGTTATTTCTCTATTAGTTGTTTTGTCGTCAATTGAAGTTAAATTATCCATTTTGCTACAGAGAAAATGTAGTTGCTTCTCAAGTTTCTCTAGCTGACTAGTATGGTGAAGGACATCACGAGCAATATTTTTTTCAGCGAACGGGTCACATTCGTCACAGAAATAGAAAAATGATTTCCTTTTCTTAAACAATTTGATGCAGCTGAACGGAGCGTCAATACATTGAACATGAAAAATCCTTTGACAACTACCATTACACATAATAGAGTCAATTAAATAATCAGAGACAGTATCACAGAGAGCGCAATTGGCCATGATTTTTAAAATTCTTAAAAATATCAAATATTTCAATTTAAGTCAATTTGGCAATGAACACCCTGTTTGCAAATTGGAATATCAGCAATAAAGTTGTTTCTATGTCCCAATAGGTGGCGTTGCGTTATTGTTAACAAGTTGAATGCAGTAACAGCTGATCGCTGGTGTTCGGTGATGATTTATTTTTGTAAATAAAGAGAAAACAAACAGAAAGAGTGGTGTGCAGTTTCTCAAACAAATATAAACGGCAAAACATATACTAAGATTGAACTCACCGGGAGAGGGAGAGTATTATATTTAAGAATAAATATAATTATAATGTATAAAGAGTAAACAGCCAAATGTTCGTTATGTAAACTCCGTATATATATGGTTGTCACAATTTACGAATAAAAAAAGAAATCTAATAACAAAACTTTCAATTATGGCACAAACTTGATTAAGTTATATAATTTTCAGTCTAAAAGTAGAAACAAAACACTTTGCAAAACTAAGTTGAACGATTAGGTACAGAGACAATAGAAATAAAACAAAATATTAGGAGCAAAATAAAACACGTCTTTGCTTAGATGCTGGTTTGCGATGAAACGCAGTTCACACATCTTAACATCCACAAGGGGACATGGAAATCTCCTGATCAATCAACTGAAAACCAGTAGCAACATTGCCTTGCAGCCATCAGAGATGCCGCCTCTGAAGTGCTAGGTTTCACACGTCCACAACAGCGAAACCCCTGGTTTGACGACGAATGCCGGCAAGCGCACGCAGCGAAACAAGAGGCATACAAAACGGCGCTGCACAGAAGGACCAGAGCTACTCGCGAGCTCTACGAGCAGAAGAGAAGAGAGGAACACCGGCTTCTTAGATGGAAAAAAAGAGAGCACGAGAAGCGCGCGATCGAGGAGATAGAGGGATGTCACAACAGGAATGAGGTTCGTAAATTTTACCAAAAGGTAAAAAAAAACTCCCAAGGGTACCAGCCACGAACCGAAGCCTGTAAAGACGATCAGGGGAACATCGTAGTAGAACCGCAGTCTATGTTGAGAATATGGAAAGACCACTTCTCCAAATTATATAACGGCGATGACGAACGGAATTCCGCTGTAAGAGATAGCTAACATGCAAAGTAACTAGACGTGTTTCTTTTGTCATCCGATTGTTTCCTTTCTTTTTAATTTAAACTCACAGTTTAAGTGCACAAAGCACATCACTTTGCCATAAGTTTGCATTTGCATCTCATTTTATCTCTTCGAAGTTGATCTCTTGTTTTTAATATAATTAAATCATTAGTTTTCATTTTCTGTGTACTTTTTATCGCGATCTAAATATGCCTCCAAAAAACAATAAGCGATACCGTGTACAACAACAAGAAAGTGATGGTGATTCCTCTCCGAGAGATAATAGTGCAAGCAATTCAAATAGCATTGCTGACAAACTGTGGAGCCGCATGGAACTAAAGTTGGAGGAGTGGATGGTGACATTCAATCATTCTCTTGATGCTAAACTCACCGCCCTGGAAGATCGCCTAAATGCCCAGATAAAAGAGAATAGATTAATATTCGAACAACAACTACAAAAAGTGCATAAAGATGTTAAACGGCTCGAGCTCGTCGTTGATCAACTGGAGAGAGAGAAAATTTGTTGTGATGCTGTCGTTGCCGGTGTGCCAGAGTCTCCTGGGGAAAATCTAGAGACTATTTACAACAACATATGTGCCACCGTGAATATTCAGCCCCCTCACATACAAAAAATCTTTCGCGCCAAAAACAAACAACATTCTCCCATCGACTCGAGCATCATACTGAAATTTGTGGACAAGTATGGAAAACAAAAATTTATGCAAGCGGTAGCGAGCTTTCGTAAAACAAAAAAAGCTCCACTTTGCCTTTCCGATATAAACTTTGATTCGCAAAAAAGCTTTTTCATCAACGACAGTCTAACAAAAAACAATTACCAGCTGCAGCGCTTTGCATTAAGACTGAAACGAAAATCTCTACTCTCAACGGTGCATACATTCAATGGTCAAGTTTTCATCCGCACACCTAACAACGAAAATCCATTCATCATCTATAACTTCGATGATCTGAGGAATGCCGTCGGGCCTGACGTTAACAATGATCTGCACAATTATGGTAGTTAAAATTTATATTTCAATGCAAGATGTCTATTTTCTTTTGTTTATTTACAACTTTCTCTCTTTGTCGCAATTAGATTGTTCACTTTGTTTATTTATATTTTATGTTCAAGTTCTTTCAGTTCAAAATGTTTCTCTATTTTTTCCATTCTCTCTTAATTGTGAAATAAATGTGTGTATCATTTCTGTTTTCGATTCCAGCCCCTTTTTAGACTTTTGTTGTCTTAATGGGCAGCAACAATGATGCTGGCTTCCACAGCATAAACGAAAAAAACAAATTTTTACTAAATACTCTCTGTAAAAATCATAATGGTTTGCATATTTGCCACATTAACGCACAGAGCCTTGTTAACAAATTCGATGAATTTAAAATGATATTTGAAGATAGCTTAGTTGATATTATTTGCGTGTCTGAAACCTGGTTTTACCCGTCCTTGAGTAGTAGTCTTTTTCTGTTAAATGGATTTAAAAAACCTTACAGAGCTGATCGAACTCACTCTGGTGGAGGGGGAGTCGCGATATTTGTGAAAAACAATATCCGGTCAAGTCATGTTAAGTGTTCTGATGGTACCCAGGCATGCGATTATTATTTTATTGATATACTCGACGGCGACAATAAATGCAGTATCGGTACTATATATATGCCACCTAGAGTTGCAAGTTCCGGTCTAATAACACCGATAATAGAAGAAATGTGTTATCGAGTACCAAAATTAATCATTTGCGGAGATTTAAATATTAATCTCCTTCAACCCTCCTCTAATTGTTTTAAGACTTCAATGAATTCTCTGCGACTCTCTTTTGTGAATAATATTGAACCAACACATTTTAAGCCTGACTGTGTCCCTTCCCTTCTTGATGTTTTCCTTGTAAGCGATGTTAGTCTTGTTAAATGTTCTAGTCAGTTATCCGTCCCAGTGTTTTCATATCATGATCTGGTTTTTGCAACTTTTGACTTATATCTCGAAAACGAATCTCCGCAATACTTCGAGTATCGTGATTTTCGTAAAATAAATGTCGAATCTTTATTTAGTGATTGCTCATCTATTGACTTGTACTTAATTTTTGCAACATCAAACGTTGATTATCAAATTGAATGTCTTACTGTTGCAATTACTTATCTTTTTAATAAACACGTTCCCATTAAAACTCGTCAAATTAGATCGCGTAGTTGTCCCTGGCTTTCTCTTGAGATCATTAATGCTATGAAAACAAGAGACGTTTCATACCGACGCACGTTGGAAACGATTTGGTTGCCTAGAAATGCTTCGGCAATTCAAAACATCTCGGAACCTTGTAACTAAATTAATAAAATCAGCTAAATATAATTTTTATAACAACAGGTTCAACTCAAATCGTTCCTCTAAGTATTTTTGGAAAGAAGTCAAGAGTATTGGTTTAAGAGGAGATTCTTCTATTTCCGATGACAACATTGATTTAGAGGAGTTAAATCGAAAGTTCTCTACTCCCCCAACCCAATTCCCAACTGGGCAATCTGGTGTTTCGGAAAACGATAGAGTCGATGCTTTTTCTGTTTGTTCAGTAGATGAATATCAAGTAGGTAAAGCAATATTTTCTATTAAATCCAAATCGACTGGACTTGACAACATACACCCAGACTTTTTAAAAATCCTTCTTCCTTTCATACTTCCTCACATAACCCACATTTTCAACACCATCATAATGACCTCCACCTATCCCACCTCCTGGAAAATATCTAAAGTTATACCCATCCCTAAACGAGGAAAGAAAATGGAATACAGACCAATAGCTATCCTTCCTTTTTTATCTAAGGCTTTTGAAACTATCTTAAGTAACCAAATCAAAAATTATATTGAAGATACACGTCTTCTCAACCCTCTCCAATCGGGATTTAGATCTGGATACAGCTGCATCTCAGGCCTTTTAAAAGTTTCTGAAGATATAAGACAAGATTTAGACTATAATTATACAACTGTGATAACCCTACTTGACTTTTCCAAAGCATTTGATTGCGTTAACTCTAGCCTTCTCTGTGATAAACTGACGACTTATTTCAATTTTTCTGACACAACCAAAAATCTTATTTATTCGTACTTGACTAATCGCATGCAAGCCGTATCGTGTAACGGTAAAATGTCTTCGTTTCTTCCTGTCAATATAGGTGTTCCTCAAGGATCTATTCTTGGTCCTTTACTGTTCTCTATGTTTATTAATGATTTGCCATCTGTTTTATCTTACTGCCACTTTCACATCTACGCTGATGATGTACAATTATATATAAGCTTTCCTATCGGTATGATTGAAGATGCAATAGAAAAAATGAACATTGATTTATGCTCAATATTCGATTGGTCAAATCGGAATGAACTTGTACTTAATCCAGAAAAAACAAAAGCTATTCCAATATGTAAAAATAAACCCCACCTTGAAAATTTTCCACCACTTTACTTAAACGCCTGCCAAATCGAATATGTCACAAATGCTTAAATTCAGGTATAACTTTCAACAGTAGGCTAACGTGGGACACCCATATCGATACTGTTATCTCCAAAATTTATGCTTCACTCCGAGGACTATCCGTTACTAGATCAATTCTGCCTACTCAAGTTAAATTAAAGCTAGTTAAATCACTTATCATACCAATAGTAACGTATGGGTGTGAGATATTTGCAGATCCTGACTCCAACTCGCTTCGTAAGCTAAAGGTAGCATTCAATGCCATTGCTCGGTTTGTTTTCAACCTCCGAAGATACGATCACGTTTCGTCTCAGGCTCGTCAACTTTTAAATTGCAACTTGGAAGCTTTTTTTAAATATCGGTGTTGTTTGCTTCTCTTCAAAATAATTTTGAACAAGACTCCAAATTATTTGTTTAATAAGCTTGATTTTTGCTCTTCAAATCGTTTTACCTTGTTGCGCTCCCCCAGGTTTACCTGTTTTACATCACGGAGGCAATTTTTCGTTTATGCTGTCAGACTGTGGAATAATCTTCCCAGTCACATGAGGTCTGGAATCGAACATAGAAGGTTTCATCAACTTTGTTTTGAATATTTCTCAAATTTGAACTGAGGTAACTTTTTTGTAATTAGGTAACTTTTTTGTAATTATTGTAATTTCTTCTTCTTGCGACTTTAGTTTTTAATTTTGTTTTTAATTGATTGTTATTTAATAAATTATTAATAGTTTGCTACAATTGTTTTAAATATAGTGTTTGCATACTTGCATTGTTCTTAATAAATATTGTATTATATCCTGTACTATTTATAAGTCAATCTTGATGTACAGCTGTTTTTTTTAATCAATAAATATCAAATAGAACCACTCAACCAAGGCGACGCAGATCAACAATTCCGCCTACCCGACCTAGACGAAGTGAAGATAGCTATATCTAAACTGAAGTCAAACAAAGCTGCTGGAGCTGACGGCATCGCTGCCGAACTATTTAAAGCAGCAGGCGATGACTTGGTAAGGAGCATGCACCAACTCATCTGGAAAATATGGTCGGAAGAAAGCATGCGCGATGAGTGGAACCTCAGCATAGTTTGCCCGATACATAAAAAAGGAGACCCTTTAAATTGCGCCAACTACAGAGGGATCAGTCTCCTTAACATTGCATATAAGATCCTTTCTGCCGTATTATGTGAACGTCTGAAGCCGTTCGTCAACAACCTGATAGGTCCTTATCAGTGTGGCTTCAGACCAGGAAAGTTATACCCATCCCTAAACGAGGAAAGAAAATGGAATACAGACCAATAGCTATCCTTCCTTTTTTATCTAAGGCTTTTGAAACTATCTTAAGTAACCAAATCAAAAATTATATTGAAGATACACGTCTTCTCAACCCTCTCCAATTGGGATTTAGATCTGGATACAGCTGCATCTCAGGCCTTTTAAAAGTTTCTGAAGATATAAGACAAGATTTAGACTATAATTATACAACTGTGATAACCCTACTTGACTTTTCCAAAGCATTTGATTGCGTTAACTCTAGCCTTCTCTGTGATAAACTGACGACTTATTTCAATTTTTCTGACACAACCAAAAATCTTATTTATTCGTACTTGACTAATCGCATGCAAGCCGTATCGTGTAACGGTAAAATGTCTTCGTTTCTTCCTGTCAATATAGGTGTTCCCCAAGGATCTATCGTTGATCCTTTACTGTTCTCTATGTTTATTAATGATTTGCCATCTGTTTTATCTTACTGCCACTTTCACATCTACGCTGATGATGTACAATTATATATATCGGTATGATTGAAGATGCAATAGAAAAAATGAACATTGATTTATGCTCAATATTCGATTGGTCAAATCGGAATGAACTTGTACTTAATCCAGAAAAAACAAAAGCTATTCCAATATGTAAAAATAAACCCCACCTTGAAAATTTTCCACCTCTTTACTTAAACGCCTGCCAAATCGAATATGTCACAAATGCTAAAAACCTAGGTATAACTTTCAACAGTAGGCTAACGTGGGACACCCATATCGATAATGTTATCTCCAAAATTTATGCTTCACTCCGAGGACTATCCGTTACTAGATCAATTCTGCCTACTCAAGTTAAATTAAAGCTAGTTAAATCACTTATCATACCAATAGTAACGTATGGGTGTGAGATATTTGCAGATCCTGACTCCAACTCGCTTCGTAAGCTAAAGGTAGCATTCAATGCCATTGCTCGGTTTGTTTTCAACCTCCGAAGATACGATCACGTTTCGTCTCAGGCTTGCAACTTGGAAGCTTTTTTTAAATATCGGTGTTGTTTGCTTCTCTTCAAAATAATTTTGAACAAGACTCCAAATTATTTGTTTAATAAGCTTGATTTTTGCTCTTCAAATCGTTTTACCTTGTTGCGCTCCCCCAGGTTTACCTGTTTGACATCACGGAGGCAATTTTTCGTTTACGCTGTCAGACTGTGGAATAATCTTCCCAGTCACATGAGGTCTGGAATCGAACATAGAAGGTTTCATCAACTTTGTTTTGAATATTTCTCAAATTTGAACTGAGGTAACTTTTTTGTAATTAGGTAACTTTTTTGTAATTATTGTAATTTCTTCTTCTTGCGAATTTACTTTTTAATTTTGTTTTTAATTGATTGTTATTTAATAAATTATTAATAGTTTGCTACAATTGTTTTAAATATAGTGTTTGCATACTTGCATTGTTCTTAATAAATATTGTATTATATCCTGTACTATTTATAAGTCAATCTTGATGTACAGCTGTTTTTTTTAATCAATAAATATCAAATAGAACCACTCAACCAAGGCGACGCAGATCAACAATTCCGCCTACCCGACCTAGACGAAGTGAAGATAGCTATATCTAAACTGAAGTCAAACAAAGCTGCTGGAGCTGACGGCATCGCTGCCGAACTATTTAAAGCAGTAGGCGATGACTTGGTAAGGAGCATGCACCAACTCATCTGGAAAATATGGTCGGAAGAAAGCATGCGCGATGAGTGGAACCTCAGCATAGTTTGCCCGATACATAAAAAAGGAGACCCTTTAAATTGCGCCAACTACAGAGGGATCAGTCTCCTTAACATTGCATATAAGATCCTTTCTGCCGTATTATGTGAACGTCTGAAGCCGTTCGTCAACAACCTGATAGGTCCTTATCAGTGTGGCTTCAGACCAGGAAAGTCCACTATCGACCAAATATTCACACTACGGCAGATCTTGGAAAAAACCCAGGAGCTTCAAATCGATACCCACCATCTCTTTATCGATTTTAAAGCCGCGTATAGACAGCATCCATAGAGAAGAGCTCTACAGAGCAATGTCTAGTTTTGGCATCCCTGTCAAACTTATCAGTTTGTGCAGAATGACGATGGAGAATGCACGCTGTTCTATCAAGGTCAGAAAAGATCTCACCGATGCATTTGATGTCAAAAAAGGTTTTAGACAAGGCGATGCACTGTCATGCGACTTCTTCAATATCGTTCTGGAAAGAATTGTGCAAAACTCAACCGTCAACACTAGAGGCACAATCTTCCAAAGGTCCATCCAATTATTTGGATACGCAGATGATATTGACATAATTGGAAGATCAAAGCGTGATGTCAGTGGAGCGTTTTTGAGCATTGCGACGGAAGCGAAGAAGATGGGTTAAGTGGTCAATGAGGGCAAGACCAAGTATATGCTGTCATCAAAAAAGGACATTGAACAACGACGTCTTGGACAAAACATCACCATGGACAGCTATAACTTCGAGGTAGTTAAGGACTTTGTCTACCTAGGCACCGCTATAAACACAGACAACGACACCAGCGCTGAAATCAAACGAAGAATAACTCTTGCAAATCACTGCTTCTCTAGACTTAGAAGGCAATTGAGAAGTAAAGTCATCTCTCGAGCATCTAAAATCACCATCTATAAGACACTCATCATCCCGGTTCTCATTTATGGCGCTGAGGCCTGGACCCTGTCAAAAAAAGATGAGAACGTCTTAGGATGCTTCGAGAGAAAAATTCTTCGGGTGATTTTTGGTCCCGTACGTATAGATGGAGAATAGAGGAGAAGATATAACGACGAACTGTACGGGCTGTACAGCGACACTGACCTAATTAGCAGAATTAAAGTCCAACGGCTTGGATGGCCGGGTCATGTAGAGCGAATGGACATCAACGCTCCAGCCCGGAAGGTCTTCGAATCCAATCCCAAGGACGGCGCAGGAAGACCGCGACTCAAGTGGCGCACTCAGTTGGGTGAAGACCTCAACCAACTTGGCGTGCGAAACTGGAGACAGCTAGCTAGGGACCGAGCTGGCTGGAGACGCATGTTGGTTGAGGCCCAGGTCCGCCCCGGACTGTAGCGCCACCTTAAGTAAGTAAGTAAGTAATTTAAAATTCAGTGCCGATCTGCATCCCACCCGCAGCGCACGCGTCGTGAGAGTCTTGTCCTCATTGTACCTAGTTGTCTACCTTTGTTCATATTTGTTGTCTGTTTAAATTAAAAAAAAAAAAAAAAATATAATACTTATAATAAAAACCCAATACGTAAAAACAAAAAAAATCAATTAACAGTCCAGCCCATATGTGTTTTCTTCAATCATAATTAAAATCAATAATCAAATAATAAAATAAATCCCGCGCCGTGTCAACAATTTCTTTCCAAGTGCAGTGTCCAAAGCCAAACAACAACAAAAAACAATACCTAAAACTAGTGCTCCAACATAAATCAATAATCAATTACGAAACGGCAAAAGTATAATGATAATGATAACACAGTGCAATGGGTAATCCATTCTCTCCCTTCCCTCCATCCCTCACAGTCATATTATCTCAATCGATGTAGACATTGCATATGGTTCTTTTATAGCTATATACAGTGTATACATGGATTGAGTTGATGTGTTTTCGGATAGATTAGTATATGTGATATCTAGTTAACCAGGGGCGGATCAGTATGCAGATTTTCACTAAGGCATAACACTAGTGGAAACCTGTAACTGAAAAGTTCAAATTGGATTCTAGATAAAACATATATTATAGTTAATTGTCCGAATTGTGTTTAATTAGTTTTGAACATTAGAATGTTGGGTGAATTCAGGGTGGATTTTAGCAACATTCGTGGTTTAAGAAAGAACTCCTATGCCACATATGTCCACACTGCATCAAACAGGCCAGCTGTTTTGGCATTGAGTGAAACTCAAATAGGTGAAGATTCTGATCATTCGGAATTCAATCTAAATGGGTATAGCTTAGTGCCATTATTTTTTCCTCATCATGGATTAGCCGTGTATATAAGAAATGATGTTGCATACCAACTTCAGCCACAATATGGTTTGTGCTCTAACACAAACTTTAACTTTATGTGGTTAAAATTCACGGTAAATAAGCACATCATCCACACATGTTTTTTATATCGAAGTCCAAATCTGGACAGAAATTCAACTTTTAACGAATTTGATGCTCTGTCTGACTCCATTCAAAGAATTGTTGCCCATTATCCTCACACTGAAATCGTCATTGCGGGCGATTTCAATGTACACAATTCTTCTTGGCTTCGTTATTCTGGCCAGTCAACACCGGAAGGAAGGTATGTTGAGATCTTTGCTGAGTTAAATCAATTAACTCAGCTTGTCGATGAGCCAACTCGAATCCCTGACGTTGCAGGTCAATCCGCCAACACCCTAGACTTGTTTCTTACCTCTGACCCTAATAAATACACAATCAGTGTATTACCGCCTCTAGGCACATCAGACCATTGTATCGTATCTGCAAAATTCTCATGTCAAAAAAACCCAGTTAAAGAAAAAACTCCTACGAGAACCGTTTGGCAATATGAGAAAGCCAACTGGGACGGTCTCAATGAATTCTTCAGGAACTTTAACTGGTCACTATGCTTCCTCGATAGTGACGTGGATTCCAGCGCAGATATGGTAACAAATTTAATTCTTTGTGGAATGAGAAATTTTATCCCGAATAGGGTGAAATCTATCAAACCCAAAGAGAACTCATGGTTTGATTCGAGCTGTAAAGAGGTTATTAGGTTCAGAGATGTAAGTTTCCGTTGTTATAAAGCCAACCCGACTGAGGAAAACCGGAATAAGTTCAAACAAGCTAGAAAGACCTGTAATGGTCATATTCGACGAACCAAATTTTTGCATGATCAGAAATTAAGGCAAAAAATACTACAATGTCCCAAAGGTAGTAAAAATTTCTGGTCATTTGTAAAAAACGTACGAAACACCACGTCATCCTCGGTTCCAACGCTCGTCCACAATGACACTCTCTATGTAAGCTCGATTGATAAAGCCAATTTGCTTGCAGCACAGTTTGCTGTTAATTCGACGCTATCGGAAAGTGTCATGAGTCCTCCTGTTCTTGAGAGCGTAAACGATTCTATGGGACGAATCTTCTTTCGCACTCGTGCAGTCGCAAGAGTACTGAAAGACCTAGACATACACAAATCCGTTGGCCCGGATAGTATTCCCCCAATTGTTCTGAAGAGGTGTTCTTCAACGCTGGCAAAACCACTGCGTAAGCTTTTCCATCTGTCCTACTCTACAGGTCTCTTCCCGAGTGGATGGAAAACTGCATTTGTTCAGCCTGTCCCTAAAAAAGGCGAATCCTCCTCCCCCCCAAACTATCGTCCAATTGCACTTACGTCCCTTCTTTCCAAGGTCATGGAAACGCTGATTAATTATCAGCTTAAGAAATATCTTGAAGAACGGAAGCTTCTTAATGACCGACAGTATGGCTTTCGTAGCAATAGGTCCACTGGTGATCTCATGGTTCATCTCACCGAACAGTGGAACAAGTCTTTACATCGTTTTGGAGAAAGTAAGATTATTGCACTTGATATTTCAAAAGCATTTGATAGAGTTTGGCACCAAGCTCTCTTATCGAAAATGCGTGCCTTTGGTATTGATGAATCTTTTCTTCGTTGGATTAGAAATTACCTTTCTAACCGTTCAATACAAGTTGTATTGGATGGTTTCAAGTCTGAAATTCATAAAATAAATGCTGGTGTCCCCCAGGACTCCGTTTTGTCTCCGAATCTCTTCCTTTTATTCATAAATGATCTCTTGTCTGCCACTTCTAATCCATTAAACTGTTTCGCCGACGACAGTACCCTCAGCTTTTCATACTCGTTTTTAGATTCACATCCTTGTCCTTCGGATGTGGAACTTCAACGGCAGCGTATGATAAGCTCATTAAATTCTGATCTTGACAGCATTGTCCAATGGGGAATCAAAAACCGTGTAGAATTTAATGCTTCGAAAACTCAATGCTGTCTCCTGTCGTTAAAGCGTAACATACCCCCGATGCCGCTATCTATGAGTGGCACTTGCATCCAGGAAACTAATCAACTGTCAGTACTCGGTATGTGTATCACAGATCACCTTTTATGGAATGATCACATATTCGACATCGCCAAAAATGCTGCTAGGTGCTTAGGATTTCTCCGACGATGCAAGAAATTTTTCACCCCTTCTGATCTGGCTGTAATTTACAAAGCCTTCATCCGTCCAAAGCTTGAATATAATTCGCATATCTGGGCAGGTGCCCCTAAAACAAGTTTAAATCTCTTGGATAGAATTCAAAAAAGGGCTTTAAAAATGATAGGCGACAGAACTATAATCGAATCATTTACATCACTAGAACACCGCCGCAATGTTTCATGCCTTTCGTTGTTTTATCGATATTTTTACAAACAATGTTCTGTCGAATTAGCCACCCCTTAAACTATTCAGCCGTAATACTCGCACTTCTAGGAATGCTCATCAGTTTACCCTTGAGCTCAATTTCGGGCGTACTGTCAAGTATAGAGATTCTTTCTTAAATCGCACATCGAGAATGTGGAATGCTTTGGCCAACTCTGTTTTTCCCTCCCATTTTGATGTTCAGAACTTTAAGACCAATGTGCACCGGTATCTCCTTTTAAATCCTTCCCTATTTTCCTAACGCTCGCACTGTGTTTAAATATAAGCATATAAAGGGTACTAATAACCCCTTGAGTGCTTGTGAATTATAAAAAAAAAAAAAAAAAAAAAAACAAAGTGAAAATTTTGGTTAACCCAAAATATCTCATGAAAAAATGAAGCTAGTGACTTCAGTTAAATTTTATGTTGCGTTATAAATGAAGCGGGACGGCCATAGTCCTTCTGACCATGGTTATCTCTGTCATTTTCGTGAGGAAAAAAATACCAAGTTTCGTTTCAGGTATCAAAAGAGGAATGGTTTCCATGGAAGTGAAACCAAACCAGATGGACGGTCTGGTCAATGCGTAGAGTTGCGCGAGAAGTTACTCCCAAATGGAGAATGGCCTACGGCCCAACATAAAGTTTTAAAAAATTGTAAATTTATATTCATAAACTTTTTAAAACAATGTATTTTTTTTATGTTTATTTTTTAAAATAAAAACGATTATAGTTATTTTAAAAAATTAACAATTTATTGAAACTTTATGTTACAAACAATTTTTTATATAAATCAAACTAGCGACGCGTTTCAGAACTCATGTTCTATCATCGGGCTAGAACATGAGTTCTGAAACGCGTCGCTAGTTTGATTTATATAAAAAATTGTTTGTAACATAAAGTTTCAATAAATTGTTAATTTTTTAAAATAACTATAATCGTTTTTATTTTAAAAAATAAACATAAAAAATACATAATATAGCAAACATGGAGACAAGCAACACATCATCTATATTTAAAAACAAAATTGTAAATTTATATTCTTTGGTAACTCTTTTGTTTAACTTGTTTTTTAACGTTTCTATTAATTACTATTAATTATTAATTAATTGTAAAACCTGAAACAAATTGTATGGACATATGGGCGGTTAAGTTTCGGGCAACTTATTTCGGTGTTAAGTAAATAGATCCCGAATGGTAACTATTTTTTTTCTTTCCTTTCGCGCGGTTGTTTTAAAGTTAAAGTTAAAGTAAAGATTTTTCTCGATTTTAAATTTCGTAGTCGTTGTTCGATATCAAAGTAGAAAGTGGGGGTGGCTGAATGCAGCTCCTGGAATCGTCGTGACCTGGAAGTGAATCCAGCGGGCGGCGAATTCCAGGGTGACTTGCATTTAGCTGTGAGAGAAGAGCGAGTAAGCGGGACCGCGAGTATTTCATCACAAGTTGAGATCAACAAGCCGATCTCCGATTGGATGTTGATGATGTGATTGAAATCCTCCACTCCATATTGGCTGAAAGCTAAAATGGCGGGAGATAAAAAAAAAGAAGAGATAGGACAGATTTTGGAATCTGTCCGTCAATTCTTACAAAACATTCAAAGTGATTAGACAGAAAGTTTTTTGATATCGAAACAAGACAGAGTGAACAAAGAAAATTGATAAAAATTTAGAAGAGTGAATTGTGTCGTAAAAAAAAATTAAGGAAGAACAAAATAGGAAAAGGAAAGGAAGGAAAAAGAAAGGAGTTAGTTGGGAAATTTTCAGGAAAGCCATGCAAATAAAAAGATAAGTAGAAATTTCCTTTCGTATTAATCGTTTTAATTCTTGGTTTCAATCCCAAAATTCTATTTGTGGGAATTCAGACCTTAACGGTCCATTGTCCATACAATTTTTTATTTAACATTGAAAAGATCCTGAGTTTTAATCCTACTTTGTAAGGTTTCTCAGGCAACTTTAAAAATAAAAAGTGAATTTCGATAAAATTATAATTGTTGTATTTCTTTTGTGGTTGGTTTTGTTTCTCTTTTGAAAGGTTGGCACCCTTTATTCCTTACTAAATGTAAGAACGCCCCTGTGGCAATTATAATAAAATCAATAATTTTGATATCAACGTGATATCAATATCACCAGCAACTTAATTAATCGAATCGTCGATTAATTAGTATTCGCTGAACCCACCCCTTTCTGAGCTCGTCGTGGTGGCAGCACTTTATTTGCTGCTTGTTGCAATTTTGCCTCTTCGCCGCTGTTATCGGGCAAATAAAATTGCAACAAATTGGCGCCCAACGTGGGGCCGTGAAAGAAAAATTAACTTGTTGTTTTGGGAGTCGTGTGCTGTGCCTTGGTGTCTTTTTTTTTCTTTTGCTAAGTTTTGTGACTTTTTGTTCTTTTGTTTTATCATTGAAAGTTTTACTAATTCTTTTTGTTTTTTATATAGGATATTTGTGAAGGGGAACAAAGGAAAAATCTTGTGACGGGAAGTTGAAACAGCGGTGGGATTTCTCAAAAATCAACCCCATTTGGTTGAAGGTTTTCGGTATTGAATTGAGTGAGTGTTTTTTCTTTATTTTTTTGTATTTTCTTTGATAAAATTTGAAAAATTAATTTTATTAAGCATACAATATATAGACATATACATATATACATACATATATAGTTATATTGACGAGTGATAGTGGAGGTTTGGGGTTGATCTTGAAGGTGACCTTTTGATCTCTTCGATATACATATCTATATATATATGTATATCCATAATAAATATATTCAGTTCTCATAATTTTGGCGGTAATAATTTCAAGTTTTCTTTATTGACGGTTCTTTTCTTTTCGTGCGATTTCGTGATTTAATTTTGATATAATTTGTATTGGTGTTACCATAGTAATTTTTTTTTTGTTTTCCCAAAATTTATTTTAAATAATTTTAGCTTTCATATTGATTTTATTTTAGTTTTTTTTTTTAAATTTATTTGATTTCTTTTGCTTTCTTTACTGGGGTTACCATTTTAAGTTTTGTTTCGTTTTCTTAAAATTAAGTTTAAAATAATTTTTGCGGGTATTACCATATTGATTTCTTTTGTAGGTTTTCTTAAAATTATTTGAATTTTATTGGTGTTACCATAGGTATTAACTTTTATTTCGTTTTTTTTTTTTTAATTGATTTTAAAATAATTTTTGCGGGTATTACCATCTTGATTTTTTTTTGTAGGTTTTCTTAAAATTTATTTTTACTAGGGTTAACATATTGATTTTTTTTGGTGTTCTTAGGTGATTTTTTTTATTGGTGTGACCATTAAAATTCTTTTTTATTGTTCAAAATTAATTTGAATACTATTTTATTTTCTGGTGTTACCATACTTTTTTTATTGCTAATTTTTTTGATATTGGATTTAGTTGAGGTTGAGAATTAGAGTTTCTCCTTAAGTTTTTTGTTAGTATTGATCGTTCTAACATTTTTTTTATTTTAATTGGGCATAGTTGTCATCGTTGGTTGATTCAAATCAAGGGTGTTTTTTTTTTCAACGAGTTTAAATAAAATTTTGTTGTATTTTTCTTTTGGGAATACTTGTCTTTGGTCAGGATGGATATAAATAGGCTTTCCAAAGAAGAACTTGTTTATGAGTTGCGGGCTAGGGGCCCGAAGGAAGGGACTAAGGTCGATGAAATGAGGATGACGCTTAGGGCAAGTCGTTTGTTGGAAAGAACAGGGTCAATTTCTGTGGATAGTCCTCACTATCCGTATTCTTTTGAGGAGGTTGCTAGTGCGGTTAAGGCAAAAATTTTGGAAATTAAGGAACTTTTGAAAGTTCCGAAGTCTTCGGAGTATCTTAAGGTTTTGACCAAAATTGAATGGGCTTTAGGTAGGATATCGAGGGCTAGGGCTGAATCGTCAGAGGAAGTCAACGAGGTTGCTGATTTAAAAGGTGAAATTTTTATTTTAATGGCTAAATTGTCAGCAGGAGAGGAGGAGGAGAACCTCAAGATAAAACAAAATCAACAATGTCGACAGCAGATTTGGGTGCGTTACCAGCTGCAACGGTCGGCCAACGTGCGAGCTCTAGTGGGTTCCAACTACAGGGTGATATACCTTCTGACCGGTTCCCCGAGCGACTTGATAAATGGAACGTGAAGTTCACAGGTGAGCATTGCGGCTCATCGGTGAACTCTTTCATCGAAAGAGTTGAGGAAATGAGGGAAGCACGCGGATTTCGGAAGCTAGGGTTTTCACATCAGCGGTGGACTTATTTAGTGGGAAGGCACTCTTATGGTTTAGGTCGATTAGGGACACAATTTCTACTTGGAAAGAGTTGGTTAGGGAGTTGAAGTTGGAGTTTTTGCCCTCCAACTATGATGATCTTTTGCTGGATGAGGTTAGGCGTCGTACCCAAGGTCGCGATTAGTCGATAGGAATGTATATCGCTCTCATGCAGATCTTGTTCAAGCGTTTTACAGAGCCTCTAAGTGAGAATAGAAAATTATCTATTCTCATGAAGAACATAACGCCTTTCTATCAGACTCAGTTAGGATTGGCTGATATCAAATCAGTCAATGAGCTGGTAGCCTTAGGTAGAAGGCTGGAGACGATTCGAAGCAATGTCGAATCGTTTGTCCCTCGTCCTTCAGGTCGCAATAGGCAAACCTTGGAACCTGATGTTGCATATGTTGGACCCATTCAGGCGGCAACGGTGGCAGTTAATCTTTTTTCTAAACCTAGTAGGGCTCTTCGTTGTTTTAAGTGTAATAAAGAAGGTCATCTTGCGAATACTTGTTCCGCTCCTAGGCGCTGTTATGGCTGTGGGGCAGAAAATACGATCAAGCGAAATTGTAGATGCTGCTCGTCGGGAAACGGGCAATGGTCTCTTGGGCCAGCAGGGCAAGAGCGCCGGCGTCAAAATTAGGGAGGTTGCCTGCTGACAACCAGCTGGCAAATCGAATTCGAATAGGTTTCACATTGGAGACAAGTGGGGGCGACAGTCGTCCTTACTTGAGCGTAAATATTTATGGCTTTAGGTTTTTAGGGCTTTTAGATTCAGGAGCATCTAGGACTATCATATGTAGGGACGTTTGGAAGGTCCTTAAGGACTTAGGGTTAAGTTTAGGGATAACCAATATAAATCAAGTACATCTTGCAGATGGGACGGGTGTAGGAGTTCTAGGAGTAGTCAATCTGCCAATAGTTGTTGAGGATAGGTCAGTTCTAGTAGAGTGTTTAGTCATACCTTCGCTTCCCCATACGTTGATATTAGGTGCAGACTTTTGGGCACTCTCGGGAATAGTCCCGGATCTTAGGTCACGTATGTGGAACTTCTCGAGCCAGGCAGCATTAGCTACAATTGGTACGACTTCTATTGTGGAAGAGTCGGATTTGATTGAGGAGCAGAAGAATAGGTTAAACACACTAATTGAGGATTTATTCAAAAACATGCCAGAAGGACTAGGAGTTACGAATAGAGTAGAACATGTCATTAGGACAACTTCAAATCCCATCAAACAGAGGTATTATCCGGTTTCGCCTGTGATGCAGGCACACATACACAAATCCCTTAAGGAGATGTTAGATGAGGATGTTATTGAAAAATCTAATAGCCCTTGGGCTTCTCCCATAGTTTTGATTAGGAAGAAAGATGATACCTTTAGGTTCTGTGTAGATTAATTAAATCAGGTTACAGAGAGGGACGCTTATCCGCTTCCATTGATTTCAGCAATTTTGGATAAGCTTAGGAATGCTAGGTTTCTTACTTCGCTTGACATTAAGTCAGCTTATTGGCAAATCCCTATGGCCGAAGAATCTCGAAAGTTTACAGCTTTCACTGTCCCAGGTAGGGGTTTGTTTCAATTCAAACGGATGCCTTTTGGGTTGCACAATGCCCCTGCAACTTGGCAAAGGTTCATCGATAGTGTTTTAGGACCAGAGTTGGAGCCATTCGTTTTCGTGTATCTCGATGATATTATTATTGTCACGGATACATTCGATAAGCATTTAGAAATTCTTAACGAAGTTTTAAAGAGAATACGTGGAGCAGGATTAAAAGTAGGAAGGGATAAATGTAACTTTTGTAGGCCATCCCTTAAATTTTTAGGATATGTCGTCGATAGGAACGGGTTACATGTCGACCCAGAAAAGGTAGAAAGTATAGTTAGGATTCCTGCACCTAAAAATGTTAAAGAGGTTAGGAGTTTTGTAGGGACTGTTTCGTGGTACAGACGCTTCGTACCAAATTTTGCAATTATTGTTAGGCCTTTAACCGATTTTCTGAAAAAAAGCAAAAAGTTTGTATAGACACAAGAATGTGAAGACTCATTTAGGAAAGCGAAAGAATATTTAATCACGGCTCCAATTTTAACTTGTCCCGATTTCAATCTTCCATTCGTTGTCCAAACTGATGCGTCGGATTACGGTATCGGGGCCGTACTTACCCAAACTTTTGAGGACGGTGAAAAGGTCATTTGCTATTTGAGTAGGTCTTAAAATAAGAGTGAAAGGAATTATTCAACTACCGAGAAGGAATGTTTAGGAGTCTTGTGGGCGGTTGAGAAGTTGAGACCGTATCTCGAGGGTGTTAGGTTTACGGTGATTACAGATCATTATTCACTCGTGTGGTTGAGTAATCTCAAGGATCCACAAGGAAGATTAGCACGCTGGGCAGTGCGGCTTCAGCAGTTCGATTTTAAGATAATTCATCGCAAGGGAAAAGATCATGTCGTTCCTGACATGTTATCTCGAGGACTGCCAGTAGTGGCTGGTATCTCGGATGAGGATTTAGACCCTTGGGTAGTAAAGTGATCTCAGCAGTTGAGTTGAATCCGTTGAGTTATCCAAATTGGAGAGTAGAGTGCGGCAGATTATATAAGTTTGTCAAATCGACACATGTAGTAGTTCATGAAAGCAATGAGGAATGGAAGTTAGTAGTAGGGAAGAAGGATAGGTTAAATATTTTGAAGGAATGTCATGATAGTCCATTAGCAGGTCATATGGGGGTTAGAAAAACGTTTGCTAGGATAGGAAGTAAATACTATTGGCCAAAAATTAGAAAAGATATAACAAATTATGTTAGAAACTGTAGGATATGTCAACAAGTGAAACCAATTAATGATAAGCCAGCCGGTCTTATGACGGAACGAATAGGAGTTTCTTCTCCGTGGGAGATGATTAGTGTAGATTTAGTGGGTCCATTACCCAAGTCAAATAGAGGTTATATGTATATACTTACCGTCGTAAATTACCTTACAAAATTTCCGTTGATATTTGCTTTAAGGACTGCAACTGCAAAGGCAGTATGTAAGGAGTTAGAGGCCAATGTGTTCTTATTATTTGGTGTTCCAAAGTTTGTCATTTGTGACAACGGTCCACAATTTAAAAGTAGGGAACTTTGTGAGGAATACTCATCCAAAATTAGGTTCACTTCACCTCAGGCTATCCCCGCGGAGAGGATAAATCAAATTATTAAAACTACGTTGAGAGCTTATGTTTCGGAGAATCACAGAGTTTGGGATTCT
Source organism: Eupeodes latifasciatus (assembly GCA_920104205.1). Taxonomy (NCBI): domain Eukaryota; kingdom Metazoa; phylum Arthropoda; class Insecta; order Diptera; family Syrphidae; genus Eupeodes; species Eupeodes latifasciatus. The sequence goes on along the minus strand of OV049927.1, from coordinate 42,023,043 downwards.
CAATTAGCTAAAGTAGCTTGTGCTATACGCACTTCTCAACATGAGGTATTAGGAGTTTCGCCGTATTATGCTAATTTCGGCAAAGAAATGTCAACTAATGGTAGAGAGGAATTAAAACTTAGTGATCAGGATTTAGACAAAAACAATAGTATAGTATCACAAGAAAACATAGGAGAAAGGTTTAGGAAACTTAGGGCGTATATAGCAGTCAAACTTCGAACAGCGTCCAAGAAATCGGCGGAAACATACAACCTCAGGAGGAGAGATATTCAATATCTTCTAAATGATGTTGTCTGGCGTAGGAATTTCGACTTGTCGAATGCGGCAAACTACTACGCAGCTAAGTTAGCTCCGTAATATGTCGGACCATTTAAGATCCGAAAACGCTTATCCCCTTGGACGTATGTCCTTGAAGATAACAACGGTAAAGATCGTGGCACTTGGCACACAAAAGATCTGAAGCCGTTTACGTCGTTATCGGAAAACGAATAAATATTGGAAGTCCCTTTTTTTTAAGTAATTTTGTTTGTGTTATGAACAAACACCTTTTCAAGGAGCAAAGGGTGGGATTTGTTGCGTTATAAATGAACGCAACAAGTTCTTTTAATATTTAATTTTAATTTTAATTAAGACGATGCATTTTGCATCCACTTTTGTTTGTTTACTTCGTTCGATTTGACAAATGTCACAATCCGTCTACACGAGGATGGGAGAGAGCGGGACGGCCATAATCCTTGTGACCATGGTTCTCTCTGTCATTTTCGTGAGGAAAAAAATACCAAGTTTCGTTTCAGGTATCAAAAGAGGAATGGTTTCCATGGAAGTGAAACCAAACCAGATGGACGGTCTGGTCAATGCGTAGAGTTGCGCGAGAAGTTACTCCCAAATGGAGAATGGCCTACGGCCCAACATAAAGTTTTAAAAAATTGTAAATTTATATTCATAAAGTTTTAAAAACAAAATTGTAAATTTATATTCTTTGGTTACTCTTTTGTTTAACTTGTTTTTTTTTTAACGTTACTATTAATTACTATTAATTATTAATTAATTGTAAAACCTGGAACAAATTGCATGGACATATGGGCGGTTAAGTTTCGGGCAACTTATTTCGGTGTTAAGTAAATAGATCCCGAATGGTAACTATTTTTTTTCTTTCCTTTCGCGCGGTTGTTTTAAAGTTAAAGTTAAAGTTAAAGTAAAGATTTTTCTCGATTTTAAATTTCGTAGTCGTTGTTCGATATCAAAGTAGAAAGTGGGGGTGGCTGAATGCAGCTCCTGGAATCGTCGTGACCTGGAAGTGAATCCAGCGGGCGGCGAATTCCAGGGTGACTTGCATTTAGCTGTGAGAGAAGAGCGAGTAAGCGGGACCGCGAGTATTTCATCACAAGTTGAGATCAACAAGCCGATCTCCGATTGGCTGTTGATGATGTGATTGAAATCCGCCACTCCATATTGGCTGAAAGCTAAAATGGCGGGAGATAAAAAAAAAGAAGAGATAGGACAGATCTTGGAATCTGTCCGTCAATTCTTAAAAAACATTCAAAGTGATTAGACAAAAAGTTTTTTGATATCGAAACAAGACAGAGTGAACAAAGAAAATTGAGAAAAATTTAGAAGAGTGAATTGTGTCGTAAAAAAAAAAAAAATTAAGGAAGAACAAAATAGGAAAAGGAAAGGAAGGAAAAAGAAAGGAGTTAGTTGGGAAATTTTCAGGAAAGCCATACAAAAAAAAGATAAGTAGAAATTTTCTTTCGTATTAATCGTTTTAATTTTTGGTTTCAATCCCAAAATTCTATTTGTGGGAATTAAGACCTTAACGGTCCATTGTCCATACAATTTTTTTTTTAACATTGAAAAGATCCTGAGTTTTAATCCTACTTTGTAAGGTTTCTCTGGCAACTTTAAAAATAAAAAGTGAATTTCGATAAAATTATAATTGTTGTATTTCTTTTGTGGTTGGTTTTGTTTCTCTTTTAAAAGGTTTGCAATTTCCTTTTCTTTATTTCAGGAAAAAATTGCTGGCGCCCTTTATTCCTTACTAAATGTAAGAACGCCCCTGTGGCAATTATAATAAAATCAATAATTTTGATATCAACGTGATATTAATATCACCAGCAACTTAATTAATCGAATCGTCGATTAATTAGTATTCGCTGAACCCACCCCTTTCTGAGCTCGTCGTGGTGGCAGCACTTTATTTGCTGCTTGTTGCAATTTTGCCTCTTCGCCGCTGTTATTTGACAGTTTGGCATAGTTTCCCCATTGAATATTTTGCGCGGTTGTTCGTGTTTTCTTTTTGTTTGTTTTTTTAATTTCTTTTAATTTCGTTTTAATTTTATTTATAATTTTATAATAATTTTCGGGCAAATAAAATTGCAACATTTATATAATATAATGTTATGTGATGCCAAACGTATATAATTTTGAAAACAAATCAATGAACAGTTTTCTGATAAATAAAAAAAGATAATGATTGTCATCTCGAATATTTTATGAACAAAAAATGATTTTATCTCCAAAATAATTGTATGTAATGAAGAATAACGTCTTCGACATTTGGTAAAATTTTGAAAAAATCGAATTGACAGTTGCTAAAAGTTGGTAAAAATGTATTTTCGACTTAAATATCTTTTTAAATGGAAATCTACTTATTAAGGTACTACTTTATGCGGACGACCTTGTTGTTTTGTCGGACAACCCCACCACATTACAGTTACAAATTAATAGACTTAAAAACTTTTGTGATAAATGGGACCTGAATATAAACACCTCAAAATCAAAAATTATGATTTTTGAAAGCACCCGTCGAAGGAGAAACCCGATAGAAGCATGGTCATTGGATCGTGAACCTATAGAGGTGGTTAACCAATTTAAGTATTTAGGTGTTCTATTTTGTAGCAATCTAGATTTCCGGCCCCATGTTAAGGAAAAATGCTTATCGGCAAAAACTGCAATAAACCTAATATGGAACAAAATCTTCTGCAATAAGTACATAGGCATCTCAGCTAAATTTAGAGTTTTTGAAGCTACTATAAACTCATGCTTATGCTATGCCAGTCAAGTTTTTGGTTACCAAGATCTCGATGAGTTTGAGATAGTGCAACGCTTCTTTTTTAAACGAATATTTAAACTTCCAAACTATACACCAACTTACGCTATACATGTGGAATCAGGGATCCCTCCGATTTTTCTAAAAAATCTTAAATTTAATGCCGATTACATAGTAAAAGTAATGCAAAGGTCAAATGAAAATCTTCATAAGCAAATGATGGATTTCGCATTCCGAAGGAATTTATCGCCGTTTAAAGAATGGTATGAAATAGCAAATGCGCACGGATTTAATCTAAACCTTAGTACAACTTCTCTTGCTAATTGGAAAGGTAGGTTTTATGAATGTATTGCATTGGTTGATGATTCATTGTATCTCAAGTTCTTGAATAGGGCTCGTACCTCTCCAAGCAGATTGATCTATAAGCAACTCAATCACACTTTGTTTGTAAACAATTATTTTAATAGTAATCTTTCTGCAAATCAAATAGGTACTTTGTTTAAAGCAAGAACTGAGATGCTAAATCTGAATTACAAACCTCACAGAAATGATAATCCCAGGTGTAACCTCTGCAATCGAAATGAAATCGAAGATGTCAACCACTTTTTAGCCGTTTGTCCAATTTTACAAGAACTCCGAAGACTTTATTTTTCAAAAAGCTTTCTCAATCACCAGGAAGCGAAACAAATTTTAAACGGAGAGTGGGGTTGGAAGGACCTTTACAATTTTATTGATCATGCCTTAGATTACCGAAACAGTTTTGTAGAGTAAATTTAAATTTTTAAATATATGTATATTTATGTATCATTATCTAAGATGTAACGAGGAAATATATGTATATTATAAACTTGGATATTATGCTTATTTAAATTCTATCTATTTATTCAATTGTCTACATAATCTATTTATAAACTTATTATAATCTTAAACTTTCTTTTTTTATTCTCGATAAATGTCAATTTTCAGGCAGACGGCAAATATATTTTTTTGCCATGCTAATGTTCTTATATAATTTTTCAAATGTATTTCGAGTTATGGTCAAATAAAGAATTTGTAATAATAATAATAATAATATTAAAGATATTGGCTTCAAACTACTTTCATCTTATAAAAATTATTGTTTTAGACATTCAGTCAAATTTTTTTTAAATCCAACAGTCTGCAAAATAATACACAAAATTGGTAAAAAGTGTTGTTTGATTCTCGATATCTCGTGACTAAAAGAAGGTATCGACTTCAAAATGATTTCACTCTGTACTAAATTTTCTTAGAAAAATCCAATCTGTATTTTTTTCATATTAGAAACAAAAACTTTCAAGAAAAATTGGTTTTCGATATAGATTTTGAAATCAAACTATTTCATCTTTATGCAAAATATTGTTGGTAATTTTTAGTTAGTCTTTTAGAAAAATTCAACCGACGCGAGACGTCTTTTTTAAAACAGCACGAAAACCCACAAGAACAACAAAAACTGATAAGAAATGGTTTTCGATTCAAGTATTAGGAGAACAAAGAAAGATATTGACTTCAAATTTTGTATCTCACAAAATTTTTAATTTCAAGCAATACAAATCGGCAGACAGGATGAGAAGTTATCAGTGTGGGTCGCCTCCCAGCTTTTTTTTTATTATAATCATTTTCAATCTGCTCACTCGTAGATTGGAGCTGATGCTTGAAGCCAAATTCTAACAAAAATTTATCAAAAAGGAGTCAACAAGACTTAAAAATTGTAGAGAAAAAAATGTTTGTTGTTGATTTTCAAGAAGTATATTCAGGTAAATAATTTCTCTAATAACCAAAAACAAACAAATTAAGAAATGCAAATAATTGGGAAGAAAATATAATGTTGCTCTCACAAAACACACGCCGCAGAATCTCTTCTCTCGTTAGTCACTTTTGCTGTTTTTGGGACATTTGTATTCTTAAAATTCATGTTTAAATCTCAATTCTAGAACATCTAAGGCAAATTCACTTCAAAAAGTAGATTTTGTGAGTGTATTAAGATCTTAAAAATGTGTTAAGTGAATAGATAGATATTCAATATGCACGACTGGGTAGCACGAACTGGTTCATGTATCCAAAGAGTCTGTTTAAAAAAATATCCTGTAATTTAAGATTTAAAAATGAAAACTTTAATTTTTCAAAATTTGTATATAAAAATTGTTTGAGCAGTTTTTTTTTTAAATTAATTTTGTATCTATATATAATTTCTTTTAATTTGAGTTTAAAAATATTTTTGGTACGCAGTTATTTATATAATATTTTAATTAACTTCCCATAGAAAGTTATTGTAATGGGTCCGATTTGTCAAATTGAAAATTTTGACATTTCTCGACGTTTCAAGGCCCCTAGAGTCAAAATAAAAGATTTTTAGAGAGATGTCTGTGCGTGCGTGTGAACGTACGTTCGTACATCCGTACGTCTGTACGTTCGCGGCGTTTTTTCGTCCTCCATAGCTCAAGAACCAGTACAGATATCGACTTCAAATAAATTTTGTTATACAGATAAAAAGGCAGAAAGATGCAGAAAGGGCTCTCAAGAAAATTGCGTGGGTGGTTTTTTGACCATAGCAGCAAAAACTGAAAAAAAAAATTTGTCACCTCGAAAATTGTACGACCAAAATATGATTTCATCTCTAAAACAATTTTGTGCAACAAAGAATAATGTTTTTGATATTTGATAGAATTTTGAGAAAAATCTAATTGACAGTTTTTTTTACAAAAACTAAAAACCTAAAAAAAACATTACTCAAAGTTGGGAAAAATTGAATTTCGACACAAATATCTTTTTTTAAAAACTTGAGACTAAGGCGTCAAACTTATTTTATCTTATAATAAATATTGTTTTTAACATTCAGTAAAATTTTGAAAAAAATCGAATTGACAGTTTTTTTACAAAAAATAAAAACCTAAAAAAAATTAATAAAAGTTGGTAAAAATTGATTTTCGACTAAAATATTTTTTTTCAAAACTTTGAGATATTCGCATAAAACTACTTTTATCTTTCAAAAAATATTGTCGTAAACATTTAGCAAAATTTTGAAAAAAATCGAATTGCCAGTTTTTTTACAAAAAAATTAAAAACCGAAAAAAAATTTAACAAAAGTTTGTAAAAATTGATTTTCGACTCAAATATCTTTTCAAAAATTTGAGATAATGGCTTCTAACTAATTTTAGCTTATAAGAAATATTGTTTTCAACATTAGGAAAAATTTTGAGAAAAATCGAATTGACAGTTTTTTTTACAAAAAATAAAAACCTAAAAAAAAAAAAACTAAAACTTGGTAAAAATTTACTTTCGACTCAAATAGCTTTTTAAAAATTAAAAATATTGGCTTCAAACTTATTTTATTTCACAGAAAATATTGTTTTCGATATTCAGTAATTTTTTTATAAAAATTCAACAGTCCGTTTTTTCATAAAAAAATAAAATCTACAAAAAATAGTACGCAAATTTGGTAAAAATTGATACATATAGACAAACTTTTAAGCAAGACAAATCGACAGAAGGGATGGGAAGTTATCAGTGTGGGTCGCATCCCAGCCTCTTTTTTCTTAAACAAATTATGACCCATTTTCAAGATATAGAATTTCGAAAAAAAATGTTTAATATTTTTGTTTAAATCGAAAATAAAAACCAATGATATTTTTGATCATCAAATATTATTGAGACAGTATAAGTTGATTGGTTCTTGAGAAAACTTAAAAACAAAATAAAGGTTCTATGGGGGATACTTTTCTGGAACAATAGAAAAAAATATTTTCTTTATTGAAAGAAGCCAAATTAAGATACAAAAATTAGAAAAAATTAAAAAAAAATCTATCGGGATTCCCTTCTGGAACAATAGAAAAAAATATTTTTTTTTTATTAAAAGAAGCCAAATTAAGATACAAAAATTAAAGAAAATTAAAAAAAAAATCTATCGGTTCATTTTTGAGAAAATTTTAATTCTCGATTTTTGGCCAAAAAAAATGTATGGACTGTACTGCTATTTATAGTCTTAAAAAATGAAAAAAATGCCTAACGCGAATCGGCTCAAAACTTTAATTTCCAAATTTGGAGTCAACCGACCCAAAGCTTTGGGCTGCATTGGCCAGGACAGACAGATAAACAGATGGAATCGCGGACCCATTTTTTTGACTTTTCTACCATCGTAATGTCATGTTTGATTAAAGTCTCGAGTTTGAAGTTTTTTAAACCGAAAGTAAAAAACGAAAGTAAGAAACGATTGGAAAGCCTTTCACTCTTTAAGTGCGTCAACAAAATAAGATGAAATTGAAGAAAAGTTTAAGGAAAAGGCCTCTAGATTAATTTTATGAAACGAACAACAATCTTTATGACACCTGGTAAAATTTTAAGAAAATTCGAAGCAACGGTTTCTTTACAAAAACTAGAAACCTAAAAAACAATCTAAATGTTGGTAAAAACTGATTTTCGAATCGAAAATAAGGCAAAAATAAAAAATATTGCCTTCAAACTAATTTTGTCTTATGAAAAATATCTTTGTTAACATTAAAGAATTTTTTTTGAAAAATCCAATATACAGTTTTTTATAAAAATATGAATTTAGAAATCGGTACAATTGATGTTCGATCCAAATATCTTATTGACTTTAAAATTATTTCATTCTTTGCCAAATTTTGTTAGCATAGGAAAATCGGTTTTGTTTATTTTATAAAATTTAAAAAAATGCTGCTAAAATTGGTAAAAAATTTGATTTTTTTTCGAAAAATTCCACTAAAAACCTTTTTTTTTACAAAACACCAAAACCTCCAAAAAGAACAATTGATCATGGAGATGGTACTGTCAAAAAACCGACAGAAGGGCATGGATGGGAACGTTTTATGTGAATGTTTTAATAATTAACACACGGTTAGGAAACCTCGAAAATAATATCGTACTAATAGTTGAACAAAACTGTTCCGTTTTATTTATTATAGCATTTTATAATTTTACTTTTACTCTCTTTTTTCTAGGCACATATCTTAATATTAGTTCAACAATTTTTGTTTATCGTAAACCTAGAACCAACTTGAAGGTATGCTCACTCCACCACCAAACCTAGGATGCCATAAAAATTTAATCTTGTATCACACAGAGTCATTTGTGGTTGAATCACGTCGTAGTCGTACCCGATATTTTAATTTTGTTGACGACCTTGGTGCTTGTGCGACGACTCTTCTGCTAATACCTAGACCTACACCTTCCTCTGATGATAGGTGTGTTTGTCTGTAAGAGAAGAGGTAACTCGTAACACGATTTCTTCCCCATATTATGGAGGCTGCTACATTACACACTCATCTAAACCAAATCTTGTGGCCAGCATTTATCATTTGACGCATCATACGCAGACACTCTGTTGTATTTTATGACAATAACGCGTTCCCCGATACAACCTACAGTTTGTAGCAAATAATATCGAAATATGTATAGGTATGTATATAATTTTATTCTTTGTTTTATTTATTGATAATTTTAAGTCATGGTAAAAATGACAATAAAAGAAAACTCTAATAGGTTGTGCGGACCTTGACGACACAATGCCATTTTTAATTTAACACAACATTAGATAAATTTACAAAATGCATAACTTCATTTATTTGAAGGAAATAAGCACAATTTTCGACATTTTGTGTTTGATTGTTTAACTGTGCTGAGTTGGGGCAATTTTATTTAGTCACGATTAAAGAGATTGCAATTGGGATGATAAAAGTTATGTCAACTATAGTACATTAGATCTTGCGAAAAATTACATTTTTAACACAAACAAAGAGAACACACAAATTTAATGTTAATTTTTTCCTAGCAAAAATTAAATAACTGTTAAAAATCTAAAGTTAATTTCAATATAATTAATTTAACAATTTTTTTTAAATGCCAAATAATTCATCAGAGGACCAACTTTATAACGGTAAAGACGATTATATCTAAATCGATATCAAGTCTCATTGTCAGTCGGGTTAAATTTTATTGTAGTGTTTTTAGATACTACTTAATAATAATGTCAATGAAATATAAAAAAATACCATCGATTTGTTATTTACATGCATTTTAATGTTATAAGATTCTTTTATTTTGTTTGTTTTTTTTTTTTTTATGATCTGCAAGGCACCTACATTTTGTATACATCACAGACTAAGAGAAGAAAAAATAGCACCTTTCATACACTCATTCAAATGTCATTAGACAAACCAGTTGAGCTGTGTTTCACGCAAAATCGCATAACACAGGGGTTTTGAGGTGAACGTTTGTTCTTTGTTTCAATGGAATTTTTCCGTTTGAATCGATTTTAAAGCTTCTGCAGTTTTTGCAATTTTGATTAAAATGGGTTGATATATGGAAATAATTTCAGTTATTAGATTTGATTTCATGCCAACCTAAACTTAGGCACATTTAAATGTTTTTCTATACATAAACTTGATGTTTTTTTTTATAAAATATTCAAACTAAAAAAAAAACAAAAATTAACTTTCTTAACAAAATTATAAATTTGCTATTTTTCAAAATGCTTTATGGAAAAGTACCGTTCATTTTGCATACAGTTTTTATTATTTTTAATTCTTTAAATTGGTAGTGAAAGCTCAAACAAATATCAGTGCAAAACGACGAATCTTGACTTAGGTATATCTATAAGTTTTCGCAAAAATGATTTCAAATCAATGTTGAATTGCAACAAAGAGGTGATGGCTACTCTTATTGTAATGACATATTTTTTTAAAAACATACCTACAATTTTGTTCAAATTGAGGTAAAGTAAAAGTATACATATCTCATAAGAAGTTTGGGCTAAGAGAAGTCTCCAACCTCAAGCTTTATGTTTTTTTTTTTTTACCACCTTGGCTCTTGGCCTATTCTCAATTCAGCAAATCAAATATATACACATTTGTTTTTTTTTTTTATTACCGGTGGTGTTTCATGATTGTTTACATAATGAATATCAGTGAGTGGGTGATCGCGATAATGATAGTGGAACAGGATTGGTATATTTGAATTTAAGACTGTATTGCTGTAGTCAAAAAGAAAACAACTCTGATAATGGACTCTTCCATGCAAATGATTGAATTCACTTAATAAACTTATAAAATTTACGTTCCATGAAAGCGAAAACGATGAAGATACCATAAATTCTTAGAGAAATTTGGTTATTCAAACAGAAAAAAAAACTTGTTTATTTAAAACAAATCAACCTGACGACTACGATTACGGTTACGAATGTTTTCGTATGTTGTCGTTTAAATTTAATAACGAAAATGTCAATAATTGCAGTTGAGAATTGGTTTGTGTTTTAATTTATTTTTCCTTTGAAACACATGCGTCATAGAGCACCTTCAATTTGAAGGCCTTATAATTTTGCATGTCTTGTGAGGTTCTTATAAAATGTCATTTTATGATGAATCACTTGTGGAGTTTATGTGGACTTGACAGGATCAGATATTTACGTAAAGAAAGAGAATTTTAAGATTTAGAAACATTTCGTTAAATTTCAATAGAGTTTTTTTTAATATTTTATATATTAAACACATGTTATACTTACTATAATATATCATTTTTTATAACATTATTATTTAAATTTTTAATTTTTACCCAATTATTTGTTTGATTATAATGGGTGATTTTTTTGAGGTTAGGATTTTCATGCATTAGTATTTGACAGATCACGCGGGATTTCAGACATGGTGTCAAAGAGAAAGATGCTCAGTATGCTTTGACATTTCATCATGAATAGACTTACTAACGAGCAACGCTTGCAAATCATTGAATTTTATTACCAAAATCAGTGTTCGGTTCGAAATGTGTTTATCGACAAATTTTGTTCAGCGATAAGGCTCATTTCTGGTTGAATGGCTACGTAAATAAGCAAAATTGCCGCATTTGGAGTGAAGAGCAACCAGAAGCCGTTCAAGAACTGCCCATGAATCCCGAAAAATGCACTGTTTGGTGTGGTTTGTACGCTGGTGGAATCATTGGACCGTATTTTTTCAAAGATGCTGTTGGACGCAACGTTACGGTGAATGGCGATCGCTATCGTTCAATGCTAACAAACTTTTTGTTGCCAAAAATGGAAGAACTGAACTTGGTTGACATGTGGTTTCAACAAGATGGCGCTACATGCCACACAGCTCGCGATTCTATGGCCATTTTGAGGGAAATCTTCGGAGAACAATTCATCTCAAGGAATGGACCGGTAAGTTGGCCACCAAGATCATGCGATTTGACGCCTTTAGACTATTTTTTGTGGGGCTACGTCAAGTCTAAAGTCTACACAAATAAGCCAGCAACTATTCCAGCTTTGGAAGACAACATTTCCGAAGAAATTCGGGCTATTCCGGCCAAAATGCTCGAAAAAGTTACCCAAAATTGGACTTTCCGAATGGACCACCTAAGACGCAGCCGCGGTCAACATTTAAATGAAATTATCTTCAAACAGTGGAACAAATCTTTACATCGTTTTGGAGAAAGTAAGATTATTGCACTTGATATTTCAAAAGCATTTGATAGAGTTTGGCATCAAGCTCTCTTATCGAAAATGCGTGCATTTGGTATTGATGAATCCCTTCTTCGTTGGGTTAGAAATTACCTTTCGGACCGTTCAATTCAAGTAGTATTGGACGGGTTCAAATCTGATATTCACAAAATAAACGCTGGTGTGCCCCAGGGCTCCGTTTTGTCTCCGACGTTGTTCCTTATTTTTATAAATGATCTTTTGTCTGAAACTTCTAACCCACTAAATTGTTTCGCGGATGACAGTACCCTCAGCTTTTCATATTCGTTTTTAGATTCTCATCCTTGTCCTTCGGATGTGGAAATTCAACGGCAGCGTATGATAAGCTCATTAAATTCTGATCTCGACAGCATTGTACAATGGGGAATCAAAAACCGTGTAGAATTTAATGCTTCGAAAACTCAATGCTGTCTACTGTCACAAAAGCGTAACCCTCCCCCAATGCCACTATCCATGAGTGGTACTTGCATTGAGGAGACTGAACAGCTATCAGTCTTAGGTATGTGCATTACAAACCACTTATTGTGGAGTGATCACATATTTGACATCGCCAAAAATGCTGCTAAGTGTTTAGGTTTTCTCCGAATGCAAGAAGTTTTTTACCCCTTCTGATCTGGCTATAATTTATAAAGCCTATATTCGTCCAAAACTTGAGTACAATTCCCATATTTGGGCAGGTGCTCCTATAACCCACTTGAGTCTCTTGGACAGAATTCAAAAGAGAGCTCAAAAAATGATAGGTGACCGTTGTCTAACTGAAACTTTTGCATCTCTCGAGCACCGTCGCAAGGTTTCATGTCTCTCATTATTTTATCGCTACTTCCATAAGCAATGCTCTAATGAAATAGCCAGCTGCATTCCTCCCCTCAAACGATTCAACCGTAATACTCGTTCTTTTAGGAATGCCCATCAGTTTACCCTTGAGCCCAATTTCGGACGTACTATTAAGTACAGAGATTCTTTTTTTAGTCGCACTACACGAATGTGGAATGCTTTACCAGACTCAATATTTCCCACTCATTACAATGTGCAGGCATTCAAAACCAATGTGCATCGGTATCTCCTTTCAAATCCTATCCTTCCTTCCTAATTACTCGCACTGTGTATAATCATTATAAGGGTATTCATATCCCCTTGAGTGCGCGTACAATATAAAAAAAAAAAAAAAAAAAAAAAAAGTAAATGTCATGTCTAACGTTTCAAATAAAGAATCGATGAGATTTTGCAAATTTTATGCGTTTTTTTTTAAAAAAAAGTTCTCAAGCTCTTAAAAAATCACCCGATATAAACATATACCCTCTAAACAAAAGAGTTGATGTTCGAACTTTTTTTTTTGTTAAGTTGTACGTATTAATGTTCAAAAGCAAATGAAATTCTTGTATTGGTTTCAGGGTTTATGGGGTATTCATTTCAATTACGAAATCTTATCTAGAAATGGATTTTAATTTTTATAGAAAAACGTAACTTAAAATTTCGAATTAAATTTTAGAAGACTATGACTGTGTTCACTAATTTAACATAATGAACTTTTGGGTAAAAAGGAGTCAACAAAACTTTTAAGTTGGAGAAAAAGAGAACTGTTTGGTTCTTGAATTTATAGAAATAGATGCATTTTGGTACATCATTTTTCTAAAAACCAAAAACAAACAAATTTAGGTTAACAAATAAGTTGAGAAGAAACTATCACAACTCACAAATTTTTCTTTACTTCAAAATCATGAACCGCTTCCCTAATTACTTGACCAGCAGTTCTTCTCACAGTCACGAAAACTTTGTACTTTTGTTTTTTCCTCATAAAAGTACAGCTCCAGATTATGCGCCGCCTGCACGATTTGTTTAGCTAGTATCTGATGGCTAGACATGCTAACGATGAGATATTCCCTTTTATTCGCGTGCCAAAGTAAACGGACTATTTTCTGCAACGCGAGATCAATCCAGACCATAACCTTGATGGAGTCTATTAAATATATTCAATGGTCTTGATAGCAATCCACCTCATTCAGTATGTAGTCAGAATTATGCTGTCCGATGATGCATATAATATGTTATTGGTATGGTATGGTTTAAAATTTGTTGTTGTGATATGCATGGATTTTTCAAACTTTTATTAATAAATCATTTTTTTTTTAACAGTTCATAGGCACATCTTCTGACTATGAGTTATGTGAATAAAATTATTTGTTCTTCAATTATTAATTTTTTTTATTTTATTATTAATTTTTGTTATTATAACTTCTCATTGGAAGTTATTGCATACGGTCCGATTCATCAAATTGAGGTTTTTTTTCTGGACGTTTCAACGCCACTAGAATCTAAGTCCATGGTTTACAAAGAGATGCCTGTGCTTGCGTGTAGAGGTACGTTCAGGATACCTTTTTCCGTTGAACATACATACCTCTGAAACCAGTGTGACTTCGAGTGAATTTTTATTAACAGATACAGAAAGGACTTTCAAGGATATTTTTATTACTGTAGCAATTTAAAAAAGGGAAACATTTCATTGTTATTGGTTCGACTTCAATTGAATATTTTATTACACATTGTAACACATGTCGAACTCACATCTTAATATATAAAAATCCAGTGTCATATGTATGTTCCCAGTGAACTCTTGACCAAGTCAACCGATTTCGATGAAATTTGGCATTTTATGTGTAATTTGGTCTAACTTGAGATATAGGATAGTTTATATTTCGATTAATGGTCTTTATAATTTATAATTAACAATAAACTGATTGTCAATGTTGATCTTTGTTATTAAGCGTAAGTTTCATAAGTCTCGAACAAAATCAGATTTTTTACAGAAAACTGTCGGACCATCTTTTTTCATTAGAAAGCTACATTATCACTGAGTAACATAGGCTATGTTTAGTACTAGATTACTATATAAACTTTATAAATTCCTTTTAAAACCAACCGAAGGTGTAAAAAAATTAGCCATAAAATGTCTTTCATTGCATACGCTGCGAAAAGTATTATTGATAGGACAAAAACATTTTTTCTAATTTAGTGATTCATGGTCGTTTTAATAAGCATGGTTATAACTTAAATATCTGTACCTATTTATGTCTACCCGTGCGAAGCCGTTGAAATATCTTATTTAAACAATAACTTTCAGAATAATGACTTCCTTGCCGATTGAAAATTAAAAAAAAGAAATCCAATTGATAAATTTATTACAAGAATTTCTACTAAAAATTGTCAAAATTTGATGTTCGAGTCCAATTTATCGAGAACAAAATCGTATTTCATCGTAAACAAAATATTGTTGTTAAACTTCGGTAAAATTAAAAAAAAAACAGTTAATTTAAAAATTGGTTTAAAGTGCCAAATAGTTTTGGCAAAAAAAGCTGCAACTTCAAAAATGACAGTTTATTGAAAAACAAGCAGTTCAAAAGGAGTCAATTGGAAGTTATTAGTGTGAGTAGCAAATAGGGTCCTATTGAATTGAAAACAAATCAAATTTGTAGGAACAGTTTTTGAGATCTTAACATAAACATATTTTGGATCTTAATAAAGTTCTTGTGTATGTATAGGTACTTTACATAACTTTGGTTTTGGTTAGTAATAAGAATAAATCTTCTTATTTTGTTTTATTTTATTTAAGAAGTGTATTAATTTAAATTTAAATTTTAAAGTTTATAAATAATTTTATTGAACCTTGTGCATCTATTATTTTCCATTATATATATTATATTTTTGCTATATTAATATTTAGCTATAATAAATATAGATAGATAGATAGATAGATAGATAGATAGATAGATAGATGGATAAGTTCTTTATTTTTTTCAATTTTCTTATAAGTACAATATTTCATAATAAAAGATGTACAAAGCATGGCTTTATAAGCCGTCTGCCGGAAAAAAAACTAATTAGATAAAAAAAAAACAAAAAAATACAATATTTGAGTAAAAAGAGAGAATATTTCACAAAATAAGTTTCATAATTAAAAATATGTAAATATAAATATTAAAAAAAAAAATTTAAATTATTATTTTCATAATGTGACTTTTAGTTTAGTCAAAACAAAAAAGAATCTTTGAACCATATGGAATAATGTTCATCATTAAAGTATATTTTGATATATATTATATATAGTATAAAAAAGCAATAACAGGTATGTAGTTATATGTTCAATAAAAAGTGTGACTTTTAGTTTAGTCAAAACAAAAAAATTAAAGAAAAAAGAAAAAAATATTGGTAATGGGCTTTTAGTTTAGCTAAAACAGATAATGATTTGTAAGTGAGAAAAAAAAGCGAAAAATAGGAAGAAGAACCGCATATTTCTCAAGAGGATACAATCATTTTAACATCTTGTTACACCTCAAAACAAATTCAAACAATCGTTTCGATATTTTCTTGCATGTGAGACATAGCGTATAAGAGGCTTCCAGCCAAGATCTCCGTTTAGTACACCGACACATTCCTCTTGGAAAAGAAAACTAGAATAAAAGTAGAGCCTTCGGATTTCCTGTAATATTGGACAAAGTGCTAAAAAATGCAAAACATCTTCGTTTTGACCAAGGTTGCAAAGAGAACACACAGGGTCTGTTCTATGTGGTCTTTAATTCAAATCGAGCATTTCCGTTCTGATCTTGAAGATCAAGCTCATTTCAGAAACTGTAAACTCTTCTCTAAAATAGTTCCCTTCGCCAAGTTTCAAATTAAGTTGTCTGTATATATTCCTGGATGTTGATGCAGTCCCTCGCGCAACACAAAGCCTATACATCGAGTCATCTATAACAGAGATACATTCATATAATGCATTTTTTAATGCTCCCACATTGTCCACTGGCAAGCAAGATCATACCAGTTTTTGACAGGACTATATACACAACTAAAACAAATTTTAAATATAACTGTGTAAGTAAATTGATTTTGAAAAAAAATAAATAAGTTAAAAGCTAAGATTAAGTAATTTAAAATGTCCCTTTTAATAAATGTTGTCACATATTATACACAAATACAAATACATACTATAAAGTAACATTTTTAATCTTAAACGTTATATAAACTACCTATAATTGAGTCTCGCCTCAAAGTTTAAGTGCTGATTCTACTTCTTGTCAAATAAAATCTTTTTTCTTACTAAGAACGCATTTTTTATCTTGGTGCGTTAAAGTTAAACTTTATTTTGTATAGTTTCCGTGTAGGTACCAACTTATTTCAAAGTGGATAGATTTGTATGTTTGCATCAGCCATACATAGCGGATCTCACAGTCACCTCATGGGATTTCCACTAATTTTGCATTCATATAACATCGAAAACACACTTTTGTCTTTCATTAATACGACCGAATACTACTGATGGTCTACAAATTAAAGCCATACCCATAGGCTTTTGGCTAAATCTTAACGTCCAACAAGTATATATTTAAGCTTCTTCATCTGCGTTACAACAACAGCTTAAAATAAATTATTAACTATAAAAAATACTAATTCGGGAAATAATAATAATACAAAAAAAAAAAAACAACAAATAAATCACTCAATTGTCTTCTTTTATTTTTACTCTTCGTCTTTAACCATCAAACCACTATACACGTTATGTCTTTACTCTGATGATGATGGGTGGCCGGTTTTGTCCACATTTTCGTCGTCGTACTTAGGATCGCATAATGACACAATTTTAACGATGATAAGAAATTGCCTTTTCACTCAATATTTGAGCGCGAATTTACATAAAAGACTCAACTAGGAATAGCCATAGCTGCGAGCCACAATAACCAGTGAGTGCAAATGCCATCAAGTCAGGTACGCGTACCTTATTATTGTGTTTTTGTATATTTGTGGTCGTTTTGTTAAAAAAAAATAACCAACTTAAATCTGAGGTGGGATCGCCGTATACATATAGCCCCACTTTGTTTTTATATTCCATTCCAGTGCTTAAAGTGAAAGGAGTCACATTATACCCTTGAGGCTGATCGTTACGAACGAATAACAACGGTAACGCAATCCGGACAACGAATTTATCCTTTATTTGTTCGTTAATTTATTTAGCTTTAACTCGAATCTACAAATGTGGTTTCGTTTAGCCTTTAACAACAAATAAATTTAAAAATAAAAATAATAAACTCCTTCAGTGGATAGTTGCAGTTAAACTTGAATTAATAGTGTTGTGGATATATGTTAATGTTTTAATAGTTTCCTTTGAACTAAGGTAACATACAAAACTTAATCAAGAAAAAATTAATGTTTGTGAGATAATGAAGAAAAATATTGCATTTAAATTGTTTGCAAGACCTCTTCCTCCTCCTTCTTTCTCTAGTTTTCTCTTTCTCTCTTACTCTTTTAACTCAAAGAAAACAAAATGTGTTAAGAATGCAAACTTAATCTGCAATCTGCGTAGGCGGTGGTAACTGAATTAAATAACATAACCTTCGTTCCGACTTTTATTCATTTTGCATATTAATTACATGAGGTATTTATGGACTTTTAATGATTTGTGTGTGGGCAAATTGGATTATAAACAAATTTGATCGTTGATGCAATTTAAGGTAAATATATACGTTTACTATAAATTATTGTTGCACAAAAGTTAAAAAAGCATTTTTTTAAAAATTGATTTAGAAAATGTCGAAATTTGAATTTAATAATTCGTTTTGAAAATATTTTGTATTCATATCCGTCCGTTATTATAAGTAGTTTTTAATAAATCAAGTAATGATAGTATTTCCTTTTTGCAGTTGTAGTTGTTATAAATGTAATAAATATACTTTTTTTTATTTCTATGAGTCAGTTATTAAATGTTAATTATGCCAACTTATCTTATTATAAAAAGACTGAACATTTTTTTCTATTTCTAACCCTACTATTATCTAAATGCAATGGTGATTGATGATGAAAAATGTTAAGTAACTTGTTGCATTTATATTGACCCATTCACTAATTGTTGCTTGACAATCTAATATGAAATTATCAAAAAATTGAACATAAAGCGATTAAGCACCACTAAAGGAGTCTGATGATCGGGTTGGCCCCCGTGAAATAGCTATAACTCCAGCCTATGAACTTGGTGGTAGCACACACAAGTTGTTGTTGTTTCATTCTAAATTTTCAATTATCAAAATCGTTCAATACTTTTCAAAACATTTCACATACTCTCAATACTATAATGCATTGAAAACTGGGAAATTAATTGATTAACTAGTATTTTTGATCATGGTCTATATTAGAACGTTTTTTATTTATTTTGTTGGAGGAAATTAGAAATAATTCAGCTGTCAAGCTTAATATTATCGGAAAAAGTTATTTCTTTGACACATCAAAGAAGTACCCAGTTAATTTGGGCATACTATGTATATATATTTGTTCGAAGTTTTTTTCGTGTAATTTTTTAAGGATGAAAGTGTATCTTATTTTAATACGACTAAATTTGATTTAGCTAACGCATTTAATCATTAAATTATGCATATCAACATCTGAGAGGTCAATGTCAATAAAATGAATGAGTCTATGAGTAACTCAAGTTACTGCTGTCCTTAGAAGATAACTAGTAAAATAAAATAAACATTATGTCATATGCAAAAAGAAAATAACTCGTTTAAATCTTTTTAAGTGTTCAAATGATTGTACCATATTCTGAAAAACAAATGTTTCTTATTCTGATAAACATTAAAAAAAATAATGCTACTTATAATAAACCTAACCTTCTGGCATTAAGCGGGCACTCTAAGTTAAACCATACACTTATAAACATGTCTACCGGTCTAAGATCAACTTAAAATTTGAATTTAATTTTAATTTTTAAAATTAGACTAAGTTATGGCTAGTTAAAACAATTAATAACGAGTTTATTCTTATCATAACAACTTGAGCTAATTACAAATATTTAAAAACTAGAAAAACCATAGCAAGCCCTTAATGTTTCCATACGTTTTTTTTTTTTTTTTTTTGACTGCAGACTAGGTTGCGTGAGTTAGATTTCTTATTAGATAGCTGGTATAAATGTTTAATAGGATCGATATTTCTTGGCAGAAGACACATTTTTATATCGCATGCTGATATTAATGTTATATTTTCAACTTTCTACTATTAAACATGTCATAAAGCAAAGTGGTATACCATAATAAGTCTTTGGTTAGCTCCAGATAGAGGCGATGTAGAAGGCTTACTCCATATAGTACATCGATTCCTGTTGACTTCTTCATCTTTTTTATTCGAAAATAAGCAGGAGCTAATCTTTTTAATTAATTTTAAAATAGTCCAATTCGTGATCTTCATTGAACCCTGTAAAATCAAGATTAAGATCTGATCGATTTTGCATGATATCTTTCTGTTGCATTCACCTTGAATACTTGTTGTAAACAGCACCACAATCTGCTTTTGCTTCTGAGGAAATTCTTTAACAGAGATGTCATCGCTTAAGACTGCGTTTTTATATCAATTCCTTGCCTTTTTTTAGGAAGTACGTCTCGGATATCTGTCATTCTCTGGATTTTAAAATACGGAAGTAATCTTTGAACAACCTGGGGTCACTGGAATTAAACTCAAGCTTGTCAAAAGTTCATTTTGTGTGTGTGCAACGCGTTAATGGTCGCGTTATAGTATGTGTTAGTAGCGTTTCGTTCTTGGTATTTCGGTATATACTCCCCCAATTCCATGAGCTCTTTTGGATACTGAATTTTGGTGACGAGTCCGCAGTAGACAATTTTAAGACCGTTAGTAGTTATCTTGAGGTTATAAGCATTAGATCCAAATAAAGTAAATGAAAATGATTGTTTCCAATCTGCGTGTTTGGCATTCAAATCATTAGCCATGAGATATTGCAACATGAATTAAACATTGGTATGTGCGTCTAGACACATCCCTGACAACAGTACTCGCACACAGGAATGGTTGAGAGTTGTAAGTCACTAGGCCCTAGTTCTCAACGGACTGTTGCGCCACCCAATTTATTTATTTATTTTATGTGCATCTAGACTCTGGAGCTGCTGGTGCTGCCTTTGGAGCAGGGTGTGTACAAAAAAATTGTCTTGTCCAGTCACATTTCTATCACATTTCAAAATAAAAGTTGATTAAGTGGAAATTAAAATCCAACCAAACGTTACCCAACATTCTATAAGTGAGAAATCAGAAGATTTAGAAATAATTTTTGTGCGCCTCTATGTTTCTTTGACGTTTAACTGATTGCATTCAATTTGAGTTTGCAGTTGAAGTACTTTAAACTGGGAGTACAAGTACAGGGTTAATGTAATGTTAATGTTGGTTATTCTCAATTAGTTTAAACATGTACTCGTATCTAAGCACACAAGAATTGCACCATTTCCGTATGCATGATTATTTTAAATTTATTTTATTCATTGTTATAAATATAACTTTCTTGCCTGAAGTTGTTTATTCTACACCAAAAAAGTTTTTTTTAGCTTTAATTGAAAAATTAATATTGATATTCAAGTTATACATGTGAAAAAATTGGTATTTAAAAGTCGAAAGTTAAACGATTCTTAAAAATGATATTTTTTAAATAACTACTTTATTGATTTCTGAACTCTAAATTTCGCAATAAAACTTTGAAATGGTCTTACTTCGAAAAAATTCCGAAAACATGTAAATTTTGATAGAGAGCTTCCTTTAGAACTCCCTAAAAATTCCTTTTATTTTGTACCAGAAGAACCAATTTAATTGGGTAAAGTTTATTTTTTTTCTTGTAAGATCACGCAAACATAATTTTTTCAAAGACTTAGTCTTTTTCTGTTGTATCTCAAATACTTTTGTTTTTGTTTATCTAATGTTTATATCCTTTTTGTAATTCTCTTTACAAACCTAAAATGAGACCTTAATAATAAATATTGGACTGTTTTGGGATATTAAATAAGTTCCAATATTTGTGTGATGAGTTCATAGGAAGTTAACGCCTTTGGGAATTAGTTGGTAGGCCCGCAAATAAAATGTGAATATCAAGGACCAAAATTGAAAGATTTATCGGTGTATCGATTAGTTATATTTTTTACTAGGTAATGAGAACAAATTTTTGATATTTTAATTTTTAATTCTGTCAAATAAAAAGAAAAAAAAACAAGCTCTTACTATTTTCTCTAAAAACAAATTATTTCCAAATTACAATTTTTTTGTGACTGTATTCTTATGTAAAGTTATTATAAATTCAAATGAAAAAAGCCGATTCCAACCCAGCTCTGCAAACAAATGTACCTATGGCGTTTTCTTTTCATAGGTAAACATATAAGAGCTACTAAACAAAATTGGCTTCTAGCTAAACTACGATATTAATAATACATATAGGTAAATAAATATTAAAAGTTTAAAATATATAAATATTTTTTTTGTCTATGAGCTAAAAGGTCAATTAATAAAAAATATTATCATATTCATAAGCAACTAAACCATACATACATATATTGCGGTTGCATAAACCTAAGATAGTTCATGAAAAAAAAAATAAACAACAATTTAAAGTCACACTTATGTAGAAGTTAAAAAGAATAGTGATAACCTTGAAAATAAGATATCGCCTGTGATTTTGAATATCTTGGCCTGATTGCGTTGATTGAACTAAATAAATACATAAAGTAAGCAAATGAATGAGTTCGAGAGTATAACGCTATTTGTATACATATTTATATGTTCATTTAAATGATTAAAGATTTACCAGATCAAATGATTTAATCAATAAAGGGTACAATACCTGCTAACATAACAGTGATACATTTAGGTTTGTTTCCGCTTTTATTTTAATGTTTTGTTAACTGCTACTACTATCTTATTTATATGTGTAGACTGTAGGCACATGGATTAAAGGTATTCAATTAAGACATTATGTATATGTATATAGATATAGTTTTTCTTTACAGACTATATAGTATACATGAGTATACGTACTAGAACTAGGGATGCCCATTAGTTTACCCTTGAACCTAACTTCAGCCGAACTATAAAGTACAGAGATTAATTTTTGTACTACGCTCTATCTTTCTCTGTCATTTCAAAGTTCAGGAATTTAAAATCAATGTATATCGACAGCATTTTTCCAACCCTCCCTCTTTTCCTAATGCTCAGTCATTTTAAAAATAGTACCTACATTTTAAGATTTAAAAAATTACCTGCAACATACATTTTTCTTCATACATTTAAATGTCATTTAATTAATAAAAGAAAACTTGATTTACTAGTTTTTTTTTCGAGAATCAGAACGCTATTTTTAAAATTAATTTTGCATGTATACAATTTTTCAATTTTTACTTGAAACTATTTCTGGAATTTAGTAATTTAATGCTTATAAATATACGTTTTTCTTTTGAATCTTGTTATCACATAATTACCCGTTTTAAGAGATATCGAACTTTGAAAACAAAATGACAGTTTTGACAATCATATATTATTAAAACACGTTTTATTAGTTCCTGAGAACAAAAATACAGTTCTGGAGCAATACAAAAATATTTTTTTTTATACTGTAAGCAAAAAAATGTAAAGAAAATAGAAACCGATAGATTGATTTGTTTTTGAGAAAATTCGAATTTTTTATTTTGACCAACAAATTTGTTTGGGGACTACTGTTATTTTAAGTCTTGCCATATAGTTCCTATAATGTCGCAAGTAAAAATTATCGGGCTGTTTCGAAAAGAAAAATCGAATTTTCGATTTGAACAAAAACTTTCGGTTTTAAAAAAATTAAAAAAGTGAACAAAACCCCTAACGTGAATATGCTTTAAACCTTGAATTCCAAGTTTGAATGGTTGTAGGGGCAAAGAATATTTACCATTCCCATAAATCTAGGTTCAAAAAAACTTTTTAAAAAAGTATTAATTTTTTTACTGGAGATTCAAGAGGAATCTGGGATTGATTTATTGACATTATCTCAACGCTTTTTCATAATCGCGTTGCTTTCCTTCCTTTAGACAATTCAACCGTTAGATCTGTACTTCTATGAATGCTCATTCGAGTAGTTTAGACGTAATTTTATGTAGAGATATACTTTTTTTTATCCCAAAGTGGAATGCTTTATCCTACTTTTGTAATTGCCCGATTTGTGTTTAATCATTTCAAGGGTACCCAAAATCCTTGCTTGGGCACATATATAAAAAGAGTTACTGGAATGTCAGCTTTGTTAGTAAATTGATCCTTTAGGAAGAATGAAACGTCAAGTATTGAGTATTGAGTTTTCATTAAAACCGGAGAAGAATACCTTTGTCATTTTTCACTTCTGTAATTTCTGATTCCAATTTTATAAATAATTTTGAAAAGAATCATTTCTTTTACTTTTCTGATACTTATACGTTTCTATATAAAACTTAATTTAATTACAAGTTCCGATATGGAATATTGTTATTTAAAGTTATTTTATCCTGTTCCTTATTTTCACTTATATCACTTACACTGAACCAAAAAGGTACGTAAATATAATAAAAAAGTTCTTTGAGACAATGAATAAAATGATTGAGTTTGTCCAATAAACATATTAATTGTGTCAGTGAATTATCGTTTATTATTCTCCATTCCCGGGTGAAAATTTTACAAACAATTTAAAATTTTCATTTATAACCACAATAAACTGAGTTTATTGATTTTAATAAATCCATTAATAAACATAAACAACCGTTCATTATTTCCGTTTATAGTATTAATAAACCCGTTTATAGCCTTAATGAATAGAGTTTATTAATTTTAATAAATGCGTTCATTAATATAAAAAACCGTTTATTATTTCCGTTTATAATATTAATAAACCTGTTTATAATCCCAATGAACAGAATTTATTAATTTTAATAAATGCGTTCATAAATATAAACAAATGTTTATTATTTCCGCTTATACCTCTGGTGGGGGAAGCCTCTGTTAATATCCAACTTACTTACCACTGATCCTTGCTTAGCGGCGATCGAAGTCCAACTGGTTTCTGCGGTCTGGTTCACTCTTTTCAACTTCCTTACTTCTATTTCTTTTGCTTCTACTTCTCTTTTTCTGCTTCTACTACTTTTTTGTTGGTCTTGTTCGGTTCTACTAGGCAACCTTTTGGTAACAACATAGTGTGAATTATATCCTTGCGAATGACAAAATAACCTTTGCAAATTAATGTCACCGAGTTCTGGCCAAGTTGAGCTGAGTGTGAACACAATGCTCGGTGCAGTGACAGAATGCATGTAATTTGTTCGTGTTTTCGTTGTAGATTCGTAATGCGTCATAACAGTATTTATTTATTTATAAAAGTACTTAGCCAAAATTATTACCTTTATAGAATTAAAAACAATTATAAAAGATAGATATATTAAGCTCTAGGACTTTTACTTTTATAGAACCAGTTATAAATATAACTAAAACTCATCACTGATCATTTTACTTATTTTGACTGCAGCGTTACTGCGATTCACAAGAATTCGTATGAAATGATATGAAGTTTAGCGATATACCTCATACAATTTCATACAAATAATGCTTTTCCGTGTCATGAAGTTTAGTTCCGCTGAATTTGAGTGCAGTGTTATGTTTATGATTTAAATTTTTTTTTGTCAAGGAATCAATTTTATTTTTGCCCAATCTTCCGCATACATTTTTTTTATATGTATGTAGGATGGAGGTTGGGATATAATATTTAACAATTTGCCTCTTAATAATGTTGTTCATAGCCACAATAAATGGTTCACTATTTTCCAATTACCAAAGTGTATTGTGTCAGTGAATAAGGTTATAAAAAATAATAAACTGCTTGTAAATTTTCCAATTCGTCTCTTAATAATGTTGTTCATTGCAACAATAAACGGTTTATTATTTTTCAATTGCCAAATTTGTATGTGTCAGTGAATAAGGTTATACAAAATAATAAACTTATTGTAAATTTGAGAATTGGTTGTGATATTGGATGAAGGTTGGGATATAATCTTTAACAATCCCTTTTCAAACATCTTGTTTATTGTCGCAATAAACGATTAATCATTTTTAATAATGTCTAGTTTTGGCATCCCTGTCAAACTTATCCGTTTGTGCAGAATGACGATGGAGAATGCACGCTGCTCCATCAAGGTCGGAAAAGATCTCACCGATGCATTTGATGTCAAAAAAGGTTTTAGACAAGGCGATGCACTGTCATGCGACTTCTTCAACATCGTTCTGGAAAGAATTGTGCAAAACTCAACCGTCAACACTAGAGGCACAATCTTCCAAAGGTCCATCCAATTACTCGGATACGCAGATGATATTGACATAATTGGAAGATCAAAGCGTGATGTCAGTGGAGCGTTTTTGAGCATTGCGACGGAAGCGAAGAAGATGGGTTTAGTGGTCAATGAGGGCAAGACCAAGTATATGCTGTCATCAAAAAAGGACATTGAACAACGACGTCTTGGACAAAACGTCACCATGGACAGCTATAACTTCGAGGTAGTTAAGGACTTTGTCTACCTAGGCACCGCTATAAACACAGGCAACGACACCAGCGCTGAAATCAAACGAAGAATAACTCTTGCAAATCGCTGCTTCTTTGGACTTAGAAGGCAATTGAGAAGTAAAGTCCTCTCTCGAGCATCTAAAATCACCATCTATAAGACACTCATCATCCCGGTTCTCATTTATGGCGCTGAGGCCTGGACCCTGTCAAAGAAAGATGAGAACGTCTTAGGATGCTTCGAGAGAAAAATTCTTCGGGTGATTTTTGGTCCCGTACGTATAGATGGAGAATGGAGGAGAAGATATAACGACGAACTGTACGGGCTGTACAGCGACACTGACCTAGTTAGCAGAATAAAAGTCCAACGGCTTAGATGGCTGGGTCATGTAGAGCGAATGGACATCAACGCTCCAGCCCGGAAGGTCTTCGAATCCAATCCCGAGGGACGGCGCAGTAGAGGAAGACCGCGACTCAGGTGGCGCACTCAGGTGGGTGAGGACCTCAACCAACTTGGCGTGCGAAACTGGAGACAGCTAGCTAGGGACCGAGCTGGCTGGAGACGCATGTTGGTTGAGGCCCAGGTCCGCCCCGGACTGTAGTGCCACCTTAAGTAAGTAAGTAAGTAATAACTAAAATGTTTGCGGCAATTAATAGAGTTATTAATTTTAATAAACGGTGATAAAGTGCTTTATTTTTTATTTAATAAACGGCCGTTAATAGTATTAACAAACGATTATCAAACGCTGAAATTTTTTTTAATAAACCGTTCACTCTGACAAGAAAAGTTTGTTGTGACAATAAATAAGCAGTTAATAAACGCCGTTTTTATATTAATGCACGTTTGTTTTTTTAGTGTATATCACTTTCATCGAATGTCACCAGGCTTCCTCTTATAACTAAATTCAAGTTGTTTATTTGATTTTTTCTGACATCATTGACATTGATGACTATGTAATCCCAAAACAAAAATTTAAAATTTTTGACTGAAACTGATCCATTTTTGGCATATTTTGAAAATCAGAATTGGGTAAAATTTTAAATTGCACACTTGAGTTGAAGTAAATGTTCATCATTTTTGAACATACTTTTACACCTTTTAGTTTCTAAGGTCTAAAGTTGGTTAAAATAGCTATTTAAATGTACGTTTTAAATCAAGGTTAATATAAGAATAGATATCAGGATATTCAAGAAATAGGCAAGAAGTTTCCAAGTATCACACACCTCCAAGATAAGTGAAACTCCAAACAAATTTAAAAAAATGGATATACGAAAGATTGTGTCTGATTTCAAATATAAAATTCTTAAATTGATAACAACCTACAAAAAAGATCTTTTTATCGGGATTCGGAAAATTCCTCATATTTTATTATTGCAAAATATCAAAGTTTAACTTTTTATCGAAATTTGTTATCAATTATACTTTTCCAACAAAATAACAACACACTTCTTTCAAAAGCAAGTACTTTCTCACCTACAACTAAATTTCGTTTCCTTTATGCCTTGGTTGCCTTGTCCCAAAAGAAATACATTATTGGAATACACTTGCATGGAATCTTAAAGAGAAATAAATGCACTCTTCAAAAATCGAGAAGATCGAAAAACGTCTTAGAAGAGTTAGAACATAATTCTAGCCAGGATAGTAGAGTAGCAGAAAGTTTAGCACTCAATTGTTGTGTCTTTTAATTTACACGTACGTGTTTTTAAATTTTTTAATGTATGTTTAAAAAGTTAAAATTAATCAATTTTCATATTATATTTTATTTTCACGTGCAAATTAATAAAAAAAAACATAGCACAACAAAAATATAATCACTTTGCAATCAGAATACTTGGTAGGCTTTGTATTTATGTCCATCGAGTTCGCCTGTCTAAAAATGTGTATATACTATTTAATCAACCCAAGTTATGTCTAAGGACTGTATAAAAAGATTAAATCAATAGTTATGAACTTAATAAAGACAAAAAATCGGTTTTAATTTTCGGTCTTTAAAAATCACCTTTTCCCAAACCCCATGGCACTTGGCAGGATTCTTTGATTAAACTCATTGCTCTAAAGAGAGAACAAAATTGAGTTCAAATTGTCCGTCTTTGGGATCCCCAGTTCCCAATATTCTCTCCCTGTTGGTTTGCAGAGTTAACTAATTTGGGGAGAGTACGATAACTTTGGCGACAAAGTTAATTGACGGATTTGTATAGAACAGTTAAAAACAAGCATTTTTTTACTATGGGAGGGGGGGTCTTTCTCCCCCCGTTTAGGCGGTAGGGGCAATTTAAAAAAATTGTTATTTAAAATGGAAAAAATAATTAAAAAACTAACGGTGATACTTACAATTAAGTTTTATACATTTTTTAAAGCCAACATTTTTGTCTATTAGCTTGTTTTTAAATCAAGTCAAAACTATGCATAGTTTTTGAAAAAAATTGTTTTAAACTAAAAATGTATGCAAACAAAATTAAAAAAAAAGGTTTAAAGTGTAGTTTTTCAAAACTTTCAAATTATCTACTGTTTTTTTTTTAGAATTCATTGCTCTTATTTGTTTTTGATCAAAAACTGAAAACTAGATGACTTTATGTCTTATAGTTCTTGAGAAAATTAAAAATTACCAAAATAAATATTTTAATTAAATTACTTTTTCCTTGCTTAAGTATTAACGTATTCTTATTTTGATAGTAATAATCGAATATGGATTAAGATACACCTAGGGTAAATTAATTTTTCTTAAATCCAGCTTATTTAAATGCAAAAGAAACTTTGCATGCACCCCATCTTGCATCCACCGAACCTTGCCCCCTCCCCACCTTGCACGCACTCTAACTTGCACCCACCCCAAATCCTATAGTGTTCCCAAGCAGGGTGGTTGCAGGGGGGCAGCATGCCCCCCTTACAGATCCCACTATTGCATACACCCAAACTCGCTTACACCTTACTGTTGCATACACCCAAACTCGCTCCTACCATTGTTACTATCAAAATAAGACCACTCAAGCAAAAAAAAAAAGAATTAAATTAAAATAGTAGTTGTGGTTATTTCCAATTTTCTCAAAAACTAAAAGACATAAAATCATCTAGTTTTCAGTTTTTAATCAAAAACAAATAAGAGCAATAAATTCTGAAATAAAAACAATGGTAGATAATCTTGAAGTATTGAAAAATTACACTTTAAACCTTTTATTTAACTTTTTTACTCAAATTTTGAGTTTAAAATTAAATTTTTCCAAAACTATGCATAGTTTTGTATTTGAAAACTGGCTAATAAAACAGAATGTTGGCTTTAAAAAAATGTATAAAACTTAATTGTAAGTATCACCGTTATTTTTTAATTATTTTTTCCATTTTAAATAATAATTTTTTTAAATTGCCCCCACCGCCTAAACGGGGGGAGATAGACCCCCCTCCCATAGTAAAAAATGCTTGTATTAAGCCCCTTTACCAAAAACCGTTATTATATCTTGGCGCCAAAGTTATCGTACTCGTGCCACTAATTTTACTATTAAGTGGGTAAGAAACACCGAAAATTAATCGTCATAACCTAAATTTTAAGAATGTCCTGCCTAGCATTCAAAGTTTTCTAATTTACTTTGAGGTCAAATGAAAATAAGTATACGTAAATTCATCGATATAAAATATTTTTTTTTTAACTTTGGGGCTGTATTGTCCCTACACCCTTCATTTCAATCAATACTCTGAAAGCTTGAAAATAAACAAAAAAAAATACTTAAAAAAAAAATCGGTTTAAGATTAAGTAAATATTTATTTTATGTCTCCAAATTCAATATTGATAAGTTAGATACAAAGTATAAGTTAAGATATAAATAAATGACATTTAAAATTAAACTTTTTTAACGGTGTACATTAAATGGAACTTTTGTTTTTTCTTTCTTTGCAGAGTTCTCATTCAACAGCGAATCAATCAGCCTACACATTTTTTGTTTTAATTCTATAAATGAGCCGTTTATTTTGAAAGTGGCATAAGTCACTTTTTTTTTAAGTCGAGATATTTAAGATATTTGTTATACCGTTAATTACCAATACTTCTCTCGAAGAAATCTCAATAGTTCTCAACTTATTGAGTGCAAGTTTTTTAGAAATGAAAAGATACCGTTCAATTGTATTTAGTGTTGCCATTAACTCGATTTTTTTGAAAAAGTGACTTATGCCACTTTCAAAATAAACGGCTCAAATATCAGTAATAAAATAATTTAAATACATACGGAGACTATTCGACAGCAAAAACATAAAGACAAAAAGTTAATATCAGCCAATTGCTTAACGCATAACTTGACTGCAGATACATTGCTTTTCTTGTCTCTACCACACTTGTTTGCCGATATACATATTTATTCATAATAGAGCTTTAAACCCTCCAAGATTGTAAACCGGTACATTTGTTTAGTTTTCATTATTTTCTACAAGTTTACCTTCAAGTTGAAAGTGAGCCTGGATTTATTAATTTTTTGTTCCGGCTCGGCTTGGCTCGGCATTGGCCAATATTCAAAGTTCCACATATATTAATAAATCATTATAAGCGCGCTTGTGTTGAATTGAACTGACAGCCTTGAGTTGGTAAGATACGGATGAAATTTGTATAAGATACACGCGGCAGGACATTAACATTAGGAAATATTGGGCCGTATCAGATTCCAGTGCGAAATAAAAAAAAATCCAGACAAGTTTTGTTCTGTTTCTGTGATCTTATACTTTTTGTATTCTTTCATTTTAAGAGAGCCTTAAGTTCTTGTATTGCAATAGTATCTTACTATTAAGCTACTTTTTTTTTGAATGGCCTTGCACAAAATGTACGCAAAGAATTATTTCACATTTTTCTTGTAGTTTTTACAATTTACTTACATACCACTAGCACTAGCACTAGCACTAGATGGTATCCGTGAGATATATATTATAAACATAGAGTCTGACCATTATAATTCACAGAGTTATCATTGGATTGGAAGTTGCTAGCTTGGAAGCCGCATCAACAGAGTGGAAGCAACCAGTTCTTATATATTATTATTATTTGTATCCACCACCAAACGAAAGTGAAAGTGCGACGACATCAAAACAGCATGCTTCTTTTTAAATTGTGAGTACTCTACATGTATTAATTAACATGTACATATCTACATATATAATGTCAGTAAACATACGAATATGCAATGCATGGTCTTGAAGTGGAGTTAAATAATGTGATGGTCAATAATTGAATGAATGAACGACATCGCTTAACAATACAGACAATTGACGAGAAAACACCTTTAAGCCATGTAATATATCAAAGTACTTTTTCTTAACAAAATGTTAACATAAATCTGTTAAGCAATAAGTATTTATTTAGTTAAAAACAAAAAAAGTTGGCAAGGTTATTTTATAGTTTCTCCAGAGAAAACTCGATATCGTGTTAATTTTTTAAATGTTTTTACTATATTACTGGCGCACAATAGAAAGAAATATATGTTTATTTTTTAATCAAAAACTTCTACGTCAATTAACAAAAGATAGTTAGCCCAATTTGTACCTTAGATCCAAATACATATTTATTAACTTCCCATAGGAAGTTATTGTAATGGGTCCGATTTGTCAAATTGAAAATTTTGACATTTCTCGACGTTTCAAGGTCCCTAGAGTCGAAATAAAAGATTTTTAGAAAGATGTCTGTGCGTGCGTGCGTACGTACGTTCGTACGTCTGTACGTTCGCGGCGTTTTTTTCGTCGTCCATAGCTCAAGAACCAGAAGAGATATCGACTTCAAATAAATTTTGTTATACAGATAATAAGGCAGAAAGGGCTCTCAAAAAAATTGCGTGGGTAGTTTTTTTTACCATAGCAGTTTAAAAAAAAGGTGAAAATTTTGGTTAAACCTAAATATCTCATGAACCGATGACGCTAGAGACTTGAATTAAATTGTATATTATATATTGTAACGTGATACAAAACAATTATATTTTTGGAAAAAATACAATTAACGGTTTTTTTCATAAATCAAAAAAACTGAAAAAAAAAAAAAATGTGTCACCTCGAAAATTGTACGACTAAAATATGATTTCATCTTCAAAACAATTTTGTGCAACGAAGAATAATGTTTTTGACATCTGATAAAATTTTGAGAAAAATCTAATTGACAATTTAAAAAAAAAATAAAATCCTAAAAAAAACATTACTCATAGTTGGTAAAAATTGAATTTCGACTCAAATATCTTTTCAAAAACTTAAGATTAAGGCTTCAAACTTTTTTATCTTATAA
The DNA here is from genome assembly GCA_920104205.1 of Eupeodes latifasciatus. NCBI lineage: Eukaryota > Metazoa > Arthropoda > Insecta > Diptera > Syrphidae > Eupeodes > Eupeodes latifasciatus. The sequence goes on along the minus strand of OV049927.1, from coordinate 41,990,908 downwards.
GAAATATTGTTTTCAACATTCTGAAAAGTGTTGAGAAAAATCGAAATGACAGTTTAAAAAAAAAAAAATAAAAACCTAAAAAAATGAATAAAAGCTGATAAAAATTGATTTTCGACTCAAATATCTTTTCAAAACTTGGAGATAATGGCTTTAAACTACTTTAATCTTTCAAAAAATATTGTTGTCAACATTCAGTAAAATTTTGAAAAAAATCGAATTGACAGCTTTTGTACAAAAAATTAAAAACCTAAAAAAAAACAATACTAAAACTTGGTACAAATTTACTTTCGACTCAAATAGCTTTTCAAAAATTACAAATATTGGCTTCAAACTTATTTTATTTCACAGAAAATATTGTTTTCGATATAAAAATCCAACAGTCCGTTTTTTCATAAAAAAATAAAATATACAAAAAATAATACGCAAATTTGGTGAAAATTGATACATATAGACAAACTTTTAAGCAAGACAAACCGACAAACGGGATGGGAAGTTATCAGTGTGGGTCGCATCCCATCCTCTTGTTTTATTATATGTTTGGACAAAATAAAAGGTGTTGGGATTATTTTAATGGGTCAAGCGATATTTCAGGAATGGGTTCAAATTTGGAAAATTAAAATTGAGGCACATGTGTCAAAAATTAAAATGGAATAGATTTTTGACGAATATAAACGCTAATATGTCAAATCTATTTGAAAATGTACTTATTAAATTTACTGGTGTTGTATAGCAGGAGCGGTTTTTGTCTTTAACATTAATTTTGTTTGACTTTTCCTTCCAAGGACCCATTCAATCAATTTTTTGAATTTTCCCATCGAACATTTTAGATTTTTTATTGATTTGTATTTTAAGTTTTAAAAATATATTCAGTATATTGTTTATAAAATGTGAATGCTTTGACAACTGTGCTATTTGCCAACTTTTAGCTCGTCTTTTGTAATTCTAAAGTAATTATATGCCTAGGCTTATAATTACTTTCCAATTAAATGATTTAAAGCTGTACACCCAAATATTTGAATACTATATGCAGTCGCAAAACGAATTTTGGCAAATCAATGAAAATCGCAAAACAGTGAATTATTAAAACTTATTTAACTTTTGTTTATTTTTGTTCAAATCAACATTCAAATTCAAACATAAACGTCCTAAAAAACATTAACTACTTTTTGACTTCTTAGCAAAACAGAACATTACGTTTAAATATGACTCATGTTTATTCTGTAACTCTAATATTTGTGGAACAGAACAATGCTATAATTTTGTTCGGGTAATTCAAAACTAATGTTGAAAACCGACTCACCTATGTAATCTATCTCATCCGCTTTTAAAGCAAAGAAGTGCGACCCGGATGTGGTTTGTTGTTTTTATAGCTTTTAATCCTTCTTTGGGTTTTTGTTAAAGCAACAATTTAAGAAGGCCAGTCACGCATTTATATATTTAAATTTTCAGTAACCGGGTGGCTACAGAATATAAACTTATATACTGACCGACGACGACGATGGCTTATGAGACTTGACTATTAATACACATACTCGTACATAATATACCATATACGAAAAGGGCAAAGACTTGAAGCAAGCTATAGCAGGAAATATTGGGTGTATCTATGTATACCTATACTTTTTTTAAATGGCAGAAGGTAGGTGTTTTCTTTGTCTTGATTCTCTTGAAGCTTCCAATTTTTTATTGACTTAAATAAAGAATGGCAAATAGCAAAAGTGAAACAGGCAGGATCACCGTATATAGATTGTTAGGCTCCATTATATGCTTAACGTATTTATATATTCGACGACATTTTGGAAGTAAATTCCATTAAAATGTTATGCATCTCATTTGTTGTATGAACTTAATTACCTTGTACACAATAACCAGTTCATCCACATAGCTGGATGACCTTTCGTGGACTCGAATCGTGTACCTTAAAATATTGAATCATATTCTTTTTGAGCTTGCCTGAAGCTCTACAAAAAGCTTTTCTTAAATACTTGAAGTTCATATAGAAATGCAAAAATAATGGAATTCGATAGGGGGAAAAACGAGTTTTTTGTTTATTTAAAAAAAACCGTTATTGATGGAAAGTGGAGGGATCGTTAAAACCAAGACCACACTTGCTTATTGTAATCAGGCATAACGAAATACCACATGGATAGGTTAGGTATTCATCACAAAAATTAAAACTCTCAAACATCAAGCTTTACATGTGGGACTATAGTTGTTATGAACCCAAAATCGAAATTCTTTTGAATTATATCCGACCTATCTCAATCAAGATTTCGAAAAAGTTGCTAGCAGGCGGCAGTCGGCGACAACAGACGCGACGACTACGACTTTGACGAAGATAACGACGAATACGACGCGACGGCGATGCAGTGAGTTGGTTTCCAGTTTTTACCCAACAATTCTAATGTTTTTCATAACAACAAAACTGGCGAGTAGGCGTAGGTAGTTGACTTGGCTTAATGAACACACATAGTTGGCACGAAAATTTCCCAGACTTACTTACGAAAGTTATACAAAGTATTTGTGTGTGTGCGTGGCACAAAAGACCGTCACTGTTCGTCAACAAAGATGTACAAAAGCTAGGTGTGTTTTTGCTTTCATCAGCTATAGGTTCATAACCATGTATCTTTTTTATTCGTGGAGCCGAAGAAATCAATTATCTAACCAATTTTATTCCTTAGATATAAGAAACATGATGTAAAAAATACACTTCGTTTGAGTCGATTGATACGGTAAAATGTAAACAACAAAAAATTGATTCGTCGATTAAGGTAGTTCTCAAAACCAACAAGGTCAATTTTAAATCAATGCATGGTTTTGTCAAAATGAAGATACTTCTTTTAAGATTTTGTTGAAATCACTTCACATAGCATGACCAAAACTATAATAATGTCTTAGACTGGATTCGAGCAGTGATGCTGAGTGTGAATGTGATGTTTATTAGAATCTGATATATTCAGATAACTCTTTGTATAAAACCCTCGTCTGTTATATAAAACCCTTTCAAATTTTGTTTTATATCTACTTATACAAAACTGTTGTTTTTCTCGCATAATGATTATGGAACTTCAAACTTAAATCATTATGAATTAGTTTATGCTTATGAAGTTTCCCTTTCTATAGAAACAAGTCGCTAAATTTTAAACGATCTAGTAAAATGTTAAAGCCATTTTTAGTAGTTTACTAAGCTTAAAAAACTGATTTGCCTAATTTTAAACTTAACAACTTGCCAAAGTTAAATTCGCGGAATGGCTACTTTAACTTTGAGCAATTTGCTAAATTCATATGACATCTGTACAATTATTCTGTTAAGAGCTGTGGATGGAATGGTTCAGCCAACAGTTGGCTGTTTAAAAAAAAAACATATCACGTGGTAAAAGCAGAAGTATTATGAATCTGTAACGAGATTTTAAAATGTAAACCGACAACAATATTAAAATAAGAATAAACCAAAATTGTAAAAAAATAATAATATCCTATTATTTATGCATAATATCTTTCTAGGTGCTTTTTAGGTTGCGTGATCTTGCTTTGCAGTGCGGACAGCACAGATCTTGCAGAAAAAATAACAGAAGAAGGAGAAAACCATGAGTTGGCTTCTTCATCATTTGAAACAGCACACAAGATTTCCAACCCCTACGATGAATTTCAAACATCACATAAGATCTTAAAACATCCAAAGGCAGAACATCAACTTATGGAGAACGATAATGAGAATGATGTAAACCCTTTGATGCAATTGCAACAAACACAAAATTTACTTTCAACAAAAGAAAGACCAGAGCTTAATCCGATATTAAGTGCCTTGATTAACGAAGATGTGATGAAGAGCATAGAAGCTAAACGCGCCATAGAACAGGAACAACTTGATGCTGTAGCTGCCGATGATAAAAATGAAGATTTAATAGATGTATCATTAACAACAGAAGTTTTGCCAATTATTTTGACAACTTCCAGAAACAACTTGATGAAAAATGCACCAAATAGTAATCTTTATGATACACAAACTAACTTGTTCGCTGCTGGATCTGAGAATCAAAAGTCTCGAATTCAAATTAAAAAAGGCCCCAACGGAATGGATTATGAATACGAATACGTCTACTACTATTACGATGACGACGAGGGTCTTGGAGGTGGTGCTGGAAGTATAGGAAAGAAGCAGCAAGAAGCTGAATCATCTCTAGTGCAAGAAACTAGCAAGCGAGGAGCTCAGCCACTGGAACGGGGCAAGTCTCGTTACACAAATATGGAACGGAGCACAACTTCTGCCCCTGATAATGCTCTTGTAAGCGGTAAAGCTAAGGGACGTGCTAATGTGCCATCAGCAACAAACAACGATGTAGATGGGGGTCGTTTGCCAGTAATAACTCGCTTCCCATCGCGTGGAAACAACAACGAGGCCCAACCCACAATTTCTTTGGAAAATTTCCAAAATACTGCCAGCACTTCAAATGAAAAGAGCAAGAAAATAAGTGTAAAGCACCCCAGTCTTGAGTTGGTAGACAGTGAAACATTTAACACAGATGAAAAGCAAACTAAGGGATCACCACGGAATGGAGATTCTGAAAAAACCACTCCAACTGCAATAATGGTTAGTGAAACAGCTGAAGGTGAACCAAAAAGTGAAAAGAGTAACGCTGAAGAAAATATGCTGGAAGAAGTTGAGCAGACAACACCCTTAATGGAGAAAGCTGCTCTTGACTTGTATGCCATTTTGGCCAATGAAAATTTAGAAATGGACATGACCACCGATATGGATAGAGACTCAACTACCATTTTACCAGAATCTGACGAAGACGCTATGACAACAATTGAAATTGAGAACGAGACTGTTATTCCCACAACACCAACCCCAAGTACAACAACCACAACTGAACCAACAACAACACCAACAATCACAACAACAACTACTACCACTACCATCCCTAAAACCACAACACAAGCTGCTTCTTTGTTTGGAGCTGGTCGCCGTGGTGGATTAGCTACAGCCGGAAGAAACCGATTCCGTTTGAAATCAGGCGCTGCCGATCTAACAACAACGAGTACCACAGAGGCTCCCGCTTCACAAGCTGGAGAAACACAAAGTTCAAGTCTAGGCGGACTTAAGGGAAGAAGTGAGTATAAATTTATATAAGAATAAGGGAAAAATTACAATTTTTCCAGGCAATTCATTTGTATTTCAAGCAAAGAAAATAGGTTCATACATTTTATTCTGAAGGTAAATCATAAAAAATTACATTTCTTTTGTTTTTGTATAATTAAACACAATTAATCAAATACTTAAACAAATTATTTGATTGAAATATAGTTGGCAAAAGTAACACGTTTGTGTATTATTGTTGTTGTTTTTTTAGATCGCTTCCAACGCCCATCGTTTGGAAACCGTAAGGCTGCTACAGCGCCAGCACCTGCTTCTTCGCCTGTTGAGAAAGAGATTGTTGCCAAAGAAGCTGACAAACCAGCTGAATCATCGCCGCCTCTCCGTGGCAGAAGTAAGTAAATATATGAATTTGAATGATCTGATCTCAACTTAAAACTTATGTATGTACCTATAGTAATTTTATTTATGAGAATGAAAGAGAACAGTCCCTCTTAATGATTCAAACTTCATACTACACAACTTAATATTTCCAAATTCTTTTCACTATTCACTTGTATTTAGCCCGCAATCGCTTTAACCTCCGTGGCCAAATCACAACGACTACTGCAACAGCTCCCAGTGCCGATCAAGAGCAGAACGATGAAATCAACCAAATTTCGAGTACCACTGCCCGTTCACTACGTGCTCGCCCAACACTAAACATTCGTGGTCGAAGTCGCATTGGAGCGCGCCCCGCAGCTAGTACACAATCACTAGTCATAACAGACAACGATGAGACAGCCACTCCTGATTCTGCGGTAGCAGAAGCTGGTGATGAAAAACCTTCTTCAGTTTCCTCCCTTCAAAGCAAGCCATCAAGATTTAATCTGAATCGTGCAGGAGGATCTGGTGCACCTGGTGCTAACCGTCTTTTACCACGTTCACGTCTTAACACATTACGTACAACATCGACAACACCATCAGCATCCTTAGAATCATCAGACGAAGCTAGTCCCGAAAGTAAAGGAGAGGGTGAGAGTGGAAGTGAAGCCAAGAGCGAACCTGAGACAACAACCTCCACAGGAGGACTAAATAAAATCAAATCACGCCCACGACTGCTAGTGCAACCGAAGACTGATAACAAACCTAAAACATCACCCGTGATTGCTGCCGCTAGAAAACCCAATCCTTTGTTGGCGCGAAGGAAACTAGCACTAGGAGGATCAACAACAGGTAAGAATTTAATTTCTAATAAATAAAACTCCATCAATTTACTAAAACTTTCTTTCATTCGCATATTTTGCAGAATCTGTTGCTGCCGCTGAAGAACAGCCTTCTGAAGAAGTTGCTGGACAAAGTCCCATCGAAAAAACTGACTCTGACTCAAACTCGTCAACAACTGAGGACGTCAAGTCCGAAGACAATACCGAATTGCCAGAAACGACAACAAAACAAGCACGTGGCTTGGGACTTTTATCACAGAGGAGACGTCTGCCAATACGAAAACCAGGAACCCAACTTTAGATTGTGTTGTTTTCATGAGTCTTTTAGTTCATTCTCCCTTCTTTCTACGCCTTCTTAAGCCGCATTCATATTCGCAATTAATCGTCAACATTTTGCCTCTGCTTTTTATTTTAGTTTATTTTGTTTTTGTTTAGTCGTGCCTGATTTCTGAAAAAAAAAAAACAACAACACGAGATTGATAAAATATGTATGTATGTACATGTAATAATTTTTTAATTTTATTTAAATTTTTTTTTTAATGTTCCAATTCGAATAATTATCTTATAATTCGATTTTTGTATGTAAGAAAATCAATAAAAATTACTCGTACTTTTAATCTGTTAGTTAGTTATATAAAAATAAAGTCCGTGTTTTGTATTTTTATGTTTTGTTTTTAGTTTAAATCTTTGTTTATTTAGCAAAATAAAATGTAAATCTAAAATAATGCGGGAAAAATAAATACAAAACGCTTAAAATTAGTAAGAAAATTTAATGTTAAAAGTCTTTATATAAAGTTTATATAGAAACAAAAAGAATAATAATATGCTTAGTTTTTTTTTAAGTACATCTAAATAAAAATATAAACTTCATTCGAATAAACTTAACATTTTACTAAACGAGGATAAGTTTAAAGTAAATGATAAATAAGTTTTGTTCGACGCAGAATTTAAAAAACATTCATATCGATTAATGTGCTATGAAAGAAAATCTTTTGAACGACAAGAAGAACAGATTATAGAAAGTCTTGTCTTAAAAAAAATGCATTGGAGTAAGGGGCCAGTTATAGCTTTAATTGGTTCTCATCATTGAAACCAAACATTGAAATTATTTTCGCAGGATGTTTATAGCGATCACTAAACCACAGATAAGAAACTATACAGATGTCTCATCCCCATAGAAGAAAATATCCCATATTTTGTTTACTACTCCTTGGCTATCAACCGACAAAAAGCTTTTTGTCGGTTGATCGTCAAGCACAAAAAGCTGTTTTTGATTTCACATATTGGCTTGCCAGTATGCCTGTTCAATTCAAAGCTAGTATGTGTCTAACTATAAAAAATTCTAAAGTTGGTTTTTCTCTCAATTCAATGTCCATAGAGACAAAGAAGAACAGAAACTGTTTTGGTTTCGATGATGTTTTGGTCCCGATGTTACCATATTTCAGTTATTATTGTTCAAGCGATGTACGTATTTTATGCTATTTATTATTGAATATGAAAATAAAAACCAAAGTTATTAATTTTTCGATGTTATATTTTACTATGTCAAATAAAACAATATACACATGTTGAAAATACATTTAAGAAAATAAGAAAAGATAAGTTAGTTGCAAGACATTTTAAAAATAATTTGTATGGATTCCTATGGTAACACTGATGCACATGTATGTATTGTACGTGCGCGTATGAGGCTTAGTTTCGGTTGCCTTTCCCAGTAGGAAATTTCAAAAAATTCATCGGTGAATCACCAACTTTTTCCTTGGTGAATGGAAGCTACACCCCATGAAAACATGGTGAAAACATCAATGAAATTAACATGGGGATTGGATTGGCGTTCACCAAGTTGTGAATTTTATGGTGACTGTTCAGTGAGGAAATCACGAAGCAAGGGTATTTGGTGTATTCCAAACTGAATTGTAGTTGGTGAAAAATACCGTGAATTCACTCCGGTGATATACTTGCGTACTTTACATTGGTGAAAAATGTGATGAATATTCACCAAGGACTTCACTTTGCAAAATTGAACTGTTTATTCATATATGAATATTGACCAGTGATTTCATTAGGCAAGCAAATGTTACTCATTCATTGGTGCAAAATAACCTGGTGAAAAATGTCGTGAATGTGGATAAAGGAAGTCATTAGTATTTGTACTATCTAATAAACTACTCATAGCTAAATCTTTGGATACAAATATTAAAAATAAAACAGTCATGTAAATTTTATGATTTTATTGAAACAAATTAAATTAGATGAACATAAAACAATGAATATTATTGTGAAAAAAGCGAAATACATAGGTACATAAGAAACAATCAAATTAAAAATCACTTTTTAACACTTTTATATTGAGTTTTTTACACTTTTAGAATTTATTTTCTTTTACTCTTTTCAATAACTATTCTTTTAAATATCAGCTTTACGCACTTGTTGACACTGTGAACAATGGACTTCAAACTGGAAAATAAACAATAGAAGAAAAGTATTTTATGTAATTAAAACAACGGCGCGTGGTGCGTCGCGTATTACCCCGGACACTGTGCATTGTTGTTGGAAATAATTTTGTTTCTAGAAGCAAACCAGGCTGAGGATCGCGAACCGACGTTTTTATGAGATGTAAAAAACCCGAACATTGCAATCTTTCAACCATCCGTCGCCAACAGCGTCGGTCGTTGTTGTTGGAAATAACTTTGCTTCTCGAAGCAAACCAGACTGACGAACGCGAACGGCAATTTTTTATTACATAAAAACCCGAGCATTGAATCTCCGTATAACTTTTCAGTGGCAGGTATAGAGAAGGGAAAAGACGAATAAGCAACAACAATAATAAACGCCCATCTCATGCTTCATAGTGAGTGAAATATTTTACAAAGAAAAAGATAGTGTGGATTGTGTGATCATAGGAAAAACGCAATGCCTTTCAGTAAGGATTTCATTGCATGCTAAATTAAAACGTTTACACAAGGTTATGGTTAAAAATTACTTTATTAATTAAAACTGTTACACAAGGTTATGGTTTAAAATTACTTTATTAAAAAAGATATTCTTAAGTGTAGTCAAATCATGTGTGGTACACGCTGCGGTAGGAATCGAACTGCTAGTCGTTGATCATCTCGTTCTCCTCGGAGGTTCGGATGACGGTGATTGCCAGCGGTGGCGTCGGTAGTAATGTATCTATTATCTATTTTTATCTTATTGTTGGCTTGGGTCGTAAATCAATGAGTTTATGACGATACCGATCTTCTTTCGGGGTTGGTGTCATGTATCATCATGCACTTGTTGACCCATGTGGTCGCCATGTGTTAACTCTCCCCTTGGTCGGAAGAAGATTGTCCCAATCTTTCGCTCAACATCTGCTGTACCCTTGATCTTGAAATGTCCATGAATTCTTCCATCTCTATTGTGACCTGTTCGATCGTGCTTGGGCAAGTGACTTCTTCGATTCTGACTGTGCGATAACTCTGAATTATTATGATTATTTTGTAGATAGAGTAAATCAATATTACAATGAACAACTTAATACATATTCCCCACAGTACGGGATGTTCTTTGAGATCTGTTATAAATGGTTCTATATGATCAAGATTTGTGTACATGAGTTTCTCGTCTTGTGAAGCAATGAATTCGAGAACATGAATCTGTGATACTTTAGTTTCTTTAATGTGTTGAAATATTTGGTTTTTTGAATTAACATACAGTTTTCCATCAATAGATACATTATTTTCGAATTGAACCAAATTAATTCCTGATAGTTCTATTTCATTTACAATATGGTTTCCTGTTAGTACAATATTTCCTTCGTTAGTTATTTCTATAGGTAGGTTTCTTTCTTTTATTTTCGTACATTTAGCCTTATATTTATTTAAAGATCCGTTAAGCAACTTGTTTCTTTTATAATTTTGCAATAATTGTGGTTGAGTTCTTTTTTACATTTTGATTTATAAATTTTTTCTTATATTTAACAATTTCTTTTAGTATAGCAATTTTTCCACCATTCACATTATTACTTCTAGTTATATAATGGGTACCTAACCCTTTTACTTTGGGGTATTTGACAAACAGTACAATAATGTTATTTTTTTTGAAAGATTTTAAATATGGAAGCATCTAGTGCATCTGTTATATATATGTTTACTTTTTCTTGTTCCATAATAGTTTGGATTTCATTAAAATTTAACAAAAGTGTGTTCAATATGTTTGATTTGCTTCAATTAATTGTATTTATTATTTCTCTTAATTCTATAACGATAAATTTTATTATTTTGATATCAATAATTCCTTTACTGCCAATATCTTTATTTATACTGTCTAACTTATTAAATAGGCGTGTATTTTTATTTTTCGTTTGTTATTTGATTTTATTAATTCTTGTAATTTTAATTTCTAATATTATCCTTATGGATTTTCCGATTATTTGAATCTATTACTAAATTCCCTAAATCTTCTTTCACTTTCTTTTTCATGTACAAAGGTTTGTTCTTACTTTTCCTCTGCCCGTTGTTTACAAAAATTGTTTCTCCTTCCTTATATACTTTATTTTTCCTATTCTTGTTAAAATATCCTATCATTTTCTGTTGGTGTTTTTGAATTTTTACTTTGGTGTCGTTGTTGTCTATATAATTATGAAATATATCTGTCGGTCGTTTGTCTGTCACCGTGTGAATTGTTTCGTTATATTTTTTTGTAGCTAAAGTCATTATATCTTTAATGTCTGTAATATGTGTAGTTTCTTTAACTATTCTAATAAGCTCTGTTAGAGTTGAGTGAATTCTCTCTATTGTACCGTTGCTCTTTGAGTGGGCTGGTGGTGTAGTTTTATGAGTGATGTTAAGAAGGTTGTACGCACATTTTGCAGAAGGTGAACAAAATGCTGCTTCGTTATCGGTTATCAACATTTTGACGTTACCATAAAGCGGTAGTAGTTCTATCATTCTGTCTTTTGCTTCCGTCTTTGACTTTACTTGGGTTGTAACGAGATATTTTGAAAATGGGTCTGTCATTGTAAGAAAGGACGAGTTTTCGCAGTAGTATATATCTGCGTGGACGCGCTCTCCCCCTTCTTCAGGAATTGGAGTCTCTCCAATTGGCTGCTTATTAGGATGTCTCTCATACTTATTCTTTTTACAAACTTCACATGTAGCGTTTAATGAAAGAATTTGCTTGAATGCATTTGGCCAATAATATCTGTTAACAATTTGCTTATACACTTCTTTAGCCTCTCTATGAGCTCGATTGTGTTCGGCAGTGACGATACCTAATTGTTCTTCCTTATCTGTTACGTCTTCAACTATTTGGTTGCAAAGTAAAAATTTAATTGTTGGAAATTCCTCCAGAAGTTTGTCTTTAATCTTGAAGAATGTCTCTTCGGTGCTGTAAATTCCTACTGTCGAACCTGCCTTTAATATTGTTTTAATTTTACTTACAATCTCTAAATCTTTAAAAAGTACCGTATGTCTCCAGTAATTTGTGTATATTTCCTTTGAAATTATGTTGTTGTTGAGTGATTCTTTCATGATTAATTGAATTTTAAAATTATTAATTCTTTGGTTTACTCTTTTTATTTCTGACACGGGACTACTCTCTGCGCTATGAACAGTTCCTATCTCTGATTCATCTTCGTTCATCATATTTAGTTCTTGTCTACTAAGGGCATCAGCTACAACATTTTCCCTGCCTGGTTTGTATATAATTTCTGGAGCGTATTCTTCTATGAAAGCGCGCCAACGTTTTATTTTTGCATTAGGGTTCTTATCGCCTATGGCAAATGTTAATGGTTGGTGATCTGTATATATGCGGATACCACTCACACCATAAAGATAATTTCGAAGGTTCTTCAATGCCCAAATTATGGCAAGGAGTTTCTTCTCGTTTGTCGCGTAATTTTCCTCAGTTTTACTAAACGTTCGGCTTATAAAAATTATGGGCTTATTATTTTGACTAAGCACTGCACCTATGGCTGAGTTGCTAGCGTCTGTGGTTAGCTCAAATCTTTTGCTAAAGTCAGGTTGGTTGAGCGTAACTTGTTCGCAGAGTTTGTCCTTCAATATTTTAAATGCTTTAATGGCCTCCTTATCAAACTCTATTGTTACTTTTTTGCTACTACTTTGGCAAGTTCTACCATTCTCTCCCCTGAGATACTTGGTTAAGGGCTTTGTTATCATCGCATAATTTCTTATGAATTTACGGTAATAACCAGCTAATCCTAAAAAAGATCTTAACTGACGTAAAGTCTCTGGTTGCGGAAATTCTTCTATGCATCGAGTTTTTACTGGGTCCATTTTTATGCAATTAAATGATACGATGTACCCAAGAAATTCTACTTCTTTCATGAAGTATTTCGATTTTTCACTCGATATTCTCATGTTAGCTGTGCTTAGCGCCTTCGTTATTGTCTCGATATGTTCGAGATGTTCTTCTTCCGTCTCTGAATATATAATGACGTCGTCAATATAAACATGACAAAATTTCCCTATGTATTCGCGGAGGATGTCATCCATAGCTCTCTGGAAAATTGACGGCGCATTTTTGAGTCCAAACGGCATTCGAAGGAACTCGTATTTCCCATTGTTAACACTAAAAGCTGTTTTTTCCCTATCGCTCTCTTTTAACTTTATCTGATGGAACCCGCTCTGTAAATCAAGAGTGGTGAAATATTTAGATTTGCCTAAATTTGCTAAGATAACCGATGTTTCTGCCATAGGATATTTATCTGTTTTAGTAAATGAATTAAGTTTTTTGTAATCTATTACTAATCTATGTTTCTTTGTACCGTCCTCGTTTACACCTTTCTTATCTACAACCCATACCGGAGAGTTATATGCACTTCGACTAGGCTGTATTATATTATTATCAAGTAAATTCTCTATTTCCTTGTTTACGAAGCTAGCTACTGATTGTGGATACGGGTAACCTTTTGTCCAAATAGCTGTGTCAATAGTAGTATCTATGCTACATTGCACACGCGTGTTGTACGGAAGGTAATTTGGGTTCTCGGTAAAAACACCCTGGTATTTTTTTAAAGTTGAAGTTAATTTTTCTTTTGTAGAAATTTCATTATTTATATTGAGTGTATTGATTAAAATATCATTAAATATTAAAGGTATCACGCCCTGATTATATTCTAACGTTGAATCCCTAATATTAATATTCCCTTTTACAGTTCTTAATAATTTAATGCCAATAATGGCATCAAAATCTTTTAGTTCATTAAGTTCATAAAATTTATCTTCTACCCCCAAGATATTTATAGCTTGGTAAGTACGAATGATAGTAGTTCCATGAACGCTGTTGACTTGCGACGGAGTTTCAAGCTCCATACTTGGGAACAGCCCTGGTTTAATGTAGTTATGAGTTGCTCCTGTATCAATTAAAATATAAAATGTACGCCCCGACTTACCATCCGTCCTTTTTATGTACGGTAAGTCGTGCCTCACTCTAAAAAATTACCGCTCTCATTCAAGTTATTGAGGCGTGGAAATTTATGTAACGCTGTTTGGTCACTATTGGCCCGATCTCTTTTGAACGGGTTGTTATTAAAAGAGTTATTCGAACATTGTGGCCTAATATTACTATTAGGTTGAGAGGTGACTTGTCTTGTGGGCACTATATTCCCACTTGATGTGTCCATTCTTTCGGGTCGGTTATTATTGTGGTTATTATTAAAATTGTTATAATGTCGGTTTTGCTGAAATTGTCTATTCCGTTGTTGAGAGGGTTCCGCGTATTGTCGGTCTTGATGAGTAAAAACGTTTTGGTAAATTGTTCTATTCTGACGCGGTGGTCTGGTTGTTAGTTGGCCAAAAAGGTTTTGTTCGTATTGTCTGGGTTGATATCTGTAATTAACGTGGCCCATGTTTCTATACCTTGTCTGATTTGATTCAATCTCTTGTGCTCTCGCTAAGGCATTGGGTAAATCCCCAGGATTTAGTGAAAATACGATGTTACCTGCGGGTTGGTTTAACCCAGTAACGAATACTCGCAAAGCGTTTTGTCTTGCCCTCTCAGTGAGACATTCGGTTTCAGCGGTCCTAGGACCATAACTCATAACTGTCTTGTTTATTATAAGCGTAAGTATTCTTGTAACGTCATCGTAAAATTCTTGCAATGGTTTCCTATCCTGTCTCATGTTACATAATTCTGTTTCTAGCATATGGACTGGTCTTTTGTGGCTATATGTTAGATCTAATCGACCTAAAATCGCATCAATGTTTAACGGTGTCCCGTGGCTAGTGAGGACATCATTGGCTTTCCCTATGATTTTATTCCTTATTATATTTACTACCGAAAAGTATCTCGACCCACCCTTACACGACTCATACACCTTCATAGCGTTTGTAAGCGCTGTGCGCCAAGAAACATAGTTTTCTCCATCAAATTGTGGTATACACTTGGCTACTTCTAACCCCTCTCCACCTACTATCGCTGGATCAATTGTAATGCCCTTATATGGTTCAATGGTGTCTCTTGTTGTTAATGCCGTAAGTTGTCTATTTAGTCTATTTACCTCTTCTGTTAATTGTTGGTTGGCATCAGCCACTAACCTACTAACTACTGTCGATAGTTCTTCTGGCGTCATTGTCGTATTTGTGGACATCTTTGTTATAATTTTCAACACAAGGGATATTTCCTATTTGTACCTGATTTAATTTAATTTTCTCAAACTACTTCGCTTATTCTGACAAGGATATTCTCTTTTTAATTTTAGTTTTACTTTCTTAAGTCACTTTGATAATTCTTGCAAAGGTACATATGTAGTTTATCTTAATTTTAACATTAATTCCTTTAACCACTTTGATACTTTTTACAAGGAAACTTCTTTCTAATTTTTTCTATTGATTTTTATATTTTTTTTTAAATTCTTTTAACCACTTTATTGCTTTTAATAAGGATACTTTCTTTTTATTTCGTTTTCTATTTATTTCTTTATCTTATTACTATTCTATGTATGTATATTTATTTATTTATTTGTTGTTTTAATCAATTTACTCCTTTTTTTATATATATGTAAATGTATTTTTTATACTTTCTTACTCTCCGTCAATGGGTTGAATTTTCAGCGTCAGAGCTTACTTTCCTGATCTATGGGAATCGATGTCCCGGGTTTGCTTAGGGTGCTTTACGCCTTAAGTCTTGGAGTCGTTCCCCCGTTGTTCAGATTTTAAGTCTGATTGTTCTAGTTCCCGCGGCTGAAGGGTACTTGTTTCCTTTCTCCTTCTTGGATGCCTTCGTTAAATGTTTTTTTTCGACCGGTTGGTTTTTCACCCACTGAATCATTTTATATTTTAATCGAAAATTTAACTAGACGGGTCTCTGCTCGGGCGCCAATTAAAACGTTTACACAAGGTTATGGTTAAAAATTACTTTATTAATTAAAACTGTTACACAAGGTTATGGTTTAAAATTACTTTATTAAAAAAGATATTCTTAAGTGTAGTCAAATCATGTGTGGTACACGCTGCGGTAGGAATCGAACTGCTAGTCGTTGATCATCTCGTTCTCCTCGGAGGTTCGGATGACGGTGATTGCCAGCGGTGGCGTCGGTAGTAATGTATCTATTATCTATTTTTATCTTATTGTTGGCTTGGGTCGTAAATCAATGAGTTTATGACGATACCGATCTTCTTTCGGAGTTGGTGTCATGTATCATCATGCACTTGTTGACCCATGTGGTCGCCATGTGTTAACTTACTATACATTTTAGCTCTTAATCCTATAAATTCCTTCATTATTCTACCATTTTTTTTCATCCTTCATAAATCCTAACTTTTTCACATTGAGCTGGGGCAATACCGTAGCAGTTTTGGGGTGGATAGTCTGAAGTATCAAATTTATCTATTATATCATTTCTTCTGGATCGAAGAAAACCAAATTTTAAACGAGTTCCAAGCAGCATACAGACCGAATTACTCAACTGTAGACCAAATTTATAATTTAACTTGCCTCATAAAGCTGCAATTAAACCAGAAGAAAAAACTTTATGCATATTTTATAGACCTAAAAGCCGCATTTGATAACATTAATAGAGATGCATTGTTTTATAAATTAACACTTCTTGGAATGTTTTTAAAGATGGTCTCTATTATTAAAGCTCTCTATAACAACAATAGCGCAACTGTTTGGAATGGAACTGGTGCCAGTAGTTTTTTCCCTATCAATCAAGGAGTTAAACAAGGATGCGTTCTTAGTGCTCTATTGTTCATCCTTTTTTTAAATGACCTAGACTCCGTACTTCCAGGGGGAATAACAATTGAAGATGTATCAATCAAAGTGTTAATGTATGCAGATGATATTGTTCTACTATCTGATACCCCCGCCGCCTTACAAGCAATGATCAACAGCTTTTCAAACTACTGTAATGAATGGAATCTACTTGTCAATCAAGATAAGTCGGAAATAGTGATTTTTAGAAATGGTGGCCGTCGTGCAGTTGGAGAAAAATGGTTTTTTAACAATGAGGAAATCAAAATCACCAATAAATTCAAATACCTCGGTGCTATACTTACGTACAACATGTCTTGGTCAGAACATTTATCGGAAAGGCTCACGATCTCCAAAAATTCAATAAACGCAACCTGGTCTAATTTCATCAAAAACAAAAACATAATGCAATCTTCAAAATACAAAATATACGAAGCTGTTTCAAGATCAGTTATGAACTACTGTGCACAAATCTGGGGCTATACTGAGCATACTGAAATAGAAAAACTACAACGGTTTTTTGTAAAAAGATGTTTCTTTCTGCCAAATAACACACCCAACTATGCAATCAATATAGAAACCGGACTTCCCAAGGCCTTTCTTACTACACTAGAATTGCACTTCCGATACATTCAAAAAATATACACTCTTCCTGAGAACAGATTAACACGTAAACTGTCAAATATTATCATCAGGAAACAAATATTTTGGGCAAGAGAATGGTCCACAATCTTCAATCAAGTTGGAATTGTTTTCAATTGGTCCGCAAAGTCTGAGTGGAGTAAAATGCACATAGAAGTTTGCTCTAAACTTAGAGAAAAACACTGGATAGAACACACACAACGAGCTACACAATCACAATTTAAAAACTTTATTGTCAAACTTAAAACGAAAGATACACTTTACACTATATTAAAAAACGCAGGAAAACTAAAAAACACAAAGATCTCAGTTCAAAAAGATTATCCGCGGAACATCAGAGCTAGAAGGGGTCATCTTCTGCACGTCAGAAAAATGATTAAACGCGTGAAACCGAACACTAAAGTTGTCCTGAAAGATGATACGTTGTGGGTAGATGGATGCTCTTACACTTGGGACGATTCTGTCGGCCTGAAAAGTGGAATCAATTGTGGTTTTACAAAACTATGCGACTATTTACAACTTCCTCAGGATTATTTTAAATCGTGTTTATATAAAACCAAGGAAGCAATAGATGACAGCTCGATGACAGACTCAAGGTTCAGAACAAATGTCAACAGTGTTCAGAATCTTTTAGTACTGCCAAATGGCTCTGGTCAATAGCGCAGGGATGGCAGGGAGGAACGAGATTCTAGTAATATAAAATACTTACGATTTTTAGCATACAATGTTGGCGGACTTAATAACAAAATATTTTACCCGGAATTTTTTAAATATTTGCTAGAATTTGATTTGGTTTTTTTATTCGAAACTCATTTATTAGAAGGTAGAGATAAAAACTTTGACAAATATTTCCCATCATATTCCTGTTTTTGGATACCAGCCAAAAAAACAGCAATGAGAGGACGGGCAAGCGGAGGTACACTTATGGCAAGAAAAAACAACATTCTGTCGAAGTTTGAAGTAAAAATAGAGGAAAACATTGGTTGCATAGTAATGAGACATATGAACAAAACTCTGTATATAATACCAATTTACATAAATTGCAACAACTGGCAACATGAATATGAAGTATTTTACGATTTTGTATGCTCGCTTAAATCGCATAATATAATGATAGTTGGGGACTTAAACGCAAGAACTGGAGACCTGGGAGCAGAAAACACATTTGGATGTCAAAATCGAAAAAGCAAAGACGTTAAAATAAATAATGAAGGAAAACAAGTCGTTGATCTCTGTAACGAGTTCGGCTTGTGTATTTTGAACGGTAGCACAAAGGGTGACAAAAAAGGAGAATTCACGTTTGTTTCAAAGATGGGAAGCTCGGTAATTGATTATGGTCTGATTGGAGGAGAGTGGTGCTCTTTTGTAAAAGATTTTGCTGTTGGGGATATAACATATTCGGATCACTTTCCAATATTCCTGAATATTGCAAATAATTATAAAAATTCCCAGCTCGAATGTGCTACTCATAATCTGGCGGATAATTTAATGCTTAGATGGAAAGCATCGGCAACTTCCAACTACCAAAATGCTATGGATAACATGCTTACTCAATGTGAAACCAGGATTTCAATTAAGTTTGTTCCAATCTGCGAGCTTGAACGAATTATTAGGGAAGCAGCGAGATATATGAAAAATACGAACAAGTTAACTAAAAAAAATGAGTGGTATGACTTTTCATGTGAGCAATTAAGGAAAAGATCATTAGCTCTACTTAATCTCCTGAGAAGGTATGAAATTCCAAGTGTAAGGTTAGATTACTTGGAGATTAACAAACTTTACAAAAACACATGTAAAGAAAAAAAAAAGAAGTATGAAGAAAATTTAGCGGTTTCCTTAAGTCGAACTAAAGATTCAGCCGAGTTTTGGGCTATAACAAGGAAACTTAATGGAAATTCTAAAGTTAAAGTTTCAGCAGCAGTGTCATTGCAGGCGTTAAGATATCATTTTGCTTCACTTTTAAATTCTTCAACACAAATATCTTGGAGTTATGCCCGACCATCTACTTGGATTGAAAAACTCGATAAGAATATAACTGAAAATGAAGTGAGTTGTGTTCTACAAAGTCTTAAAGATGGCAAGGCCGCTGGATCAAATGGTATTCCAGCTGAGTTCTTTAAAAATAGCACAATTTTGTTTAAGATTAAATTGACAGAAGCGCTTAACATTATGCTCAAATTTGGAACGTTCCCCGATCACTTCTTTGAAGCCTTAATAATGCCAATCCACAAGAAGGGTGATGTAGAAGACCCTACAAATTATAGAGGAATATCGTTTCTAAATGCAGCCTTAAAAATATTCACAATCGTTCTTTACGAAAGACTGAACAGTTGGGTGCAAGATGAAAACAAGCTTAGCGAATTTCAAAGTGGTTTTCGTAAAGGATATTCCACAGTGGATAATATCTTTGTGCTTCGTTCACTTGCGCGTTGGAAACTCGACCAAAATAAAAAACTGTACGCCTTTTTTGTCGATTTCAAAGCAGCTTTTGATTCTATCAATAGAAACGCTTTAATATACAAGCTATTTAACCTAAGAGTGTCAACTAATTTTGTCAACATTATTGAAAAACTATACCAAAATACCATAGCATACATTTATAATGGAAAAGAAAAATCAGAGAGGATCGAAGTGAATCAAGGAGTGAGACAAGGCTGTAATTTAAGCCCCTTGTTATTTGCACTTTTTCTAGATGATTTGGTTGAGTATCTCAATTGTGGAGTGGAGTTTGCTAACAAACGGATCAAAGTGATCATGTATGCCGATGACATTGTCATTCTAGCGGAGTCACCGAATGCTCTACAGTTGATGATCAATAAACTGGAAGAATATTGCCAAGTGTGGAATCTAGAAGTTAATCCGGAAAAATCAAAAGTCCTGGTTTTTAAGAATGGATCTGGCAGAACGGCGAGAGACGAGCAATGGAAATATGGCGAAAAAACTCTAGACGTAGTCAAGTCTTATATTTATTTAGGAACGGAGTTCACTTTCAATTTAAAATTAGAAAAACATCTCAAAAGTAAACTAAATAAGGCTAAATCGGCAATATGTGTAAATTGGAAAAGAATTTATAATAACAAGCTAATAGCGACTGACTTAAAATATAGAGTATTTAATGCTACTGCGCAAGCTATCCTGTTTTATGGTGCGCAGGTATGGGGAGTACAGAAGTATGAGCTAGTTGAAAGCCTATTACGTTTTTTCTTAAGAAAAATATTCTTTCTGCCGATAAATGCCCCAAAATATATGTATTATTTGGAAACTGGTCTCCCGTCACTGTTTATTTCAACCCTTAAACTGAATGTTGACTACATTGTGAGAGTACTAAATATGGAGGAGCATAGGCTACCGAGAAAGATAATGGAGTATGCGATTCTAAAAAAAAAACTGGTTGTAAAAGATTGGAACTTGTTAGCTGCGGACGGTGGCTTGACCCTGAATTGGAGTATGAATGTGGTTCAATTGAAGAAGATGCTTTACCAAGTAATATCCGTCACTGATGAGAATGAAAGGTATGGGCATATTGAAAAAGCTCGCTCATCAACGGAAAGGCAATATTATTCAAAGTGCGTACTTAATCTCAACGACAGAAACTATTTCACCAGCGAATATAACAATTCTATTATTGGATCCATTTTTAAGATAAGAGGAGAACTGATCAGACTAAGCTTTAGGCCCCATCGTAACGAGGTTATCGATCTTTGCACTCTCTGTAATCAGCATGAGAGAGAGGATGTATTACATTTCGTAGGCGCTTGTCCAATGCTGACGGAGATAAGGCGTGTTCACTTTAAAAAAAGCTTTCTGCAAGTTGAAGAGGTTATGAACTATCTGAATGGTGCGAACTGGATGCGCCTTTACGAATTCTACAAAGAAGCGATAAAATACAGAGCCCGAATCATCGATGAACATTTTTGACTCAAACCAATAACAGGCATAAGAATCCGTTTACCGAATAAATTTTTGTTTTGATTTGACTAATCTAAAAGTCCTTTTAAAATGTTTCTAACTATGTATATTGAAAATCCTCTCAAATTTTCTTCTAATTTCGATTAAATTCATTGGAATTCAATAAAATTACGTAAAATATTTTGATTTGACTAATCCAAAAGACCTACAAATTTATTTTGACTAAACTAAAAGTTCCTAAAATTAAAAAAAAAAAAAAAAAAAAAAAAAAAAAAAAATTTAAATAAAATAAAATGTCTATTTTGATTTAACTAATCTAAAAGTTCTTATTCCATTACAATTTGTTTCTTACAGTCATTTGAAATAAAAATAAAAAAAAAAAAAAAAAAAAAAAAATAAAAAAAAAATTAAATAATAATAATAGATAATAATTATGTTTTAAATATGTTAAATTACTTAATTACAAAATGTAAATAATAATGCCCCTCAGGCAGACGACAGTCTATGTCATGTCTTAAACATTTATTCAGAAGTTATAACTATGTAAATCTCAAAATTGTAAACACAGAATAAAGAATATCTATCTATCTATCTATCTATCAATCACAATTTCACGACGAGTACTGCAACCTTAAATACATGGAAGTTCCAAATTATTTCAATGATCAGAACTCACGGGAGATGATTAGTTTGGTTTTCAGGTCTCGATGTGGACTGCTCAATCTTAATGCACGAGCATTCAACAGAGAATCTGTAGGCATTTGTACAATCTGTAATCTCGATGCAGCCGAAAATACATACCATTTTGTAGGAGTCTGTCCCATATTCAAGACGTATAGAAAGAAGTTTCTAGGCAGTGAGCATCTTAATCGTGATCATTTTCTTAATATCCTCAATGGACAAAATTATACCAATCTCTACAACTTTCTTAGAAATGCACTACGTTATCGAAGTTTAATTATAAATGAGTATTCATAAAAAATCGCTAAGCTAAAACTAATTATACAAATTTATTAAAACTCTTTACCTGACAGGCAACTTTATAAGTTATTGTCATTAAATTTAAATTTTAAAGTTAAGAAAACTAAATTAACTATGTATATATTTCTTGGAAATAAAATTTTTATCTATCTATCTATCTATCTATCTATCATTTCTTATATCATTGTAAAAATCATCTGTTCTTATTTTATAAATAAATGAATCGGTATCCATGTAGGCCAGATGTAGGTTGTCAGTAAATTTAGGTTTCATGTATGCATAATGAAAGTCGAACACTTTATAATTTGAAATCTCCAAAACACAAAAACCTAAGTATATAGGCTTATTATATACACTGTAAATTCGTTTTAACTGAATAGCAGCCATGGTTTTCGAAAATTCTAATATGCGACTACCGAGATGGGTGCCTTTGCTTTCTATTGAATCGATAATTCGAACATCTTTTCGTTTGTCTACATTTTCCATAGTTTTTCCGAATACAGCATTATTACAAAGTTTACGCTGATCCTTTTCAAACTTTGTGGTGGTTTTTTTTCTTAGTTCATTGTTTAAATCAATATATTTTTTCAGCCATTGAAATTGCTTGAATTGCATCACTCTATGAATTTTCTTAAGCACCAAACCATTATCAAGGCATTGAATTAATGTTTTGTGATGAATTATATAATTAACTTTACTATTCAAATCAGCAATCTGATGCTTTAGAATTTTTGAATGGAATAAATTTTGAGGATGTTTAAAGTCAACGGAAATACAAATATTTTAAAAATATTTAAATAGGGTTAGCACTATATTTCTATAAGGATGAATGCCGGCAATTAAAATTTACGATTATAATACGTGCATTGATATATCAAGACCCTGATACATCGTTAGCATCATGTCACTCATCTGACTAATAGGACTTGACCATCTATATCTATTGCTTTAGGATTTTTCCTACAAAGGTGCTGCCTTCTACATCGAGAAAGAACTAATTTAGTTTTTTCTCTCTGCCTTCTACTACAAATCGAAGACACTCCATATATTTTTTTTGTTGTTTTGTTTTGTAGATGAGAACTCACATTCAGGTACGGTGCGTGATACAAAAACTGCACGTACTAGCCCATACGATTCAATATGAATAAGTATTTTGCTTTGTCATACTCTCTATGTTAATTTTGGGACTCGGTGTGCATGAAATAAATCTTGCACATATGAGGTGGCATGGAAATGTTTTGTGTTGAGATTTTTTCTTTTTTTCTCTTGCATGGAACTTTTTTGTGTTGAGATTTTTTCTTTTTTTCTCTTGTACGAACAGGGTGAAATATTTGGAAATTAGGTAGGTAGGATTTTTAGTTCTGCGATATCTTGAATTAAATTTTTATTGAATGCAACAATGAAAGTGATGTTAGTTAGTGCGCATGAGATAACTTAGGACAGTTGTGATGCATGTTTTTTTGAGATTATTTTAAGAATGTTTGTGGTTAAAAAAATGGCAAATAGTAGTACATATTTGTTTGCGCAAGATCAGATTACATTTTCTTGCTCCTGGTAATGCGCCCCCAGAATTCTGCGCCCTGTGCATCTGCACATTTTGCACATATGCTTTGTCCGGCCCTGGTTCTCAATAAAGACACTTTATTAACTGACAAAATTATAATTCAGGTCATTCAATTTAAGTCAGTTTGTGAACATCTCCGGTAATTGGATTATATTCAACTATACGATCATGAAGAATCAGACAATATACAGTTGTTGAAGGTGGTATTGCAACATTTTTTTTTAGTTCAATTTTTACATCTACAGGTCCACTTTTGATCGATTCATTTTGTCTAGAACAATCAAATACTATAATTGGTGCTGTTTCTTTAAAATCTTGTCGCGATAGAAGTGGCTGTGACTGCTTTTGATAGTAAGATTCTTGGAATTTACTATACATTTCATAAAGAACAGCATATCTATTTATATTAAATTTAAGATTTAAGTCCTCACGAGGATAATATTCGGAATTTAAATGCAATTTTGCATTACTTATATCACAATGGTCGAACTTGCTACTATCCTTATTTCTTTGATTTTTTCTGTCCGTTTGTAGAGCAATAATAACATATCTAGGCTTCTCAAGCTGAGTTGAAGTTTTGATAGTCCATACATTGATCCGTTGTGATTGGTAGTGTTGGATATTCATACAATTCCCAATTCCGAAAATACATTTGTATTGGTTTTATTTGTATTTGCTTTAGCAATGTTAGCTTATTAGAATCAGATAAGGTTATAATGTGGAACTCTCCACTGTAATTTAAAAATCGAAAGTTGTGAGTCTTCGTTATCTTTTGCGTAGTAAGCATTTTTATTAGTTCGAGTACGAATTAGAATTAATTCATGCCTAGCATTTATAATGACTTTTTTATAGTCCTCAGCGAATCCTAAGAGATTTTTCAGAGGTATGCAGAAATTAAAAGAACCCGATGTGACTGTACTATTTGTATTAGTAAACCAAGATGCATTTTCTAAACTTTTACTTTCATTTTCATTTAAAGATACATAATTTTTTAATGTTGTTGTGATGCCTACGTTTTTATTATTCTCAATATCCACTCCGTTAAGTTCATAATGTATTTCCTCGAAAAGAAAGGCTACAGCATTATTAGTTAACTTTGATGAAGAAACGGTTCCATCTGCTTTAGTTAGACTTCAGTAGGTAAGGGGATACTTTGGCCTGGGAATTCGGCGTAAGAAAGAGATAGCACTATGTTTGAGTGAGAGAGGTGATTAAGATAAAAATTCTTATATTTTTAAATAGTTGTGGTTAACGTTTGCGGTTATAGTTTGAATATATATATATATATATATGTGTTTGTTGTTATTGTGGCGCGTGGATAGATGATAAGAAATGTTTAAATGTACCGCATGATGTATAATTTATGATTCATTGTAATTTGTGGTTTGTATTTTGTTTAATGGGTTTATATGTCTACATACATATGTGAGAAAAGAGGTCGGCAGCCTTTGTGGGTAGTGGGTGAGGCGCGTTGGTTGTGTATGGCTTATCAGTATTGATGTTTTGTGCCAGTGTGAGTTATAGAAATATGAAATGGTGTTATCACAATATGTTTTTTTATGATTCATTGTAATTTGTGGTTTGTATTTTGTTTAATGGGTTTATATGCCTACATATATACTATATACATATAGTATCCCATAACAGCTCTGATATAGAGAACATTAATTGGGGGATGATGTTGTCACAATATGTTTTTATGATTCATTGTAATTTGTGGTTTGTATTTTGTTTAATGGGTTTATATGCCTACATACATATAGCATCCCATTCTTTTTTTTCTAGTAAGAATACTTAAAGAATGTAAAAAAGAAAAAAATCTAATGTCCGCTGGAAACATATTTTTTCGGACGCGCAGCTGTTCTATATTTTGTCATAAATAGAAACTGTGGTTTCATAAAAATATGTATGGGAATTTCACAGATTAGATGTGCAAATGTTCTATATTTTGTCGTAAATAAAAATTGTGGTTTCATAAAAATATGTATGGGAATTTCACAGATTAAAGAAAATAATTCTGAGGGTTAAAATACTTAAAGAATGTAAAAAGAAAAAAACAAATATCCACTGGAAACATATTGTTTTTTTTTTGTGGGAAGTACTTCCGTTCTATATTTTGTTCTAAGTGGTTTCATAAAAATATTGACTTTAATTTGTTTTTATCAGAATTATTGAGGTTTTGAAATAATTAAAAGAATTTCAAATGTAGCAATCAAATATCCGTTTGACTAAAAAAAATTTTGTTAGAGTAACATTTTATCAAAAAAAAAAAAAACACATATAGAGATTAAGCTAATTGTCTATACTTTTTCGTAAGTATAAAATCAGGGTATATTCAACTATTGAATTCAGTCACTCTTGACAAAGTAAACAAGTGAAGTTAAACTTTTCTAAAAAATTTTTTAAACTAAAAAAAAATGTCTTCAATTATTAACAAAATCAAAGCGAACTCTAAAATCGCTGTGACCAAAGAATTGGTCAGTATGAAAAAGCTGACCCTGAAAAAAAAAAATGCGATTGTGGGTGCCAAGAGGTGCACCACGCGCTACGGTCAACAGCTTCGTGTCGAACTGAAGGATTGTTACGTCTTTTTACCGAAAAGGTGTGTCGACTCCTTCGGTGAGGAAGAAATACAGGAGCTGCCTAAACTTTGTTTGGAGGTCGTAGCTCCTCACGAATCAACCTTCGTGATAGACTTTCATGCAAAAGAAAGTAACAATACCACCACCACCACCAGCGATGACAACAACATCAACAACAACAGTATCAATGACAACAGTAGCAGCAGCAGTAACAGCAATAATTACAACAACACCAACAATCATAGAGAAGACGAGGAGGAGGTTATGAATCAACATGACTTTGTACAGTCACAGAAAAAATTGTTCTACAACTCTTTTTATTAAAAAAAAATGTTTTTTTGTTAAAATAAAAAAAAATTAAATACAAATTTTTAAAAGTTTTTTTCTATACCTGCTTGTTTGTTTGTTTCGCTTCTATTTCAAGCAATTAAGGTTTTTTTGTTCACTTTCACTCTTTTCTTTTTCCCCATTTGTATAGCGATTTGAAATAATAGACGAAATGGTGACGAGGATTAAAAGGTTTGGTTTGAACGGAAGAAAAATCCAGTTCAAAATAAAACCTATTCCAGAAAATAGGGAGCCTACTTCATGGATAAGGGAAGGTTTGAACGGCATGTTCAAACATGCTTTGAAAGATCTGGATCCCCTTGATAAAGTGGGAATAAGTTTTAGCGGAAAGAGTTTTTCCACTGAACAGGGTAGCGGTTGGATCAACTTTAAAGACTGTTCAGCCATTAAATTTAGCGACATTTGGGAGATGGTCAGTAGAATCTTCCAAAGTAATTCTACAGGACTGAGCACTGATGATTTCAATTTAAGTATAACATCCGTGAAGCTCCCTTCAGGTTCTGGAAAAAAAAAGATCTATCATCTATAACACATTTGAAGAGGAATGCATCAAAAGAAAGGGTATTGTATCTGTACACAATACGGATAATTTGTGCTTGCCTCGAGCGCTAGTCGTTGGCAAAGCATATGCCGATAAAGAAAGTGTGTTAAACAAAAAAGCAATAAGAAGAGATATTGGAAAAATTCAAACAAAGAATGCCTTAAAACTAATTAATGAGGCACACATAAATATACCCCCTGAAGGGTGTGGCATTCCGGAATTAAAAATATTCCAACCACATTTAAAGGAATACAAAATAACGGTGTATAACCACGGAACAAGAGGACGTGATATCATATTTGAAGGTGATAATGATGAGAAAAAAAAATCAATTTAATCTACCACAATAATCACTTTAATTTAATAACGTCCTTAACTGCTGCATTCTGTTGCGGTATTTATTGCGAAGATTGCCATGTACCCTACAATATGAAGAGCAAACATACACCCAAAGAAAAATCTGTGTAAAATTAACCTAAATCGCGTGTTAACTTACCTATGCGCTAGCGCCCGTTTGAGCCTACTTATTTTTAAGGTAAATTGACTTATTTTGCTTACGTAAATCCAAACAACATCCTCATGCGTAAATTTGCCTTAGATCTATCATATTTTGTGTCTGATTTGCTAAGGTAATTTTTCCTTAAACTAGGATGATTTTACCCAATCCATTTACCTTATAACAGTGTAAGTTGCCTTAGTATATATCTACACTAGGGTGTTTTTAACTTAGCAAGAGGTAAAAATACCTAAGTATTTAAGGTAATATAAAAAATGTTTGCCTTAAATTTAGGTAAATTTACGTAAGTTTGCTTAGGTAATTTTACCCTCCACTAGGGTGTTTTTTACCATGTTCTTACCTTAGCAAGAGGTAAAAATGCCTGAGTATTTAAGGTAATATACAAAATGTTTGCCTTAAATTTAGGTAAATTTACGTAAGTTTGCTTAGGTAATTTTACCCTCCACTAGGGTGTTTTTTACCATGTTCTTACCTTAGCAAGAGGTAAAAATGCCTGAGTATTTAAGGTAATATACAAAATGTTTGCCTTAAATTTAGGTAAATTTACGTAAGTTTGCTTAGGTAATTTTACCCTCCACTAGGGTGTTTTTTACCATGTTCTTACCTTAGCAAGAGGTAAAAATGCCTGAGTATTTAAGGTAATATACAAAATGTTTGCCTTAAATTTAGGTAAATTTACGTAAGTTTGCTTAGGTAATTTTACCCTCCACTAGGGTGTTTTTTACCATGTTCTTACCTTAGGAAGAGGTAAAAATGCCTGAGTATTTAAGGTAATATACGAAATGTTTGCCTTAAACTTAGGTAAATTTACGTAAGTTTGCTTAGGTAATTTTACCCTCCACTAGGGTGTTTTTTACCATGTTCTTACCTTAGCAAGAGGTAAAAATGCCTGAGTATTTAAGGTAATATACAAAATGTTTGCCTTAAATTTAGGTAAATTTACTTAAGTTTGCTTAGGTAATTTTACCCTCCACTAGGGTGTTTTTTACCATGTTCTTACCTTAGCAAGAGGTAAAAATGCCTGAGTATTTAAGGTAATATACAAAATGTTTGCCTTAAATTTAGGTAAATTTACGTCAGTCTGCTTAGGTAATTTTACCCTCCACTAGGGTGTTTTTTACCATGTTTTTACCTTAGCAAGAGGTAAAAATGCCTGAGTATTTAAGGTAATATACAAAATGTTTGCCTTAAATTTAGGTAAATTTACTTAAGTTTGCTTAGGTAATTTTACCCTCCACTAGGGTGTTTTTTACCATGTTCTTACAAGAGGTAAAAATGCCTGAGTATTTAAGGTAATATACAAAATGTTTGCCATAAATTTAGGTAAATTTACGTCAGTCTGCTTAGGTAATTTTACCCTCCACTAGGGTGTTTTTTACCATGTTTTTACCTTAGCAAGAGGTAAAAATGCCTGAGTATTTAAGTTAGTACACCAATTTTTGAATACACTCTTTTCGTTTTTGGGTCAGGAGAATGTCGATATCATTATCAGCTTATACACATGTTAACGAGTATAAATAAAAAACTTACACATGAATTAAAGATTTGTTTTATTATTTTAAAGAAAGGAGTTGCTTTATATCATTTATAAAAGTCTGCACCGATGGGATTATGTCCCCATCATCAATTTCAAACAAAAAAATTTGTATAAATGTCCACACCGAAAGACATTGTGGAGGATATTCAATATTTAGAACGTAAGTCATTTTTAAATAAAAGTCAATGCATTCCAAATATGATTGCATTTTATACTTCACGTTGTCTATCGCAACGTAAAAATCCTTAAAACTAAACTTTTTTCCCACAACAATAATGAGAGGCTGAAGTTTTACTTTTTGCTGGAGGCACTCCTCTCGCCTCTTGTCCAGAAGACTGTCTATGTCGGCTGCCTGCTTCAATTCCAGATTAAAAGCTGACACGGAATCATCGATCGTAAATTTTTTGGATTTTCCCTGGAACTTCCTGGCTGCGGGTGTCAAAACTCCGTGAAGAAGTTGGACATATCCCAGGTTGATGTTATCTGTAAGTAATGCAAAAAGTGAATTTTTGTTATATGGTTTGTATTAAAAGGTTGTTCGTTAAAAATAATTATATTTTGAATGGTCCTAAATCAGCGCCAAATGGTGTTAAAATGATTCCCTATTTTTCAGATTTTTAAATCGATCGCTTTTAGTCACTGTTAGGGGTTAATTGATTAGCTTTAATGCTTAGCTTGATATTTTCTGTTGAACACAAGGTAATTGATTTAAAATGTAAGAAAAAGGCTCAACTTAGGAAGGGAGACATTTATTTAAAATCAACTTAGCTATAATATTATTTTTGAGCCAATTTTAATAAAGCCAATTGATGAAAATATTTTGTTTTCGAATCAAGATCTTTCAGGAAAGTTTAAATTTGAAAATATTTCTTTTTCTAAACAAGCCCAAATAAATTTATTTACCCCAGGTTAAGACAAGCGAGTTAAACTAGGTACTACTACTATCACTGTATTGATTTTATGAATGTATGAGCGACTTGTGACTCTGCTCATGTTCTCAACTAGTATTTTTGTTTAATTTTGTATGGAAACAAAATAGATAAATTGTAAAATATATTGGCAGGATAACTAGCAGCGAACTCGCAGACCAAGAAATCAGACAAATTGTTTTACTACTCGCCTGTCTTAACTGGGGGTTAAAACAAATATTTTTGTGTCTTACGAATTTTTTTAGGATAATGCCAAAGATGAAGCAAATAAACATCTTTCCCTGTAAGATTTTTTTTTTCGTCTGGTTTCAAACTCTCTCGGTTTTTCAATATTTTATGTAAATTAGCCTTTATTCAATTATTATTTATATATAATTATTCAAATAAAGCGATTATAGAGGATGAAAAATCTAAAAAAGTAATAATATCTACTTTTAAAAAACACTAATGATCACCCTATATGTATTTAGTAAAATAAATAACGTCAAAACTTACCCATATCAAGCATTCCCGAATCTAGTTTTATTCTGAAATCGTGTAGATACGTTTTCAGAAAGCTTGTTTTAATCCGTTCCGAAAAAAAATTTAGGGCGTGTCTACAAAAAATCTCCCATTTTTCAAATTGGAATGTTTTCCCAGGCTTCATGAATTTGTAGTCTATTTCAATCTGCAGAGAATTAAAAAAATATATATATGTAATTAGAAAAAGTTTTAAGATGTAGTCGAGTCAATAAAGCTGAAAAATGTTAAGGACTGAAAGTTTTTTAGTAGATAGGTATAATATGTTGTTGTAGTACCCGTAGCGTGATGGTTAGTGCGTTGGACTGTCATGCAAGGGGTCTTGGGTTCAATCCCTGCCTGTGCCACCTAACTTTTTTCACGGGTACTGCCTCTTGCGAGGAATTGACAAATCCTCCAAGAGTAATTCTTGTCATGAAAAGTGCTTTCTCAAATTAGCCGTTCGGATTCGGCATATAAACTGTAGGTCCCTTCCATCTCTGACAACATTACTCGCACACAGGGATGGTTGAGAGTTGTAAGTCACTAGGCCCTGGTCCTTCATGGACTG
This sequence comes from Eupeodes latifasciatus, assembly GCA_920104205.1. NCBI lineage: Eukaryota > Metazoa > Arthropoda > Insecta > Diptera > Syrphidae > Eupeodes > Eupeodes latifasciatus. The sequence continues at coordinate 41,959,789 of OV049927.1, read as the reverse complement.
TTGCGCCACCTAATTTATTTAATTTATATAATATGTTGTTCCGATTTAAATTTAAACAGCCTTATTTATTAGATTTCACTAATACTAGTTTCAAACTTGGAATAGTTAAAACGAGTAGAAGCGTTTACACCGCCCTTACGCCACGTCAAACTAATTCCTATTTATAAAATATTTCCCCACTTGTATTAGTTACGCCCAGCTTATGTCAAATTCTTGCATTGAAAAATTAAACAATCTAAAACTCTAGTTAAAAAAAACTCTAGTTAGTAAACAAATCTGACACAATCTATCATTTTTTTGTTTTAATTTGTGAAATGACAAAAAATTTAAATTCTTTATTTATTTTTTTTTTTTGACAATAAGAACATTGTGCTACAAGAGTAGCATAATAAAATACAATGTAAATTCAAAATGACTGGAAACACTGACTTTGCACATGTCTCAGAGCTAACGGTAAATCTTTTATTGGATTTCATGGTCAAGAATGCATGATACAAGGTGTCTCCTATAAATATATAACAAAGTCTTTTTAAATTACCCCAACTTTAAGAACTGAGTTTTGGGTATTGGCTCCATATAACCTGCCCCAGTTTACGACGTCCCCAAAGTGTTATTATTCGAATTTCCCTAAAAATCCAATAAAGTTTTCCATTTTTTATCAAAATATTAAAAACATTTCATTTTACAATGACACTTGGAAATATTAGTAATTTTATTTTTCAAAATGACATTTCGATACTAAAACTTGCTAATAAATAAGGCTGAAAATGTTTTGTTATTGTATTTTTGAATTCAAACCCATGTGGATTTAAATCTTTGCGAAAATGAAATAGGCTAATGTTTCAATATTACGTAAGTAATAATCCTAGTAAAAAAAATCGATTTTGTTCATAAACTAATTCTTTCATCTAATTGAAGGAGCGTTACTTTTTAACTTACCAGTTCTTGTGCTTTTGAATATTTATAAAGAGGCCAGTCCAAAAAGATTTGTGATAGACCAGAGTCATTATTTTTGTCGATCATGTCTCTACGAAGTCTTACTGTCTGAACCCACTGTTGGAGAACGATTTCCCAATTCCGGTTGTGTTTTAGTTGGTTAAAAATGCTTAACAGCTCAACCTCGCTTAAAGAGTCTGTTAAAAATTATGTTCTTTATGATTTGTATTACTTCACATAAGAAAACACACACCTTTGTTTATATCTTCCTCGACAACATCCGCCTGAAGTTTGGTTTTCTTCGCATTGGAAGTCGAAGGGCACTCATATACTCCTAATTTTTTCATTGCCCTTCTTTGTCCTCTATATGCTATATCGGTCGTAAAGTTTGCCTTTTGGGGGACCTCTTTTCACTCCTGGAACATAGTAGGTTGCCTGTGTTGGAATCAACAGCTTTATGAGGAAAAAAACTTTGAAATATGTAGTAAATTTTTTAATTACTTTTTGTTCAGTCGGGAAAATGCTAACAATTTGTTCTGCGAGCTTAGCACATCCCTTAACAGAAAGATTTTTGTTGTTTTCGGTGTAGGATCATTCGTCTGGAAGTAAGGGAGCAAAGTATAAAAATAATTTCGTCTATTTTGATTCAAAATACATTTTTACTAAAAAAATATATATACTTTGCTTCATAACTTCCAGACGACTGATCCTACAGGAACGATTCATATACACATGGATCCTGCTTTGAATTCCCTAAATGATAGCGCTTGAAGATTTTTGTTCCAATAAATATTTTGGTTTTGGACACTTGGTGGAAGGTGTCTATCACAATAAAATTGTACTCTGCCAAATAGCCAAAATCCAAAATATATACTGAACCAAATATCTATGAACACTATCATTAAGAGGATTTAAATTAGGATCTATGTGTATTTGAATTGTTTCTGTAGCATAAGTCGTCTGGAAGTTATGAAGCAAAGTATATATATTTTTTTAATAAAAATGTATTTTGAATCAAAATAGACGAAATTATTTTTATACTTTGCTCCCTTACTTCCAGACGACTTATCCTACAGGAACGATGCCAAAATATATACTGAACCAAATATCTATGAACACTATCATTAAGGTGATTTAAATTAGGATCTACATAATGTGTATTTGAATCGTTCCTGTAGGATAAGTCGTCTGGAAGTAAGGGAGCGAAAGACGACTTATGCTACAGGAACAATTCAAATACACATAGATCAAAGTTAATGACATATTTAAAACATACTTACATATATTCCACACTTTCTGCCCAGCCCAGGTTCAACTCTTACACGTAAGTTTTTTACCACACGTCACACTGTATATACATATATCTGCATAAATAGGTAAATCCGCTTACCTATGTAATTACAAATTGAATTTTAAGCAAATTCTTCACAATTTAAACAAATTATTAAAAATATCAAAATTTTTAGAAAAAATAACACACTGCACAACTTTAGCCGTCGCGATTGAATAGAGAAATAATTGTAGACAGTAGATGTTACGATTATGCATTGAATGTGAATCTAAGAATACGGTAAATTTACACACGCAGCTGGGGAGTGGGGAGAGGCATATTTACCTAAGGGCTGTGGTGAATTTACACAGATATCCATTTTTGGCGGTAACATTGCCTTAGTGTTAAGGTGAAATCACAGTAGTGATAGGGTAAGGTTTTGCAAATTACATTTATCGTTCCAGAAAAAATAGCGTTAGGCAGAGCTGTCTTTAGGTCTAAGCTCATTGGAAAAACTGACTATTGTAGGTACTGAATTAAGAAGGTACTTTTTAATTTTGTGTTGAGTAAAAAGTCATAACTCTCATGAAAATTATACCTAATTTACAATGAAATGAGAAGGTTGGAAGAGAACGTGCATTCGTGCAAGTATATTATTTTTTCTGTTAATAGAACAAATTTCAGCGCATGGCAAAAAATGTCGTCTGCCCATTAGCTACAAGACATTATTTATTTAAATAAAATAAAAAAGGAGGAACATAGATATTGTCCAATTCGATCAATTATATCAATTTGTTATGAGTGTCAAGTTAGTGAAGCAACATTTACTGATCGAAAAGTGGTTAGGTGGATAATTTGTCGTAAATAACTAATTTTATGAGAATGTTTAATCTATCGTTCTAGGTTTCCTAGGTATTATATGTTTTTTTGTTGCTTTGCTTACTCAATATAAAATTAGCTAAAAGGGGTAAAAATAGTTGATATTGAATTGTTTCTGCATTAATAATTTGCCTTTAGTTATAAGTTAACTAGTTGTCACAGTTTGGAATTGTTCGTGCTATTTTTTCTTTGTATGCTCTGCACTCTCTTGAAAAGGAATAAAAACTGGTTTGTGTTGTTTAAAAAAATGGGAAAAATAAAAAAAAAATACATTAAAAACATCGAACGAATTTCAAATTTTCACAAATAATCAACGACTTTTATTATTTAATTATTGTACTATTCGTACTAGAATGTCAGCCTATTAGACTTGACCATTCTTTCTTCTATCAATTTCCATTGTAATTTTTGAACAACAACAACTTAAAGGTTCTACCACCAATTGTTTTTGGCTGGAGACCTAATTAACGAACGATTAATTAATCAAAATTTATTTAGAAAAACAAAATTCAACATAAGAAGTTTTTTAAGCAATTTTTAAGGGGGTGCTATACTACCTAAATAGGAACAAATAAGAAAAACATAGAAAACATAAAACTACAAATTTGGAACTGTTGGAATTTTACTTCTTTTCTTTTCGAGATGCTGCTGATATAAAAAAAAAAACTATTTTCTTTTTTGATGAAAGTCTGGACTGTTTTGTTTAAGTTATTGATAAAAGTTTGCACTTTTTGGAAGATAAAGATTCGGAGTCAAAAGTAAAACAAAAGGGAATCCAAATTGTCAGTACTAGATTCAGTATAGTATATAGTAGGACGCCTGAGGTAGCTCTGCCTTAAACGTAACAGGATTTTTCTACAATTTGTATAAATATTTGTAGGTTTGCTATTCCTCAGAAAGAAATGGAGGGAAAATCACGATATTTTTAAGGCAGATTTACCTAAGATCTTAGGTAAAGTTACACCGATTGATACTAAATCGAGGTAATATTTATACAATTGGAGGGAAAATCACGATATTTTTAAGGCAGATTTGCCTAAGATCTTAGGTAAAGTTACACCGATTGATACTACATGGAGGTAATACTTATACAATTGGAGGGAAAATCACGATATTTTTAAGGCAGGTTCACCTAAGAGCTTGGGTAAAGTCCCGCCGATTGATTTATGTAAATGGAGGTTATATTTATACAATTGGAGGGAAAATCACGATATTTTTAAGGCAGATTTACCTAAGATCTTAGGTAAAGTTACACCGATTGATACTACATGGAGGTAATACTTATACAATTGGAGGGAAAATCACGATATTTTTAAGGCAGGTTTACATAATAGCTTGGGTAAAGTCCCGCCGATTGATTTATGTAAATGGAGGTTATATTTATACAATTGGAGGGAAAATCACGATATTTTTAAGGCAGATTTACCTAAGCTCTTAGGTAAAGTTACACCGATTGATACTACATGGAGGTAATACTTATACAATTGGAGGGAAAATCACGATATTTTTAAGGCAGGTTTACCTAATAGCTTGGGTAAAGTCCCGCCGATTGATTTATGTAAATGGAGGTTATATTTATACAATTGGAGGGAAAATCACGATATTTTTAAGGCAGATTTACCTAAGCTCTTAGGTAAAGTTACACAGATTGATACTACATGAAGGTAATACTTATACAATTGGAGGGAAAATCACGATATTTTTAAGGCAGGTTTACCTAAGAGCTTGGGTAAAGTTCTGCCGATTGATTTATGTAAATGGAGGTAATATTTATACAATTGGAGGGAAAATCACGATATTTTTAAGGCAGGTTTACCTAAGATCTTGGGTAAAGTTACACCGATTAATATAAACGTAGGTGAAATTTCCTTAGTTCTAAGGAAAAATTACCTTAAAACTAAGGTAAGTTCACAAATCAGATTTATACAATTGGAAAGCAAATCACGTTATATTTACGCAGATTTACCTAAGAGAGAGGGTAAAGGGCAAAGATACCTCGCAACTTAGGTAAAATTACATAAGTTAAGGCAATTGACTGAAAATAACCTATCCTTGATGGCAAATTTATGTAATGCCTTAGGTAAAGTTACACACAAATTAACTTTTAAAAGAACATTATACTATATTTAAGGTAAAGTTACCTTAGTTTTGAGGAAGCTTTACCCAGTTGAAAGGATAAGAAAACACCCTAGCATTTTAAGGCATTTTAACCTAAATTTAACTACCTAAGTCGTACATAAATTGTCTTATTTCTCGGGTAGAATTATGCTTGTCTAACAAATTCCATACAAAAAAAATTACCTAAGCCGTTTAAGGTGATTTTACACAGCTTTTTTCTCTGAGTGTAGGTGTCAAAAAACATGTCCACAATGTCAAAACACACCTCCGTGCCCGAAAATTGCAAAAGAAATTAATTGTGTAGATTGTAATCGAAATTTTAGATGGAAAAACTGTTTCGACAAACACAAGGCAGTCAGCTCAAAAGAAAACAATATTTGTGAACAAGCTAAAAGATGCATACTATGTTTAAAAACATATAGTGGCAATCGAACTCATATCTGTGGCGAATACTACTGTAAATTATGTAGTAAGCACGTGGAAGAAGATCATTTGTGCTATATACTTCCCGATAGTAGATTACCTAGATGTAAAGACACTCTTTACATTTTTTATGATTTAGAGAGTCGTCAAGAGAGAGAGAATCATATCTATTGCAGATGATACTTATAACACTCAGGTGAAAATACATGAGCCTAATTTGTGTGTTTTTAAACAAAAGTGTTATGAATGTTTTGATATCCCAAATTTGGCCTTTTGTAATAAGTGCGGTCATTCATTGAACATTGTTCAGGAATCTGAAGAAGAAGAAGAAGGAAATATTATCCCCAAATTCTTAAAACATATTCTGAATGTTCGACAAAAATTTAAAACGTCATTGTATTAGCACATAACGGACAATCTTATGACCATCAATTTATATTAAATTATATACTGAATGAAACAAATTTAAGTCCGGAATTAATCATGCGAGGCAGTAAAATAATATTAATGATAATAGGAAATATTAAGTTTATAGATTCCTTAAATTATTTCCCTATGGCTCTCTCTAAGCTACCGAAAACCTTCCAGCTATCGTCGGAATTGAAAAAAGGATATTTTCCTCATTTGTTCAATACAAGAGGAAATAGAAACTATATCGGGAAGTTACCAGCCTTAGAATTCTACAGTCCGAATACTACTAAAGCAGAAGAACTTGAAGTATTTCTAAAATGGTACGGAGAACATAAAAACGACATTTTTGAACTCCAACGTGAACTTTTGGAGTATTGCATCAGTGATGTCAATATCCTGACTGAGGCTTGTCTGAAGTTAAGACGTTTTTTTCTTATGGAAAGTAATATTGAGCCATTCTTAGACGCTACGACTATAGCTTCTTCATGCAATCTGGTGTACCGAAGAAATTTTCTACAGCCGAACACTATTGGGTTAATACCCAAAAATGGATACAGGTAAATTGTTATTTAAATGAATACAATATCTAAAATAAATGTTAAAACAAATGTGTTTTTTCTCAATATCAGGTGCGTCGATAATCAGTCAACGGAAGCAATTAAGTGGTTGATTTTGGAAGAGCAAAGTCGAAAAATCAACATAAAACATGTTGCTAAAGGACGTGAAGCCATAATTAACGGAGTTAAAGTCGATGGTTTCTGCGAAGAAAATAAACAAGTTTTTGAGTTTCATGGATGCTACTATCACGGTCATCCTGCTTGTCTAAAACATAAACGAGACGATCCTCTATCTGATAAAGAACAATACGATACGTTGAATTATAGATACGAGAGAACGATGGCCAAAACAGCACGTTTGAGATCGTTTAATTATGAAGTGATTTGAGACCCAACTAAGTTTTCTAAAAGATGAAGAGTTACATTTCTTAAACAATCACCCACTAGTACAGAATGCCCCGTTAAATCCACGAGATGGTTTCTTTGGAGGAAGAACTGGGAATACATTTAATTACTACAAGTGTAAGGAAGGTGAGCAAATAAAATACATTGATGTATATTCACTATACCCTTGGGTATGTAAAAATGGGAAGTTTCCCATTGGACATCCAAAAGTTCATACAAGTAATGATGATATTTGCTCTAATATGCAACTTGATGGCATCAATGGGCTCATTAAATGTAAAATTCTGCCACCAGAAAACTTATTTCACCCTGTCTTACCCCAAAAACAGAACAATAAACTAATGTTTTCATTGTGTAGAACCTGTAGCAGTGAAAAAACTAAGGAAAGAGTTTGTACCCATTCTGATGATCAGAGGGCCTTGTTAGGAACATGAGTGATTGACGAAGTAGTAAAAGCTATTGAAATGGGTTATAAGCTACTAACTATAATGGAAATTTGGGAATACGAAGTAATCCAATATAACCCTACTACAGGTTCTGAAGGATTATTTACCTCAATGATGAATAAATACCTTAAAATAAAGCAAGAAGCTTCAGGGTGGCCAAATATATGTTTATCTGAAGAGGATAAAAACAAATATATAACGGATTTTCTCGAGAAGGAAAAAATCAAGTTGGAATACTCCGAAATAACAGATAATCCTGGCAAGAGATCACTTGCCAAGCTGATTTTAAATTCTTTTTGGGGTAAATTTGGACAAAGAGAAAATCAACAAAAAACCTGTATTATTAATAATCCTTCAGATTTGTTTGATTTGCTTACTCATCCATCTATAGAAGTTTCACAAATTCTACCAATTAATGAAAACAATATTGTGATAAGCTTCGAAATGAAAGAAGAAGCAGCTGAAACTCTATCAACTGTTAATGTTTCTATTGCCGCATATACCACAACTCAAGCTCGCCTGAAATTATATAGCTACTTAGAAAAACTTCAGGAAAGAGTTTTGTACTACGACACTGATTCCGTTATTTATGTTTGTCGTCAAGGAGAATTCGATCCACCTACTGGAGACTTTATCGGTGATATGACAAACGAACTGGATTGCTATGGTCAAGGAAGTTACATTACCGAATTTGTAAGTGGTGGACCAAAAAATTATTCTTACAAAGTATACAGCACAAAGGATAAAAAAGAACACACTGTCTGTAAAGTAAAGGGTATCTTCCTCAATTATGAATCTTCCCAAAAAATTAATTTCGATTCAATAAAAGAATCGGTTTTAAATTCTTCTATACAAGAAGATTCTGAAAAAAGTATTGTCATAAAGTCTAACAATATACGACGTACCATAGAACATCAGGTAGTTACTGTAGAAGAAGTCAAGACATATAAACCAAGAGCTGAAAAACGTCAATTTTTCGACGATCACAGTTCTCTACCGTACGGGTATAAAAGAAAAAAACCCAACCCACCATCATCATCATCATCATCATCATAATAATCATTATAGTAATAAAAAGTCGCACTTTATGCAAATATTAAAATACAAAAAAAAATTATTTAAAATTTTAAGCAAAAGTTTTTTGTTTTATTTGAAATTATTAATTGCAATTTTTAGCTTCTTTAATGTATCTGCTCAAAAGATAAACATTCTGGAGTGCACATATTTTTCCATGATACCAACATTTCAAAGTTATATCTGGATAAATTCTTTTTAGTTCTTTTAAATTAGGACACTTATAGTTAAGATCTTCAAGGTTAATGACTTCAACATTTTCGTTATTAATAAGTTTTTGTAGCCAATGTTTCTTTTCTTTACCCTTGACGTAAACAACATTTTTAATTTTTTTTCGAAGATATGACTTAACTTTGCAAAAATCTGTATCTCCTCCATCCCAGGTAAAACCATGATGATACTCAAGCAACCAATGAGCTTGTCTTTTGAGGGGTGACGGAAGAAAGTTAGAGTGAAATGATAGAGTAAGTATGAAATGTTGGTGATATCCATTAAAAAGCACAGCCATTTCCTTTAAGATAAACTCATTGTTCATTCCTCTAAAACCTTTTGAAAGTCTACAAAACAGGTATCCATGTTTAGATCTGTTCTAAGCAAATGCACTTTTTCTACTGAAAAAATATAGATTATGACACCAATTTAAATAAGTTTGTTAACTTCTCCAGTCAATGGATTGTACTCGATTATGCGATCATGAAGTATTAAACAATACATAGTTGTTGAAGCAGGAATCGAAGTTAATGTTTTAAGTTCAATTTTTACATCCACAGGACCCGTTTTGATTGACTCATTTTGATGAGAACAATCAATAACCAGAATTGGGGCGATATCTTTAAACTCTTGTCGCGATAAAAGTGGATTTGATTGTTGTTGATAATACGATTGTTGAAATTTACTATACATTTCATAGAGAATAGCATATCGATCCAGTTTATATTTAACATTTAAATCTTCGCGAGGGTAAGATTCGGAATTTAAATGTACTTTTACATTGCTCACATCACAATGATCAAATATGCTAGCATCTTTATTTCGTTGATTTTTTCTATCAGTTTGTAGAGCAATGATAATATATCTTGGTTTCTCAAGCTGACTTGAAGTTTTAACTGTCCATACATGATCAGTGGTGGTTGGTAGTGTTGGATATTCGTACATTTCCCAATTTCGAAAATGAATTTGAATTGGATTTGATTGTATTTGTTTCAATAATGTAAGTTTATTCGAATCAGATAAGGTAATGTGTGGTACTCTCCACTGCAGTTTAAAAATCGAAAGTTTTAATTCTTCGTTGTCTTTAGAAAAATAAGCATTCTCATTAGATCGAGTACGAATTAAAATCAATTCATGTCTTGCATTTGTTATGATCTTCTTATAATCTTCAGCAAATCCTAACAGATATTTTAATTTTATACAAAAATTAAAAGTACCCGACGCAAGAGAAAAACTGCTACCCCCAGTCCATGATCCATTTTCCAAGCTCTTACTTTCATTTTCGTTTAAAGAAATATAATTTTTTAAGGTCGATGTTATTCCCACATTTTTATTGTTGTCAATGTTTACTCCATTCAGTTCATATTGTATTTCTTCAAAAAGAAAAGCCATTGCATTATTAGTTAATTTTCCTGCTGAAACAGTTCCATCTGCTTTTGTTAGACTCCCTTCTATATAAATATAGCTTTCACTAGGTAATATACATAAGTCTTGTTGTTGTATGGGAATACGTATTTCATCACTCGGATTGAAGGACTGAAGAAATGGTGAGTAACAATGGTACTCAAACTTAGATATGCTATTATCAAAGATGGGTCCTTGAGTAATATTTAATATATCGTTCATATTGTAAATTTATTTTAATTTGAATCCCAGTGACAGAAGATAGGCTTTATTTTCAGGTGATAACTTAGGTGTTGACAGTGTTGATGTTCGGGAAGAACTAGTTAAATGGTTACCTTTGATATCTGTAAAATAATTATTGTAGATTATCATTATTCTAATATTGGGGTTAAATGTAATCGAACAGTTATTCTTTCTCCTCTAAAATTTATTAAGTCTCCGTTCTGGTCCACTAGTTTTAATGTTATAGTACTTATTCGTTTGACATTCACAGGTAGATAGATGACATTTTTTGGAACTTCAATGATTTTATACCCTGCCCCTGTTTCTGGTGAGAATTCATGTATTGTATGCATAGGAGTATTATTAAAATAAGAGCCAGTAATGATATTACACTCGACTCGTATTACATTTACCTTGTTTATGTCAATAGGTAAATCTGACAAATGAGTTTTATTACCTTCGAGAACACGTTTACTGAAACCCAATAATTTTCCTATGGTTCTGTTCTTATTGAAATATATGTTCTCGTTGCATTGGATTTGACATTCCATTGTGTTATTATTTGCTTCTATTTCAATAATAATGGAGGATTTTCGCAATAATAATTCTTCGGATATATATTCTGCAATAGCATCAATTTCATACGATCCTATTGGGATTTCAATTTCATATTCGCCCACATGAAACAAATTATTATTCGCATCAACATTCGGTATAGAGTTGTACGTGTGAAAATCAATCAATCCACAAACATAGTCTTTGTTCAAGTTCAGCGGTGGAAAATATTCAGCTGATAGAAGGGAAGTTCTCCCGCTCAGTGTAAGTGGCATTGCCATGATGATGAAAAAGGCAAGAGTACGATAACTTAGGCGACAAGATATTATAACTGAATTTTTTAGAACTGTTAAAAATAAGCATTTTTTACTATGGGAGGGGGGGTCTATCTCCCCCCGTTTAGGCAGGAGGGGCAATTTAAAAAAATTATTACTTAAAATGGAAAAAAATTCTTAAAAAATAACGGTGATACTTACAATTAAGTTGTATACATTTTTTTAAAGCCAACATTCTGCTCTATTAGTCAGTTTTTAAATCAAGTCAAAACTATGCGTAGTTTTTGAAAAATTTAATTTTAAACTCAAAATTTGAGTAAAAAAGTTAAAAAAAGGTTTAAAGTGTAACTTTTTCAATACTTCAAAATTATCTACCATTGTTTTTATTTCAGAATTTATTACTCTTATTTGTTTTTCATCAAAAACTGAAAACTAGATGATTTTATGTCTTTTAGTTTCTGAAAAAATTGAAAATAAAAATTTAATTTTAAACTCAAAATTTGAGTAAAAAAAGTTAAAAAAAGGTTTAAAGTTTAACTTTTTCAATACTTCAAGATTATCTACCATTGTTTTTATTTCAGAATTTATTGCTCTTATTTGTTTTTGATCAAAAACTGAAAACTAGATGATTTTATGTCTTTTAGTTTTTGAGAAAATTGAAAATAAAAATTTAATTTTAAACTCAAAATTTGAGTAAAAAAAGTTAAAAAAAGGTTTAAAGTGTAACTTTTTCAATACTTCAAGATTATCTACCATTGTTTTTATTTCAGAATTTTTGCTCTTATTTGTTTTTGATCAAAAACTGAAAACTAGATGATTTTATGTTTTTTAGTTTTTGAGAAAATTGAAAATAGCCACAACTACTATTTTAATTTAAGTCTTTTTTTTTGCTTGAGTGGTCTTATTTTGATAGTAATAATGGTATTTGCGTATGCGTAATGCGTGTTTGGGTGTATGCAACAGTAAGGTGTGCCCGAGTTTGGGTGTATGCAACAGTGGCATCTGCAACAATGCAACCCCCCTGCTTGGGCACACTATAGGATTTGGGGTGGGTGCAAGTTGGAGTGTGTGTAAGGTGGGAGGGTGCAAGATGGGGTGCATGCAAAGTTTCTTTTGCATTTAAATAAGCTGGATTTAAGAAAAATTAATTTACCCTAGGTATATCTTAATCCATATTCGATTATTACTATCAAAATAAGACTACGTTAATACTTAAGCAAGGAAAAAGTAATTTAATTAAAATATTTTGTTTTGGTAATTTTCAATTTTCCCAAGAACTAGAAGACATCAAGTCATCTAGTTTTCAGTTTTTGATCAAAAACAAATAATGGTAATGCGCCGCCAGAATTCTGCGCCCTGTGCATCTGCACATTTTGCACATATGCTTTGTCCGGCCCTGGTTCTCAATAAAGACACTTTATTAACTGACAAAATTATAATTCAGGTCATTCAATTTAAGTCAGTTTGTGAACATCTCCGGTAAATGGATTATATTCAACTATACGATCATGAAGAATCAGACAATATACAGTTGTTGAAGGTGGTATTGCAACATTTGTTTTTAGTTCAATTTTTACATCTACAGGTCCACTTTTGATCGATTCATTTTGTCTAGAACAATCAAATACTATAATTGGTGCTGTTTCTTTAAAATCTTGTCGCGATAGAAGTGGCTGTGACTGCTTTTGATAGTAAGATTCTTGGAATTTACTATACATTTCATAAAGAACAGCATATCTATTTATATTAAATTTAAGATTTAAGTCCTCACGAGGATAATATTCGGAATTTAAATGCAATTTTGCATTACTTATATCACAATGGTCAAACTTGCTACTATCCTTATTTCTTTGATTTTTTCTGTCCGTTTGTAGAGCAATAATAACATATCTAGGCTTCTCAAGCTGAGTTGAAGTTTTGATAGTCCATACATTGATCCGTTGTGATTGGTAGTGTTGGATATTCATACAATTCCCAATTCCGAAAATACATTTGTATTGGTTTTATTTGTATTTGCTTTAGCAATGTTAGCTTATTAGAATCAGATAAGGTTATAATGTGGAACTCTCCACTGTAATTTAAAAATCGAAAGTTGTGAGTCTTCGTTATCTTTTGCGTAGTAAGCATTTTTATTAGTTCGAGTACGAATTAGAATTAATTCATGCCTAGCATTTATAATGACTTTTTTATAGTCCTCAGCGAATCCTAAGAGATTTTTCAGAGGTATGCAGAAATTAAAAGAACCCGATGTGACTGTACTATTTGTATTAGTAAACCAAGATGCATTTTCTAAACTTTTACTTTCATTTTCATTTAAAGATACATAATTTTTTAATGTTGTTGTGATGCCTACGTTTTTATTATTCTCAATATCCACTCCGTTAAGTTCATAATGTATTTCCTCGAAAAGAAAGGCTACAGCATTATTAGTTAACTTTGATGAAGAAACGGTTCCATCTGCTTTAGTTAGACTTCAGTAGGTAAGGGGATACTTTGGCCTGGGAATTCGGCGTAAGAAAGAGATAGCACTATGTTTGAGTGAGAGAGGTGATTAAGATAAAAATTCTTATATTTTTAAATAGTTGTGGTTAACGTTTGCGGTTATAGTTTGAATATATATATATATATATGTGTGTTTGTTGTTATTGTGGCGCGTGGATAGATGATAAGAAATGTTTAAATGTACCGCATGATGTATAATTTATGATTCATTGTAATTTGTGGTTTGTATTTTGTTTAATGGGTTTATATGTCTACATACATATGTGAGAAAAGAGGTCGGCAGCCTTTGTGGGTAGTGGGTGAGGCGCGTTGGTTGTGTATGGCTTATCAGTATTGATGTTTTGTGCCAGTGTGAGTTATAGAAATATGAAATGGTGTTATCACAATATGTTTTTTTATGATTCATTGTAATTTGTGGTTTGTATTTTGTTTAATGGGTTTATATGCCTACATATATACTATATACATATAGTATCCCATAACAGCTCTGATATAGAGAACATTAATTGGGGGATGATGTTGTCACAATATGTTTTTATGATTCATTGTAATTTGTGGTTTGTATTTTGTTTAATGGGTTTATATGCCTACATACATATAGCATCCCATTCTTTTTTTTCTAGTAAGAATACTTAAAGAATGTAAAAAAGAAAAAAATCTAATGTCCGCTGGAAACATATTTTTTCGGACGCGCAGCTGTTCTATATTTTGTCATAAATAGAAACTGTGGTTTCATAAAAATATGTATGGGAATTTCACAGATTAGATGTGCAAATGTTCTATATTTTGTCGTAAATAAAAATTGTGGTTTCATAAAAATATGTATGGGAATTTCACAGATTAAAGAAAATAATTCTGAGGGTTAAAATACTTAAAGAATGTAAAAAGAAAAAAACAAATATCCACTGGAAACATATTGTTTTTTTTTGTGGGAAGTACTTCCGTTCTATATTTTGTTCTAAGTGGTTTCATAAAAATATTGACTTTAATTTGTTTTTATCAGAATTATTGAGGTTTTGAAATAATTAAAAGAATTTCAAATGTAGCAATCAAATATCCGTTTGACTAAAAAAAATTTTGTTAGAGTAACATTTTATCAAAAAAAAAAAAACACATATAGAGATTAAGCTAATTGTCTATACTTTTTCGTAAGTATAAAATCAGGGTATATTCAACTATTGAATTCAGTCACTCTTGACAAAGTAAACAAGTGAAGTTAAACTTTTCTAAAAATTTTTTTAAACTAAAAAAAAATGTCTTCAATTATTAACAAAATCAAAGCGAACTCTAAAATCGCTGTGACCAAAGAATTGGTCAGTATGAAAAAGCTGACCCTGAAAAAAAAAAATGCGATTGTGGGTGCCAAGAGGTGCACCACGCGCTACGGTCAACAGCTTCGTGTCGAACTGAAGGATTGTTACGTCTTTTTACCGAAAAGGTGTGTCGACTCCTTCGGTGAGGAAGAAATACAGGAGCTGCCTAAACTTTGTTTGGAGGTCGTAGCTCCTCACGAATCAACCTTCGTGATAGACTTTCATGCAAAAGAAAGTAACAATACCACCACCACCACCAGCGATGACAACAACATCAACAACAACAGTATCAATGACAACAGTAGCAGCAGCAGTAACAGCAATAATTACAACAACACCAACAATCATAGAGAAGACGAGGAGGAGGTTATGTCAACATATCAACATGACTTTGTACAGTCACAGAAAAAATTGTTCTACAACTCTTTTTATTAAAAAAAAATGTTTTTTGTTAAAATAAAAAAAAATTAAATACAAATTTTTAAAAGTTTTTTTCTATACCTGCTTGTTTGTTTGTTTCGCTTCTATTTCAAGCAATTAAGGTTTTTTTGTTCACTTTCACTCTTTTCTTTTTCCCCATTTGTATAGCGATTTGAAATAATAGACGAAATGGTGACGAGGATTAAAAGGTTTGGTTTGAACGGAAGAAAAATCCAGTTCAAAATAAAACCTATTCCAGAAAATAGGGAGCCTACTTCATGGATAAGGGAAGGTTTGAACGGCATGTTCAAACATGCTTTGAAAGATCTGGATCCCCTTGATAAAGTGGGAATAACTTTTAGCGGAAAGAGTTTTTCCACTGAACAGGGTAGCGGTTGGATCAACTTTAAAGACTGTTCAGCCATTAAATTTAGCGACATTTGGGAGATGGTCAGTAGAATCTTCCAAAGTAATTCTACAGGACTGAGCACTGATGATTTCAATTTAAGTATAACATCCGTGAAGCTCCCTTCAGGTTCTGGAAAAAAAAGATCTATCATCTATAACACATTTGAAGAGGAATGCATCAAAAGAAAGGGTATTGTATCTGTACACAATACGGATAATTTGTGCTTGCCTCGAGCGCTAGTCGTTGGCAAAGCATATGCCGATAAAGAAAGTGTGTTAAACAAAAAAGCAATAAGAAGAGATATTGGAAAAATTCAAACAAAGAATGCCTTAAAACTAATTAATGAGGCACACATAAATATACCCCCTGAAGGGTGTGGCATTCCGGAATTAAAAATATTCCAACAACATTTAAAGGAATACAAAATAACGGTGTATAACCACGGAACAAGAGGACGTGATATCATATTTGAAGGTGATAATGATGAGAAAAAAAATCAATTTAATCTACCACAATAATCACTTTAATTTAATAACGTCCTTAACTGCTGCATTCTGTTGCGGTATTTATTGCGAAGATTGCCATGTACCCTACAATATGAAGAGCAAACATAGGTGTCAAAAAACATGTCCACAATGTCAAAACACACCTCCGTGCCCGAAAATTGCAAAAGAAATTAATTGTGTAGATTGTAATCGAAATTTTAGATGGAAAAACTGTTTCGACAAACACAAGGCAGTCAGCTCAAAAGGAAACAATATTTGTGAACAAGCTAAAAGATGCATACTATGTTTAAAAACATATAGTGGCAATCGAACTCATATCTGTGGCGAATACTACTGTAAATTATGTAGTAAGCACGTGGAAGAAGATCATTTGTGCTATATACTTCCCGATAGTAGATTACCTAGATGTAAAGACACTCTTTACATTTTTTATGATTTAGAGAGTCGTCAAGAGAGAGAGAATCATATCTATTGCAGATGATACTTATAACACTCAGGTGAAAATACATGAGCCTAATTTGTGTGTTTTTAAACAAAAGTGTTATGAATGTTTTGATATCCCAAATTTGGCCTTTTGTAATAAGTGCGGTCATTCATTGAACATTGTCCAGGAATCTGAAGACGAAGAAGAAGGAAATATTATCCCCAAATTCTTAAAACATATTCTGAATGTTCGACAAAAATTTAAAACGTCATTGTATTAGCACATAACGGACAATCTTATGACCATCAATTTATATTAAATTATATACTGAATGAAACAAATTTAAGTCCGGAATTAATCATGCGAGGCAGTAAAATAATATTAATGATAATAGGAAATATTAAGTTTATAGATTCCTTAAATTATTTCCCTATGGCTCTCTCTAAGCTACCGAAAACCTTCCAGCTATCGTCGGAATTGAAAAAAGGATATTTTCCTCATTTGTTCAATACAAGAGGAAATAGAAACTATATCGGGAAGTTACCAGCCTTAGAATTCTACAGTCCGAATACTACTAAAGCAGAAGAACTTGAAGTATTTCTAAAATGGTACGGAGAACATAAAAACGACATTTTTGAACTCCAACGTGAACTTTTGGAGTATTGCATCAGTGATGTCAATATCCTGACTGAGGCTTGTCTGAAGTTCAGACGTTTTTTTCTTATGGAAAGTAATATTGAGCCATTCTTAGAAGCTACGACTATAGCTTCTTCATGCAATCTGGTGTACCGAAGAAATTTTCTACAGCCGAACACTATTGGGTTAATACCCAAAAATGGATACAGGTAAATTGTTATTTAAATGAATACAATATCTAAAATAAATGTTAAAACAAATGTGTTTTTTCTCAATATCAGGTGCGTCGATAATCAGTCAACGGAAGCAATTAAGTGGTTGATTTTGGAAGAGCAAAGTCGAAAAATCAACATAAAACATGTTGCTAAAGGACGTGAAGCCATAATTAACGGAGTTAAAGTCGATGGTTTCTGCGAAGAAAATAAACAAGTTTTTGAGTTTCATGGATGCTACTATCACGGTCATCCTGCTTGTCTAAAACATAAACGAGACGATACTCTATCTGATAAAAAACAATACGATACGTTGAATTACAGATACGAGAGAACGATGGCCAAAACAGCACGTTTGAGATCGTTTAATTATGAAGTGATCGAAAAGTGGAGTTGTGAATTTGAGACCCAACTAAGTTTTCTAAAAGATGAAGAGTTACATTTCTTAAACAATCACCCACTAGTACAGAATGCCCCGTTAAATCCACGAGATGGTTTCTTTGGAGGAAGAACTGGGAATACATTTAATTACTACAAGTGTAAGGAAAAATCTATTATTTGGAGTGATTAGTTCAAAGATAAAAATTAATTAAATTGAAGTGCATGTGAAAAAACATCGTAGCAACTCGAGTGCAACTAGAATTTTCTGTTTTGTGGCTTAAAAGTAAAAAGTGAATAATTTTGATTTGGATGATCTTTGCCAAATTCCAAGGGCAAATTTATTTTTATTTTATTGACAATGAAATCAAAAGCTTGTAAGTACCGAGCATATTTTAAATAAAATATATTGCATACTTTTGGGAAAGATATTATATAATAATTATTCAAAAGCTACATAACACACAAATTCAAAAACGCCTTAAAATATACATCGAACTCTTTATAAAAAAAACCAAAATACAGTCGAGGCTGGACATAAATATACTGTAATATTGTAATTTATTTGAATTACTCTTGACATCCAAATTAAAAGTTTAAGCCTTAAACAAAATGACCGATTCACAAAACTGCACTACCGAAACAAAGTTAGACATAATTATGTCTGCCATTACAAATCTTGGCAAAGAGATAAGACATGAAATGAAACAACAAACAGAGAATATCGAACAAAAAATAAGCTGCATTATAGATAAAAATAAAATGATAGAAGAAAAACAAGGACATTTGGAAAATAAGATTAAATACTTAGAAAAATCAATGAAGAGAAAGAACATAGTAATTTACAACATTAAGGAAACAGAGAAGAACAATGAAGAACTACAAAACTTGGTTTTATATCTTCTTAACAATATTTTGGACATAAAAACTTCAATTTTTGAAATTGATTTTATAAGACGAATAGGAAAATATAACGAAAAGAAAAATAGACCTCTGCTACTTGGATTGACAACACAGATAAAAAAAGACACAATTATGAAAAATAAATCAAAACTAAAATTCTATAAAGATGAGATTATTTATATAAGAGATGATTATACCAAAGAAGACATGAAAAGAACCATTCAAGAAAAAATAACACTGACGAGAGCAATCGAAACCGAGGAACCAGGTCCTTCTGTAAGCAAGAGTAAAACTCCAAACGAAAAAACTCCACAACAACTAAAAAAATGAAGCAGACCAAATGAAAAAGAATTTAACATAAATGACGGCCCTGAGGGCACAACTCTATCAAAAAAACCTAAAAACTACATGGAAACAGAAAGAAATGACAAAAGAAGTAGCGATAACACTATACACAAATTTTTTCAAAATATGCAAAGAGATGCAACCGTATCGAAAAAAGATTATGACAAACAATAGCAACAAGAAAAACAAAGTCTGAACTTAACAAACAAGTCAAAATCTAGTAAATTAAATGACTCCACCTCAAGACGACTAGCCATCGTGAGGAATAGCGGCCAAAACCCCCCAAACTGCCAAATAAAAACAAATACAAATAATACCAAAAATACTCTGAACTTATGCACATTTAATGTTAGAACCCTATCTACGGAAGCAAGACAAAACGAACTCAGATTAGCAATATCCAATTTAAATTGGGACATACTAGGACTATCTGAAATCAGAATACTGGGAAAGAATATAACAGAAAACAAAGATGACATATTTTGCTATATTGGTGAAACTCAAGGACTACACGGCGTCGGATTTCTTATCAAAAAATGGCTGAAAGAAAAGCTTACTGACATTCGATTTTTCAGCGAAAGAATTTGTAGCCTAACTCTGAATCTAACAAACACAAAAACAACAATAATACAAGTTTATGCACCAACAGAGCGAGCCAACGACGAAGAAATTTTAGAATTTTATAATCTACTTGATTGAGCATACAACGATACAAAGACAGAACTAATGTTCATTATTGGAGACTTCAATGCCAAATTGGGAAAACAACTCGATCAAGATGAGGAAGTAATCGGACCCTTTGGATTTGGAGAAAGAAACAAAAGAGGCGAAGGTGTCATAAAATGGCTTGAAGAAAATAATCTTAGATTCGGAAACTCATTTTTTAAGAAGAAAGGCAATCGAAAATGGACTTGGAAATCACCCGATGGAAAAACAAAAAATGAAATTGACCTTATTATGACGAATAAATTAAGAACTCTAACAGATGTATCAGTTTTAAATAATATCAAGTTTTACTCCGATCATAGACTTGTAAGAGCAAAAATAACAATCAATCACAAGACGCTAAAGAGAAACAAGCATAACTTGCATATCCCCAGATCAGTGACTCAGAACAATATTGATGCATATAACGAAATTTTGAGAAATGAAATAAATATAAATACTAACGAAGATGAAATTGATCGCGACCTGCAAACAACATATGACAAAATTGAATTAATAATAAAAAATGCAGCTAAGTTCACGATTATGACCGCAAAAGCCGATAAAATTGATAAGATTTCAGATGGCACAAAGCAACTAATTTTACGAAGAGAACAATTAAGAAACAAGGAAGTAACATCATTTGAAGAAAAAATTGAACTGAAACACATACGAAAAGAAATAAAAGAAAAATCAAAAATGGACATTCAAATATTCAATGACAAAACAATCAAAGACATTCTAACCTCCACGAAATCAATTAAAAAGACAAAACAATTCTTGAACAAAGGGAAAGACTGGATTCTAACAATGAAAAACAACAATAAAAGCATATCAGACCGAAAAAACATTAATGAAACAGCCACACAATTTTTTGAACAACTGTTTACATCCAGCAAAGATAACACAGACGCAAATATTAATACACCACAAATTATAAACAATAACATAAATAACAACACACTCCTAATCAAAAAGGATGTAGAGCAGGCAATTGACGATCTAAAGAAAGAGAAATGTGTTGGAAACGATGGTATAGCGGCTGAGATGCTTATATACGGAAAACAATCACTATCTCCTATTTTGACGTTGCTATTCAACAATATATTAAAAACGCAAAATATACCCAAACAGTGGACTCAGACCACCATAACACTGATTCATAAAAAAGGACAAAAGGATGATATAAACAACTACCGACCCATAAGCAATATATCGACTATTTACAAACTTTTCTCAAAAATAATATACAGAACCATCAAGGAAAAACTTAACATGAACCAACCAATAGAACAAGCTGGATTTCGGGAAGGATATTCAACAACTGATCACCTACAAACGATGAACCAACTGATAGAAAAATTCAATGAATTCAAGAAACCACTATACTTTTTATTTATTGACTTCAGCAAGGCGTTCGACTCCATTGAACATGACACTATCTAGGAAGCCTTAATAAATCAAGACATAAACCCTATCATTATCCAGACATACAAAAACATTTATGAAAACAGTTGGGCAAAAATAAAAACCGAAATAACAGGACGAGAATTTAAAATAAATAGAGGAGTAAGACAAGGAGATCCGATGTCCCCACCAATGTTCTCAGCTGTATTAGAAGAAATTTTCAAGAACCTAAACTGGAAAACACGGTATGGCATTAACATAGGCGGAAAATATCTAAACAACTTGAGATTCGCTGATGACATCGTACTTATTTCAACGAACGCCAAACAAATCGAATCGATGCTAAAAGAATTGACTACTGCTTGTAAGCCCTATGGACTCAACATAAACCAAACAAAAACAAAAGCAATGACCAATCACACAAAAATAGATATCACATTAGACGGAGTAAAGATAGATTATGTAGAAGATTACATTTACCTTGGACAATTAAAATCATTCAAAGACCAAGAAAACAAGGAGATAAACAGACGAATCACAAACAGTTGGAAACAATTCTGGAATATACATCAAATAATGGAATCAAATTTAAGTAACAACACAAAAAAATATATAATGGACTCAGGAATACTACCCGTTATGACTTATGGACTACAAGCACTTGGATTAATCTCAAATTTAACAGAAAAACTTAGGATTTGCCAAACTAAAATGGAAAGAAAAATTCTAAAAATAAGACCAATTCAAAAAATACGAAACCAGCATATAAGACAACAAACACAAATCATTGATGTAGTTGAAAGAACAAGAAGGCTTAAATGGAGCTGGGCAGGCCACATCTCAAGGCTTCAAGAACAAAGATGGACTAAAGTAATCACAAAATGGACTCCAGCTGACAAAAGACGACCTGGAAGACCCAAGAAAAGATGGGCTGATGATTTATCGGACTACAGACAAAATTGGTATAATGAAGCTAAGGACAGAGAATTATGGGCAACATTGGGGGAGGCTTATGCCAGAAATATATCTTCATGAAAAGAACAATCAAAGGTTTATATACTTACTTACTAAATTTTCAATATAATTAGTTAAAAATTTTCAATATAATTAATAAGTTAATACCAGACTTTGTTTGTAATTTAAATTTATTATAAAAAAAAAAAAAAAAAAAAAAAACCATTGTTAAAACGAAAATTGTATATATGTATAAATTTAAGAAATTTAAATGGCAAATAAAAGCTTATAATAATAATAATAATAATAATAATAATAATAATAAGTGTAAGGAAGGTGAGCAAATAAAATACATTGATGTATATTCACTATACCCTTGGGTATGTAAAAATGGGAAGTTTCCCATTGGACATCCAAAAGTTCATACAAGTAATGATGATATTTGCTCTAATATGCAACTTGATGGCATCAATGGGCTCATTAAATGTAAAATTCTGCCACCAGAAAACTTATTTCACCCTGTCTTACCCCAAAAACAGAACAATAAACTAATGTTTTCATTGTGTAGAACCTGTAGCAGTGAAAAAGCTAAGGAAAGAGTTTGTACCCATTCTGATGATCAGAGGGCCTTGTTAGGAACATGGGTGATTGACGAAGTAGTAAAAGCTATTGAAATGGGTTATAAGCTACTAACTATAATGGAAATTTGGGAATACGAAGTAATCCAATATAACCCTACTACAGGTTCTGAAGGATTATTTACCTCAATGATGAATAAATACCTTAAAATAAAGCAAGAAGCTTCAGGGTGGCCAAATATATGTTTATCTGAAGAGGATAAAAACAAATATATAACGGATTTTCTCGAGAAGGAAAAAATCAAGTTGGAATACTCCGAAATAACAGATAATCCTGGCAAGAGATCACTTGCCAAGCTGATTTTAAATTCTTTTTGGGGTAAATTTGGACAAAGAGAAAATCAACAAAAAACCTGTATTATTAATAATCCTTCAGATTTGTTTGATTTGCTTACTCATCCATCTATAGAAGTTTCACAAATTCTACCAATTAATGAAAACAATATTGTGATAAGCTTCGAAATGAAAGAAGAAGCAGCTGAAACTCTATCAACTGTTAATGTTTCTATTGCCGCATATACCACAACTCAAGCTCGCCTGAAATTATATAGCTACTTAGAAAAACTTCAGGAAAGAGTTTTGTACTACGACACTGATTCCGTTATTTATGTTTGTCGTCAAGGAGAATTCGATCCACCTACTGGAGACTTTATCGGTGATATGACAAACGAACTGGATTGCTATGGTCAAGGAAGTTACATTACCGAATTTGTAAGTGGTGGACCAAAAAATTATTCTTACAAAGTATACAGCACAAAGGATAAAAAAGAACACACTGTCTGTAAAGTAAAGGGTATCTTCCTCAATTATGAATCTTCCCAAAAAATTAATTTCGATTCAATAAAAGAATCGGTTTTAAATTCTTCTATACAAGAAGATTCTGAAGAAAGTATTGTCATAAAGTCTAACAATATACGACGTACCATAGAACATCAGGTAGTTACTGTAGAAGAAGTCAAGACATATAAACCAAGAGCTGAAAAACGTCAATTTTTCGACGATCACAGTTCTCTACCGTACTGGTATAAAAGAAAAAAACCCAACCCACCATCATCATCATCATCATCATAATAATCATTATAGTAATAAAAAGTCGCACTTTATGCAAATATTAAAATACATACAAAAAAAAATTATTTAAAATTTTAAGCAAAAGTTTTTTGTTTTATTTGAAATTATTAATTGCAATTTTTAGCTTCTTTAATGTATCTGCTCAAAAGATAAACATTCTGGAGTGCACATATTTTTCCATGATACCAACATTTCAAAGTTATATCTGGATAAATTCTTTTTAGTTCTTTTAAATTAGGACACTTATAGTTAAGATCTTCAAGGTTAATGACTTCAACATTTTCGTTATTAATAAGTTTTTGTAGCCAATGTTTCTCTTCTTTACCCTTGACGTAAACAACATTTTTAATTTTTTTTCGAAGATATGACTTAACTTTGCAAAAATCTGTATCTCCTCCATCCCAGGTAAAACCATGATGATACTCAAGCAACCAATGAGCTTGTCTTTTGAGGGGTGACGGAAGAAAGTTAGAGTGAAATGATGGAGTAAGTATGAAATGTTGGTGATATCCATTAAAAAGCACAGCCATTTCCTTTAAGATAAACTCATTGTTCATTCCTCTAAAACCTTGAAAGTCTACAAAACAGGTATCCATGTTTAGATCTGTTCTAAGCAAATGCACTTTTTCTACTGAAAAAATATAGATTATGACACCAATTTAAATAAGTTTGTTAACTTCTCCAGTCAATGGATTGTACTCGATTATGCGATCATGAAGTATTAAACAATACATAGTTGTTGAAGCAGGAATCGAAGTTAATGTTTTAAGTTCAATTTTTACATCCACAGGACCCATTTTGATTGACTCATTTTGATGAGAACAATCAATAACCAGAATTGGGGCGATATCTTTAAACTCTTGTCGCGATAAAAGTGGATTTGATTGTTGTTGATAATACGATTGTTGAAATTTACTATACATTTCATAGAGAATAGCATATCGATCCAGTTTATATTTAACATTTAAATCTTCGCGAGGGTAAGATTCGGAATTTAAATGTACTTTTACATTGCTCACATCACAATGATCAAATATGCTAGCATCTTTATTTCGTTGATTTTTTCTATCAGTTTGTAGAGCAATGATAATATATCTTGGTTTCTCAAGCTGACTTGAAGTTTTAACTGTCCATACATGATCAGTGGTGGTTGGTAGTGTTGGATATTCGTACATTTCCCAATTTCGAAAATGAATTTGAATTGGATTTGATTGTATTTGTTTCAATAATGTAAGTTTCTTCGAATCAGATAAGGTAATGTGTGGTACTCTCCACTGCAGTTTAAAAATCGAATGTTTTAATTCTTCGTTGTCTTGCATTTGTTATGATCTTCTTATAATCTTCAGCAAATCCTAACAGATATTTTAATTTTATACAAAAATTAAAAGTACCCGATGCAAGAGAAAAACTGCTACCCCCAGTCCATGATCCATTTTCCAAGCTCTTACTTTCATTTTCGTTTAAAGAAATATAATTTTTTAAGGTCGATGTTATTCCCACATTTTTATTGTTGTCAATGTTTACTCCATTCAGTTCATATTGTATTTCTTCAAAAAGAAAAGCCATTGCATTATTAGTTAATTTTCCTGCTGAAACAGTTCCATCTGCTTTTGTTAGACTCCCTTCTATATAAATATAGCTTTCACTAGGTAATATACATAAGTCTTGTTGTTGTATGGGAATACGTATTTCATCACTCGGATTGAAGGACTGAAGAAATGGTGAGTAACAATGGTACTCAAACTTAGATATGCTATTATCAAAGATGGATCCTTGAGTAATATTTAATATATCGTTCATATTGTAAATTTATTTTAATTTGAATCCCAGTGACAGAAGATAGGCTTTATTTTCAGGTGATAACTTAGGTGTTGACAGTGTTGATGTTCGGGAAGAACTAGTTAAATGGTTACCTTTGATATCTGTAAAATAATTATTGTAGATTATCATTATTCTAATATTGGGGTTAAATGTAATCGAACAGTTATTCTTTCTCCTCTAAAATTTATTAAGTCTCCGTTCTGGTCCACTAGTTTTAATGTTATAGTACTTATTCGTTTGACATAGGAGTATTATTAAAATAAGAGCCAGTAATGATATTACACTCGACTCGTATTACATTTACCTTGTTTATGTCAATAGGTAAATCTGACAAATGAGTTTTATTACCTTCGAGAACACGTTTACTGAAACCCAATAATTTTCCTATGGTTCTGTTCT
Organism: Eupeodes latifasciatus; assembly: GCA_920104205.1. Classification (NCBI taxonomy): domain Eukaryota; kingdom Metazoa; phylum Arthropoda; class Insecta; order Diptera; family Syrphidae; genus Eupeodes; species Eupeodes latifasciatus. The sequence continues at coordinate 41,933,561 of OV049927.1, read as the reverse complement.
TATTGAAATATATGTTCTCGTTGCATTGGATTTGACATTCCATTGTGTTATTATTTGCTTCTATTTCAATAATAATGGAGGATTTTCGCAATAATAATTCTTCGGATATATATTCTGCAATAGCATCAATTTCATACGATCCTATTGGGATTTCAATTTCATATTCGCCCACATGAAACAAATTATTATTCGCATCAACATTCGGTATAGAGTTGTACGTGTGAAAATCAATCAATCCACAAACATAGTCTTTGTTCAAGTTCAGCGGTGGAAAATATTCAGCTGATAGAAGGGAAGTTCTCCCGCTCAGTGTAAGTGGCATTGCCATGATGATGAAAAAGGCAAGAGTACGATAACTTAGGCGACAAGATATTATAACGGAATTTTTTAGAACTGTTAAAAATAAGCATTTTTTACTATGGGAGGGGGGGTCTATCTCCCCCCGTTTAGGCAGGAGGGGCAATTTAAAAAAATTATTACTTAAAATGGAAAAAAATTCTTAAAAAATAACGGTGATACTTACAATTAAGTTGTATACATTTTTTTAAAGCCAACATTCTGCTCTATTAGCCAGTTTTTAAATCAAGTCAAAACTATGCGTAGTTTTTGAAAAATTTAATTTTAAACTCAAAATTTGAGTAAAAAAGTTAAAAAAAGGTTTAAAGTGTAACTTTTTCAATACTTCAAAATTATCTACCATTGTTTTTATTTCAGAATTTATTACTCTTATTTGTTTTTCATCAAAAACTGAAAACTAGATGATTTTATGTCTTTTAGTTTCTGAGAAAATTGAAAATAAAAATTTAATTTTAAACTCAAAATTTGAGTAAAAAAAGTTAAAAAAAGGTTTAAAGTGTAACTTTTTCAATACTTCAAGATTATCTACCATTGTTTTTATTTCAGAATTTATTGCTCTTATTTGTTTTTGATCAAAAACTGAAAACTAGATGATTTTATGTCTTTTAGTTTTTGAGAAAATTGAAAATAAAAATTTAATTTTAAACTCAAAATTTGAGTAAAAAAAGTTAAAAAAAGGTTTAAAGTGTAACTTTTTCAATACTTCAAGATTATCTACCATTGTTTTTATTTCAGAATTTTTTGCTCTTATTTGTTTTTGATCAAAAACTGAAAACTAGATGATTTTATGTTTTTTAGTTTTTGAGAAAATTGAAAATAACCACAACTACTATTTTAATTTAATTCTTTTTTTTTGCTTGAGTGGTCTTATTTTGATAGTAATAATGGTATTATGCGTAATCCGTGTTTGGGTGTATGCAACAGTAAGGTGTGCGCGAGTTTGGGTGTATGCAACAGTGGCATCTGTAACAATGCAACCCCCCTGCTTGGGCACACTATAGGATTTGGGGTGGGTGCAAGTTGGAGTGTGTGTAAGGTGGGAGGGTGCAAGATGGGGTGCATGCAAAGTTTCTTTTGCATTTAAATAAGCTGGATTTAAGAAAAATTAATTTACCCTAGGTATATCTTAATCCATATTCGATTATTACTATCAAAATAAGACTACGTTAATACTTAAGCAAGGAAAAAGTAATTTAATTAAAATATTTTGTTTTGGTAATTTTCAATTTTCTCAAGAACTAGAAGACATCAAGTCATCTAGTTTTCAGTTTTTGATCAAAAACAAATAAGAGCAATGAATTCTAAAAAAAAAATAGTAGATAATCTGAAAGTTTTGAAAAATTACACTTTAAACCTTTTTTTTAACTTTTTTTTGCACAAATTTTGACTTTAAAACAATTTTTTTCAAAAACTATGCATAGTTTTGACTTGATTTAAAAACAAGCTAATAGACAAAAGTGTTGGCTTTAAAAAAAGGTATAACACTTAATTGAGGGTATTACCGTTATTTTTTAATTATTTTTTTTCCATTTAATGTACATATTTTTTTTAACTGCCCCTACCGCCTAAACACGGGGAGATAGACCCCCCCTCCCATAGTAAGAAATGCTTGTTTTTAACTGTTCCATACAAATCCGTCATTAAACTTTGTCGCCTAAGTTATCGTACTCTCCCCATGAAAAACATAATGAAAGCCATTGTATACATATAAAACTCTTTATTTATTGAAAATAACATTCATATAAAAATCTTAAACATAAATGACCACAGTTAAAAGAGTCATAATCTTGGTATTTTGTATAATTATAATTAATTTTTTCACCCAAATAATTAATAATTTCAATAGGAGGTTGAAGATTTCCAAAACTATCAAAATATTCAATTTGGTTGCCTTTTTTATAATACGCTACCCAGTGTGTTCCAGGGCCAATTGATGAGTCTAGATTTACAATTCCACACTCGTTTTTCAAAGGTTTAGTTTTTGGTAAATTATCTCTCATGAAAACTCCTCGAAAATTCGGAATGAATTTCCTTGCAAAATTTCTCAAATCTATTTCATTTAATGCACGATTGGGTAGCGAATTTAGAAGTTTTTTGGCTGTGGATTTAAATAAAGTCCAAACCCTTTTCTATAAGGTTTAAGGTATAAGCCCTGGCCTACTGCAATGGATTCCATTTGTTGATTATGACGCTTTTTCTCCTCTAAATCTTTTTTAGCAATGCTAATATCGTTGACAGCTTTTGCTACGCCTGCAGCACCTCCCGTTAAAGCTCCAAGAGCTGAAAGTCCAGCAAACAACGGTACAAGAAATGGAATTACACCACCAATTTTCGGTACAGAAATAACTCTGGGTGTCTTAATGTTATTACTGTTTTTTCTTACTGTTTTCTTAGCAGATGATATGGCTATTTGGATTGCCTTTTCCAGATTGAAGGGTCTTTTACGTTTAATATTATTTCCAATAACTGTTATTATTTTTCTAAATGAGAGTTGCTTATCATTTTTATCTAAATTTGACTTATTGTCGTTTTCTTTTTTATTTTTCGCTTTTTTCTTAGGCTTTTTGTCTTTATTCTTAGAACAACCCATACCGAATTTTGTTTTTGCCTTCAAAAGATGGGTAACCAATAGTGCGTTTGCCTTTTCACCTATACTAGCGTCTCCGGATTGAACTCGTTGCCAACCTTTTTTAGTTAAAATCCTATCGGCAATGTGTCGATCAGATATATTTTTAAATTTAGAATAAGATACATATATCGTGTTCCTTGCACGCTTGATCAAGCAAATTAATTCCCGGATCCCCTCGAGCTAGACGTTGTCGGAGTTTTGTTCCAGGTCCACAGTATTGATAACCAGGTAAATGTAGTTCAAGAGGTAGTTTGTTTATTAAAGTATTTAATAAACCTTTTCCTTTCACAATGTTTCGTCGACTGATAGATTTTTTAGAATAATCAATCATTTTAAAATGATTATCTTAGCGTAAGAATGGTTGGATGTCATATGACACTTTTAAAATATAAACTTGTCATTTATAGGAAATCATTTAGTTTTAATAACTATGCGTTTCGTTAAACAACAATGCCAGTTACCGGTAATATATATGGAACTGGCTAACAATATTGAAAGTAAAAAACATGGTAAACTATTCCCTCATAGTATAAGAGGGTTAATTACTGGTCCCTCAAATTGCGGAAAAACAAATGTCATGATGAGTTTGTTACAACATCCAAATGGATTAAAATTTGAAAATATCTATATATATTCTAAATGCCTTACATCAGCCAAAGTATGAGTTTTTACGAAAAGCCATAAAACCTATTAAAAATATGGGTTTCTTCACTTTTGCCAATAACAGTGATGTTATTTCACCCGAAGAGGCTAAACCAAATTCTATATTTATTTTTTTATTTTATATCATCTTCAACACTACAAATACCTTCAGGAAGTGGAATAATGCAATTATCAAATTTGAAAAAAGACTATATATTTTGGGATAATCCCAATGAACTAGTAGATCGATTGAGACTTCTTATTGGTTCACAACAAGCTGGACACAACAATCACTCTAACGAAATTATTTCAATCATTGAAGAACTTAAAGAAGCCAATATTATCGAATAATAATAAAAAAAAAGATGAGTGTTGATAAATTTGGTCGTTTCTCAAATAGAACCCCACCCAGAGGACCAAGAGGAAAACAAGAAGAGCAGGGACCACCAGGTGTACAGGGAGAGCGAGGTTTGCCTGGACCAGCTGGAGAGGGATTCCTCAAAACAGAAAGCGGAGATTACAACATACACTTTAAACGGTTAAAAAATGTTCAAGAACCACAAGAACAGGAAGACGCTGCTACCAAAAAATATGTTGATGAAACATACGAACAACTTATAGAATACATCCAATATGGAGTAGTTGAAAAATTTGAGAAACTACTGTATGACACAATTGATAATAAGAAAAAAAATCTGAAAATGAAAATTGAAGACAATTCTATTAATTATTAAAACTTAAAAACAGTCATTATATAACTTTAGTCTTTAATCTATCTCCTCAGTGTGGAGAACTCAATCATTATATCTAAATATGAAACCATCTGAAGTCAATGCTACAAATGAAAAAATATTACTCTCCAAGATCTATAATCACATCAAAATACATATTACTCCAAAGTTTAAAACCGGGGATTTTGTCAGAATTAGTAAATACAAACATGTTTTCGATAAAGGATACACACCGAATTGGACCACAGAAATCTTTAAGATAGCCAAAGTGCAACGCTCAAATCCAATAACGTACCTATTGGAAGATCACCAAGGACATCCCATTAAAGGAGGGTTTTATGAGCTTGAACTACAGAAAACTAAGTTCCCCGATACATATCCAGTCGAGGAAGTACTTCAAAGGAAAAAAGATCGATTATTTGTTAAATGGCTCGGCTTTTCATCCGATCACAACTCTTGGATTCCTTTACCTAAAATTAATAAATAAGACACATCTTTTTTGTAATTGTTTTTAATAAAAATCTTTATTGATTATACACTTATACATTTTTATTTTTTATTTTTTATTTACGTTTTTAGGTTTAAAAACGTAATAACTGAGGTTGGTAGGGGGCTTACATCAAACCCCCCTTTATTAGCTTTTATCAGCATGGAATAGAGCAGGTGGGCCACTGCTCTAAGATCATCAACGCTGGTAGTGTCCACACTACCGATCTCCTCCCAGGCGGCATCCTGCAATTGCTGGAACTCCCAGCATTGGCAGCTATACTGCCTTACCCATTCTTTCATCTCTAATGAAATTTTTGACTGCTGATGTTCCATAGTAGTTTTTTCTAACAGCGATTTTGTTTTAAAATTGAAGACTTTTTTTGAGTGACTGAATTCAATAGTTGAGTATACCCTGGTTTTATACTTACGAAAAAGTATAGACATTTAGCTTAATCTCTATATTTTTTTTTTTTTTTTTGATAAAATGTTACTCTAACAAAATTTTTTTTAGTCAAACGGATATTTGATTGCTACATTTGAAATTCTTTTAATTATTTCAAAAGCTCAATAATTCTGATAAAAACAAATTAAAGTCAATATTTTTATGAAACCACTTAGAACAAAATATAGAACGGAAGTACTTCCCACAAAAAAAAAAACAATATGTTTCCAGTGGATATTTGTTTTTTTCTTTTTACATTCTTTAAGTATTTTAACCCTCAGAATTATTTTCTTTAATCTGTGAAATTGCCATACATATTTTTATGAAACCACAATTTCTATTTACGACAAAATACAGAACATTTGCACATCTAATCTGTGAAATTCCCATACATATTTTTATGAAACCACAGTTTCTATTTATGACAAAATATAGAACAGCTGCGCGTCCGAAAAAATATGTTTCCAGCGGACATTAGATTTTTTTCTTTTTTACATTTTTTAAGTATTCTTACTAGAAAAAAAAGAATGGGATACTATATGTATGTAGGCATATAAACCCATTAAACAAAATACAAACCACAAATTACAATGAATCATAAAAACATATTGTGATAACATCATCCCCCAATTAATGTTCTCTATATCAGAGCTGTTATGGGATACTATATGTATGTAGGCATATAAACCCATTAAACAAAATACAAACCACAAATTACAATGAATCATAAAAAAAACATATTGTGATAACACCATTTCACATTTCTATAACTCACACTGGCACGCGCTCCTAACCACAAAACATCAATACTGATAAGCCATACACAACCAACGCGCCTCACCCACTACCCACAAAGGCTGCCGATCTCTTTTCTCACATATGTATGTAGACATATAAACCCATTAAACAAAATACAAACCACAGATTACAATGAATCATAAATTATACATCATGCGGTACATTTAAACATTTCTTATCATCTATCCACGCGCCACAATAACAACAAACACACATATATGTATATATATATATTCAAACTATAACCGCAAACGTTAACCACAACTATTTAAAAATATAAGAATTCTTATCTTAATCACCTCTCTCACTCAAACATAGTGCTATCTCTTTCTTACGCCGAATTCCCAGGCCAAAGTATCCCCTTACCTACTGACTTCCTTCTACATAAATGTAGCTTTCACTAGGCAAAATACATAAGTCCTGTTGTTGTATAGGGATACGTATTTCATCACTCGGATTAAATGACTGAAGGAATGGCGAATAACTATGGAACTCGATTTTAGTTATACTGTTATCATAGCTTGGTCCGCCACTAATATTCAAAATTTCGTGCATACTGGTTTTATTTAAGTTTAAATCCTAATTGAAGAAGATAAGCTTTGTTTTCAGTAGACAGTTTTGATGTTGACAGTTTTACTGCTTTAGGTAAACTAATTGAATGATGGCCTTTGATGCCTGTTATATTATTACTATACATGAACATTGTTTTGTGTCGGGGTTAAATGTAATCGGACTGTTATTCTTTCTCCTCTAAAATTAACTATTTCTCCGTCTTGGTCAACGAGTTTCAATGTTAGTGTACTTATTCGTTTGACATTCACTGGTAAATAGATTACATTTCTTGGGACTTCTATGATTTTATACCCTGCTCCTGCTTCAGGTGAAAACTCATGTATAGTATGCAATAGAGTGTTATGTAAATAAGATCCGGTTATTATATTACATTCAATACGTATAACGTTAACCTTGTTTATATCAACAGGTAGGTCTGATACATGTTTATAATCCTAAGAAAGAATAGTTCTACTGAAACCCAATTATTTCCCAATAGTTCTATCTTTATTGAAAAATATTTTCGCAGTTGAAGATATTTCACATTTCATTGTGTTACTATTTGCCTCTATATGAACTTGTGTTACAGAATTACGATTTGATAATTCTTCCGAAATATATTTTTGAATATCTTCTATTTCGTATGTTCCTACAGGGATTTCAATTTCATGCTCCCCTATGTGGAATAAGTTGTTGCGCTCATCAATATTCGGTATAGAATTATAGGAATGAAAATCAATTAAACCACAAACGTAGTCTTTATCTAAGTTAATGGGTGGAAAATATTCGACAGATAGGACAGAAGATGTTCCGCTTAGTTAGTGTAAGTGTCAACGACATGATGATAAAAAATACAATGAAATTATTTGTACTTAAACCTCTTTATTTATTTAAAATAGCAATCAAATAAAAATTCCAAACATAAGTGTCCACAGTTAAAAGAATCAAAATTTTGATATTGTGTATAATTGTACTTAATGTTTTCACCTAAATAATTTATAATTTCGATGGGGGGCTGAAGATTCCCAAAGCTATCAAAATATTCAATTTGCTTGCCTTTTTTATAATACGCTACCCAATGTGTTCCTGAACTGTTTGAAGAATCAAGATTAACAACCCCACACTCGTCGTTCTTTGGCCTAGTTTTAGGTAAATTGCCACGCATAAACACTCCAAGAAAATTTGGAATAAATTTTTTGGAAAAATTTGTTAAATCTATTTCATTCAATGCACGATTGGGTAACGATCTTAGAAGTTTTTTGATTGAGGCTGTAAATAAAGTCCAAATCCGTTTTTATAAGGTTTAAGGTGTAAACCATGTCCAAGGGCTATAGATTCCATTTTAAGATTGTGACGTTGTTTTTCCTCGAGGTCTTTTTTGGCAATGCTTATATCGTTGACAGCTTTAGCTACACCCGTGGCTCCACCTGTTAATGCTCCAAGAGCTGATAACCCTGCGAAGAGGGGAATAAGAAAGGGAACAGCTCCACCAACTTTCGGAACTGGCATAACGCTAGGTATTTTAATGTTTTTCTTTTTGTCAACGGTTTTCTTAGCAGTTGATATTGCTGTTTAAATTGTTTTTTCTAAACATACAGATTTCTTTCGCTTTCTTAGCCTATCCTCAATCATTTTGATAATTTTTTTAAAAGATAGTTGTTTAGGTTTCATTTTGTCTATTCTTTTATTTTTTGGCTTAGTCGTTTTATTCTTTAAGTTCGAACAACCCATTCCAAATTTTACTTTTGCCTTCATGAGGTTAGTAACTAGTAGAGCATTTGCTCGCTCAGCAATGCTTGCATCTTTCGATTTAACACGTTGCCAGGCCTTTTCAGTTAAGATTCTATCAGCTATATGTCGATCAGATGTATTTTTTAACTTGGCATAAGATATGTCATGCTCTTTGCATGCTTGATCAAGAATATTAATTCCAGAATCTCCTCGAGCTAAACGTTCATTTAGTTTTGTTCCTGGCCCACAGTATTGATAACCTGGTAGATGTAGTTCAATTGGAAGTTTGTTAATTAATGAGTTTAATAAGCCTCCACCTTTTCTTATATTTTGGTGAATGTTGGACTTATTTGAATACTCAAACATTTTATATTTTAAGACTATGTTTACGTAAGAATAATCCGACTCAGTATGATGCTTTTTTAAATATATACTCCATTTATATACATAAATGATTTAGTTTACATCATCATGCGTTTTGTTAAACAAGTATGTCGATTACCAGTAGAAAATGCAGATCTTTCTAATAAAACGAAAGTCAAGTAAAAACACAGTGAATTATTCCCAAACAAACAGTATAAGAGGTTTAATTACTGGGCCCTCAAACTGTGGAAAAACTAATGTCATGATGAGCTTATTACTTCATCCAAATGGATTAAAATTTGAAAATATATACTTCTATTCTAAATCATCAGCCAAAGTATAAATTTTTGGGTGAAGCAATTAAACCAATAAGGAATATGGGTTTTTTTACTTTTTCTAATAACAGTGATGTAATTCCACCTGAAGAGGCTAAACCAAATTCAATATTTATATTTGATGACATTGCCTGTGAAAAACAAGACACAGTACGAAAATATTTTAGTATGGGGCGACACCATCAAGTAGACAGTTTTTACTTATGTCAAACGTATACAAAAATACCAAAACACTTAATTCGAGATAATGCAAATTTTCTAATCATTTTTAAACAAGACGAAATGAATTTAAAACATATTTACAATGATAAATTCAGATATGACGTTTAAATCTTTTCAAAATGTATGTTCAGAGTGTTGGAATCCAAGTTTCGGTTTTATGGTTATCGATAAGGATAGTCCTTTGAATGAAGGTCGTTATAGAAAAGGTCTAGACTGTTTCATTAAGCTTTAAATTGAGTGTTTTTACACTCATCATGGCATATGAAAAGCATTGTTCAGCGAGAGCAGAACAAAAACAGTTAAGAGAGAGATAGATTTTCTGACAGTAAAAACAGCTGTTTTAAACAGTCAATTGCATAAACCAGTTTCTTACAGTCAATTGCATAAACCAGTTTTTATCGGTAAAAAAGCGGTCCAATCCAGTTATACGAGCGATATAAACCAGTTTATAACGGTAAAAAAGTGGTTTAATCCAGTTATACGAGCGGTATAAACCAGTTTATAACGGTAAAAAAGCGGTTTAATCCAGTTATACGAGCGGTATAAACCAGTTTATAACAGTAAAAACGCGGTTTAATCCAGTTATACGAGCGGTATAAAGCTGTACCTAGATGAACTATCAATACTGTAATGTTATATGAAAGAAATACAGAACAGTTAGCCGAACAATTTATATCAGTACAAAGCGATTAAAAAAAAATCGATGCACATTATTCATCAGTTAAATCCAGTTATCTTAATATTAAAATCGGTCTGAGACCCATTGAGCGATTTTTTCAACAGCTAAGAAATTTGTTCACCTGTTGTTTTTGTATGAAAGAAAAAATTAAATAATAATGTTAAATACAGGCGAAAAAGTAACAAAAGAGTTAATCAAAACAACAGATGCTTTACGTAAGAAATATAGAGCTCTTAAAATTGGTAGAGCCGCATACGAAACTCACATTGAAGAATCTCTGAAACCTATTACTAAACCATTAAATGAATTAGTAAATAAATCAAAACAAAAAGAGAACGACTATCATCAGGATTACTTTATGAAAAATCAAATTTTTCAAGAGAAAAAAGAACTCATATCCAAACAAAAAACAAAGTCACAACCACAACAACAACAACAACAGATTGATCTTGTGAAGAAAAAACTTTTCACAGATGCAGATGACTTCATAACACTTAAGTCTTCAATTTCAAGAGATTCTTTATTATCTGAAAGAGATAGCAATACATGAAAAAAAAAATAAAAATAAACGTCCCCGATCTTTATCACCTGAAACAAGTAGCAATACATCAGGAAAAAATAAAAATAAACGCCCCCGATTAACAGAAAAAAACAAAAAAAAAAAAATATACATATACCAACTACCGCACGAGTATACAAAATTAAAAATGATTCCAATGAGCTTGATAAAACGTATGGCGTATATTTCAAAAATGGGAAATATTTTATCGGTAACGAAGAACTTCGTATTCTTGATGATAAAAATATTAAAATCAAAAGTAATACCTTCGAAGGAACAAGAGGATTGCATGAACTGTTATTGAAAAAAAAACCCCATGAAAACACTTACACTGATACAGATTTAAAAAATTACAAAACCATATTAAATGACACTCATGCTTATAGAATCGGATATGATTCAAGAAATCAAATACACGGAAATAGGGGTCAAAAATATAAAAAAAAAATAATAAAAAAGCTATTAGGATTATCCGATAGTGAAACAAAATCATTTTCACCAATACCAACATCTGCATCACCATCACCATCACATCAGCTATCGCATTCAGGAAGTGGTCTTATGCAGCTTTCACATTCCAAGAAAGAATATGTATATTGGGATGACCCCAATGAGCTTGTAGATCGAATTAGACTTCTGATTGCTTCACAACAAGCCGGACACAGTTGAAGAACTTAGAGAATCCACTATTATTGAATAACCAAAAAAAAAAAAAAATATGAGTGTTGATAAGTTTGGCCGTTATTCACATAGGAACGCACCTAGGGGGCTCAGGGGAGAATAAGGACCACCTGGAGAAGAGGGGAAACAAGGGCCACCTGGACCAATTGGACCACCGGGGAAAGGTTTTCTTAAAACAGAAAATAACGATTTCAACCTAACCTGGAAACGATTACAATACCTTCACGAGCCAATAGAACAATCAGATGCTGCTACAAAACAATATGTTGACCAAGAAATAGATCATCTGAAAAATTATTTTCTAAACGAGTTTTATAAGACGATGAAAAATTCCAAAAACTAATATCATTTGTCGTTGAGATATTGAACGTAAAGGTTTTCAATCATGTCTAACATTAATTATCAAATAAAAGTAGAAGAAATCAAAAAGTTTCTGGAGGATTATAGACATATTATACTTGAAGAACACTTTGAGGAATTATTAAGCAACATTGAGTTTTATACAAGATTTGTCAATGTATCCTGCAAAACTTCAGATTATAGATGTCATTTTGAGAACTGCCCTTGGTCGTCTAAAGCATGCCGAATCGGACCTGACACATGTGCATGCTACTTGCTTGAAAATAGATTAATTAGAACAAAAAAATTAATAGCATTATATAAAAGATTGAAAAAATAAAAAAATTAAAATTTTAATAAACATACTTAAAACAAATGCATTATTAGTTTCTTTTCATTTCAAATAAAGATGAATAAACGAGAAGTTGTCGAAGAACTTCATAAGTCTACTCGGAAAAATTTTCCAAAGAGACGAGTAATTATAAAGGGGTTAGACGAATTGTGGCAGGCAGACCTAGTCGAAATGATTCCATATTCATCAGAAAATAGGAATTTTAAGTACTTTCTCACAGTCATTGATACTTTTTCTAAATTTGCTTGGGCTGCTCCTATTAAAAATAAAACAGGTTACGAAGTCACTACAGCCTTACAGAACGGTGCAGGGAATTAACTTCACGGGAACTACCTTCACATGGGAACTAACTTCACCACTAGTGGGAATTAATTTCACTTTTTTTTGTGAAGTTATCTCCCACTGAAGGCGGGTTCTCAGGATTTTAACTCCCTTTTTCGGGGTCACACCCGCTCACGCAACTCCGTTGCTCCGCTTAGAGTTTGTAAAGCGCCAGGCAGGCGCTTATATCAACAACTCCTTTCAATAAAAGCACCTGTGGGTGGCCCGCTTCGCGGGTTCTCAGGATTTTAACTCCCTTTTTCGGGGTCACACCCGCTCACTCAACTCCGTTGCTCCGCTTAGGGTATTAATTAATTAGGGTATTAGTTAATTCCCTGCACCCAGAACGGTGCAGGGAATTAACTTCACGGGAACAACCTTCACATGGGAACTAACTTCACCACTAGTGGGAATTAATTTCACTTTTTTTTGTGAAGTTATCTCCCACTGAAGGCGGGAGATAATTTCATCAGAAAATTATGTGAAGTAACTTCCCACCTACGATTGAAATATCTGAAAAAATATCAAGCGTTGAATTGTAAATCAAAACAAAAATATGTAAGTTTTAAGCAATAAAAGCTCCTGTAGGTGGCCCGCTTCGCGGGTTCTCAGGATTTTAACTCCCTTTTTCGGGGTCACACCCGCTCACGCAACTCCGTTGCTCCGTTTAGGGTATGTAAAGTCGCCAGGCAGGCGCCTATATCAACAACTCCTTTCAATAAAAGCACCTGTGGGTGGCCCGCTTCGCGGGTTCTCAGGATTTTAACTCCCTTTTTCGGGGTCACACCCGCTCACGCAACTCCGTTGCTCCGCTTAGGGTATGTAAAGTCGCCAGCGGTCAAGTGGACCGCTTCGCGGGTTCTCAGGATTTTAACTCCCTTTTTCGGGGTCCACCCGCTCACGTAACTCCGTTGCTCCGCTTAGGGTGTGTAAAGGCGCCAGGCAGGCGCCTATATCAACAACTTCTTTCAATAAAAGCACCTGTGGGTGGCCCGCTTCGCGGGTTCTCAGGATTTTAACTCCCTTTTTCGGGGTCACACCCGCTCACGCAACTCCGTTGCTCCGCTTAGGGTATGTCGCCAGGCAGGCGCCAATATCAACAGCTTTTTTGAATAAAAGCACCTGTGGGTGGCCCGCTTCGCGGGATCATAACATAACATGTTCATTTACTTTAACTGTACTGAAGAGTGAAGTTAGTTCCCACCTTCCGTGTGAAACAGTTGCACATGAAAGTGATATTCATTCCCATAAAAAAGTGAAATTATCTCCCACCTTCAGTGGGAAATAACTTCACCAAAAAAAGGTTAAATTAATTCTCACTAGTGGTGAAGTTAGTTCCCATGTGAAGGTAGTTCCCGTGAAGTTAATTCCCTGCACCTACAGAACATATTCAATAAAGGCCGTTGGCCAAAGATGGATAAATATAAAATCAATCATTATTCAACGTATACTCATCTTAAAGCTTCCATTGTTGAACGATTTAATCGAACCTTGAAAACTCATATGTGGAAAGAATTCGCTGTTTATGGTAATTATAGGTGGATAGATATAATATCACAACTTATTGAAAAATATAATAATTCAAAACATCGTACCATAAAAATTAAACCATATGAAGTTAATGCTGAAAACGAAAAACAACTACTCACCAATGTTTATGATTACATTAAAATACGTGTTAAACCTAAATTCAAGGTTGGAGACTTGGTCAGAATAAGTAAATACAAACATGTATTTGAAAAAGGTTACACTCCTAACTGGACAACAGAGATCTTTAAAATTGTAAAAATAAAACTCACTAATCCAGTCACTTATTTGTTAGAAGACTATCAAGGAAACCCTATTAAAGGAGGATTTTATGAACTGGAACTGCAAAAAACAAAATTTCCTGATACATATTTAATTGAAAAAATTCTTCAAAAGAAAAAAGATAAAATATTTGTAAAGTGGTTGGGATTTTCTTCCGATCACAACTCCTGGATACCTATTCTAAAAGTAAAGAAATAAAAAAATCTTGTATACATTTTAAAAAACCCAACAGCTTTTTTTTTATTATTCAATCTCATTTCAGTTACAGGCAACAATATCTATATAGCTATCCATTAACACACTTTTAACTCAAAATCCTCACGCAACAATTCTTCTTTTCATCACCATAAAAATAACAAACATTCTTATCATCCAACCATAGCATAAACTACCGACTCACTACACTACCCATTTTTTACATTGCCTTTTAGCTCGCACACACAATTTAATATCGTTACAAGTGCCCATCGTTAAAAAACATGCTCACACAAGTCTTGATCTTACAAACATAAAATTTAATTGCTCAACCTAATTGCCTCCCTATAACCGATGCATTTGACTCACTACCCAGTTGACGTTGCCTTTTAGCTCGCACACACAAAACAAAAATTGTCACAAGAGCCGATCTTCAATTCATTATTGCTCACACAAACTACCATGACAAGTAGCATCCATGAAACTCGAACTTAATCAGATTGGTTCACATTTTGTCCACAGTCTAGCGTCTAGCAGAGACACAAACCCAATTAATTTAGCCGAGACACATTTCAGCCCAACCGCCCCTATTCCCACTCATAATATCTCTACTGCCATTAATTCCAACAATTTTCCACGATTTTTATAAAGCCTTGAAATCAGAAAAGGGAAAATAGGATGTAGATCCGGATTTATCCGATTCATCCGATGTAGATTAATATTAAAACAAAAATCAATAAAAACTTTTAATTTCTTACTCGTTCCTTTTTTTAATAATGAATTTTTATAATGTTTTTATTTAGTTTTTACTTATTGTATTTTGTTAAAGTGAAATAAATTTGTTTTCTAAAAAAAACGTAGTTTAAATCTTATTTCAATATTGGTATTAAAGACACAACTCAAAATAATCTTTTTCTTGAACGCAACCCAGTTTGGGCAAAACAACATACCTCACTATAAATATATAAACAAGCTTAAATATTAATTTTTTTTATTTTATTCGTGTAAATATTATTATTTGAAACAAAATTGCATCCAAAAAAATATTTGTTTAATAAAACTGGATTTGGAGGAATTTTTTTTAACTTTGAAACGCATTTATCTCAAAACGAAGATTTTTGACTTACATATGTTGTTTTGACCAAACTCCATAGATATAGAAACAAAAAGAATAATAATATGCTTAGTTTTTTTTAAGTACTAGATGTACTTGCAGATGTGCAGGTTTTGTATCACGCACCGTACCTGAATGTGAGTTCTCATCTACAAAGAAAACAACAAAAAAATATCTCCGAAAAAAGAGAGCAGGTAGGGTTGCTGTGCTACCTTCTATACTACAAAAACAAATCAAAGACACTCCACACACATATATATAAATTAAATTCTTTTACTTTATTTTCTTTTAAAAAAAACTTTATTAAACAAAATTCAACTTAATAATATATTTACAATTTTTCGTTAATACTAATGAATGCCCGGTCGAACCGCTTGTCTGATCTAAAACGTAATGTTCTCTCTGGACAACTCCGGATGGTTTTTATACTGCAATAATCAAGTTGATGCTGTGCGTGTTAGTGCGTGTTGCAAGATGTTGCGACACTTTGGTTTCGTAGCCAAGACGATTTAAATACTTGAATATAAAAGGGGTGTTTTCTGTGTCCGAGTGGATGATTTGGGCACACAATAAATATCAAGTTCATTTAATAGAACAATGATCCCTTTGTTAATGAATTGGTGCTGGTTATTGGTCTTTTTAATATTTCAGTTTTAATTGATTTCAAGATGCTTATGTTCTCAATTTCAAGTTCTTTATTTATGGCATTCAAGTATTCTTCAACTTCAAAGTTCGTAGATGAATAGCCTTTAAGATATTGTTTGACTTCGTATGTTGGGTTTTGGTAAGTGGTGTTGTCTACGGTGATTTCTTCTTGGAATATGATCAGATTTGTCCCTTCATATGTTTCATTGTTTATGTATCTTTTCCCTGACGTCAGTATATGTCCTTCGAAAATAATTTCTAACGGTGCATTCATTTCTTTAATTTTTTTACATTTAGCTTTTTTTAAATTTAACAAGTTTGACAAACATGAATCGTTATATTCTAATTTACAATAAAAATCATTTAATTCCAGTTTACAATCTTTTACATTGACATAAGTTTCTTGACATAATGCAATATTTTTTGGAATAACTAATTTTCCATCTTCATGGCTTATGGCCCTTGTTTCAAACATTTTACATTTTCTTATAATAATAGGGTATTTTATTAATATAACAATCAAATCTTTATTCTGTAATATCTTAATTCTAGATACATCCAGTAAATCTGATATTGATAAACTTATGTTTTCGGTTTTGACAATTTCATTAATATCCTTACTATTTAATAAAGCTGGATGTATGATTCCTAATTTAGATAACGT
This sequence comes from Eupeodes latifasciatus, assembly GCA_920104205.1. Classification (NCBI taxonomy): domain Eukaryota; kingdom Metazoa; phylum Arthropoda; class Insecta; order Diptera; family Syrphidae; genus Eupeodes; species Eupeodes latifasciatus. The sequence continues at coordinate 41,916,912 of OV049927.1, read as the reverse complement.
AATAGTGTTTATTAAGTTTTGCAATTCCAATATTATTAATTTAGTTTGTTTTTCAATTATATCGCTAACAAATGAATTTGAAAAATTTTCAATTAGGTTGAGTATTTTGGAGTTAATTAAATATTGTTTATTATTATTTAGAACTAAATCATTAATTTTATTTTCTATTATGATTTTGTCGTCGTGATCAGGACTACCTGCTATCCATTTCCATATCTTGCCTATTGTCTCTATAGCTCTCTTGTTCCTGTGAGTAATAGTTAGTTGCCCTATTAACGTTTGCATGATGTTGAAATCAGTATCATGTCTGTCGGTTACTTGTGTATCTGGGTAGTTAGTTCTATCGTGATGTATTTTTATCATACGTTTGGCGCTAGCAATAGAGTCTTTGATTTTGGTCAAGTTTGTTATATGGAATAAGGTTGCGTAATCTTTATATAGTAGTACATCCCCATTTTCTATTACTACATAGTCCTTTCTTGAGTAGTCAATTACTTGTAATGCGTCTACTACTGTAAGCAGTAACATGGGAATGATTGGAAACATTTTTGATCTGAAATTTAGGTAACAATTTTTAAGTTATCCTTGTGTATGATACGTCCTTTTTTTGTTTTAATTGTGTGTCCTAAATCTTCCTCTACTATAATTTGTTTGTACTTGGGTCTAAGCTTTCCCCATCTATTGTTTGTTGTCTTCTCATAAACTATTTCACCTTTCTTTAATTCAATTTTCTTCCTACCTTTGTTTTCTCTGGCCAATGTAGTTTTTTGAACCTTACATAATTTGCTTGATACATTTGTATGTTCCTTTCTATTAAAAAGAATGTCTAAAGGTTTTTCTTCTGTAACTGAATGTATAGTCTTGTTATATTCCATTGCTGCTTTAATAACTATTTCTTCAGTATCTATTAATTTATATTCTTCTTTTAGGCATCTAGCTATTTCTTGTATTGTTGAATGAACACGTTCAACCTGTCCGTTTGATAACGAATGTTTCGCTGGTACAAAGTACATGTCAATTTTTTGTCTTTCCATAAGTTTTTTGAATTGTTGTGACGTAAAGGTTGGGTCATTGTCGCATACTATGCTAATACAGTTTGGAAAAGTCTGTAAGAGTTCTAACATCTTAATTCCCATTTCCATTTTGTCTTTAATAACTTTTACCACTAGATACTTGGAATACTTATCTATACAAGTTAAAATTTTTGTGTTTTCAAATAATAATATGTCTATGTGTAATGACTCCCCCTCTCTTTTAGGAATTGGCGTCTCGCCAATCAATTCTGTATGGTTTGCGATTATATTTATTTTCATTGCATATATTACATGATTTTACAAACATTTCTACTTGTTCCCTCATTTCGGGCCAATAATAATTTGAAGTAATTTGTTTTATGTTTTCTTTAGAACCTCTATGTGCTCTTGTGTGTGTTTGTTCTATAATTATTAACTGGTCGTCTTTATTTGAAATGTCAGTAATAAATTGTTTGCATCTTATGAATTTATTAGTAAAAGTTTTAAGTATTTCTTTTATGTCATATATGACTTCAGCGGTTGTGAATATACCTACAGTTCCTGGTTTCAGATATTCTTTAAATAAAGAGGTTAATTCAGAAGGGTTTGTATATTCAATTAAGTGTCTTTGTTTGTTGGGGAAAGGGTTCAGAATCTCGTGTACGAAGGTTGATGATTTGTTTATTAGAATTTGTTGATTAAATTGATTTAAAGGTTTATCAAGAGTTTCGATAGAGTTTGTTTCGCTGCTTTCGGCAGAATGCATTGTCGCTTTGTCAGATGAATCATCTGAAATGTGGTTCAAGTTTTGTCTACTCAGGGCATCAGCTACCACATTGGTTTTCCCTGGTTTATATACAATTTTAGGGGCATATTCCTCTATCAACGCATGCCATCTTTTCATTTTATTATTCGGGTTTCGTTTAGAAACTGCATAAGTAAGAGGCTGATGGTCTGTATGTATATTTTGAACACCGTATAGGTAATTTCTTAAGCTTTTTAGAGCAAATACAATTGCGTACAACTCTTTCTCGTTAGTTGCATAATTTCTTTCTGTTTTCGTTAATGTTTTCGATATAAATGTAATTGGTTTATTATCCTGGGACAATACTGCACCAATTGCATCGTCGGAAGCGTCTGTTGTTAATATGAATGTTTTATTAAAGTCTGGTTGAGTTAGTTCAACTTCGATCATTAAGTGTGTTTTCAGTTCATTAAAAGCATCTACACCTTCTTTATCAAGGTTAATTTCCGTTTTCTTTGCCATGTGAGTGGAAACATGACCATTTTCACTCTGCAAATATTTGGTTAGAGGTTTAGCTATTGCTGCATAATTTTTTATAAATTTACGATAATAGCCGATCATACCTAAGAAGCTTCGTAATTGCCTCAGGGTTTTGGGGATAGTGTAATTTCTTATGGTTTCAACCTTTTCAGGATTAGTTTTAATTGTTTTATGAGCTACAACATAACCCAAAAATTCTACTTTTTCTTCAAATAGACGTGATTTCTCCACTGAAATTTTCATATTGGCTTCTTTCAATGCCTTTATAATTATATTTATATGTTCGATATGTTCTTGGACTGTCTTTGAGAATATTATAATGTCATCAATGTAGACATGACATATTTTCCCAATAAATGGTCTAAGGATATCGTCCATTGCTCTCTGGAATATTGAAGGAGCATTCTTCAATCCAAAAGGCATACGAACGTATTCATATTTTCCGTTATTCACGGAAAAACTAGTTTTCTCTACATCTGATTCTTTCATTCTTATTTGATGAAAGCCACTTTCCAGATCTAATGTAGAGAAGTACTTTGCCTCCCCTAAGTTACTTAGTATAACGTTTGTATCCGGTATTGGGTATTTATCGGATACAGTAAGTTCATTAAGTTTTTTGAAGTCGATCACCAATCTTTGTTTTGGTGTCCCATCTTCGTTTATTCCTTTTTTCGCAACTACCCATACAGGAGAATTGTATGGACTTTTCGAAGGTCTGATTATGCCTTCATTTAATAATTTTTTTAATTCTTTGTTAACGAAATCGTTAGCTGAAAGTGGGTACGGGTATAGCTTACTCCAGATTGGGGTATCAATGTTAGTACGAATCTCTGCTAGGACATCCGTTCTGAAGGGTAGAGTAAGATCAATTTCATCATGAATACTTGATATTTTCTTCATAATTGAACTTCTCAGTTCTTCAATATTATTTTCTTGAATCGAATTAATAAGTTCCACTTTGTCTAAATATATTTTCTCTATCCTATTACCGTATCTTAACAACTTGTTATCGAAGTCAATTTCCGCTTTAACGTGGTTTAATAAGTTTGCACCTATTAATGCATCATATTCAAAATTATCTATTATATAAAATCTTGTTTTTGTATTTAGTACAAAAACTTCATGATATTTTTTTATAATTATTTCGCCACTTGGCGTTCTCGCTCTTTTAAAAATTGGTAGGGAAATTTCGTTCTCGAAAGTATTTGGTTTGCAGTAGTTACTACTGGCACCAGTGTCAATTAATATTTGTATTGTTTTATCGTTTAGTTTTCGTGATATGTGGGGTAGTCCCCACGTTCGTCTAAAAAATGTTCATCTTCGTTGATATTGTTTATGCGGTTTACTTTGGGAACGGTTGCTTGAACCGATCCTTGTGTATTGTGAAACGTATCATTTTGTCTTTTAAAAATTGGACGTGGTGAGTTATTGTAAGTGTTAAAATTGGGTTTTGTCCACTTCCAATTAGTATTAGGGTTATAACCGTGACTTGGTCCAGGTCTTTGATAGTTTGTTTGGGTATGAATTTGTTTTAAGTGATTAACGTCACTTCTATTTACATGTCTGTTTGCCGAACTTCCTAACTCCATTGGTTCGACCTTTTGTTGTGTCTGTATGCGGTGATTGTCTTGTTGGAATTGTCTGTTTTTATTGTCACCTCTCGTGGGAAAACGTAAGTTGTTATTTCTTTCCATTTGGGGTCTGAATTGTGAAGCAAATAATGCTCTGCTATTGTTGCTTTGCAATTCTTGTGCTTTTGCTAAGGCAGAGGGTAAATCACTTGGATTTATAGAAAATAAGATGTTAGATAGGTTACCATTGAGACCTGATATAAATACCCTCAATGCATTGCTTCTATGCATTCTGCATAACTCTATGGACATGGGTGTACTGTTACCATGGGTCATAACCGTCTTGTTGATTATCAAGGTTAATTTTTCATTAACCTGATTATAATAGTCTATCACTGTATTATTTCCCTGTCTTAGTATTGACAATTCTTGTTCTAGCATGTGTATCGGTCGTTTGTCTGCATAAGCAAAGTCTAAGCGCGAAATTATGGCATCATAATTGAGTACTGTGCCGTGATTTGTCAAAATATCGTTTGCTGCACCTACTATTTTATTTCTTAATATCGTCAGTGCCGAAAAATATCTTTTGCTACCTATGGTATACAAGGATATTGAATTGGATGAAGCCTCTCGCCAACTGACGTATGCATTTTGATTTCCAGAGAATTCTGGCAGTGATTTAACAACATCTAAGGATTCGTTGCATATTATTCCTTCGTCAATTGTTTGCTTAAAATAATTTTCTACATGAGAAGGATCTCCTAAGCTAGCTAGTTGGGCAGTCAGTAAGTCTATTCTACTATTGAACTTATTTGTAAGTTCTGTCGTTGTCACCGATATAGCCCTAGAAATAATCTGTTCGAGTTCTAGTGCTGTTGCCATATTGTCTTTGTCTTTGTCTTTGTCTAGTATTTTTTCTTTCCCTAATATTTCGTTTTTTCTTTTGTCCTGTGTTTTAATTTTTTTTAAACTTTTATGTTCTTTAATGAATTTTTTAAATGAATCAGACATATACTTATTTTAATATATAGAGAAAAAAATAATGTTTTTATAATAATAATATTAATTTACTTAAAAATACAAATTTTCTCACAACATGGTCTGCTACAGCTGCTGGTGTTCTGGATACTTTTCAGTTTCTCCTTTATTGTACGCCGCTGGCTTTTGGTTCACTGCACTTTTTATCCTCTTTGGGATATAATTTGGCAAACAAGTTTTGGCGGATACCGCTAGTGTCACAATTTACTTTATTTTTTCAATTTTTAGTTAACACTTGGGCATCCCGGTTGAGCCCCCAATTAAATTCTTTTACTTTATTTTCTTTTAAAAAAAACTTTATTAAACAAAATTCAACTTAATAATATATTTACAATTTTTCGTTAATACTAATGAATGCCCGGTCGAACCGCTTGTCTGATCTAAAACGTAATGTTCTCTCTGGACAACTCCGGATGGTTTTTATACTGCAATAATCAAGTTGATGCTGTGCGTGTTAGTGCGTGTTGCAAGATGTTGCGACACTTTGGTTTCGTAGCCAAGACGATTTAAATACTTGAATATAAAAGGGGTGTTTTCTGTGTCCGAGTGGATGATTTGGGCACACAATAAATATAAAGTTCATTTAATAGAACAATGATCCCTTTGTTAGATTTTTTTATGGCTTTTTGTTTTTATTACTTCTTGGTGCCATAACTTATATATATATATATATATATATATATATATATATATATATATATATATATATATATATATATATATATATATATATATATATATATATATATATATATATATATATGAACTGTTTTTTTTGTTGTTTTTTTTCTGTAGATGAGAACTCACATTCAGGTACGGTGCGTGATACAAAACCTGCACGTTCTAGCCCATACAATTCAATATGAATAAGTATTTTGCTTCGTCATACTCTCTATGTTAATTTTGGGACTCGGTGTGCATGAAATAAATCTTGCACATATGAGATGGCATGGCACTTTTTTGTGTTGAGATTTTTTCTCTTGTATGAACAGGGTGAAATATTTGGAAATTAGGTAGGTAGGTGTCTTTCTCTTTGCTACAAATGGTCAATGGATGTGCAAGTTTTCTTTTTTGCACACTGAGTATCGAAACTAACATGGGAGATAATTAAAAAAAAAAAACTCATTTTTTTTTTTTTTTTTTTTTTAATTTATTTATTTATTTATTTATTTCACCTACGAGTAACAAGCTCCACAGATTACTTTAAAATTATTTAGGTAAATAAAGTTAACATTAAACAATAATGAAAATTACATTCTTATAAATAAGTGCAATAAATCATTTTTGAATTTTATTCGAGACCGTAGTTTGTTCTATGTCTAGGTTGAAAAAGAAGGTGTCTTTCCCTCAACGGTCTTGTTGGAGCGTAAATAAAAATTAAAGACAGTAAGGTAGGGCATTTAATATGGTAGCACATAATATCACGCACAAAAATTATATCATGAATAGTTCTTCGAGATTTGAGCATCTGCAGACCTAGAAGGCTTTGCCTGGCTAGGGAGTTTGGACAGAAATTCCAATGCATTTTATAAAAAACATACCTTGTAAAACGATTTTGGATCTTTTGAATTCTATCGGAGAATAGTTGTTGGTGAGGGTTCCAGATGACATCAGCATATTCCAAAATAGATCTCACTAAAGTAGTATAGAGCGCAACAAAAGTGTAGGGGTCGGAAAAATCAGTTGAATTTCTTTTTATAAATCCTAACATTGAGTTAGCTTTGGCGACAATGGCATCAACATGTGGAACAAAAGAAAATTTGTGATCGAATGTAACCCCTAGATCTTTAACTTTAAATGTTCTTTGAAGGTGGCTGGCTCCAAGAGAATAAGGAAACTCATAAATAAAGTGTTTCTTGGAGATAGAAATAACAAAGCATTTTTTAACGTTAAGGTTTAGGCTGTTTGACTTACACCAACAGGATAAGTTATCTTGAGTTTGAGGTCATCAGCATATATTAAACATTGGCTAAAATTAATATGGTTGACAATATCATCAATAAATATTATAAACAGCAAAGGACCAAGATGACTACCTTGAGCGACACCTGAAGTACATCTAATAGGCCTTGAAGTATATTCCTCTATTTTCACTTCTTGCACTCTACCAATTAGGAATGAGCCGATCCATTGAAGTAGACTTGAGTGTATGCCAAATACTTCAAGCTTACGAAGCAAAATATTGTGACATACCGAATCGAAGGCTTTGCTGAAGTCTGTATAAATAGCATCAACTTGGCTTTGGGTTTCAATAGATTCAACCACGAAAGAAGAAAAACAAGCTAAATTAGTAACGGTCGATCTTCCAGAAATAAATCCATGTTGGGCACTACTAACATGTTCCTTCACAAGAAAATCAAGTTTTATTTTAATTAAACTTTCTAAAAGTTTAGGAATGGCAGATAACTTACAAATTCCCCTATAGTTTTCAACGTTGTTCTTAGAGCCCGATTTAAAAATTGGAATCAAGAAAGAAGATTTCCATTCGTCCAGAAATATTCCGGAAGACAGAGAACGGTTAAAAATAATAAGCAGAGGTAGGCAAAGAGAATTAGAGCATCGTTTTAAGACAATCGCAGGAATGCCATCCACACCAGGTTTGGCGTTGGGTTTGAGACTTTGTAATCCTTCTAAAACGTCAGCAGAATTAAGCTGTATGGACCCAATATCCACTTTGGGCTGATCATTAGAAGGAATGAAAGCATTTCCCTGAGCGTTAGAGTATTCGGATTCAAAATACTGAGCAAAAAGTTCAAGTCTCTTACTAACCTCAGTAGATTCTTCACCTTTAAAATTCATAGAGTTGGGAATCCCAATTGATTTCCGTTTAGAATTAATAAAAGACCAGAATCGCTTTGGGTCGCATTTTAAGTTCACTTCAGCGTTCATGACATAATTTCTGTGCGAGAATTTACTGAGAACAATGAATTCTTTACGAAGCTTGCAAAATTGGATTTTGCCATTCAAATCTTTGGATTTCTTAAACTTGGCAAAAGATTTGTTTTTTAGATTTTTAAGGTGAGCCAGCCTCCTATTATACCACGGAGACTTTGAGGCATTCTTTTTCAATCTAGCTGGAACAAATAAATTGAAAGCATTATGTAAAAAGCCCGAAAAATGATTAAACATATCCTTTAAGTTTAAATTTAAAAATTCAGTTTTCCAGTCGATATTTCCAAGGTAGTTATCGAGCTCAACGAAATTGGTTTTTAAAAAGTTATAAGATTCTAAATAGTTATCAATTTTTAAATAATTATATAATTCAACTTCAATATATAGTTCTTTGTGATGGACTGAATTGTTTAACAATGTAAAAGGGACAGTATCATTAACTGACGCTTTAAAATCATCATACGGAATAAATATAAGATCAAGAATTTTGTTTAAATTATTAACAACATTATTGATTTGGTATAGATTAAGGGCAAATAGATGATCAATGAAAGTTATTTCAGTATCTTTTTTTAAGTTACAAGGTATAAGCATATTTTCAGTAAAAGAATGCAACCAATTTACATCAGTTAAATTAAAATCGCCGATTACGAAAACTTTTTGTGGACTATTGTTAAGATTGTATACAGAATCAATATTAGCAAGGTGTTTTTCATAAATATCAATGTTACTTTTCGGTGGAATATAACTTACAATAATATAAACGATAACACCTGGTCCAAGACAGATTGAAACGCATATTTGTTCGATTTCCAATATAGGCAGAGTAATTAAATTACAAGAAATGCATGAACGGACTCCCAAAAGTATACCACCACCACGATCTTCAGCAGTAAAACAACGATCCTTGCGAAAGGTGATGTAAGAGTTTCCGTCAAAAATTTCAGAATCAGAGATTCCACTCCAAAGCCAGGATTCCACAATAATTATTATATCATAGTCGGCATGACTAGATGCAAGATATAAAGCAGGTAGTTTAGTTCGAACCCCACTGGAGTTATGGTAGTACATCTTCAGACAAGCAGCATTTAAGAAGTTAGATGGAGAAACATTAATTATAGTTCCCCCATCAATGGTACGTTTTTTGGAATGTGTTCAAATTTCCGAATTTTGATCCCGCAAGGCCAAAATGATGGTTTGAATACAGAATTAACAAACTCAACAGGAACTCCAATTTTGAAACAAATAAATCTTAGATTTGATTCACATCAAGTTTTTAGCAGTTTATAGCATTTAAATAGTGACGGGTTAGCATCTAAGCTTGAAGATAAGAAGTTTATAATGGATTCGGTGGATGTCGAAGAAGAGAACTTAGACAAATGAAACCATTTTAAGTTATTATAAATTACAACATCAACCTTTTGTGAGCTTGTACCAGTAACAATACGATGATTTATTTGTTTCTCTTTGTTATGATGACTTCTTCCCGATGAAAGTTCAGCAGGAGCATCAGAACTAACACCATCAACAACAGCATTCAAATTTTCAATAATAGAGTCAACACCAACGACGCCTGCGGCACCATTAGAATCGACATCACAAGCATCACCATCAGCAACAACAACAATCTCTTTCACAACTGCATTGGCAGTGTCACCTACAGCATCCATAGCATCTCCATCAGCAACAACGACAACCTTTTTCACAGCAGCAGCAACAGTAGCATCACTTTTACCGGCCACAACAACAACTTCATTTCCATTTACCTCATTGGAGTTTCTTAAATCAGTTGCGCTGGGTATTAAGCTTTCATCATCATCAGTTCTGTCAGAACCAGAGAGAAAAAACTAAATGAGAGAACCAAATTTCCTCGTCTCCGTCTCTTCGAAACCTCTTACTCTCATTTTTTATAGCGTGTTGAATTCGTATCGGTGTATACATGTTTTCACCTCGGAAAAGAGTACACAAAAAAACATCAGTTCCGGGAAATGCGACATTTCTCATTTTTGTTTATTGATAGCCAAGAAGGCTATGTTTTTTAAAGTCTCATTATAATAGTTTTGTAATTCTCATGAATTTCTTTCTTTAATTTTACTAACATCTTGTCGTTTTTATATCTACAAAAATACTCCTATAATTCAAATTAATTCTAGGAAAACATTTTTGTTTGTCAATAAATACCGGAAGAAGTTATACCGGTAGTTCGTGGTGAATTTGTTTTTCTCTTCTCTTTCTCAGAGTTACAGATAGATGGCATTAACAACCTTCTCTGAGTTACAGATAGATGGCATTAACAACAAAAACAAGAAAGGATGTGTGCAGAAAGAGTATAACAAGGTTAAGGTTTTTTAGACTAGACTTTATTTGTATATTTGAACGAGTAAATGTTTTTTATAAATGAACATATGTTATGTTTATTTCAATAGTAATGCCTTAACTACTAACTTAACTACTGTATTATCTAAAATATACTGCATTGAATTATTTTACATTGAATTATAAAAGACGGAAATAATAAAGTTCTACAGTTTACCAGGAATATTTATATAAAATATCCACATCTTCTGCAATTGCGGTATCAATCGATATTTTCTGGAACTTAGTAACATTTATTTGTCATGAATTACTCTTTCAGCTTTTTTATACACCAAAAAAATCAATTATGAAATTTGGCTGCGATAATAACTACTTGAACACAGCATTTTCATTGTTTATAGTTATTCAGGTTTAGCCCTTAACTTTGATTTGCATTTATTTATGAATAGCCTAAAACGTTTAGCAAACATCTATGAATAAGCCACAATGCACTTTCAGAAAAACTGTAGTTAGAACTTTCCCTCACAGATTTTTCCTTGTCGCTATATAACTGAAAGATAAGATATAAATATTTAGAACTGGAAAATTTATAAAAATGATGCATAAGACTTAAATTTTGGTTGAAGAACAAATTTGTATATTCTTTTCATAAAACCACTGACCCAGCTTATGTAGTTAAGCCTTTAAAAGCAACACACTAGCTTAGTGGAAGGCAGTAAGAATAGCTTATCACCTATTCACAAATCTTATGCAATGAAAATTGGCAGAAGTAACAAGTTGACGGTCTTTTTATTTAGTCTCTACTTAAATCACTTATTTTCAGCATTTTGGAAATGTCGTGAGTAATGTAAAGAAAATTAACAACGAGTATAAACAAATAAAATAGGAATGGAAAAAAGAGATGAGTATATAAAAATGTTTTCAATGTTCCATGTTTACATTCTGTAACTCTCGTTTTCAATGTTCCTGCAACTCTCACATCGACAAAATTAAGTCGATAAACTCTGAAAATTGAAACAAATCTGAGTTTTTTTGCATCTTTCAACGGTCTGAGCGAAAATTAAACGCATAAACGCAGCTAATAATACAAATAATAGTTGTAGTGCTTTCAGAGTTTTATGTTTCTAGGTCCTAATTCTCATTGGACTGTTGCACCACCTAATTTATTTTACTTACTTAATGATTAAAACTGGCTTCAAATAACTAACTAATATTTATCTAAATGCGTAATTTAGAATTGTTTCTAAATCTTCATTGTTCTGGCTCCTAACAAGAGTAATTAATTTCACTTTATATTCGAATGATATTACTCTCAAACGAACACAATGAGAGTACCAAAAAGTTGTTCATACACAATTTTTAATTTTCTTTGAACACCTCTGAACAGCTGACTACATCCGCCATTTTTCAAAGGTGCTCGCCATTTTTCAAAGGTGGTCGCCATTTTTAAAAGGTGGTGAGCAGTGAGATAAGAGAGAAAAGTTTTTTCTCTCTCGTGGTGAGTATGTACATAAACTTGCATAAGAATTTGTTCCCCACATTTTTTTTATATGGAGTTAATACATATGCAAGTTGGTGGCCAAATCACAGCTTGTAGGCAAAAAGAGAGCAACCGTCGAAGTTGGTTCTCTCTATTAGTTCTTTCTCGATGGTCAGAACCAGCGGACAGAGAAGATGAAAAATTGGGCATCAGGCCAGCATCAATCGTTGCAATCCCTTTCGATGTCGAAGCTTTCACATTGCAAGCAGCTTTAGCAAGTTCCCCACTCTTTGTGGAAGAGTTGGACTTGCTTGTTGTTTTGGTGTTTTGCTTAGACAAGGGAACAGTTTTTCTTTTATTCATTGCAAGTTTGCTATCAACACTTTTAAGCGCAGGAGATGAAGAGGGTGAATTTTTATGCAAAGGCGAGCTAAGAAAGCGAGGAGAAGAAGAAAGGTTATGTTTATCTTTAAAGGCCATCACTTGTTTATTGTTGTTGGGTAGTTCAGTTGCTGGTGGCGGCAGCGGCTTTGCTTGAGAGCGAGTCAACCGCGGGGGCTTCACGAGCTTATCGAACTCAGATTTATTGTCCACAAAGAAACGATAAAGCTCTTTGATTTTAGGTATGCAACTGAAGAGAAAAATGTTTCTGCATGAATTGCACTTCCAAAAAATACTTTCATTAGATTCAAGCGTAGCACGAATTAAATCACTAATTTTAGTGCACTTAAAATGAAAACCGGATAAACAAACTCCGCAACAAATCAAATCACTTTTTGAAGTTAAAAAATTGCATTCCGAACATTGGATGTCCATATTGGAAAAATTAAAACAATAGAAAGCAAGTTAATAGAACTGTCTGCATTGAGAATGAGAACTGAACGGAATCATATGGGTCAGAGCGTGCAGGTTTTCTTATTGCACACTGTGTAAGAGTTAAGTGCCTGATTACAGGAGATTAAATTTTTAATAGAATGGAAAAGGAGCATAGAGCTTAAAAATTAAAGAGGGATGATTCTATGTGGAATCGAATTGTTCTTGCGCATGCAGTTTGTTTTTTTTTTGAAAGTTAATGACTGTTGTAACGGCTACTTTTAATGTATATCTAGTCTGGTGCAGAATGCAGATTGTTTCAATTGTTTTTTCGCTTTGTTGGTTAATTAATATTAAATAAATAGCTATCAGTTTTTAATAGAAGTGACTTATTTTGAGATAAGACCGTAATGTGACTGATTCAGACAAGCTTGAATTACATGAAATTTTAATAAGTAACTGTCAAAGCCAAAGTTATGATAATGGTTCGAATATGAAAGGAAAAGAAGCGGGTGTTCAGAATCGAATTCGAACCCTGGAACCAAGAGCATTTTTTGTTCCATGTTGCCCGCATTCCTTAAATTTAGTGGTTAATGATGCTGCTCGGTGTTTATTTTATGCAGTTTAATTTTCGATACAATTCAATGTTTGTAGGTATAACTTTTTTTGGGGAGAGTACGATAACTTTGGCGACAAAGTTTAATGACGGATTTGTATAGAACAGTTAAAAACAAGCATTTTTTACTATCTATCTATCTCCCCCCGTTTAGGCGGTAGGGGCAGTTTAAAAAAATATGTACATTAAATGGAAAAAATAATTAAAAAATAACGGTAATACTTATAAATAAGTATTATACCTTTTTTTAAAGCCAACACTTTTGTCTATAAGCTTGTTTTTAAATCAAGTCAAAACTATGCATAGTTTTTGAAAAAAATTGTTTTAAAGTCAAAATTTGTGCAAAACAAAGTTAAAAAAAAGGTTTAAAGTGTAATTTTTCAAAACTTTCAGATTATCTACTATTTTTTTTTATAATTCATTGCTCTTATTTGTTTTTGATCAAAAACTGAAAACTAGATGACTTGATGTCTTCTTGTTCTTGAGAAAATTGAAAATTACCAAAACAAAATATTTTAATTAAATTACTTTTTCCTTGCTTAAGTATTAACGTAGTCTTATTTTGATAGTAATAATCGATAAGATATACCTAGGGTAAATTAATTTTTCTTAAATCCAGCTTATTTAAATGCAAAAGAAACTTTGCATGCACCCCATCTAGCACCCACCGCACCTTGCACCCTCCCCACCTTGCACACACTCCAACTTGCACTCAGCCCAAATCCTATAGTGTGCCCAAGCAGGGGGGTTGCAGGGGGGCAGCATGCCCCCCCTTACAGATGCCACTGTTGCATACACCCAAACTCGCGCACACCTTACTGTTGCATACACCCAAACACGCATTACGCATACGCAAATACCATTATTACTATCAAAATAAGACCACTCAAGCAAAAAAAAAGGAATTAAATTAAAATAGTAGTTGTGGTTATTTTCAATTTTCTCAAAAAATAAAAGACATAAAATCATCTAGTTTTCAGTTTTTGATCAAAAACAAATAAGAGCAATAAATTCTGAAATAAAAACAATGGTAGATAATCTTGAAGTATTGAAAAAGTTACACAAACCTTTTTTTAACTTTTTTTACTCAAATTTTGAGTTTAAAATTAAATTTTTATTTTCAATTTTCTCAAAAACTAAAAGACATAAAATCATCTAGTTTTCAGTTTTTGATCAAAAACAAATAAGAGCAATAAATTCTGAAATAAAAACAATGGTAGATAATCTTGAAGTATTGAAAAAGTTACACTTTAAACCTTTTTTTAACTTTTTTTACTCAAATTTTGAGTTTAAAATTTAATTTAAAATTAAACTACGCATAGTTTTGACTTGATATCAACACTTTTAAGCGCAGGAGATGAAGAGGGTGAATTTTTATGCAAAGGCGAGCTAAGAAAGCGAGGAGAAGAAGAAAGGTTATGTTTATCTTTAAAGGCCATCACTTGTTTATTGTTGTTGGGTAGTTCAGTTGCTGGTGGCGGCAGCGGCTTTGCTTGAGAGCGAGTCAACCGCGGGGGCTTCACGAGCTTATCGAACTCAGATTTATTGTCCACAAAGAAACGATAAAGCTCTTTGATTTTAGGTATGCAACTGAAGAGAAAAATGTTTCTGCATGAATTGCACTTCCAAAAAATACTTTCATTAGATTCAAGCGTAGCACGAATTAAATCACTAATTTTAGTGCACTTAAAATGAAAACCGGATAAACAAACTCCGCAACAAATCAAATCACTTTTTGAAGTTAAAAAATTGCATTCCGAACATTGGATGTCCATATTGGAAAAATTAAAACAATAGAAAGCAAGTTAATAGAACTGTCTGCATTGAGAATGAGAACTGAACGGAATCATATGGGTCAGAGCGTGCAGGTTTTCTTATTGCACACTGTGTAAGAGTTAAGTGCCTGATTACAGGAGATTAAATTTTTAATAGAATGGAAAAGGAGCATAGAGCTTAAAAATTAAAGAGGGATGATTCTATGTGGAATCGAATTGTTCTTGCGCATGCAGTTTGTTTTTTTTTTGAAAGTTAATGACTGTTGTAACGGCTACTTTTAATGTATATCTAGTCTGGTGCAGAATGCAGATTGTTTCAATTGTTTTTTCGCTTTGTTGGTTAATTAATATTAAATAAATAGCTATCAGTTTTTAATAGAAGTGACTTATTTTGAGACAAGACCGTAATGTGACTGATTCAGACAAGCTTGAATTACATGAAATTTTAATAAGTAACTGTCAAAGCCAAAGTTATGATAATGGTTCGAATATGAAAGGAAAAGAAGCGGGTGTTCAGAATCGAATTCGAACCCTGGAACCAAGAGCATTTTTTGTTCCATGTTGCCCGCATTCCTTAAATTTAGTGGTTAATGATGCTGCTCGGTGTTTATTTTATGCAGTTTAATTTTCGATACAATTCAATGTTTGTAGGTATAACTTTTTTTGGGGAGAGTACGATAACTTTGGCGACAAAGTTTAATGACGGATTTGTATAGAACAGTTAAAAACAAGCATTTTTTACTATCTATCTATCTCCCCCCGTTTAGGCGGTAGGGGCAGTTTAAAAAAATATGTACATTAAATGGAAAAAATAATTAAAAAATAACGGTAATACTTATAAATAAGTATTATACCTTTTTTTAAAGCCAACACTTTTGTCTATAAGCTTGTTTTTAAATCAAGTCAAAACTATGCATAGTTTTTGAAAAAAATTGTTTTAAAGTCAAAATTTGTGCAAAACAAAGTTAAAAAAAAGGTTTAAAGTGTAATTTTTTAAAACTTTCAGATTATCTACTATTTTTTTTTATAATTCATTGCTCTTATTTGTTTTTGATCAAAAACTGAAAACTAGATGACTTGATGTCTTCTTGTTCTTGAGAAAATTGAAAATTACCAAAACAAAATATTTTAATTAAATTACTTTTTCCTTGCTTAAGTATTAACGTAGTCTTATTTTGATAGTAATAATCGATAAGATATACATACCTAGGGTAAATTAATTTTTCTTAAATCCAGCTTATTTAAATGCAAAAGAAACTTTGCATGCACCCCATCTAGCACCCACCGCACCTTGCACCCTCCCCACCTTGCACACACTCCAACTTGCACTCAGCCCAAATCCTATAGTGTGCCCAAGCAGGGGGGTTGCAGGGGGACAGCATGCCCCCCCTTACAGATGCCACTGTTGCATACACCCAAACTCGCGCACACCTTACTGTTGCATACACCCAAACACGCATTACGCATACGCAAATACCATTATTACTATCAAAATAAGACCACTCAAGCAAAAAAAAGGAATTAAATTAAAATAGTAGTTGTGGTTATTTTCAATTTTCTCAAAAAATAAAAGACATAAAATCATCTAGTTTTCAGTTTTTGATCAAAAACAAATAAGAGCAATAAATTCTGAAATAAAAACAATGGTAGATAATCTTGAAGTATTGAAAAAGTTACACAAACCTTTTTTTAACTTTTTTTACTCAAATTTTGAGTTTAAAATTAAATTTTTATTTTCAATTTTCTCAAAAACTAAAAGACATAAAATCATCTAGTTTTCAGTTTTTGATCAAAAACAAATAAGAGCAATAAATTCTGAAATAAAAACAATGGTAGATAATCTTGAAGTATTGAAAAAGTTACACTTTAAACCTTTTTTTAACTTTTTTTACTCAAATTTTGAGTTTAAAATTTAATTTAAAATTAAACTACGCATAGTTTTGACTTGATTTAAAAACTGGCTAATAGAACAGAATGTTGGCTTTAAAAAAATGTATACAACTTAATTGTAAGTATCACCGTTATTTTTTAATTATTTTTTTCCATTTTAAATAATAACTTTTTTAAATTGCCCCTCCCGCCTAAACGGGGGGCCGTTAATCTGTCAACTGCCATAACGGTTTTAGAACATACAAAAAACAGTTTGATTTTAATGCGTTCCGATGAAAAATTTAATGAGTAGGTATGTTCAATTAACCGAGCGTATTGCTAGTTCCCTAGAAATACCAAATATGTTTCCTGTAGCTTCATCATTGCGATCTCAAGTTCTCAACGGAGAAAAATACTTTATGCGGATGAATATTCTGAAACAATGTTAGACCTGAAACAAAGATTTAAAGTTGATTTTTTTTTTAAATACTTGAAAGGTTTGATACGTATAGTATCAATTTTTCATTTTTAAGTAACATAAGCGAATGTTTAAAAAATAAAAATGTACGTGCTTCATGCCTTAATTTGCAGAATGTTTTAACATAAAGTAGTTTTTAAGATTTAGATGGAGACGAATTGTTTCAAGAGTTAACCGTAATATCCCAGCTTGTTACACCACAAAGCTCAAGTTTAGATGTGTTAAATTTTATTTTTAGTTCAAACCTTAAAGATTTTGCTCCGAATTTAGTAATTGCTCTCCAAATCCTTAATACAATCCCGGTCACGGTAGCTTCAGGAGAACGTAGTTTTTCTAACTTAAAATTATTAAAAATTATCTTAGGACAACCATGACTCAAGAGAGATCGGTAGGCTTATCTATAATGTTCATTGAAAAGAAATTATTAAATTCTTTAGACTTTGATGATCTCATTTCTGAATTTGCAAAATGTAAGGCCAGAAAAGTAAGTTTCCCCTCTGCTCATTTCTTTGCTACGTTTTAGTTTAACAGTTTAGGCCTCCTGGGGATACCTCAATAAAAAAAAAAGCATTGAAAGTCTACTTCCTGGGTAATGTGGGAATAATGCTTGTGTATCAGTTTATGTGTAAAAAAAATATAAAAAAGGGGCGCTTTCTACAAATCTTGCACAGGGCGCAAGTTTGGCTGGGGCCGGCCCTGATCATACATTTGGGGACTCATCCGAGAATTGAACGAGCGAGATATCGTGGGTGATGTGCGTTGCAGCAAATCGTGTGTGCATTGTTTTTTTACTGTGCAAAAACTAAAACTTAAAAACTAGAATCGGGCATCATCCCTAATTGAGTAGTATAGTTACATACATAGTAATATAATATAACAAGGAGAAAAACTTGAAAGCAAAGTGACGCCAATTTTGAAAGGGTTAAATTCCAAGCGTCGCGTCGTCGGTACAAACGTAAACGGTACCTACAACAACAGTAGAGCGACACATCATGGTATAAAGAATACAAGGTATGCTTGACAGTTCTGGTCGACTGAATCGTGACGTCATTGCGAGTGAATTTTCTTATTTATGATGTTCTTTGATATTCTTTGGTTCTCAATCGGCAGATCGAAAAAAACTAAACAATAATTTATTTGTTATTGAGAATTGAAACATTCATAATTTATTTCATTTATATTATTATATGTTCTGCAAAGACCAGCATCACCTAAAATTGATAATGTTAAAAAGGTCCTTAGTGATTCTTAAGTGCTTAGTTAATCCCTGGCCTATTGTATTATTTTGGTTGAAGAAGAGTTATTACGGTAAGTGGTTCATAATATGGTTAAATTTGATTAATGTTTAATTATCTATAGTTTTAGATGGCCAAACATTTCATGAAGAAAAAGTGCGAACGATTATTGAACAAAAATTCTCAGGATTCCAATTGCTTGAATTGAAATTATCTTGTGGTTATTTAATAAATTTGATCTTCTCAAGGTATAATTAATAATTAAATTAAATAATGAAATTCTATTTAAACCAATTTTGTTTGTTTTGTAGAATTTACAACCAAGAATGCCCTTGAACAAGGTAACCAAGTCAACAGATATTGGAATTGTAGCCACTTCGGAAACTTGTAGAATATGTGGATATAGGAAAGGAAAAGAGGAAATCGAAACTATAGAAATCCCATTTTCTTATAAATATTTAGTGGGTGAATTGAGTTCGGTTTTCAATTTCTATAGATGTAAAACTTTGAAATAAGAAGATAAACTAGGTATTTCTCTTTTAAGTAATAGTTTTTATTTTTTTTTGTACGTTTGTTTCTTTTTTTCGTTATTAGTATTATTTAAAGACTTTATTCTAAAATAAAGTCTACATCTAAAGAACAAAAGTTTAACCTTTTCAGGTAAATTTACATCATCACAGTTTGTTAAGTGAAACTTTAAGTAATCACTTATCACATGTATCTTATTGCTATTGATTTTAATAAATATGTTTTCAAGAGCAACAATTTTTTCCATAAATTCTGGAGATGGTTTGTGCAGATCACCTTCAGATATTGCATCAACCCATGTAAATGAGGTTTGCTTTTCTTGCAGAATGTAGACAAATCGCTGACGATATATCATCGAGTGTCCAGTTCAATTTCTTCTTGGGATTCTTTATTCGTTTGATCTGGCCATCAGTAAAAATAGATGCAACAGAGCTTTCAAGGTTGCGGAGCTTGCAGTTATCTTCTTCCAATTGTTTTTTTCTTTTTGTCAAAGCTGCAACTGTTTCTCCAACTCGATTATTTGAAGCTGTCTGCTACACTCCATATCAACTCTGTATATAACAAAATTTTGATTTAACACAATGCTTTTTAATATTTTAATATAAAAATGAACCTACTCTGTATGAGTTGAAATTGAATTTTCCATCTCGACAACATGCTGCATAGTTTGTTCTTGCACATGGGTGAAATATTTTCTTTCTCTTCATAATGTTGGAGGCAACTTGCCACAATTCTTCGGTTGTTCCTTTTGTCCGCCCTAAGAGCCCTTGATAAAGCAAGCGCATTGTCACTGCAACTTTCAGGTATGTTTCTGAGTGGTACGGCTTTCGGATCAAGTTTTGATTTAGGCAATGGCACATTCATAAGTTTATCTTTAAGACAATAATCGTCTTCTTTAAAATGCAATGAGCATATTCGTGCAAAGCTGGTATTAACATTTTTTTTCCACAAGCTTTAACCCAAGCCAAACTCAGATTTGGATCTTTTGGGAAGCAAAAAAATCTCAGGTTTTCACAGTTTTTGTTGTTTGAATAACTTTTGCAATTTTTCACACAACAATAATTTGGCATATTTACATTTATGTAAATAGTTTGTTTATTTAAAAAGAAGTTACAATTATTTATATTTTTCAAGAGCACACTATCTATTTACTTTCGCAAATGAAATCAACCAAAACATTAAGAAGTAAAAACCGCACAAAACTGGCTGTCACTCGCAATGACGTCACACGAATACAAGATGGCGACCTATCATCTCATATACAGCATACCTTGTATTCTTTATACCATGGCGACACATCGTATATAAAGCAACGAACAAAGGTGTATGTGTGCCGAAGTGCAGAGACAGAAAATCAAAAACACTCCATTACCAAGACCGGAATCTTTCGTACGTTTCACTCTCCAAAACCCGTTTGTTTACATTGTTGTATTTGTAATTTTGACAATTAATCCATGAATAGATGTGAGCACAAACAAAAAAAAAACGATGCCGTGGCCTAGCGGCATTTTGCACAGCAAAAACAAAATGGAGGGGTTAATAAGTTTTTAAGTTTTAAGCTTTAATTTTGCAGGCATTTTGTGGATAGTGAACCAATGTACCTTTTTGTCTTGAAAAAAGCATGTTCAACATCAGTTTATTATAATTAATTCACTAATTTACAGTAATCACTACGAAGTTCTTTAAATTTCATAATAAACCTCGGATTTTTGTATCAAAGATGCGTTCGAAGAACCATCAAGTTAAGGGTGCAAGCGCAATTTTTGTATTGAATTCTAATAAATTTTCGTTAACGAACGGCCCAAATATTTTGTTTGCAAGTAATTAAAATCTGTATCAATTAAAAAATCCAAGTATATTTATATATCTTATCCATAACATTCTTGATTGATGGAAGCATACATGTATTTGCTATCAAAAAAAACTATGCATCAAAGGAACACCAATGTTTTAAAAAAGTAATCAGAACGATTATAGCGAACCTGTTGAATAAATGCAGAGCAAATAAAATGCAAATTTTGACATATATCACAAAATGAAAACGTCTTAAAATCGTTCTGAATTCATGCACAACTAATTCAATAGAACATGTAATCGTCATGAATGTTTATTGTTGACGTACAGAAGTTTTTTTTAGTGAATTTCCACAGTTTAACGCAAAATATAATTTTCATTCATTCCTTAAAAATGTTTAGTTACCAAAGTTCAAGTTTACTTATTATTGTTTGAAGGGTATGTTTAGTGCTGCTAAAAATGAAACAAATTAATGAGTTTTACGTACATGTTTTTCTTAATATAGTAAATACTTCCATAGATTACATTTTATAAATACAGAACATGGAAGAAAATATACATAAACAATAGTTTTCAGGTATAAAGCAGAGGTTAGTGTAGAAAAATATTTTTGAGAAAGCCAATAATATTTTAGGTATGTTCATTAAAGAAATTTCCGCTTCGGCTAACCTTCATCAACTTTTTAGAAAAAAAATTAGCATTGATAGCAGCCAATTATTTCATAGCATAATTAATTTTTCAGATTGTAAAAAGTCTAGAAATTTTCATACGCTACAAAATTCGTAATTTTATGCGTAAACATAGAAGATAACATTATTTAGTCAAGAAGTATGGATTTTGGCGCGTATACCGTTTTTTTTTTATTGGGTGTTCGGTTTCCCCATACTGGAATAAAAAAAGTTACTTAAATCTATTTATTGCACTCATTTAGTTGGTATTGTGTGTAAACATATTGCCTATTTCTATTCCTTAAAGATGCTTTACACAAAGCAACTTATTTTTAAAACATGGTTCCCTCAAATTTGTATTCCAAAATCTAACTACAAACAAAATTCTAACTCTAACATAGTCCCTTAAAAAGAAATTTTCAGGAATATTTCTGCAACAAACAAAACTAAAATTTGGTCTTGCAACTACCGAACTGCTTAAATGATGAAAATACTAATCTAATTGAGGAATCTGAACTAGCTAAAGTTGGCAATGGAACTTCACAAGTATGCTTCTCGTAGCATTGTCTGTACAAAAAAATACGGAGGCACCCGCCTATTGTTTCCACCTGAACTTCTAATGTTGCCAAAAAAATGCCCTAAGCAAACTACAGCTGAAAAAAATGTCTGTTTTGTTGTTTTACAAAGTATTGAGTTACATTTTTGTCCATTTGCAATAATTATACTTAACCAGTTGCAGCGCATGTTGCGTTCGCGAATAATTTAAGTAAACAAAATAAATAATAATAAACTAATAAATCATTAAATGTGTATTTGGTCAATTTTATTTTATTTAATATACATTTACATTTATTTGGATTGAAATTAAAAAGCTATACAAATCTTCCAATTTAAGACCATGTCAGCACTTCAGATTCTGTTGGTTAGGATTGTTTAGTTTTTGAACGAGGCCATGAAACATTCAAAATGAAGCATTTAGATGGGGCTGATTACTATAATGAAGCATTTTGATGGGCCTGAGGACTAAATGTGAGAATGTGTTTGGTTTTTTGCATCATTTCACGCACACTTTCTCACATTTAGTCCTCAGTAGCTTGTAGGCAAACCGAAATGTCAGTCTGAGATTCCGGTCTTGGTAATGGAGTGTTTTTGCAGAAAATAAAAGTGGCATCAACTGCAAGCGATGTGAGTGAACAACACATGTGCAAATAACTTAACACATACAGTTGAATCACGAAGACCATTGTGGTAGTTGTCCCAACAGTGGTAAAAAGATGAGAGAGCTTTGGAAGTTCAGAGAGTTGTACAGTAGTGTACAAAATCGCTTTGAAGTGACAGCAGCGTTGGACGAAAATTGTATTCAAGGATTTGTGCAGTAGTATACAAGTTAATCTACGCCGAAGAGAACTTTGAGATCAACAAGTAAACTGGTAACAGTAGTGTTCAAAAATAGTAGTTTGAAATTCTTTTTTAATAATTTGGTTTATATAAATATTTTAATTAAAATTGATCTAAAGTTAAGATTACATGACGGACGCGGAGTCTAGCAATCGTAGGGTATACCCGAATGGTAACCGATTCTCACTTAAAGATGTAGAAAGCTCATTACCAACTTTTGATGGCACAGGATTCACTGACATTAATCAGTGGATCACTGAGATCGAAGAAAACGCCAAAATTTTGGGTTGGAATTAATTCCAAAAGTACATTTTCGGTAAGCAATTGGGGAAGGGCGTAGCTCAGAAATTCTTAAAATCCATTAAAGGGCTTAACAGTTGGGAAGGTGCCAAGATGGAGCTTAGGGAGGAATTCGCTAAAAGTTTCTCTGCTATAGAAATTCATAGGCAACTGAGGATGAGAAAGAAAAGGAGTAGTGAAACCAATCACGAATACCTTTATTCTCTTTTGGAACTGTCCAAGCCAATAGACCTCGATGAGGAGAGCTTGATAGAGTACTTCGCCGATGGTATACCTGATTCAAGACAAAATAAGTTGTGCTTATATCAGGCGAAAACGTTAAAGACATTAAAAGAACAAATTAGGCTAAACGAGAAAATTCGCGGAGGTACTAAAACTAGTAGTGTCCAAAGTCAGTCGACTAGCTATGTAGCAGGTAAAGTTCAAAGTAAAACTGAAGCAAGGAAATGCTTTAAATGTGGCAGTGCTGATCATCTCGCTAAAGATTGTGAAGCAAGGGTTTTCAAATGCTTTAAATGTGGGCAACCGGGTCATAAGGCAGCTGATTGTAGGTCGAGCCAAACTCAAGTGAAGAAAGAAAGAAGTAGTGTGCAAATTGCTTCAACAAGCTGTTGCGGACGCCTGTCGAGCTATCTTCTGACCCGATCGAAGCGGCACCTAAGGGAAACTTTAGGATAACTCGGACATGATGTAAGCGGATCTTAGCAGATTCTACGTTCTAACTTCGAAGTTCGAATTATAACATAAATGTCAATTTAGTTCGGCTCACCTATACCTAGACATTAAAATTCGAATAAATGTGTTTAGTATTAGTGGGATCGTACGTATACGGAGGAGCGGATCGTACGATGTCTTCTTTCCGTTAGGAGAAATCATCATCTGATGGCTTTTGGGAGTATTAGTGATGAGGGGGTTTGTTGCTGTTCTGATTCATACAGTACAGTAGTCGTACATATTCGGAGATTTAAAAATAATTTAAGGAAGAAGCTGCACGAGGTCGATTAGTGCGAATTAAAATAATAAGATACGAAAAAATAATAATAAGAGATTAAAGAAAACTAGAAGGAAGTGTGTTATCAGTTTTGCAAGCAAGTTTTTTTGTTCCATTTCTTTTTCTTGGAAAAAAAATTAAAACTTACATAGATACGAATCTTAGTGGTGAGTTGAAAAAAAAAGAAAAGTGTTATGGAAAAATAATTAAATAAAATAACCCTTAGGCAATTTCTCGGCGGACCCAGATCTAATCCCAGGTGCTGGGCCGCCGCTTCTTTTTTGTTCATCCCGATTTCTCTACCCTCGATCGAGGTATTGTGGCTCATTGGATACCACTCGAAGGAAGATCTTCCAACGTGATAGCTGGGGATGCTCCAGGATACCGCATCGGGCGCTCGTTCGACTCTGACGTCTCTAACACCAAACCGGAGTCCTACCATCTAGCTCAATCAGCCGAATCGCATCCTTAAAATCCTGAAATAGGACAAAACAAATATAAAAGAAAAAAGTCCGTGATTTATAGTGAATAAGAATAGAAAGGCTAAGAAAAATAAAAATAAAAAAAAAATAGTGAAAGAAAAGATATAAAAGAAAGGAAGAATAAGAAAAGATATAAGTGAAAGATAGAAAACAAAGAAAAGGAAGAAGAAATTCCAGAAAGGGCGATTGCCAATTTAAAAAAAAAGGATATGTGAAAAGGAAATATATTAAGAATTTGAGTTATGAAAAATTTTGTGTTTGTGTTTGTCTGATAGTTTTAAGTGGGATTACTTTTTTGTTTCAAAAAGGCGGTGATCTTTTTATATTGATTTTTTTTTGCTACGCCTAAAGATATTGTGCATATATATGTATATGTGTTTATAATTATTGTACTAATAGTCTCGGCGTGGAAGTTGTTTTTTTGTTGTTCCCATTCATCTAATTTTTTTTTGTTTGTTTCTTGATTATTCGATTTATAAATACTTTTTTTTGTGAGGTACTGAAACTCGAAGTAGTATCGCGTCCCGTCACAGGGTGTTTTCGTCTAGCGGATACCTCCACAGAGCTCTATAGGGGTAGGGAGCTAGGGCGTCGGCGGCAATTGTCTCAAGAAGGAAAGACACCACAAAGGGTGTTATAATTGAGAATTGAACACGGCTTTCGGTATCGAATCCTTTTTTATGTTTTCATGGTTTTATTATTTTGGTTATAATCAATAATTGTACTTAAGAATGTAAATAAACTTCCGCGAACGCCTATTTAAGGAAGAGAATAGTTTTTTTTTGCTTTTGTTGTTTTGCAACAGGGAAGCAATGTCGTGCTGAGCTTTTTTTTTTCAGGGGTGTCGAGGGTAGCGGAGTGGACGTGGAGCTAAAATGACTTGAAGCCGATCATCGACCAACCGTATTTGGGTGTGTCCAACACTGGCCGCGGACACCCAAAGGTAGGGTGGGTAATGGCCTCACTGCACTAACATCCGCAGTGCCCTGATGTGCCATAGTCCGTCCGTTTATGTTTCCATCCCTTTCCTCCTTCCTGGGCCTGATCTGTGTTTTTGTCTGCAGGCGAGGTTGAGTTTCGACGAGCTGACGCCGTGCAACGCAAGCAGGCCGCGTCCCCTGGAGCTTGACATTCCAACCTACCCTTTCCAAACTCTTCCTATGACTTCTCCCTACCTCATCCTTATCCTACCCTTCCACTTCACCCACCTCCTAACCACCTCTTGCCTCGCAACAAAATGGCGCCCAACGTCTTTAAAGGGTGTTCCAACCCAGTTGGAACATTTTTTTTTGGCGAATTAGTTTATGTTGTACTAGTTTCAGTTTTTTTTATGTTGTATTGTCCCAACCAAACTTGCTGTGGATTTTTAAACCTCGTATGTCTGCGTCAGGAAGGCCACAGGCGTACCTAGTCGTATCGCGACGAGTGTTTGAAATTTTACAGTGACCGCGGTTAATAAGTGTAATGTTCCTGTCAGGGGTTACTGGAGTTTTCGTGAAGGTCGTATGTCTGCACCAGGAAGGCCTCAGGCGAACCTAGGTGTATCGCGCCGTTCCTTTGCGAAAGCTTCAGTGATGTCAGTCAGTACATTTTAGTATTGTCTTTTACCTATTCCCATCCTAACTTTTTTTACTTTTCTATTTTTTCTAATTTTTCATTTTTCTTTTCCTAGTTTCGTCTTTTTCTACTTGGACGATTGATTGTGCGAGACGTGTAGTCCGACATCATCGTTCCAAAATTTTTGTAAGTTTTATCCTACCGTTTCATGTCTTCTAGCAAGGTCCCTAGAGACAGTCTAGAATTGCGGGAACGGTAAGGAAAAACTTTGTAACGTAATTTGTTTGTGTCTCTAGTAGTTTTACTTTTCTATTATGGTCACATCAGGGGAAGTTTATTCTGTCCGTCTGATGTCTCTTTTTTCAGCGAGGTCGTCAGTAGGGTCATACCATGTCGCTCATGAAGCTACCTTAAGCACCCCGCATGCTAATGAAATCGAAAACCCTAAACCTAAAACTACGTTTCTACTTACGATTTAGTTATACATAATAACGGGTGATTTTTTAAGAGCTTGAGAACTTTTTTTAAAAAAAAAACGCATAAAATTTGCAAAATCTCATCGATTCTTTATTTGAAACGTTAGATTGGTTCATGACATTTACTTTTTGAAGATAATTTCATTTAAATGTTGACCGCGGCTGCGTCTTAGGTGGTCCATTCGGAAAGTCCAATTTTGGGTAACTTTTTCGAGCATTTCGGCCGGAATAGCCCGAATTTCTTCGGAAATGTTGTCTTCCAAAGCTGGAATAGTTGCTGGCTTATTTGTGTAGACTTTAGACTTGACGTAGCCCCACAAAAAATAGTCTAAAGGCGTCAAATCGCATGATCTTGGTGGCCAACTTACCGGTCCATTCCTTGAGATGAATTGTTCTCCGAAGTTTTCCCTCAAAATGGCCATAGAATCGCGAGCTGTGTGGCATGTAGCGCCATCTTGTTGAAACCACATGTCAACCAAGTTCAGTTCTTCCATTTTTGGCAACAAAAAGTTTGTTAGCATTGAACGATAGCGATCGCCATTCACCGTAACGTTGCGTCCAACAGCATCTTTGAAAAAATACGGTCCAATGATTCCACCAGCGTACAAACCACACCAAACAGTGCATTTTTCGGGATGCATGGGCAGTTCTTGAACGGCTTCTGGTTGCTCTTCACTCCAAATGCGGCAATTTTGCTTATTTACGTAGCCATTCAACCAGAAATGAGCCTCATCGCTGAACAAAATTTGTCGATAAAACACACACAAAACACATTTCGAACCGAACACTGATTTTGGTAATAAAATTCAATGATTTGCAAGCGTTGCTCGTTAGTAAGTCTATTCATGATGAAATGTCAAAGCATACTGAGCATCTTTCTCTTTGACACCATGTCTGAAATCCCGCGTGATCTGTCAAATACTAATGCATGAAAATCCTAACCTCAAAAAAATCACCCATTACAACTACCATACAAAATCTTGAAATCTAAACTTTTCTAACCTAGGTTGTTATTTATTTTTTTGTTGTGATTGCTTTCTTTTATATTCTCATTTTGTATTGTTAGCTTGTTAAAACATTTTCCTTACAGGTTTAAGTTTTTTTTACATACATAGTAATATAATATAACAAGGAGAAAAACTTGAAAGCAAAGTGACGCCAATTTTGAAAGGGTTAAATTCCAAGCGTCGCGTCGTCGGTACAAACGTAAACGGTACCTACAACAACAGTAGAGCGACACATCATGGTATAAAGAATACAAGGTATGCTTGACAGTTCTGGTCGACTGAATCGTGACGTCATTGCGAGTGAATTTTCTTATTTATGATGTTCTTTGATATTCTTTGGTTCTCAATCGGCAGATCGAAAAAAACTAAACAATAATTTATTTGTTATTGAGAATTGAAACATTCATAATTTATTTCATTTATATTATTATATGTTCTGCAAAGACCAGCATCACCTAAAATTGATAATGTTAAAAAGGTCCTTAGTGATTCTTAAGTGCTTAGTTAATCCCTGGCCTATTGTATTATTTTGGTTGAAGAAGAGTTATTACGGTAGGTGGTTCATAATATGGTTAAACATATTGTTAAATTTGATTAATGTTTAATTATCTATAGTTTTAGATGGCCAAACATTTCATGAAGAAAAAGTGCGAACGATTATTGAACAAAAATTCTCAGGATTCCAATTGCTTGAATTGAAATTATCTTGTGGTTATTTAATAAATTTGATCTTCTCAAGGTATAATTAATAATTAAATTAAATAATGAAATTCTATTTAAACCAATTTTGTTTGTTTTGTAGAATTTACAACCAAGAATGCCCTTGAACAAGGTAACCAAGTCAACAGATATTGGAATTGTAGCCACTTCGGAAACTTGTAGAATATGTGGATATAGGAAAGGAAAAGAGGAAATCGAAACTATAGAAATCCCATTTTCTTATAAATATTTAGTGGGTGAATTGAGTTCGGTTTTCAATTTCTATAGATGTAAAACTTTGAAATAAGAAGATAAACTAGGTATTTCTCTTTTAAGTAATAGTTTTTATTTTTTTTTTGTACGTTTGTTTCTTTTTTTCGTTATTAGTATTATTTAAAGACTTTATTCTAAAATAAAGTCTACATCTAAAGAACAAAAGTTTAACCTTTTCAGGTAAATTTACATCATCACAGTTTGTTAAGTGAAACTTTAAGTAATCACTTATCACATGTATCTTATTGCTATTGATTTTAATAAATACATATGTTTTCAAGAGCAACAATTTTTTCCATAAATTCTGGAGATGGTTTGTGCAGATCACCTTCAGATATTGCATCAACCCATGTAAATGAGGTTTGCTTTTCTTGCAGAATGTAGACAAATCGCTGACGATATATCATCGAGTGTCCAGTTCAATTTCTTCTTGGGATTCTTTATTCGTTTGATCTGGCCATCAGTAAAAATAGATGCAACAGAGCTTTCAAGGTTGCGGAGCTTGCAGTTATCTTCTTCCAATTGTTTTTTTCTTTTTGTCAAAGCTGCAACTGTTTCTCCAACTCGATTATTTGAAGCTGTCTGCTACACTCCATATCAACTCTGTATATAACAAAATTTTGATTTAACACAATGCTTTTTAATATTTTAATATAAAAATGAACCTACTCTGTATGAGTTGAAATTGAATTTTCCATCTCGACAACATGCTGCATAGTTTGTTCTTGCACATGGGTGAAATATTTTCTTTCTCTTCATAATGTTGGAGGCAACTTGCCACAATTCTTCGGTTGTTCCTTTTGTCCGCCCTAAGAGCCCTTGATAAAGCAAGCGCATTGTCACTGCAACTTTCAGGTATGTTTCTGAGTGGTACGGCTTTCGGATCAAGTTTTGATTTAGGCAATGGCACATTCATAAGTTTATCTTTAAGACAATAATCGTCTTCTTTAAAATGCAATGAGCATATTCGTGCAAAGCTGGTATTAACATTTTTTTTTCCACAAGCTTTAACCCAAGCCAAACTCAGATTTGGATCTTTTGGGAAGCAAAAAAATCTCAGGTTTTCACAGTTTTTGTTGTTTGAATAACTTTTGCAATTTTTCACACAACAATAATTTGGCATATTTACATTTATGTAAATAGTTTGTTTATTTAAAAAGAAGTTACAATTATTTATATTTTTCAAGAGCACACTATCTATTTACTTTCGCAAATGAAATCAACCAAAACATTAAGAAGTAAAAACCGCACAAAACTGGCTGTCACTCGCAATGACGTCACACGAATACAAGATGGCGACCTATCATCTCATATACAGCATACCTTGTATTCTTTATACCATGGCGACACATCGTATATAAAGCAACGAACAAAGGTGTATGTGTGCCGAAGTGCAGAGACAGAAAATCAAAAACACTCCATTACCAAGACCGGAATCTTTCGTACGTTTCACTCTCCAAAACCCGTTTGTTTACATTGTTGTATTTGTAATTTTGACAATTAATCCATGAATAGATGTGAGCACAAACAAAAAAAAAACGATGCCGTGGCCTAGCGGCATTTTGCACAGCAAAAACAAAATGGAGGGGTTAATAAGTTTTTAAGTTTTAAGCTTTAATTTTGCAGGCATTTTGTGGATAGTGAACCAATGTACCTTTTTGTCTTGAAAAAAGCATGTTCAACATCAGTTTATTATAATTAATTCACTAATTTACAGTAATCACTACGAAGTTCTTTAAATTTCATAATAAACCTCGGATTTTTGTATCAAAGATGCGTTCGAAGAACCATCAAGTTAAGGGTGCAAGCGCAATTTTTGTATTGAATTCTAATAAATTTTCGTTAACGAACGGCCCAAATATTTTGTTTGCAAGTAATTAAAATCTGTATCAATTAAAAAATCCAAGTATATTTATATATCTTATCCATAACATTCTTGATTGATGGAAGCATACATGTATTTGCTATCAAAAAAAACTATGCATCAAAGGAACACCAATGTTTTAAAAAAGTAATCAGAACGATTATAGCGAACCTGTTGAATAAATGCAGAGCAAATAAAATGCAAATTTTGACATATATCACAAAATGAAAACGTCTTAAAATCGTTCTGAATTCATGCACAACTAATTCAATAGAACATGTAATCGTCATGAATGTTTATTGTTGACGTACAGAAGTTTTTTTTAGTGAATTTCCACAGTTTAACGCAAAATATAATTTTCATTCATTCCTTAAAAATGTTTAGTTACCAAAGTTCAAGTTTACTTATTATTGTTTGAAGGGTATGTTTAGTGCTGCTAAAAATGAAACAAATTAATGAGTTTTACGTACATGTTTTTCTTAATATAGTAAATACTTCCATAGATTACATTTTATAAATACAGAACATGGAAGAAAATATACATAAACAATAGTTTTCAGGTATAAAGCAGAGGTTAGTGTAGAAAAATATTTTTGAGAAAGCCAATAATATTTTAGGTATGTTCATTAAAGAAATTTCCGCTTCGGCTAACCTTCATCAATTTTTTAGAAAAAAAATTAGCATTGATAGCAGCCAATTATTTCATAGCATAATTAATTTTTCAGATTGTAAAAAGTCTAGAAATTTTCATACGCTACAAAATTCGTAATTTTATGCGTAAACATAGAAGATAACATTATTTAGTCAAGAAGTATGGATTTTGGCGCGTATACCGTTTTTTTTTTATTGGGTGTTCGGTTTCCCCATACTGGAATAAAAAAAGTTACTTAAATCTATTTATTGCACTCATTTAGTTGGTATTGTGTGTAAACATATTGCCTATTTCTATTCCTTAAAGATGCTTTACACAAAGCAACTTATTTTTAAAACATGGTTCCCTCAAATTTGTATTCCAAAATCTAACTACAAACAAAATTCTAACTCTAACATAGTCCCTTAAAAAGAAATTTTCAGGAATATTTCTGCAACAAACAAAACTAAAATTTGGTCTTGCAACTACCGAACTGCTTAAATGATGAAAATACTAATCTAATTGAGGAATCTGAACTAGCTAAAGTTGGCAATGGAACTTCACAAGTATGCTTCTCGTAGCATTGTCTGTACAAAAAAATACGGAGGCACCCGCCTATTGTTTCCACCTGAACTTCTAATGTTGCCAAAAAAATGCCCTAAGCAAACTACAGCTGAAAAAAATGTCTGTTTTGTTGTTTTACAAAGTATTGAGTTACATTTTTGTCCATTTGCAATAATTATACTTAACCAGTTGCAGCGCATGTTGCGTTCGCGAATAATTTAAGTAAACAAAATAAATAATAATAAACTAATAAATCATTAAATGTGTATTTGGTCAATTTTATTTTATTTAATATACATTTACATTTATTTGGATTGAAATTAAAAAGCTATACAAATCTTCCAATTTAAGACCATGTCAGCACTTCAGATTCTGTTGGTTAGGATTGTTTAGTTTTTGAACGAGGCCATGAAACATTCAAAATGAAGCATTTAGATGGGGCTGATTACTATAATGAAGCATTTTGATGGGCCTGAGGACTAAATGTGAGAATGTGTTTGGTTTTTTGCATCATTTCACGCACACTTTCTCACATTTAGTCCTCAGTAGCTTGTAGGCAAACCGAAATGTCAGTCTGAGATTCCGGTCTTGGTAATGGAGTGTTTTTGCAGAAAATAAAAGTGGCATCAACTGCAAGCGATGTGAGTGAACAACACATGTGCAAATAACTTAACACATACAGTTGAATCACGAAGACCATCGTGGTAGTTGTCCCAACAGTGGTAAAAAGATGAGAGAGCTTTGGAAGTTCAGAGAGGTGTACAGTAGTGTACAAAATCGCTTTGAAGTGACAGCAGCGTTGGACGAAAATTGTATTCAAGGATTTGTGCAGTAGTATACAAGTTAATCTACGCCGAAGAGAACTTTGAGATCAACAAGTAAACTGGTAACAGTAGTGTTCAAAAATAGTAGTTTGAAATTCTTTTTTAATAATTTGGTTTATATAAATATTTTAATTAAAATTGATCTAAAGTTAAGATTACATGACGGACGCGGAGTCTAGCAATCGTAGGGTATACCCGAATGGTAACCGATTCTCACTTAAAGATGTAGAAAGCTCATTACCAACTTTTGATGGCACAGGATTCACTGACATTAATCAGTGGATCACTGAGATCGAAGAAAACGCCAAAATTTTGGGTTGGAATTAATTCCAAAAGTACATTTTCGGTAAGCAATTGGGGAAGGGCGTAGCTCAGAAATTCTTAAAATCCATTAAAGGGCTTAACAGTTGGGAAGGTGCCAAGATGGAGCTTAGGGAGGAATTCGCTAAAAGTTTCTCTGCTATAGAAATTCATAGGCAACTGAGGATGAGAAAGAAAAGGAGTAGTGAAACCAATCACGAATACCTTTATTCTCTTTTGGAACTGTCCAAGCCAATAGACCTCGATGAGGAGAGCTTGATAGAGTACTTCGCCGATGGTATACCTGATTCAAGACAAAATAAGTTGTGCTTATATCAGGCGAAAACGTTAAAGACATTAAAAGAACAAATTAGGCTAAACGAGAAAATTCGCGGAGGTACTAAATCTAGTAGTGTCCAAAGTCAGTCGACTAGCTATGTAGCAGGTAAAGTTCAAAGTAAAACTGAAGCAAGGAAATGCTTTAAATGTGGCAGTGCTGATCATCTCGCTAAAGATTGTGAAGCAAGGGTTTTCAAATGCTTTAAATGTGGGCAACCGGGTCATAAGGCAGCTGATTGTAGGTCGAGCCAAACTCAAGTGAAGAAAGAAAGAAGTAGTGTGCAAATTGCTTCAACAAGCTGTTGCGGACGCCTGTCGAGCTATCTTCTGACCCGATCGAAGCGGCACCTAAGGGAAACTTTAGGATAACTCGGACATGATGTAAGCGGATCTTAGCAGATTCTACGTTCTAACTTCGAAGTTCGAATTATAACATAAATGTCAATTTAGTTCGGCTCACCTATACCTAGACATTAAAATTCGAATAAATGTGTTTAGTATTAGTGGGATCGTACGTATACGGAGGAGCGGATCGTACGATGTCTTCTTTCCGTTAGGAGAAATCATCATCTGATGGCTTTTGGGAGTATTAGTGATGAGGGGGTTTGTTGCTGTTCTGATTCATACAGTACAGTAGTCGTACATATTCGGAGATTTAAAAATAATTTAAGGAAGAAGCTGCACGAGGTCGATTAGTGCGAATTAAAATAATAAGATACGAAAAAATAATAATAAGAGATTAAAAAAAACTAGAAGGAAGTGTGTTATCAGTTTTGCAAGCAAGTTTTTTTGTTCCATTTCTTTTTCTTGGAAAAAAAATTAAAACTTACATAGATACGAATCTTAGTGGTGAGTTGAAAAAAAAGAAAAGTGTTATGGAAAAATAATTAAATAAAATAACTCTTAGGCAATTTCTCGGCGGACCCAGATCTAATCCCAGGTGCTGGGCCGCCGCTTCTTTTTTGTTCATCCCGATTTCTCTACCCTCGATCGAGGTATTGTGGCTCATTGGATACCACTCGAAGGAAGATCTTCCAACGTGATAGCTGGGGATGCTCCAGGATACCGCATCGGGCGCTCGTTCGACTCTGACGTCTCTAACACCAAACCGGAGTCCTACCATCTAGCTCAATCAGCCGAATCGCATCCTTAAAATCCTGAAATAGGACAAAACAAATATAAAAGAAAAAAGTCCGTGAGTTATAGTGAATAAGAATAGAAAGGCTAAGAAAAATAAAAATAAAAAAAAAATAGTGAAAGAAAAGATATAAAAGAAAGGAAGAATAAGAAAAGATATAAGTGAAAGATAGAAAACAAAGAAAAGGAAGAAGAAATTCCAGAAAGGGCGATTGCCAATTTAAAAAAAAGGATATGTGAAAAGGAAATATATTAAGAATTTGAGTTATGAAAAATTTTGTGTTTGTGTTTGTCTGATAGTTTTAAGTGGGATTACTTTTTTGTTTCAAAAAGGCGGTGATCTTTTTATATTGATTTTTTTTTGCTACGCCTAAAGATATTGTGCATATATATGTAGTATATGTGTTTATAATTATTGTACTAATAGTCTCGGCGTGGAAGTTGTTTTTTTGTTGTTCCCATTCATCTAAATTTTTTTTGTTTGTTTCTTGATTATTCGATTTATAAATACTTTTTTTTGTGAGGTACTGAAACTCGAAGTAGTATCGCGTCCCGTCACAGGGTGTTTTCGTCTAGCGGATACCTCCACAGAGCTCTATAGGGGTAGGGAGCTAGGGCGTCGGCGGCAATTGTCTCAAGAAGGAAAGACACCACAAAGGGTGTTATAATTGAGAATTGAACACGGCTTTCGGTATCGAATCCTTTTTTATGTTTTCATGGTTTTATTATTTTGGTTATAATCAATAATTGTACTTAAGAATGTAAATAAACTTCCGCGAACGCCTATTTAAGGAAGAGAATAGTTTTTTTTTGCTTTTGTTGTTTTGCAACAGGGAAGCAATGTCGTGCTGAGCTTTTTTTTTTCAGGGGTGTCGAGGGTAGCGGAGTGGACGTGGAGCTAAAATGACTTGAAGCCGATCATCGACCAACCGTATTTGGGTGTGTCCAACACTGGCCGCGGACACCCAAAGGTAGGGTGGGTAATGGCC
Organism: Eupeodes latifasciatus; assembly: GCA_920104205.1. Classification (NCBI taxonomy): domain Eukaryota; kingdom Metazoa; phylum Arthropoda; class Insecta; order Diptera; family Syrphidae; genus Eupeodes; species Eupeodes latifasciatus. The sequence goes on along the minus strand of OV049927.1, from coordinate 41,881,710 downwards.
TCACTGCACTAACATCCGCAGTGCCCTGATGTGCCATAGTCCGTCCGTTTATGTTTCCATCCCTTTCCTCCTTCCTGGGCCTGATCTGTGTTTTTGTCTGCAGGCGAGGTTGAGTTTCGACGAGCTGACGCCGTGCAACGCAAGCAGGCCGCGTCCCCTGGAGCTTGACATTCCAACCTACCCTTTCCAAACTCTTCCTATGACTTCTCCCTACCTCATCCTTATCCTACCCTTCCACTTCACCCACCTCCTAACCACCTCTTGCCTCGCAACAAAATGGCGCCCAACGTCTTTAAAGGGTGTTCCAACCCAGTTGGAACATTTTTTTTTTGGCGAATTAGTTTATGTTGTACTAGTTTCAGTTTTTTTTATGTTGTATTGTCCCAACCAAACTTGCTGTGGATTTTTAAACCTCGTATGTCTGCGTCAGGAAGGCCACAGGCGTACCTAGTCGTATCGCGACGAGTGTTTGAAATTTTACAGTGACCGCGGTTAATAAGTGTAATGTTCCTGTCAGGGGTTACTGGAGTTTTCGTGAAGGTCGTATGTCTGCACCAGGAAGGCCTCAGGCGAACCTAGGTGTATCGCGACGTTCCTTTGCGAAAGCTTCAGTGATGTCAGTCAGTACATTTAAGTATTGTCTTTTACCTATTCCCATCCTAACTTTTTTTACTTTTCTATTTTTTCTAATTTTTCATTTTTCTTTTCCTAGTTTCGTCTTTTTCTACTTGGACGATTGATTGTGCGAGACGTGTAGTCCGACATCATCGTTCCAAAATTTTTGTAAGTTTTATCCTACCGTTTCATGTCTTCTAGCAAGGTCCCTAGAGACAGTCTAGAATTGCGGGAACGGTAAGGAAAAACTTTGTAACATAATTTGTTTGTGTCTCTAGTAGTTTTACTTTTCTATTATGGTCACATCAGGGGAAGTTTATTCTGTCCGTCTGATGTCTCTTTTTTCAGCGAGGTCGTCAGTAGGGTCATACCATGTCGCTCATGAAGCTACCTTAAGCACCCCGCATGCTAATGAAATCGAAAACCCTAAACCCAAAACTACGTTTCTACTTACGATTTAGTTATACATAATAACGGGTGATTTTTTAAGAGCTTGAGAACTTTTTTTAAAAAAAAACGCATAAAATTTGCAAAATCTCATCGATTCTTTATTTGAAACGTTAGATTGGTTCATGACATTTACTTTTTGAAGATAATTTCATTTAAATGTTGACCGCGGCTGCGTCTTAGGTGGTCCATTCGGAAAGTCCAATTTTGGGTAACTTTTTCGAGCATTTCGGCCGGAATAGCCCGAATTTCTTCGGAAATGTTGTCTTCCAAAGCTGGAATAGTTGCTGGCTTATTTGTGTAGACTTTAGACTTGACGTAGCCCCACAAAAAATAGTCTAAAGGCGTCAAATCGCATGATCTTGGTGGCCAACTTACCGGTCCATTCCTTGAGATGAATTGTTCTCCGAAGTTTTCCCTCAAAATGGCCATAGAATCGCGAGCTGTGTGGCATGTAGCGCCATCTTGTTGAAACCACATGTCAACCAAGTTCAGTTCTTCCATTTTTGGCAACAAAAAGCTTGTTAGCATTGAACGATAGCGATCGCCATTCACCGTAACGTTGCGTCCAACAGCATCTTTGAAAAAATACGGTCCAATGATTCCACCAGCGTACAAACCACACCAAACAGTGCATTTTTCGGGATGCATGGGCAGTTCTTGAACGGCTTCTGGTTGCTCTTCACTCCAAATGCGGCAATTTTGCTTATTTACGTAGCCATTCAACCAGAAATGAGCCTCATCGCTGAACAAAATTTGTCGATAAAACACACACAAAACACATTTCGAACCGAACACTGATTTTGGTAATAAAATTCAATGATTTGCAAGCGTTGCTCGTTAGTAAGTCTATTCATGATGAAATGTCAAAGCATACTGAGCATCTTTCTCTTTGACACCATGTCTGAAATCCCGCGTGATCTGTCAAATACTAATGCATGAAAATCCTAACCTCAAAAAAATCACCCATTACAACTACCATACAAAATCTTGAAATCTAAACTTTTCTAACCTAGGTTGTTATTTATTTTTTTGTTGTGATTGCTTTCTTTTATATTCTCATTTTGTATTGTTAGCTTGTTAAAACATTTTCCTTACAGGTTTAAGTTTTTTTTACATACATAGTAATATAATATAACAAGGAGAAAAACTTGAAAGCAAAGTGACGCCAATTTTGAAAGGGTTAAATTCCAAGCGTCGCGTCGTCGGTACAAACGTAAACGGTACCTACAACAACAGTAGAGCGACACATCATGGTATAAAGAATACAAGGTATGCTTGACAGTTCTGGTCGACTGAATCGTGACGTCATTGCGAGTGAATTTTCTTATTTATGATGTTCTTTGATATTCTTTGGTTCTCAATCGGCAGATCGAAAAAAACTAAACAATAATTTATTTGTTATTGAGAATTGAAACATTCATAATTTATTTCATTTATATTATTATATGTTCAGCAAAGACCAGCATCACCTAAAATTGATAATGTTAAAAAGGTCCTTAGTGATTCTTAAGTGCTTAGTTAATCCCTGGCCTATTGTATTATTTTGGTTGAAGAAGAGTTATTACGGTAGGTGGTTCATAATATGGTTAAACATATTGTTAAATTTGATTAATGTTTAATTATCTATAGTTTTAGATGGCCAAACATTTCATGAAGAAAAAGTGCGAACGATTATTGAACAAAAATTCTCAGGATTCCAATTGCTTGAATTGAAATTATCTTGTGGTTATTTAATAAATTTGATCTTCTCAAGGTATAATTAATAATTAAATTAAATAATGAAATTCTATTTAAACCAATTTTGTTTGTTTTGTAGAATTTACAACCAAGAATGCCCTTGAACAAGGTAACCAAGTCAACAGATATTGGAATTGTAGCCACTTCGGAAACTTGTAGAATATGTGGATATAGGAAAGGAAAAGAGGAAATCGAAACTATAGAAATCCCATTTTCTTATAAATATTTAGTGGGTGAATTGAGTTCGGTTTTCAATTTCTATAGATGTAAAACTTTGAAATAAGAAGATAAACTAGGTATTTCTCTTTTAAGTAATAGTTTTTATTTTTTTTTTGTACGTTTGTTTCTTTTTTTCGTTATTAGTATTATTTAAAGACTTTATTCTAAAATAAAGTCTACATCTAAAGAACAAAAGTTTAACCTTTTCAGGTAAATTTACATCATCACAGTTTGTTAAGTGAAACTTTAAGTAATCACTTATCACATGTATCTTATTGCTATTGATTTTAATAAATACATATGTTTTCAAGAGCAACAATTTTTTCCATAAATTCTGGAGATGGTTTGTGCAGATCACCTTCAGATATTGCATCAACCCATGTAAATGAGGTTTGCTTTTCTTGCAGAATGTAGACAAATCGCTGACGATATATCATCGAGTGTCCAGTTCAATTTCTTCTTGGGATTCTTTATTCGTTTGATCTGGCCATCAGTAAAAATAGATGCAACAGAGCTTTCAATGTTGCGGAGCTTGCAGTTATCTTCTTCCAATTGTTTTTTTCTTTTTGTCAAAGCTGCAACTGTTTCTCCAACTCGATTATTTGAAGCTGTCTGCTACACTCCATATCAACTCTGTATATAACAAAATTTTGATTTAACACAATGCTTTTTAATATTTTAATATAAAAATGAACCTACTCTGTATGAGTTGAAATTGAATTTTCCATCTCGACAACATGCTGCATAGTTTGTTCTTGCACATGGGTGAAATATTTTCTTTCTCTTCATAATGTTGGAGGCAACTTGCCACAATTCTTCGGTTGTTCCTTTTGTCCGCCCTAAGAGCCCTTGATAAAGCAAGCGCATTGTCACTGCAACTTTCAGGTATGTTTCTGAGTGGTACGGCTTTCGGATCAAGTTTTGATTTAGGCAATGGCACATTCATAAGTTTATCTTTAAGACAATAATCGTCTTCTTTAAAATGCAATGAGCATATTCGTGCAAGGCTGGTATTAACATTTTTTTTTCCACAAGCTTTAACCCAAGCCAAACTCAGATTTGGATCTTTTGGGAAGCAAAAAAATCTCAGGTTTTCACAGTTTTTGTTGTTTGAATAACTTTTGCAATTTTTCACACAACAATAATTTGGCATATTTACATTTATGTAAATAGTTTGTTTATTTAAAAAGAAGTTACAATTATTTATATTTTTCAAGAGCACACTATCTATTTACTTTCGCAAATGAAATCAACCAAAACATTAAGAAGTAAAAACCGCACAAAACTGGCTGTCACTCGCAATGACGTCACACGAATACAAGATGGCGACCTATCATCTCATATACAGCATACCTTGTATTCTTTATACCATGGCGACACATCGTATATAAAGCAACGAACAAAGGTGTATGTGTGCCGAAGTGCAGAGACAGAAAATAAAATAAAAGTGGCATCAACTGCAAGCGATGTGAGTGAACAACACATGTGCAAATAACTTAACACATACAGTTGAATCACGAAGACCATCGTGGTAGTTGTCCCAACAGTGGTAAAAAGATGAGAGAGCTTTGGAAGTTCAGAGAGTTGTACAGTAGTGTACAAAATCGCTTTGAAGTGACAGCAGCGTTGGACGAAAATTGTATTCAAGGATTTGTGCAGTAGTATACAAGTTAATCTACGCCGAAGAGAACTTTGAGATCAACAAGTAAACTGGTAACAGTAGTGTTCAAAAATAGTAGTTTGAAATTCTTTTTTAATAATTTGGTTTATATAAATATTTTAATTAAAATTGATCTAAAGTTAAGATTACATGACGGACGCGGAGTCTAGCAATCGTAGGGTATACCCGAATGGTAACCGATTCTCACTTAAAGATGTAGAAAGCTCATTACCAACTTTTGATGGCACAGGATTCACTGACATTAATCAGTGGATCACTGAGATCGAAGAAAACTCCAAAATTTTGGGTTGGAATTAATTCCAAAAGTACATTTTCGGTAAGCAATTGGGGAAGGGCGTAGCTCAGAAATTCTTAAAATCCATTAAAGGGCTTAACAGTTGGGAAGGTGCCAAGATGGAGCTTAGGGAGGAATTCGCTAAAAGTTTCTCTGCTATAGAAATTCATAGGCAACTGAGGATGAGAAAGAAAAGGAGTAGTGAAACCAATCACGAATACCTTTATTCTCTTTTGGAACTGTCCAAGCCAATAGACCTCGATGAGGAGAGCTTGATAGAGTACTTCGCCGATGGTATACCTGATTCAAGACAAAATAAGTTGTGCTTATATCAGGCGAAAACGTTAAAGACATTAAAAGAACAAATTAGGCTATACGAGAAAATTCGCGGAGGTACTAAATCTAGTAGTGTCCAAAGTCAGTCGACTAGCTATGTAGCAGGTAAAGTTAAAAGTAAAACTGAAGCAAGGAAATGCTTTAAATGTGGCAGTGCTGATCATCTCGCTAAAGATTGTGAAGCAAGGGTTTTCAAATGCTTTAAATGTGGGCAACCGGGTCATAAGGCAGCTGATTGTAGGTCGAGCCAAACTCAAGTGAAGAAAGAAAGAAGTAGTGTGCAAATTGCTTCAACAAGCTGTTGCGGATGCCTGTCGAGCTATCTTCTGACCCGATCGAAGCGGCACCTAAGGGAAACTTTAGGATAACTCGGACATGATGTAAGCGGATCTTAGCAGATTCTACGTTCTAACTTCGAAGTTCGAATTATAACATAAATGTCAATTTAGTTCGGCTCACCTATACCTAGACATTAAAATTCGAATAAATGTGTTTAGTATTAGTGGGATCGTACGTATACGGAGGAGCGGATCGTACGATGTCTTCTTTCCGTTAGGAGAAATCATCATCTGATGGCTTTTGGGAGTATTAGTGATGAGGGGGTTTGTTGCTGTTCTGATTCATACAGTACAGTAGTCGTACATATTCGGAGATTTAAAAATAATTTAAGGAAGAAGCTGCACGAGGTCGATTAGTGCGAATTAAAATAATAAGATACGAAAAAATAATAAGAGATTAAAGAAAACTAGAAGGAAGTGTGTTATCAGTTTTGCAAGCAAGTTTTTTTGTTCCATTTCTTTTTCTTGGAAAAAAAATTAAAACTTACATAGATACGAATCTTAGTGGTGAGTTGAAAAAAAAAAGAAAAGTGTTATGGAAAAATAATTAAATAAAATAACTCTTAGGCAATTTCTCGGCGGACCCAGATCTAATCCCAGGTGCTGGGCCGCCGCTTCTTTTTTGTTCATCCCGATTTCTCTACCCTCGATCGAGGTATTGTGGCTCATTGGATACCACTCGAAGGAAGATCTTCCAACGTGATAGCTGGGGATGCTCCAGGATACCGCATCGGGCGCTCGTTCGACTCTGACGTCTCTAACACCAAACCGGAGTCCTACCATCTAGCTCAATCAGCCGAATCGCATCCTTAAAATCCTGAAATAGGACAAAACAAATGTAGTGATCCACTACATGCGACCACTCTATTAGCCTTATTTAAATTTCCATTCCTAAGCCACCACACACGATCTTGTATAGTATCATTTTTCGTTGTCATTCGCGCAACCGATCCAAGACATTGTCACCCATAAATGTGTCATCTTCCGTAGCCCACTTAGTGAAACCTAACACCACAGCAATTAATTAATTGTCGCCAGTTTTGCTAAGTGCAGCAAAGTAAGAATGACCACTATGAGCAAGCATTGTTTCGAGTTCAAAGTACATATATAATCATATCACACTTCGGTAATTAGGCCGCTGCGCTGCCCGTGTGTATCTGGTACCTCTATGGATAAGTTGAATTTGCTTCATATTGGGCCAGTGTAAACAAAATATGATTCATCGAACTCTACATGCAATGGTTATTGGTATCAATGCGAGTTGACAAAATTGAAAATTATGATGATAAGGCATTTTTCATATGAGGTTGCGTAAAAATGCATTTCCATATGGAAAATGCTATATTATTAAGTGGTAATGGAAATTGAAACTAGTATAAATAGGCAAAGGATGAGGAGGAATAAACAGAATTTAGTTATCATTCAAACTTGAAGGTCGCAGCCAAGCATTGAGACAGCGGGCCTTTCAAGTAATAAATAAATAAAAAAAAAAAAAGCAAACAAATATTTCTTTTATTTCCTAAATTCTCCCCAACAAACTCTTCCCTGAATCGTCAGGAAGTACTGTTAACTTGGGTTAATACATGGTGGCAGCGGTGGGATTCTTTTAAAAATCCCCTACCAAAAATACAAAAGGCCGTTCCTTTTGATGCGTATTGCTGGGGCTATACATCAGCAAAGCTAAAGTAGTATAAAATTTAATTGTGAAAAATCCTATGACCATAAGACCTGGCGAATTCCTTCAAGAGGACGCGGAGGCAAAATATAGGTAGTGAAAAGACCAGGTTGTAATCTGCAACTATAGGGCGTGAAGTCTGCCTGGCACAGTTTCAACAACAACAAAACAACACCTTAAACATCAACAAAAGCAACAACAATAACAACATCGACAACAAAATCAACAACATTACCAAAATCAACAGCACCAGAAAATAAAATTAGCGTAAGAAATTTTAAACAATTATATTTACATATATTTTTTTTTGGTGAACCCCATTTTCTTTTTCCTTCCCCTCTTCAAAATATTTTTCCCTCAAAATTCTCAGGACACGACGAGACCGACAGCGTTTAGAATTTTTTTTAAATCTTCCTTTTAACGTAATAAACGTAATAGAATCTGAAACAATGGCGTTTCAGGTCAATATAAGCGATATTTTCAATATAGTGCCCATCTTCAATGGTAACCCCAGTGAATTGAATAAATTCATCGCATGCGGGAACATCTTGTTCTCATCATGTAAGAAAGAGGAACATACAACATTCCTCGAAATAGTAAAAACTAGGCTACAAGGTCCGGCCTTCGAACTAATACAGTTCAACTCTTTTACAAAGTGGGGTGACTTAGTTGCTAAACTAGAGGACGAGTATAAGGAAACCAAAACTCGTTCTGTAGCCCAGAATGAACTTTTGGTAGCTCAGCAAAATGCCAGAGAATCAGTTAAGGAGTTTGGAGACAAAATCTCAAAACTTTTAACCTCTCTTAACTCAGCAACATTCTCAGGTACTAGTGACGCATCCGTCAGGGCGTATCTGGTCGATGAGAACGAAAAACTGGCTATCCAGACATTTGAAGATGGTCTCTCGAATCAAAATTTACGTTTGATGGTTCAAGCTCGCGGGGAAACTAGTTTGAAAAGGATAATAACGTTCGCAGAAAACCATGCTGCAAGAATAGATAGGCAGATGCCTGCCTATAGGAATAAACCCCCTTTACAACAGAATTCACCCTCAAACTTTTCTTCCCGACCAACCTGTCAAATTTGCGAGATATTGGGACACTCTGCCCAAACCTGTTACCAAAACAAGACTCTACCCAAATTTACCCCAAAAACAGAAATTGTTAAATGCAATTATTGCAACAAAAACTATCATACGGAAAGCGAGTGTAGACTTCGAAAACTACACTCACAAACAAACCAAGTGAACCCGCATAACCCTTTTAAAACCGAAAGAAACAATGGTGACCAACGACAGGTGAACTTCCACCACGTAATGCCCGAAAGCCAATTTTCTTATAATACGGGAAACGAGAATTGTCGGGTCGAAGAGATCGGCTATCCTTCCCGACAACAAGTTCAGGCCGACATACACGAAACTCAAGAGTAACGGCAAGCATAATTATCGAATTGCTTCCTTACAATGACTTGACCATAATAAGAATTCCATTCACAGACGGTAAGAATAGAAGTCTTGTTATTGACACTGGTTCTGAAATAAGCATAATTAAAACACCTACGATCAAACCCATAAAAAACAATAAAAATAACATAACAATTTCAACCATGGGCGGTCATAAGGTAATGAGTACCAGTGTTGTGAATGAGACTCTATTGGTCGGCTGTGATGATGATAAAATTATAATTAACCACCCCTTTCACATTCTAGATGTAAGTACCGACATGAATTTTGACGGCATCATAGGAAACGATTTTCTAAAAAAATATTCATGCGTAGTTAACCATGATGAAAATTTTATGAAGATTTTTCCCTTCATTGGTGACCAATCTACCGCTACGATAAATAGTTTTGGGAAGGTACTGAGTACTATTCCTCATCATAAAGCTAATGTATCAAAAGCAAATATAGAAATACATTCGGTACCCAAATCTGTTATATTTAATGGAACTACAAATTTGAACAAAGATTACTCAACTCAAGCCAAAACTCACCTTCAAGAAGATTGCACAACTGAAGGGTCTAACCATACTGGCTCTAACTCCTCTCAATATCATACAGACAATATTGTAGGAGGTACAGAAAAAGCATGGGAATCGTTGAATGATACCGCCTGCCTTCGGGCTTGCCTACGGGTCGGATCAGGAGATTCATCAAAACAAGACTATGACAAAGTTGTTAGCAAACCACTTCCTAAGGAAAAAGTTATAAATACAAAAATTAAAAATAAGCCTATGGTAACAGAAACCATAGCACAAACTTATATAAACCCAGCAGGTAGTAAGACTGAGATAATAGAAATCTCAGCAGAAAGTAAGACTGGGATAACAAAAAATAAATACATAACACTCGAACAACGTAGTCAGCAAATGATAGAAATTCCATTTAATTCCAATAAATCACGGGATATAGTAATTGAGAAAAAAGAAATAATCCCAGGGGTATATGTAGGTGAAACTATAGTTAAACCTGAAAAAAATAAAATAAAAGTATTATTTATGAACACTTTAGAAGAAAAAAAAAACATTAATCCGAATGACTTAAATTTAAAATGGGATACTTTAGACAATTATAATATTATTTCAGCTGATAGTCATAAAGATCGTTTACAGAAAAGGCTATCAGATTTACAAACAATTATAAAACTGGACCATTGCAATCAAGAGGAACAAAAATCAATATCGAACATCTGTAGAGAATTCAATGATTTGTTCTTCCTCAAAGGTGATCACCTTACCTACACCAATGCAATGGAACATAAAATAATAACTAACGACAGTAGGCCCCCATTATTCCTAAAACCATATAGACTTCCCGAAAGTCAGAAGCAAGAAATTCACAAGCAGGTAAACGAAATGCTTAATGATTCAATCATACAACCTAGCTTCAGTCCCTGGAACTCACCTCTCCTCTTAGTTCCGAAAAAATCTGGTTACGATGGCGAAAAAAAATGGAGAGTAGTCGTAGACTTCAGAAAACTAAATGAGCAAACACTCGGAGATGCATACCCATTGCCGAATATCACAGACATTTTCGACCAACTAGGTCAGGCAAAATATTTCAGTACACTTGATTTAGCTAAAGGGTTTCACCAAATATTGGTAGCCGACGCTGATAAAGAAAAAACCGCGTTCAGCACACCATTTGGTCACTACGAATATAACCGTATGCCATTTGGTTTGAAAAACGCCCCTGCTACGTTTCAACGCCTCATGAATAATGTTCTCATGGGACTGCAGGGTATTGAATGTTTTGTTTATGTAGATGACATCGTTATCTATGGGTATGATCTTGATAGCCACAACAGAAAGCTCGTTAACATTCTGAAACGTCTAAGAACGCATAATTTGAAACTCCAACCAGAGAAGTGTAACTTTCTTAAAAAAGAACTAATTTACTTGGGGCATATTATTTCAGAAGAAGGAATTAAGCCTGATCCCGAAAAAATCAAGGCAGTTAGAACATTCCCTGTGCCCAAAAAGCCAAAAGATGTAAAATCATTTTTAGGTTTCGTGGGATACTATCGAAAGTTCATTCCCGACTTTGCAAATTTATCCAAACCAATGACAAAACTTTTACGAAAAGACGCTATCTTTAAATGGGATGCCTTCTGCGACGAATCTTTCAGAAGTTTAAAACAAAAAATTATTGAACCTCCAATACTCTCTTATCCTGATTTTACGGCAGAATTCATTGTAACTACCGACGCTAGTGATGTAGCATTGGGTGCGGTTCTTTCTCAAGGACCGATTGGACAAGATAAACCAATTTCATTCATAAGTCGAACCCTCAATGATCAAGAAATAAAATACACAACGTCGGAAAAGGAGTTGTTAGCAATTGTTTATGCGCTAAAGCAGTTTCGACCATATATCTATGGACGAAAGTTCACTATTTACACAGACCATAACAATTTACTATGGTTAATTGGACAAAAGAATCCCACATCCAGATTGTTACGATGGCGCATCTTGATGGAAGAATACGACTTCAATATTATTCACAAACAAGGTAAATGTAATGTTATCGCAGACGCTCTCAGTAGGGTAAAAATTGACAATGACAGTAAGGTACTCGTGACAACCCGCAATCAAGCTAGAAATCAAGTAAGCCAAGTTAATATACAAGATGATGAGGTAGATAATATAGAAGTCTTGTCAACCTTCACTCTTCTAGAGGATAATGGATCAATTTTTGAAACCAAAACAACTAAAATTAAAGTTATAATAATACCAATAATAGAATCAATAGACGAAGAATTTTTACAAAATAAATGCCCAAATTTTATTAAACCAGATATAGGAGAATTTTCCACATTTCCACATAATAAAGAAACATTCTTTATAACCACTTTACCCATCCCAATCAGAACCGACAAAGATATTGAAATAATTAAAACATGTCTCACTTCGATTAGCGATCTTAATACTGATGAACAGTCTATCGGATTTGCGTTACCCCAAATGGACAATGAATCCAAGATAAAATTAAAAACTATTTTAACAAATACTTTTCAAAATCAAAACAAGGTCGTTTACGTTTTTACCAATAAAAAGATATTTTTAGATAATATCGAGTCTATAAAAACTGTACTTTATGAATTCCATGACTCCCCCCTCGGAGGCCACCAAGGCATAACGAGGACTTTAAAGAAAATCAAGAAACAATATTTCTGGCCAACAATGAACAATGATATAAAAAACTATATACTCCAATGCAAATCCTGTCAGACAAACAAGTTAATACAGAATCCCCGAATTCCCATGAAGATCACCACAACAAGCTCAACTCCGTTCGAAAGAATAGCTTTAGATATTGTAGGACCACTTCCCATTAGTTATGAAAACCATAAATATCTCCTTACCTACCAAGATGACCTGACCAAATATACTGAGGCTATACCTCTGGAAAATGCAGAAGCCTCTACAGTAGCTAGGGAGTTTGTCGAAAAAATCTTATGTCGCTTTGGATTTCCTGAGGCACTCCTTACGGATCAGGGGACGAACTTTCTTAGCCAATTGTTCAAGGAAGTTTGCAAACTTCTTAAAATAAAAAAAATTCAAACTACCGCGTACCACCCTCAAACTAATGGAGCTCTTGAACGTAGTCACCGCACATTAGTAGAATACCTAAGGCATTACGTTAATCGTGATCCTCTTTCATGGAATACCTGGATTCCATACGCTATTTTTGTCTTTAACACGACTCCCCATAGCAGCACTGGCTATACACCTCATGAGTTATTGTACGGTTATCCAGCTAGGATTCCTACTATTCTTGGAAAAAATCCCCAAGTGACTTATAACTACGAAAATTATTCGAATGAACTAAAGTCTCGATTACAACACGGATACCATATTGCTAAGGAAACTTTAAAAGGTAATAAAGAAAAATCAAAAACATATTACGACAAACATTCAAAGCAAAAGACATTTAATGTAGGAAACAGAGTTCTAATAAAAAACCATGCTAGAAAGAACAAATTTTCCTCACTTTGGGAAGGTCCCCATGAGGTATGTAGAATAATTTCCGACGAAACGACTGAGATAAAAATACGAAATCGAAATAAGGTTATCCATAACAATGATCTCAAACTCTTTTCTGATTAAATAACTATCCCCTATCCCATAAGTACACAGTCACACAGATCCAAGCAAAACTCTCTGAGATAAATGGACAATTCTTTTTTTTTTTTTTAGAACATGAAGTTCACAATTCTCCTTCTTGAACTTCTGAGTACCGCATATGCAAACCTAATTATCACCCAAATCGAACAAAAGGCTGGTATTTACTTCGAGGTAATCGGACCCGTTGAATTATATACACATGAGTGGAAACTTGTTGTGTACTACAATTTGGAACATTTAACAAAAGCACTAGAGGAAGCAGCAAAAATAATCACCGAAATCAGTGGTATATGCGAACAGCTTAAAAATAAGGAACAGTTTCAAATAATATGTGTCGTAGCGTTATCCGAAATGAGTCACTTGATGACAGACATTCAGATAAAATACAGTCTTGTAAACCCACACTATAGAAAAAAAAAGATCACTATTTAATGCCGTAGGGATTCTAAGCAAATCACTTTTCGGTACCTTAAACGAAGATGATGCAAATTTTTATACTGGAGAAATCAAGAAAATTAGGGAAAATGAAAACCATGTAATATCTCTCGTCAAAAAACAAACTCTCATACTCGAAACAACCAAAAATGTATTTAGTAAGTCAGAAGCGACTATTCAAAACCAAATGTTGATAATCAATTCAAAATTAGAAAATACAAAAAAAATGATAGATAGACTCATTAATACAACAAACATTGTTGCCTTCACTGAACTCGAATCCCTAACTTCCTTATTGACTCTCATTATTATAAGATATCTTAACACACTAGACGACATACTCGATTTAGTTACAGATGTAAGTCATGGAAGACCTCACCCATCCATTATAACCCCCGAACAATTTAGAGACGTATTAGCAAAAATAAAGCAAGAACTTCCATTAAACACAAAATTACCCAATACCCCAATAGATAATAACATTATATCTTTTTATAAAATCTGTACTACCAAAGTAGCTATTCATGACGACAAAATAGTATACGAAATCAAAATACCCCTTCCATTTGTTGAAAAATACATCTTATACAAAAGTATTCCTTTGCCAACCATACATAAAAATAACTTCGTGTTCATACACCCAACCTCCCAATACATTTTTCTCGATTACAACAAAGAAAATTACTGTCAACTAAATACAGCGGAGTTATCTCTCTGCAAGTCCCAAAATGATAAATTCATATGTCCCCTTACACATCCATTATTGAGTACTAAATCAGGAAACCCACAATGTGAAATCGAATTACTAAACAGAATATCAGTTATTCCCAACTCATGCGAAATAAGACAATCCAACCATTCAACAGTATGGATCCAACTATCACAAAAGAATAAGTGGATTTTCTCAACTTTAAATAATTATTATATTGACGAAATATGTGACGACAACATAACCTCATATAATTTGTACGGCACAGCCACAATAGAAATTGTAGGGCATTGTTACCTTAAGAACAAAGACATGACAATACACACATTTAACGAAAATTCTACAACAATTAACAAATTTTACATTCCCCCGATAAACATTTCAAAACTGCTTATAAATAATACTTCAAGTTTCCCAAACTACCCCGACAATTTAGCCATTATTCGATTCTCTAGCCATGAAGACTTAAAATTAGTATCTGAACAAATAAGCGAGTTAAAAGCAGACGAAGCAAAACCATTGACTAATCTAAGTGAACATCACGTTCATCATTATATACTTATCTACACGGTTATAATTATAGTTTTAGTATTGAGTTGCTTCAGAAGATACCAAACTTACAAAGTGAAAAATGAACCAAAACCCATTGTTTCGGATATTAAATTAAAAAGAAATCAAATCAAAGAAAACGACAAAATACAAACTGAAATACAACTCCATGACAAAAGCTCCCAACAATCCTCATCTAAAGATACCATAGTAGAAACAGATTCAAAACCTGAACCCTCTCCAAAATTTGTCTTACGCCAATATCCAAAGTAACCAATAAACTATATTAAAATATATGATTGTTAAAATTGAAAAAAAAACACACACACATTAATAATAAAAAAAAAAAAAAAACCCCTTTTACAAAAATAATATAAAAACAAAAACAAAAAAAAAATATATGTTTAAACTTTTAATAAAAACCTTATATTAATAAATTGTGCTTACAATCAAAAAAAAAAAAAAAATGCTATACTATAATTTATAAATAAAATCTTTTATAATAATCTATAAAAAAGAAAAAAAAAAAATGTTTAAATGTTTAATATAAAAATTTTTAAAAATAAATATTTTATAAGGTACTATATTTTCAAATTTAAAATGTCAAAAAAAACAAATAATCAAAAAAAAAAAAAAAAAAAGCTTACAAAAATTATAAAACAAACACTTCAATACTATTAATTCCTTATTTTATACTATTTTTATAAAATTTCTTAAAACTAGACAAATATTATTTTAATCATATCAAAATTATATCAAAAATGTAACCTTTTCATCCTTTCGCAACTTTACAGAAAATTAACCTCTTCAAGATATAATTTTCTTTCTTCAAGGGGAGCGGGATGTAGTGATCCACTACATGCGACCACTCTATTAGCCTTATTTAAATTTCCATTCCCAAGCCACCACACACGATCTTGTATAGTATCATTTTTCGTTGTCATTCGCGCAACCGATCCAAGACATTGTCACCCATAAATGTGTCATCTTCCGTAGCCCACTTAGTGAAACCTAACACCACAGCAATTAATTAATTGTCGCCAGTTTTGCTAAGTGCAGCAAAGTAAGAATGACCACTATGAGCAAGCATTGTTTCGAGTTCAAAGTACATATATAATCATATCACACTTCGGTAATTAGGCCGCTGCGCTGCCCGTGTGTATCTGGTACCTCTATGGATAAGTTGAATTTGCTTCATATTGGGCCAGTGTAAACAAAATATGATTCATCGAACTCTACATGCAATGGTTATTGGTATCAATGCGAGTTGACAAAATTGAAAATTATGATGATAAGGCATTTTTCATATGAGGTTGCGTAAAAATGCATTTCCATATGGAAAATGCTATATTATTAAGTGGTAATGGAAATTGAAACTAGTATAAATAGGCAAAGGATGAGGAGGAATAAACAGAATTTAGTTATCATTCAAACTTGAAGGTCGCAGCCAAGCATTGAGACAGCGGGCCTTTCAAGTAATAAATAAATAAAAAAAAAAAAAAGCAAACAAATATTTCTTTTATTTCCTAAATTCTCCCCAACAAACTCTTCCCTGAATCGTCAGGAAGTACTGTTAACTTGGGTTAATACACAAATATAAAAGAAAAAAGTCCGTGATTTATAGTGAATAAGAATAGAAAGGCTAAGAAAAATAAAAATAAAAAAAAAATAGTGAAAGAAAAGATATAAAAGAAAGGAAGAATAAGAAAAGATATAAGTGAAAGATAGAAAACAAAGAAAAGGAAGAAGAAATTCCAGAAAGGGCGATTGCCAATTTAAAAAAAAAGGATATGTGAAAAGGAAATATATTAAGAATTTGAGTTATGAAAAATTTTGTGTTTGTGTTTGTCTGATAGTTTTAAGTGGGATTACTTTTAATTTTTTGTTTCAAAAAGGCGGTGATCTTTTTATATTGATTTTTTTTGCTACGCCTAAAGATATTGTGCATATATATGTATATGTGTTTATAATTATTGTACTAATAGTCTCGGCGTGGAAGTTGTTTTTTTGTTGTTCCCATTCATCTAATTTTTTTTTGTTTGTTTCTTGATTATTCGATTTATAAATACTTTTTTTTGTGAGGTACTGAAACTCGAAGTAGTATCGCGTCCCGTCACAGGGTGTTTTCGTCTAGCGGATACCTCCACAGAGCTCTATAGGGGTAGGGAGCTAGGGCGTCGGCGGCAATTGTCTCAAGAAGGAAAGACACCACAAAGGGTGTTATAATTGAGAATTGAACACGGCTTTCGGTATCGAATCCTTTTTTATGTTTTCATGGTTTTATTATTTTGGTTATAATCAATAATTGTACTTAAGAATGTAAATAAACTTCCGCGAACGCCTATTTAAGGAAGAGAATAGTTTTTTTTGCTTTTGTTGTTTTGCAACAGGGAAGCAATGTCGTGCTGAGCTTTTTTTTTTCAGGGGTGTCGAGGGTAGCGGAGTGGACGTGGAGCTAAAATGACTTGAAGCCGATCATCGACCAACCGTATTTGGGTGTGTCCAACACTGGCCGCGGACACCCAAAGGTAGGGTGGGTAATGGCCTCACTGCACTAACATCCGCAGTGCCCTGATGTGCCATAGTCCGTCCGTTTATGTTTCCATCCCTTTCCTCCTTCCTGGGCCTGATCTGTGTTTTTGTCTGCAGGCGAGGTTGAGTTTCGACGAGCTGACGCCGTGCAACGCAAGCAGGCCGCGTCCCCTGGAGCTTGACATTCCAACCTACCCTTTCCAAACTCTTCCTATGACTTCTCCCTACCTCATCCTTATCCTACCCTTCCACTTCACCCACCTCCTAACCACCTCTTGCCTCGCAACAAAATGGCGCCCAACGTCTTTAAAGGGTGTTCCAACCCAGTTGGAACATTTTTTTTGGCGAATTAGTTTATGTTGTACTAGTTTCAGTTTTTTTTATGTTGTATTGTCCCAACCAAACTTGCTGTGGATTTTTAAACCTCGTATGTCTGCGTCAGGAAGGCCACAGGCGTACCTAGTCGTATCGCGACGAGTGTTTGAAATTTTACAGTGACCGCGGTTAATAAGTGTAATGTTCCTGTCAGGGGTTACTGGAGTTTTCGTGAAGGTCGTATGTCTGCACCAGGAAGGCCTCAGGCGAACCTAGGTGTATCGCGACGTTCCTTTGCGAAAGCTTCAGTGATGTCAGTCAGTACATTTTAGTATTGTCTTTTACCTATTCCCATCCTAACTTTTTTTACTTTTCTATTTTTTCTAATTTTTCATTTTTCTTTTCCTAATTTCGTCTTTTTCTACTTGGACGATTGATTGTGCGAGACGTGTAGTCCGACATCATCGTTCCAAAATTTTTGTAAGTTTTATCCTACCGTTTCATGTCTTCTAGCAAGGTCCCTAGAGACAGTCTAGAATTGCGGGAACGGTAAGGAAAAACTTTGTAACGTAATTTGTTTGTGTCTCTAGTAGTTTTACTTTTCTATTATGGTCACATCAGGGGAAGTTTATTCTGTCCGTCTGATGTCTCTTTTTTCAGCGAGGTCGTCAGTAGGGTCATACCATGTCGCTCATGAAGCTACCTTAAGCACCCCGCATGCTAATGAAATCGAAAACCCTAAACCTAAAACTACGTTTCTACTTACGATTTAGTTATACATAATAACGGGTGATTTTTTAAGAGCTTGAGAACTTTTTTTAAAAAAAAAACGCATAAAATTTGCAAAATCTCATCGATTCTTTATTTGAAACGTTAGATTGGTTCATGACATTTACTTTTTGAAGATAATTTCATTTAAATGTTGACCGCGGCTGCATCTTAGGTGGTCCATTCGGAAAGTCCAATTTTGGGTAACTTTTTCGAGCATTTCGGCCGGAATAGCCCGAATTTCTTCGGAAATGTTGTCTTCCAAAGCTGGAATAGTTGCTGGCTTATTTGTGTAGACTTTAGACTTGACGTAGCCCCACAAAAAATAGTCTAAAGGCGTCAAATCGCATGATCTTGGTGGCCAACTTACCGGTCCATTCCTTGAGATGAATTGTTCTCCGAAGTTTTCCCTCAAAATGGCCATAGAATCGCGAGCTGTGTGGCATGTAGCGCCATCTTGTTGAAACCACATGTCAACCAAGTTCAGTTCTTCCATTTTTGGCAACAAAAAGTTTGTTAGCATTGAACGATAGCGATCGCCATTCACCGTAACGTTGCGTCCAACAGCATCTTTGAAAAAATACGGTCCAATGATTCCACCAGCGTACAAACCACACCAAACAGTGCATTTTTCGGGATGCATGGGCAGTTCTTGAACGGCTTCTGGTTGCTCTTCACTCCAAATGCGGCAATTTTGCTTATTTACGTAGCCATTCAACCAGAAATGAGCCTCATCGCTGAACAAAATTTGTCGATAAAACACACACAAAACACATTTCGAACCGAACACTGATTTTGGTAATAAAATTCAATGATTTGCAAGCGTTGCTCGTTAGTAAGTCTATTCATGATGAAATGTCAAAGCATACTGAGCATCTTTCTCTTTGACACCATGTCTGAAATCCCGCGTGATCTGTCAAATACTAATGCATGAAAATCCTAACCTCAAAAAAATCACCCATTACAACTACCATACAAAATCTTGAAATCTAAACTTTTCTAACCTAGGTTGTTATTTATTTTTTTGTTGTGATTGCTTTGTTTTATATTCTCATTTTGTATTGTTAGCTTGTTAAAACATTTTCCTTACAGGTTTAAGTTTTTTTGGTGAAAAGAACTTTAAAGTCCAAGTAAGAGAATTACTGAACTTATTGTTTTTTTCATAGGTACTTTTGTTTCACATTCATTTTAAATTTAGTTTTTTTTTTCCTATAATACCAATAAATTTAAATATAATATTAAGTCTTGTTCTACCATACTTTTTTCCGTGTTATATATTTCTTTGTTGAAAACTGGTTCATTTTAACTGTTTTCGTTTGTGTTGAACTGAACTTTCTTTTGGTTTGATTCATGCATATATTAAGTAAATTTCAATTAAGTTTTTTTAATTATATAAAATTCTGATATTGAAGAATACTTTTTGAAAAGATATACACCTTCATTTAGAGTTTTTAAGGTCTTTGTTTTTTTTCAGAAGAAAAATTACTTTAAGATTCAAAAAAAAAAATTTAACGTTGTCTTACGTTTATTTGTTAACTTATTTATTCATTTGCTTTGTTGTTTGCGGTTAGTTTCGTTTGTTTTTTGCAAGAGTTAAAACAAGAATTAGATTATTTATAGCTATATACTTTTTAGGATAAGATACAAGTTTAAAACAATACGTTTTTAAATATTTACGTTTAGATTTCTTATCGATAAATTACGGTTAAGTAAGTAAATTTTTTTAGTTTTCCAAAATTGATTATTTACAATCCTGTTTTCTAAATTATTTATCATCTTTTTCGTTCAGTTTTGTTTCCTTGTGATAATTGTACATACATCACTATTTTTTTTGCTATGTAGTAATTTCTTTTGTTTATTTACCATTTTGGTTATTTATTAATTTTTCTGTTACAATATAGTATACATTTTTTTTTGGTTCAAGTTTATAGTTTACAGTTCTTTGGTTATCTTATTTATTTATTTATTTATTTATATTTTTTTTGGTGTACAGTTTTTATTTAAGTTACATTTGTTTTTTTTTTGATTAATTTATTTATCTTAAATTAGTTTTTTCAATTTATCTTTTTCATTTTTCTTATTCTACTTTCGTTAATCTTATTTTTTTTTCGTCATTACATTATTTATTCATTTTTTGTATTTTTTTTTTGACATTTTCGTTTTCGTAAGTTAATTGTGTTCATTTTTTGTTACAAATAGGTGTTTTTCTAAATAGTTATTTTTTTTTGTATTAGTAAAGAAATTAGGTTGCTTAGCTAAAATAATAATTTTTTTTGGACACTCACCACACATCTTTTTTTGTTGTTTTCGTATTTCTATTTTCGTTGTTGATTGTTGATCAAATTAAGATTTGTGCCCGGACAGGAAATATATATAAAGAATTTCATTTTAAGCGATGCTACGAAATGCTTATCCGCAAAACTATCGCCAAAATTCATAAAATTTAGAATCGTTAAACAAGTTGGAAACAACATGTACGAACTTGAGAATCTTAGCGGCAAAAAGATCGGTATATTTCGTGCAAAAGATCTGAAACAATAATAAATTCACGACACGAAACTGATCACATGAAAACCGATAAACTAATTCGTAAACCGAAACGTCCGTCGATGAAAAAAAAAAAACTAAGCATATTGTCCGTTTATCATGGACTTCCTTAAATGTTTTTTTTTTTATTCACTTAGTACCCGACTGAATCACTTAGTTTATTTATTTTTATGAAATTATTCCTCTAAAACTCGGCACACGTTTCTATTCTTATAAAGAAAAACAAATTTTTAAAAGAAAAACTATAGTCACCTTGTACCTGAAAATATCCTACTTATTAAAAAACAGATTTGTAAATTGTTAGTAATCATTTATTTATTGCATGGATTTCCCTACTTATCTAGTCTATTCATGTACATATATTATTTATTACAATATTTTCGTCTATTGTTATTATTTGAATATACATATGTTATTATTGTTTATATAAGGATACACTTAGTCAATACAATCTGTGATATTTATACATTAATTACTGATTTTATTAACTTAAGTACTATTCATTTATTTATTTACTAATATCTTAACTTTTTATTAAACTTCTGTGATAAAATGGTTTAATATTCCATCTGTGATATTTTTACTAACTTTATTAATCCTACTAAGACTGATAGCTTTAAATTTTTGTATCTGTGATAAAATGGGTTAACCTTTCCATCTGTGATATTTTTACTAACTTTATAAATTTTACCAAGACTGATAGCTTTAAGACTTTTTTTTTATCTGTAATATTTACATTTCCTTTTAATTTAGCTTAAAACCTTTTTCTTTTAAAACCTATGATACTTAAATTACTAACATTATTAACTTAGATACTATTCGTTTATTTATTTATTGACTCTTTATTGCTTCCGCGATGATTAAAAACTAAACTGTGATAAAAACTATTAAGCATCTGTGATTTTATAAATTTGATACATTTTGAAGACTGATAATTTAGTTAACTTTTTATGATATTTACTTTAATTTAGTTTAATTGTAGTTTAGTTAGTTATATTTTTCTTAATCTGTGATATTTACCTTATTTAATTTTCCTTTAATCTGTGATATATCTTTAATTTTTTTTGTTGTGATACTAGCTTCAGTTCTTATTATACGTGTGTAACATATTTATTTAATTTGTTAATCTGTTCTTTCTCCTGGTTTTTAATTTATAGCTATACTATGTGGTTAATAACTAATAACATTCACCTCCATATAAAACGAGATGAGATAGGCCGGGAATCATGAGGATGTGTTTTTTTTTTTGGTCCAGGTCATTGCCCTCTAGAGGTACAGCTGAAAAATGTAATGGGTGATTTTTTTGAGGTTAGGATTTTCATGCATTAGTATTTGACAGACCACGCGGGATTTCAGACATGGTGTCAAAGAGAAAGATGCTCAGTATGCTTTGACATTTCATCATGAATAGACTTACTAACGAGCAACGCTTGCAAATCATTGAATTTTATTACCAAAATCAGTGTTCGGTTCGAAATGTGTTTCGCGCTTTTTTATCGACAAATTTTGTTCAGCGATGAGGCTCATTTCTGGTTGAATGGCTATGTAAATAAGCAAAATTGCCGCATTTGGAGTGAAGAGCAACCAGAAGCCGTTCAAGAACTGCCCATGCATCCCGAAAAATGCACTGTTTGGTGTGGTTTGTACGCTGGTGGAATCATTGGACCGTATTTTTTCAAAGATGCTGTTGGACGCAACGTTACGGTGAATGGCTGTAACGAATTTTTGTATAATGAATAATGAAAATAAAAATGATTTAAAATAAATAATAATATTCAACTAATGATAATATACCGCATACTATCATCCTGCTAAACACTACCATCATCATCATCAAGTCATTTCACTTCATTATAGTACTCCCGACTTCCTTCATTCCGTCACCCTCGGCTGGTCTGCCAATCGATTTCCACAATCCTTGAAACATCATCGACAACCAGACCGAAGACCACAGAAATCCACAAGACGAAAGCACATAGACTCCTTTACAGAAGTGGGCAGCGGAGTAACTCCCTCAACCTTTCTGAGAAAGAAACTCTTCCGTCCACCTTTAGTGAATATGTTCCGATGTTGTACATAACTTCCTAAAACACCAAATGTCGACTCAACAGTCGAGTTACTTGTCGTTTCAAAATCGTCGTATACCCCATTATTGTACACGAGTTACAATAACTCAAATGGTTTTGTTTGACTCTTTCCGACCATTCACAACCAAACTGACTACTATAACTCGCTGTAGTCATCGAAATATATTCCCATGAGAGAGCGGAGGAAATTATATTATTATATATTTCTTTGTTGAAAACTGGTTCATTTTAACAGTTTTCGTTTGTGTTGAACTGAACTTTCTTTTGGTTTGATTCATGCATATATTAAGTAAATTTCAATTAAGTTTTTTTAATTATATAAAATTCTGATATTGAAGAATACTTTTTGAAAAGATATACACCTTCATTTAGAGTTTTTAAGGTCTTTGTTTTTTTTCAGAAGAAAAATTACTTTAAGATTAAAAAAAAAAAAATTTAACGTTGTCTTACGTTTATTTGTTAACTTATTTATTCATTTGCTTTGTTGTTTGCGGTTAGTTTCGTTTGTTTTTTGCAAGAGTTAAAACAAGAATTAGATTATTTATAGCTATATACTTTTTAGGATAAGATACAAGTTTAAAACAATACGTTTTTAAATATTTACGTTTAGATTTCTTATCGATAAATTACGGTTAAGTAAGTAAATTTTTTTAGTTTTCCAAAATTGATTATTTACAATCCTGTTTTCTAAATTATTTATCATCTTTTTCGTTCAGTTTTGTTTCCTTGTGATAATTGTACATACATCACTATTTTTTTTGCTATGTAGTAATTTCTTTTGTTTATTTACCTTTTTGGTTATTTATTAATTTTTCTGTTACAATATAGTATACATTTTTTTTTGGTTCAAGTTTATAGTTTACAGTTCTTTGGTTATCTTATTTATTTATTTATTTATTTATATTTTTTTTGGTGTACAGTTTTTATTTAAGTTACATTTGTTTTTTTTTTGATTAATTTATTTATCTTAAATTAGTTTTTTCAATTTATCTTTTTCATTTTTCTTATTCTACTTTCGTTAATCTTATTTTTTTTTCGTCATTACATTATTTATTCATTTTTTGTATTTTTTTTGACATTTTCGTTTTCGTAAGTTAATTGTGTTCATTTTTTGTTACAAATAGGTGTTTTTCTAAATAGTTATTTTTTTTTGTATTAGTAAAGAAATTAGGTTGCTTAGCTAAAATAATAATTTTTTTTGGACACTCACCACACATCTTTTTTTGTTGTTTTCGTATTTCTATTTTCGTTGTTGATTGTTGATCAAATTAAGATTTGTGCCCGGACAGGAAATATATATAAAGAATTTCATTTTAAGCGATGCTACGAAATGCTTATCCGCAAAACTATCGCCAAAATTCATAAAATTTAGAATCGTTAAACAAGTTGGAAACAACATGTACGAACTTGAGAATCTTAGCGGCAAAAAGATCGGTATATTTCGTGCAAAAGATCTGAAACAATAATAAATTCACGACACGAAACTGATCACATGAAAACCGATAAACTAATTCGTAAACCGAAACGTCCGTCGATGAAAAAAAAAAAACTAAGCATATTGTCCGTTTATCATGGACTTCCTTAAATGTTTTTTTTTTTATTCACTTAGTACCCGACTGAATCACTTAGTTTATTTATTTTTATGAAATTATTCCTCTAAAACTCGGCACACGTTTCTATTCTTATAAAGAAAAACAAATTTTTAAAAGAAAAACTATAGTCACCTTGTACCTGAAAATATCCTACTTATTAAAAAACAGATTTGTAAATTGTTAGTAATCATTTATTTATTGCATGGATTTCCCTACTTATCTAGTCTATTCATGTACATATATTATTTATTACAATATTTTCGTCTATTGTTATTATTTGAATATAATGGGTGATTTTTTTGAGGTTAGGATTTTCATGCATTAGTATTTGACAGATCACGCGGGATTTCAGACATGGTGTCAAAGAGAAAGATGCTCAGTATGCTTTGACATTTCATCATGAATAGACTTACTAACGAGCAACGCTTGCAAATCATTGAAATTTATTACCAAAATCAGTGTTCGGTTCGAAATGTGTTTCGCGCTTTTTTATCGACAAATTTTGTTCAGCGATGAGGCTCATTTCTGGTTAAATGGCTACGTAAATAAGCAAAATTGCCGCATTTGGAGTGAAGAGCAACCAGAAGCCGTTCAAGAACTGCCCATGCATCCCGAAAAATGCACTGTTTGGTGTGGTTTGTACGCTGGTGGAATCATTGGACCGTATTTTTTCAAAGATGCTGTTGGACGCAACGTTACGGTGAATGGCGATCGCTATCGTTCAATGCTAACAAACTTTTTGTTGCCAAAAATGGAAGAACTGAACTTGGTTGACATGTGGTTTCAACAAGATGGCGCTACATGCCACACAGCTCGCGATTCTATGGCCATTTTGAGGGAAAACTTCGGAGAACAATTCATCTCAAGGAATGGACCGGTAAGTTGGCCACCAAGATCATGCGATTTGACGCCTTTAGACTATTTTTTGTGGGGCTACGTCAAGTCTAAAGTCTACACAAATAAGCCAGCAACTATTCCAGCTTTGGAAGACAACATTTCCGAAGAAATTCGGGCTATTCCGGCCGAAATGCTCGAAAAAGTTACCCAAAATTGGACTTTCCGAATGGACCACCTAAGACGCAGCCGCGGTCAACATTTAAATGAAATTATCTTTAAAAAGTAAATGTCATGGACCAATCTAACGTTTCAAATAAAGAATCGATGAGATTTTGCAAATTTTATGCGTTTTTTTTTTAAAAAAAGTTCTCAAGCTCTTAAAAAATCACCCGATACATATGTTATTATTGTTTATATAAGGATACACTTAGTCAATACAATCTGTGATATTTATACATTAATTACTGATTTTATTAACTTAAGTACTATTCATTTATTTATTTACTAATATCTTAACTTTTTATTAAACTTCTGTGATAAAATGGTTTAATATTCCATCTGTGATATTTTTACTAACTTTATTAATCCTACTAAGACTGATAGCTTTAAATTTTTGTATCTGTGATAAAATGGGTTAACCTTTCCATCTGTGATATTTTTACTAACTTTATAAATTTTACCAAGACTGATAGCTTTAAGACTTTTTTTTTATCTGTAATATTTACATTTCCTTTTAATTTAGCTTAAAACCTTTTTCTTTTAAAACCTATGATACTTAAATTACTAACATTATTAACTTAGATACTATTCGTTTATTTATTTATTGACTCTTTATTGCTTCCGCGATGATTAAAAACTAAACTGTGATAAAAACTATTAAGCATCTGTGATTTTATAAATTTGATACATTTTGAAGACTGATAATTTAGTTAACTTTTTATGATATTTACTTTAATTTAGTTTAATTGTAGTTTAGTTAGTTATATTTTTCTTAATCTGTGATATTTACCTTATTTAATTTTCCTTTAATCTGTGATATATCTTTAATTTTTTTTGTTGTGATACTAGCTTCAGTTCTTATTATACGTGTGTAACATATTTATTTAATTTGTTAATCTGTTCTTTCTCCTGGTTTTTAATTTATAGCTATACTATGTGGTTAATAACTAATAACATTCACCTCCATATAAAACGAGATGAGATAGGTCGGGAATCATGAGGATGTGTTTTTTTTTTGGTCCAGGTCATTGCCCTCTAGAGGTACAGCTGAAAAATGTAATGGGTGATTTTTTTGAGGTTAGGATTTTCATGCATTAGTATTTGACAGACCACGCGGGATTTCAGACATGGTGTCAAAGAGAAAGATGCTCAGTATGCTTTGACATTTCATCATGAATAGACTTACTAACGAGCAACGCTTGCAAATCATTGAATTTTATTACCAAAATCAGTGTTCGGTTCGAAATGTGTTTCGCGCTTTTTTATCGACAAATTTTGTTCAGCGATGAGGCTCATTTCTGGTTGAATGGCTATGTAAATAAGCAAAATTGCCGCATTTGGAGTGAAGAGCAACCAGAAGCCGTTCAAGAACTGCCCATGCATCCCGAAAAATGCACTGTTTGGTGTGGTTTGTACGCTGGTGGAATCATTGGACCGTATTTTTTCAAAGATGCTGTTGGACGCAACGTTACGGTGAATGGCTGTAACGAATTTTTGTATAATGAATAATGAAAATAAAAATGATTTAAAATAAATAATAATATTCAACTAATGATAATATACCGCATACTATCATCCTGCTAAACACTACCATCATCATCATCAAGTCATTTCACTTCATTATAGTACTCCCGACTTCCTTCATTCCGTCACCCTCGGCTGGTCTGCCAATCGATTTCCACAATCCTTGAAACATCATCGACAACCAGACCGAAGACCACAGAAATCCACAAGACGAAAGCACATAGACTCCTTTACAGAAGTGGGCAGCGGAGTAACTCCCTCAACCTTTCTGAGAAAGAAACTCTTCCGTCCACCTTTAGTGAATATGTTCCGATGTTGTACATAACTTCCTAAAACACCAAATGTCGACTCAACAGTCGAGTTACTTGTCGTTTCAAAATCGTCGTATACCCCATTATTGTACACGAGTTACAATAACTCAAATGGTTTTGTTTGACTCTTTCCGACCATTCACAACCAAACTGACTACTATAACTCGCTGTAGTCATCGAAATATATTCCCATGAGAGAGCGGAGGAAATTGCAGAGAGAGTATATATAATATTAGTGAGTTGGTACTAAACAACTCCCGCTTCAGAAACGAAACGTTGATTTGGCTCTTCAATTCCCTGCCTCTCTTAAAGGAATCTAACCTCATCTTACACGCGACGTTTATTTCCAACGAAACCTCTAGGAAAGTCCACGCCGTTTTCGGACAAGGGTTGTCTGCGCTCTACAGCCACCTGGCCTGCTGGGTGCACGATTGCTTAGCTCGTCGGTGGGGAGGGATCTTGCAGCTGGAGCGGAGACGGTGTTACACTGTTTTCAGACCGACTAATCTAGATGTTGTAGATTAGAAAAATATGTTAAAAATTCCTAGGACCCGAAGTAAGTAACTTGTAATCGACAGTTGAAAGATTGTACTTATCTCTCATGATATTTACTTTTGCGAAATGACAAAAATTTTCATGACTTGTTATGGAGGAACATAGATGGTTGTGTCCTCGGAACCGTACTATACCCTACCCTATCATGTCAGATGTACGACCTGACATGAACCTATGGTTTCCATTTGGTTCTCTAAATGCAGAAACCCCTTTATTTGAGAGACACGGCTGTTGTTGTGCTCTCTACCTTTCTTTACCCACCCTATGACTAAAAGAATCGACATCCTTAAAGTTCCTATAAATGATTCTCTAAGGTATTATATTTATGTTCTCGAGAATCCCCTTTTTGTATAAGAGAAGTCTAAACTAAACTTCCCTTAAATGTTTCGATCCACTCTCTCTCGACCCTCTTACTTCAACTTACGTTGTCATACTTCTCAGTTATTTCTCAGATTCTCCAAACATTTTAACTTTGCTATGTAACTCCCAAAATTCATAACAACGGAATGTTCAATTCTTGATTTTACAATTTTTATTTATTACACAATTTACTTAATCAATAACTTCTAATTAATCTTAAAGTACAGCTTATATATATTACCTAACTAACCTGAATTCTTGAATTTACTCCTTAATCACGACTAAACTCCTTAACTAGAATCTTGAAAAACAAAATATACTTCAAAAATTTTTATGTTTGTTTAACGACGTATTGCAAGAGTCGTCTCTGACAATCACGTCTCGCTTGTTTATTCCTATTTTTATACTGTCCTTATGTAATTTACAACTCTTCTTCTTGTTTCCGCCGTTATCTCAAATTCTAACATATTCAATTCTTCAACCGTATCTAATAAGTATTCCCTTTAAGGTTTTCCTAAACGATCAGTATTTTCTTTCCTATTTATAATCATTTCTGTATCAAAATTTCTCAACCCACAATAAATATGTAAATCACAATATGTCTCAATAAGTCAATATCATTTGATAAAACGAATTATAATATGTTTCCAATCAAAAATATAATAATAAAGAAACGGAAAAATATTCACTCACCAATTTTCTTTTATCCTCCTCGTTGAAGTGCACTCGAACTCGGATTATGTTGGTAACAGCTTTCAATATTTATCACCATCTGTTGTTGTTTAATTTTTATCAAATGACATGTATTCACACACACAATTACCTTCCATCTGATTATATTTCTCAGGTCTTATCTAAACTACCTCAAAATTTTCCCTTCGCTTTCGAAATATATGAAACTCCTAATAATTTTACTCAAAACATGTATCTGAAATCTTATTTCTCTTTAACTTCTTCTTCAGAAATCTTTGCTATCTTTTATTTTTGTATCATATTCTCAGATACTTTCTTTCCTACACTTTACGTTGGTACCATATTTCCGGGTACATTCTTCTTTCAAAACGAAAATGAACAGACTCTACTAACAGTTAACCACTTTACTTATCTATACTTTAGTTTGCCACTCTTTCACAGTCTCCTTCACTTAGCTTATTTTCACCATTTAACAAAAACCTTGACTGAACAGTCTATCTCAAAACAAAACTTTTCTCAGGAATGTTCTCTTCATCTCAAAAAAAATGTTTAGATTACAACTAACTCTTTTCTTTTCTATGACACTGACCTAACTCAACATTACGATATGTATGACTAAAATTAAATAAATCTAATACTAGATAATAACACTTTAATATCACACTTTCTGCTTGACATAGGTCCATATCATTTCCTCAGAATTTGTATGAGCTCCTGTTTCCTTAACTCTGGTGTCCTTACTGACTCCTCAAGATTACGGATCTTACCGGTCCTGACTTGATGGAATACAAGAATTTTTCTCTCGAAAGTTTCTCGATCGATGGATGTTTACGGATGTTCGTTTGGACGAGTAACTGACGAGCGGTTTGTAGGTACTCTCATATGATATATGTTTTGATATGTATTCTGGAACTGCGTTACGATTTTTACTAGAAAATTTTCTAGTGTCTTGTCCGCAAAACAAGACAATTATTTTTCCTTTTCGTTTACAAGCAAATTATAGGTATACGTCGACATACAGAAATTCCACTGTCCTGAGATGAAATCTCTAGACAAGATCTTCAAGAGTAGGTATGTAGATATATACTCCTCGAAGAAAAACTCTGTTATGTGATTGTTGATGAATATGCCACCACGTCGTAACAATGAAATTGATATCACATCCGACAATATGAGGTGAAAATGATCGTCATGAGTATAAATTGTTAAGCCTTCTTTTTCTTTTTGTTGCCAATAAAATTCGGTCTGGCCTTTATTGTTAAGAAATGTGTGCTGAGGACAAATTGTTTATGTAATTTTCTTGAGCAGATTTTGTTCTTGAATGTTGAGATCCAGATTTATGTCTTCTAGACGATTGAATTTGATTTGGATATATGTATTTGTCGTTTAGTTTCGTTATCCAAAAATTTGATATCCAGAATTTGATGTCTGGATTACCTACTTGTTTAGGTTGGACTACTATTTTTGATGTCTGGCTTCAATTATTAGATCGGACATCAGAATTTGATGTCTGCCTTCGATAGTTTGATTAGATATCTAAATTTATTGTATAATTTATGCATCTAAATTAGTTGTTTGACTAAATTAGATAACAAAAATTTTATAAGGCTGAATTAGATATTAGAATTTGGCTGATTGGATTGGATATCCAAAGAAAATTATATGATTGGATTAGATCTCAAAAATTTGAATGTCTGGCCGCCGAGTGGTTTTTATGACGAAATACCTACAGCCGCGTCGCATTACCTCGTCGCGCCTGTGGGAATTGAAGTGAACAAAAAGGAACTTTAAAATTTTTGCCACCACGTGTGCCACACACAAGAATTATATTTTTATTTTCTTTCTTTAAACTATTAATCAAAAAAAAAAATACAAACTTGTTACCTCTTCATTGTAGAGACAATTATTTGAATTCTGGATGCTGCTGTAGGTGATATTTTAATCTTCAAAAATAATGAGTATTCTTCCTCCGTTGATTTTGCGTCGTGAGCTTTCGCTTACAACTCGCTTAATTTCAAACTCTTGCTGTATATTTTCGTATCCTATTTCCTAAGAGAAATGTTTGATCTGCGTTACTCTAAATTATTTTCTAAATCTTGATAAACTAAATAACTCACCCCTATTCCAGGAAATCTTTCAGGTATTTCACAGACGATGTTGCACGTACGACGGCCAGACAGTAAAAGGAAAGATGTCTGCCATCGACGTACGAAGGAAATCTTATTCGAAGTTACCGGCTACATGAAACTAGTTGGGATTGGAATTCCAATTGACTGGATGTGATAGGCTCATTCACAATAGGTTTTATTTGCTTTGAACGTATTTCCGGTTTCGAATATATTCTGATTGGGTGCGTTTGGTATCATAGCCTAATTAATATTTCTTCTAACTAGATTTAATCAAACTTTCTTTCTTGTCTTTCTTTGAGATACTCAATTGAATAGACTTGGTTTCAGCTGAGATTGTCATTTAGGATTGTGCAATTAGTTCTTACTCTTTTATTTGCCTGATTTAAAAATTACTAAATTTATAATCTATCGTTCAGTTTATCATCACAAATGTTGTTGTGGATGTTGAGTGCATTCAAAGTAGGTTTACACTTCAAATCTATGATGGACTTGAGTGTTTACACTTAGAACTACCGCATGAGCTTGATGACTCGGACATCCTGAATAATTCAGACTATCCGATCTCGACCTGTTTCCTACAAAACTTGTTCTTCTGACTAGTTTCTAACTCGTCTGAAGGACAAGAAAAGAAACGGAATTTGTGTCTTCGTACTAACAGGAGTCTCATGCACAGCTGACTAAGCCGGGCTACTGCCTTATAATTAAACTACCTTTTTAGGTCTTTGGTATGAACCACTGACTCAAATCCTTTTTCGTCTTTGACTCTATATAAATTGTTGCCTACACTTTTTAACACTGTCACTTTTAAAAATTTCGGACTGAGTTTGGCGCTTCGGTGTTTCGTTGCGTCGCTAAGCACAAAGTTGCGCTTGAATATTGTATCTCCTACCTCGAATTTAACGAATTTACTTCGAAGATTATAACTACTCTTATAAGTTTCATGAGCTTGCTCTAATGCTGTCTTGAGATGGGTGTGCAAAATGTTCATCTTCGCTGCCTTAGGTAACCAATCTATCTCGCTTTGGTTCAGACCATTAAGTTTTCTTAAGAGCTTGTAATCGGCACCATGCTCTATCATTCTTTGCCCGAACAATGCCTCATATGGCGACATGCCCAAAACAGAATGAACAGACGTGCGTAAAGCACTGCCTATACAAGATAAATATTCGTCCCAGTTGTATTGCCGCGGATCGATGTAAGCACGGATGGCGGATAGGATTGAGCGATTGACTCGCTCGCTAGCGTTTGCTTGTGGAGCGTACGCTGCCGTCTTCACATGTCTTATCCCAAACGTCTCTATCATTTTTACGAATTCTTTACTCAAGAATTGCGAACCGTTGTCGGACAACAAACTTTCGGGTACGCCATAAATTAAAAATATCTCGTCTTTTAAAAACTTAATTACCTCATTAGAATTGGCTTTCTTCAATGGTTTGATAAATACAAATTTGGTTAATTGGTCTAACGCAATTACTATATACATGTTTCCTTTACGTGACCGCGGATATGGTCCGAGAAAATCCACATACACGTGTTGGAATGGTCTTTCCACCGTATATGCGTCTCCCATTTCAGTTCGCAAAACCACGTTAGCTGATTTGGTTGTTTTGCACCTATCGCAGCTACTAACAAATGCTTTGACTTGAGAAGCCATCGCTGGCCAGTAAAACTGTTGACGGAGTCGGTACAATGTCTTGGCCACACCTCCATGAGAAGCTCTGGGCGGACAATGGGCTTGAGAGATCATCGGTTCCGTCAGCGACGTTGGAATCCACAACTTCCAGACCTGTGGGTCCTGAAGCGGATTTCCTGTACAATGCCTGATCTTCTTATATACGAAACCTTTCGAAACTCGAAGATCAGGTAATCTTTCTTTATTGTTACTGATGTGTTCTGCTATCTGGAGATATTCTTCCGACTTAAAAGCTGGATCTTCCAGATCGACATACAACACTTCAGACGGATTTGTTGACATAGACCCCGGTTGGCATACATCTGAGTGCAGACCCTCTACCTCATGAGTACGAGATAAAGCATCTGGTACCACATTCAGAGTACCCTTCCGGTGTTCTATCCCAAAGTCAAATCCTTGTAATTTGAGACTCCATCGCGCTAATCTCCCCGTTGGATCTCTCAAACTCATCAGCCACTTAAGGCTCGCGTGGTCGGTGATAACCAAAAATCGATACCCCTCCACGTACAGTCTAAATTTTTGTATTCCCTTGACTGCTGCTAGGCACTCACGCTCGGTGACTGAATAGTTCCGTTGCGCAGCGTTCAGCTTCTGGGAGTAATAATAAATCGGTCTTTCTACTCCAGACTCATCCTTTTGACACAGCACACAGCCTATACCTGTATTCGATGCGTCGCATAAAATAATGAACTGTTTACTGAAATCAGGATTGATCAAGATTGGAGCTGATGTTAATGCTCTCTTGATTGCTTCAAAAGCTTCAAGCGCTTCCTGCCCAAACTCAAACTTTTGATGTTTCTTAAGAGTGTCTGTCATAGCACTAGCTACGCCAGAGAAGTTTTCGATGAAACGTCTGTACCAGCCCGCCATGCCGAGAAATCGACGTACTTGCCGAGTTGACGTAGGTACAGGGAAATCTACAATAGCAGATATCTTTGCCGGGTCTGCCTTCAAACAACCTGGTCCTACTACGTATCCTAGGTACTGAAGTTCTTGGAAGCAAAATTTGGACTTTTCGACGTTAATCGTCAATCCCGCTTCCAACAACCTGTTCGCTATTATCCGCAGTATTCTCATATGTTCTTCAAACGTTCTTGAAATGACCAAAAGATCATCCAAGTAAACAAATACTTGATCTCGCAATTCCTGTGGAACAACCAAGTTCATCAGGTATGTCAGACTCTGAGCGGCGTTCGAGAG
This sequence comes from Eupeodes latifasciatus, assembly GCA_920104205.1. Taxonomy (NCBI): domain Eukaryota; kingdom Metazoa; phylum Arthropoda; class Insecta; order Diptera; family Syrphidae; genus Eupeodes; species Eupeodes latifasciatus. The sequence continues at coordinate 41,847,704 of OV049927.1, read as the reverse complement.
ACCGAACGGCATCACCTTGAACTGATAGAGCGGTCTTCCGGGGACGGTAAAGGCTGTCTTCTCCCGTGAACTTTGCTCCAGTGGTATCTGCCAGTACGCGTCTTTCAGGTCCACACTCGAGATGAAATGCGTCTCTGAAAGGCGTGCCAACAATCCCTCTATCTGAGCAATTGGATTCGCATTCTTTTTAGTTACGGAGTTTACCTTCCGAAAGTCCAAGCACATGCGGTTCTTCCCGGGTTTTCGTACCAATACGACAGGAGAACTCCATGGGCTGGAACTCTCTTCGATAACTCCTAACTCAAGCATGCGGTCCAATTCCTCGTACACCAGGGCTTGTACCGCAGGAGATATGGGATAATGACGCTGTTTGATTGGCATCGCATCACCCGTATCTATCATATGTTCTATAAGATGAGTCCGTCCTAAACCTCTCTCAGCGAAAGATGGAAAGAGCTCAATAACCTCTTCCAATACCTTCGACTCTTGGTTGGACAAAACACATTTGGTCGGTTCTTTACTTTTGTCTTCGGATTCGGGAGCGTTGTCTAATGCTGATGTTAGATGTGGAGCTATTTGGAATGAAGCCCAGAAATCAACCCCTAAATAAAGTGGTTGAGCTAGCGATGGAACGACGAACAAATCCAATTCGCGGACTATGCCCTTGTATTGGACCGTTGCCCTAACCATGCCCACAATTGCTTGCTTTTTCCCATCAGCTGTAGAAACAGCTGAAGAAAATTCTTTCAAAGGAATTTTGTTCGTTTTCAAATATTCTGATGCTTCTGAGCCCAGACAACTGATGCTGGCTCCTGAGTCCAAAAGACCGAGCCACGATTTTCCAAATATTTCTACAGAAACATAAGGACGCGGATCGTTGTTATTGTTCTTTAAATTTGTCGCAGATATTGCTTTATGTTGTTTCCTTCTTATTTTTATTCTAATTCTTAATTTTGCAACTTTCTTCGAACGACATGGGAATGTCAAAATTCGTTTCCGAGCTTTGAAATATTCAATTTGTCGCTCTTGTAAAGGTCTCTTCAAAGGAAATAAGTTAGTTTGTTCAGACTTTGTTACAACTGGTTTTTCGAATGATTTCTTATGTTCAGATTTTAGGATTGTGATTTTCTTCATGGGTGCTTGAGGGTTAATTACTTTTTCGAGTACTTGGTCTTCACAATTTCCCCCTCGATTGGAAAATTGCTCTTTGGACCGTTTTCCGAACAGATCGGACAACTAGGTGTTACCGTTTCTTCCCGACCACACTTAAAACAGAAGAGTCGTCTTCTGGTGTCAGGACATTCTCTAAAGAGATGACCCACGCCCTTACAATTCCAGCACTTAAATTCGTCTTTCCTATGGAAAGCTTCCAATGAAGTGTCTGGTTTTGCCTCTTCTATTGCTAGTTGATGCTGGTCTAGCTCATGCACTTGCTTACGAACTGGTTGGTTCGAGTAAGTTGTTGGTGTTTTGAAACGTTGATTGTCGCTGTTGTTATTTCCGTTCAGGAATTTTTCTACCGTTCTACAAACGTAAACTAACTCAGCAAGACTGTTAGTGTTAAAGGTAATCAATAACCCTCCCATCCTTCTTTTCACATTTTGCTTGACTAAGTCAACTATTTCTCTAGCGGGTTTAGGAACTTTTAATCTTGAATTCAATTTTATGATATCATCATAGAAATCGTTGAAGCTTTCGTTGAACGCTTGCTTCCTATCCATCATCTTCCTGTACAACTCGGGGTCTGTCTCCAAACTCCTATACTGCTCCAGTAAAGCTGACTTTAAAGATTGCCAAGACGTTCTCGGATTGTTCTTCAAATACATCCAATACCACGCTTCAGCGGAACCACTCACAAAATGGTGAAAATTCGTTACCACTTCTTCCCACGAGCAATGATAACTATCCTTCACTATCTCTATTCTAAACAAAAATTCATCTATTGACATGTCTTTGTTGTTGAATTTGATTCCCCACTTGTGATAGTGTGGAAATCTCATAAACGAACTAGCTGGTGTTGGTGCCAAGGGTTGGTTCGATGTGGCAGGTGAATCGTTAAGATTCATCAGACTCAACTGAGTCAGAAAATTGTCCACATTGGAACCTCTAGCCATGTTAACAGGATGAACGTTTGGTTCATTCGTTTGGGTCTCAATCAGGTTGTTTTGATTGTTAGTTGGATTAGGTAGATTATTATGATTCGGTCTAGTAGCTGGTGTTGGTGCCTCGTGTAAATTCCTTACATTTGTATCAGTCGATGGTGCCGCGGGTAAAACTCTCGCGAGAGTCTCTCTCACGATGTTTCCTACTTGGTCAAGAATTGTCGCTTGGTTACGAGCTAATTCCTCCCTAATGAATCTTTGGTCTTCTGTTCGATTTAGACCTACCGTCGCAGACACTACCTCTTGTACGTAATTGTCGAAATGATTACTACTATTAAATGAATTATCCCTCGCGTTGTGACTAGAACTGGCTGCCGGATCATTCGGTCTTGGGTTACTTGGGAGGCTAACATTGTTATCATTAAGGTTCTCGTCAACTTCTAAGTTCACATTTAGGTTAACGTCTCTATTTTCGTCGTTTCCGGGACTGTTCCTTCTACTAAGGTTTTCCCCTCGGTTGGCGGGACTATCCCTTCGACTACGACTTTGTTGGTTTAATAACATGCTGGCTCTTCTATCGTATCTTATCTCACGCGGTGTTGGATGGAATAATCGCACTCTACCTCTTCCACTCATTAGTGAAAGTCCAAAACTAAACTTCTTAACTTAAACTAAATCTTTTTATACTACTACTAAATGTTAAATTTAAAACTCGATTTTCAATTAATTAAATTTTCATTCACTTTGAATCAAATAGACTATCCAAAGAATGATCTATAAACTCAATTAACCTCAAACTTAATTCTAAATTCTCCTTTTAAATTCTCTTAAATTCTCTTTAACATTAAATTTCTCAATCAATTTTCAAAGAAAAAAAAACTAAATAACGTAAATATCTAAATCTTAAATGTGCCACCAAGCAAAATTTCTCAAAAACTATGACGCCACCAGGCAAATCTCTATAAACTGAATACGCCACCAGGCAAATCTCTATAAACTGAATACGCCCCCAGGCAAATTTCTAAAACTGAATACGCCACCAGGCAAATTTCTAAAACTGAATACGCCACCAGGCAAATTTCTAAAACTGAATACGCCACCAGGCAAATTTCTAAAATTCTCAAACTATAACTGTAGCTTAATCATAACTTGTTGGGTCTTGAGAGTTGGATCTACTAAATTTAAATAGTAATATTGAATATAAAAAAAATTTCAAGTATCTAACTACGTCGAAAGATACTCAAATTAAAAATGATGATTGTGTTTGATCTTCATCACGAAAATTAAAAGAAAAGTCTTTCGTTCTCAGAAAAGTTCGGATATTTGCCACACTGCAACAGACGTGCGTCAGGAAATTGTTCAACCAACCACCGGTCAATGTGCCCAAAATCTCTTCACTAAACTTCCAACTAGAACTTTTCTCACAGACTTGGTGTTCGTGTATGTGAGAAAACCTTTCTCTGAAAAAGTGAATTTATCCTAGCTATCTCTATACTTCTGCAACAGACGTGCGTCGGGAACTTGTTCAACCAACCACCGGTCAAAAGGTTAAGAGAAACACTCCTCCAAACTCTTTCACAAAGTGAAGTGTATAGCCTTAATGCAACAGACCACCGGGTTAAATACACCCAAATGCGGACATAAGTGCTAACACTAAACATCGAAGACGAAAAGAATCGATCGACCTCACTACAACAGACGAAGTCTTACTTAACTGATTCCCTCCGAATTATACCTCCGAGTGAACTTCTTCAAAAAAAAGTTTACTCAACTAAAATTTCTGAACAAAAAAAAATTATTCTAATATCTGTACTGTCTTTTCACAAAAAAAAATATCATTCTGTCATTACGTTACTGACTTTCGGGCCCCACGTTGGGCGCCATCTGTAACGAATTTTTGTATAATGAATAATGAAAATAAAAATGATTTAAAATAAATAATAATATTCAACTAATGATAATATACCGCATACTATCATCCTGCTAAACACTACCATCATCATCATCAAGTCATTTCACTTCATTATAGTACTCCCGACTTCCTTCATTCCGTCACCCTCGGCTGGTCTGCCAATCGATTTCCACAATCCTTGAAACATCATCGACAACCAGACCGAAGACCACAGAAATCCACAAGACGAAAGCACATAGACTCCTTTACAGAAGTGGGCAGCGGAGTAACTCCCTCAACCTTTCTGAGAAAGAAACTCTTCCGTCCACCTTTAGTGAATATGTTCCGATGTTGTACATAACTTCCTAAAACACCAAATGTCGACTCAACAGTCGAGTTACTTGTCGTTTCAAAATCGTCGTATACCCCATTATTGTACACGAGTTACAATAACTCAAATGGTTTTGTTTGACTCTTTCCGACCATTCACAACCAAACTGACTACTATAACTCGCTGTAGTCATCGAAATATATTCCCATGAGAGAGCGGAGGAAATTGCAGAGAGAGTATATATAATATTAGTGAGTTGGTACTAAACAACTCCCGCTTCAGAAACGAAACGTTGATTTGGCTCTTCAATTCCCTGCCTCTCTTAAAGGAATCTAACCTCATCTTACACGCGACGTTTATTTCCAACGAAACCTCTAGGAAAGTCCACGCCGTTTTCGGACAAGGGTTGTCTGCGCTCTACAGCCACCTGGCCTGCTGGGTGCACGATTGCTTAGCTCGTCGGTGGGGAGGGATCTTGCAGCTGGAGCGGAGACGGTGTTACACTGTTTTCAGACCGACTAATCTAGATGTTGTAGATTAGAAAAATATGTTAAAAATTCCTAGGACCCGAAGTAAGTAACTTGTAATCGACAGTTGAAAGATTGTACTTATCTCTCATGATATTTACTTTTGCGAAATGACAAAAATTTTCGTGACTTGTTATGGAGGAACATAGATGGTTGTGTCCTCGGAACCGTACTATACCCTACCCTATCATGTCAGATGTACGACCTGACATGAACCTATGGTTTCCATTTGGTTCTCTAAATGCAGAAACCCCTTTATTTGAGAGACACGGCTGTTGTTGTGCTCTCTACCTTTCTTTACCCACCCTATGACTAAAAGAATCGACATCCTTAAAGTTCCTATAAATGATTCTCTAAGGTATTATATTTATGTTCTCGAGAATCCCCTTTTTGTATAAGAGAAGTCTAAACTAAACTTCCCTTAAATGTTTCGATCCACTCTCTCTCGACCCTCTTACTTCAACTTACGTTGTCATACTTCTCAGTTATTTCTCAGATTCTCCAAACATTTTAACTTTGCTATGTAACTCCCAAAATTCATAACAACGGAATGTTCAATTCTTGATTTTACAATTTTTATTTATTACACAATTTACTTAATCAATAACTTCTAATTAATCTTAAAGTACAGCTTATATATATTACCTAACTAACCTGAATTCTTGAATTTACTCCTTACTCACGACTAAACTCCTTAACTAGAATCTTGAAAAACAAAATATACTTCAAAAATTTTTATGTTTGTTTAACGACGTATTGCAAGAGTCGTCTCTGACAATCACGTCTCGCTTGTTTATTCCTATTTTTATACTGTCCTTATGTAATTTACAACTCTTCTTCTTGTTTCCGCCGTTATCTCAAATTCTAACATATTCAATTCTTCAACCGTATCTAATAAGCATTCCCTTTAAGGTTTTCCTAAACGATCAGTATTTCCTATTTATAATCATTTCTGTATCAAAATTTCTCAACCCACAATAAATATGTAAATCACAATATGTCTCAATAAGTCAATATCATTTGATAAAACGAATTATAATATGTTTCCAATCAAAAATATAATAATAAAGAAACGGAAAAATATTCACTCACCAATTTTCTTTTATCCTCCTCGTTGAAGTGCACTCGAACTCGGATTATGTTGGTAACAGCTTTCAATATTTATCACCATCTGTTGTTGTTTAATTTTTATCAAATGACATGTATTCACACACACAATTACCTTCCATCTGATTATATTTCTCAGGTCTTATCTAAACTACCTCAAAATTTTCCCTTCGCTTTCGAAATATATGAAACTCCTAATAATTTTACTCAAAACATGTATCTGAAATCTTATTTCTCTTTAACTTCTTCTTCAGAAATCTTTGCTATCTTTTATTTTTGTATCATATTCTCAGATACTTTCTTTCCTACACTTTACGTTGGTACCATATTTCCGGGTACATTCTTCTTTCAAAACGAAAATGAACAGACTCTACTAACAGTTAACCACTTTACTTATCTATACTTTAGTTTGCCACTCTTTCACAGTCTCCTTCACTTAGCTTATTTTCACCATTTAACAAAAACCTTGACTGAACAGTCTATCTCAAAACAAAACTTTTCTCAGAATTGTTCTCTTCATCTCAAAAAAAATGTTTAGATTACAACTAACTCTTTTCTTTTCTATGACACTGACCTAACTCAACATTACGATATGTATGACTAAAATTAAATAAATCTAATACTAGATAATAACACTTTAATATCACACTTTCTGCTTGACATAGGTCCATATCATTTCCTCAGAATTTGTATGAGCTCCTGTTTCCTTAACTCTGGTGTCCTTACTGACTCCTCAAGATTACGGATCTTACCGGTCCTGACTTGATGGAATACAAGAATTTTTCTCTCGAAAGTTTCTCGATCGATGGATGTTTACGGATGTTCGTTTGGACGAGTAACTGACGAGCGGTTTGTAGGTACTCTCATATGATATATGTTTTGATATGTATTCTGGAACTGCGTTACGATTTTTACTAGAAAATTTTCTAGTGTCTTGTCCGCAAAACAAGACAATTATTTTTCCTTTTCGTTTACAAGCAAATTATAGGTATACGTCGACATACAGAAATTCCACTGTCCTGAGATGAAATCTCTAGACAAGATCTTCAAGAGTAGGTATGTAGATATATACTCCTCGAAGAAAAACTCTGTTATGTGATTGTTGATGAATATGCCACCACGTCGTAACAATGAAATTGATATCACATCCGACAATATGAGGTGAAAATGATCGTCATGAGTATAAATTGTTAAGCCTTCTTTTTCTTTTTGTTGCCAATAAAATTCGGTCTGGCCTTTATTGTTAAGAAATATAATGAAAATGTGTGCTGAGGACAAATTGTTTATGTAATTTTCTTGAGCAGATTTTGTTCTTGAATGTTGAGATCCAGATTTATGTCTTCTAGACGATTGAATTTGATTTGGATATATGTATTTGTCGTTTAGTTTCGTTATCCAAAAATTTGATATCCAGAATTTGATGTCTGGATTACCTACTTGTTTAGGTTGGACTACTATTTTTGATGTCTGGCTTCAATTATTAGATCGGACATCAGAATTTGATGTCTGCCTTCGATAGTTTGATTAGATATCTAAATTTATTGTATAATTTATGCATCTAAATTAGTTGTTTGACTAAATTAGATAACAAAAATTTTATAAGGCTGAATTAGATATTAGAATTTGGCTGATTGGATTGGATATCCAAAGAAAATTATATGATTGGATTAGATCTCAAAAATTTGAATATCTGGCCGCCGAGTGGTTTTTATGACGAAAGACCTACAGCCGCGTCGCATTACCTCGTCGCGCCTGTGGGAATTGAAGTGAACAAAAAGGAACTTTAAAATTTTTGCCACCACGTGTGCCACACACAAGAATTATATTTTTCTTTTTATTTTCTTTCTTTAAACTATTAATCAAAAAAAAAAAATACAAACTTGTTACCTCTTCATTGTAGAGACAATTATTTGAATTCTGGATGCTGCTGTAGGTGATATTTTAATCTTCAAAAATAATGAGTATTCTTCCTCCGTTGATTTTGCGTCGTGAGCTTTCGCTTACAACTCGCTTAATTTCAAACTCTTGCTGTATATTTTCGTATCCTATTTCCTAAGAGAAATGTTTGATCTGCGTTACTCTAAATTATTTTCTAAATCTTGATAAACTAAATAACTAGTTATCATTGGTTTTCATCATTTGAATTTTTTGACAAGTTACAGTCACGTATTTTTAAAAATTAGCTCCATGTTCTTTGTAAAGTCAACTCAATTTAGCAAAAAGATATAAATAGTAAATTAAATAATCATTTATCGGTGGTAAGAATATTTGTTTTTAATTTTGTCTTCAGCTTAAATACATATTAATTTAATTCTTATACATTTTATTGTTTTGTTTAGATTTAAGTTCTTTTTTAAGTTTCAACAAGTCAAACATTAATTTAATCATATTATTATATTTATAAATAAAAACTTAAAACCAAGAACAAAAAAAAAATGTCTGATCATTAAACATCGGTTTACTTTAGTTTTGTTTTTATTATTTATTTTTAGAACTGTTTTGTTGTTCTGTTTTTATAAATTGCTTTACTTTCTGTTTTGCCTTTGACTGCGTTTGCCCCAAGCCGATTGTAGCTTCTTCCAATCTTTTGGTGATCGTTTTCCCCACATTCCTTTAAGATTATTCCAAGCGGGTTCCCTTTTTCCCCATGCTCCTGTGGAGTGAACATATATTTTAAAATTCAACGAAGCATAAACACAAATATTAATTAATTAATAACATGCAATTATTATTAGAAGAAAATAGATTAGTATGGGATATTCTTTATCTCTCTATCTTTAAATAACTCCCGCATTTCCTGTGACGTGTTACCAGACTTTTCTCAAACAGTGGAACCGTCTTTTTGGGATCAAATTCACATGACCAAATACACATCAACTTTGCTGGATCTAGGCTACATCTTCTGAAATCCACGTGGTTGGTCTTGTTATAAAGTCAATATTATTTTTTTACAGACAACATTTTCTTCTATAAAGTTTGGGCCCAATGCGTGGGATCAAATTAAATCAGATATAAAGCAGAATATAGTTTGGGAAAGAGTTAAACTTTTCGTCGATTCGATCATCGAATTTCATAAATCAATTACCTAAGGGTAGAAGTACGTCATGGTTAGAGCATAGGACTGTCATGCCAGAAGTCTTGGATTCAATCCCCTAAAAATTTTTTTTTTCACGGGTAGGTACTTCCTCTTGCGAGGAATTGGCAAATCTTGCAAGAATAATTCTAATTCATGCCGTGAAAAGTGCTTTCCCAAATCAGCATTTCGAATAAGGGGTACAAACTCCATCTCTGCATTACTCACACACTGAAATAATTAGAGTTGTAAGTCACTAAGCCTTAGTTCTTTGCGGACTGTTGCGCCACCTAGTTTGTTTTATTTATTTATTTATATTGCTAGTCCAAGAATTAAACGATCTGCCCACCAGTGTATGCAATAAATGTGATAGATTTGGTTTGCCATACAAATTATCCATGTATTCTACGTTTTAAAGACAACACTTGCCAAACCTCGAAAAATATAAATACCAACTTTTGAGAATTCATCTTTATGATACAAAAGGAAAAACTGGACAGTGAGAGACGCAATGTGTCTATGGTAAGAAGAACAAAAATTGGTCTTTAACTACCTGTTCGCAGGGGAAAGTCTGTTCTACCCATTAAATAAAAGTTGAATCATTGAAAACAACTCTCGTTATTGAATAAAGGGTGCAAGTTGGATATGAGTTTTTTCTTTATGACAAGATTTTTTTTTTATGACAAGATTTTTAAGAACATTTTAAGAACCTAATAAAAAGTACGATATACAATACAATTTCAGTTGAACAACAAACTTACCTCTAAATTTATTCCATACCGCCGAACGCCGTTTGCCCCAAGCTACATTCATGTTTTTCCAGCTTTTCTTCTCAAAATTTGAATCTGATGAGTCCATAGCTGCTGAATCTTTAAGATTATTTGTCGAAGCTGCTTCTGCATCAACAGTAGTAGCAAGTAAATTAGGGCTACTGGCATACATAACATAATACTTCAAAGCCTTAGGTTCTGAATCTGATGCTTCTGAATCGTTTTCATTACTATTCTCACTTGGCTTAATCAAATTCCATTCAGGCTGCTCACTATCATAATATTCTGCAATTGATCCCTCATCACTTCGTTTCCCCCACGAACCTTGCAGTGATTTCCAAGAACGTTTTAATTTTTGCATTGTATTTGATGTACTTGGATCGTTTAAATATTTATCAACATCTTCAAGTGGACTTTCATCTTCGTAAAACTCCTTGGATTCGGCGTAAGCAACAGCTCCCAAGTTGGCACTTAGAAACGCCATTACCAAAAGTTTCACCAAAAGCAGATTCATGTAATGTGACGTTGTAGACAACTTTGTGGCTTTCTTTTCTTTTTTATTCTGCCTTTGTAACGTTGTTTGGATTACCATCTTAAATTATAAAAAAATTTAAGAAATTTGAAATATACTGATTTTTTAAAAATTAATATCAAGTAAGGAATAAGTCTTATTGTTATTCTGAAGATTTACTTAAAGATACCTATTCTGAAAGTAAATTTGTTTCAGTTTATCGATTTGCTAACTAAGGAGCATAATAAGGACTTTTGAATACTGGAAATATTTTGTAGATATTTTCGTTCACAAATTGATTAAAATTTCAATTTTCGATCATAATAAGGGATTCTGTTTAAAAACTGTAGGTCTCCCTCATCCCTGACACACAGGAATGATTGAGACTTGAGAGTCGTAAGCCACTAGGCCCTGGTTCTCTACGATCTGTTGCGCCACCTAATTTCTTTATTTTGTATGGTTGGCGTCGTCGTCTTGTCGCAACGATTCATCTAGTTGATAATTAAATGCACTACGTTTTATCTTTGTAATAATAAACATCTGCCAGTTTTCGTTGGAGCAGACGCACGTTTTGATATTATCACTTTTTTTGAAATAAAAATTGTGTTTTTGTGTTCAAATTGATTTCGTTTAAGATTTGTGTTTTTTAAATTGTTCGTTTTTGATAAATATGCACATAGTCGTGTTGCACTGAACTTACTTGAAAAAAGATCAAAAGAAATTGGTTTCGATTTAATTTTTTCAGATATTCAGATATTAAAGTTATGCAATCTCTATAAAATATTATATTGAAAAGTTTCACGTAGTCATGTGTCAAAGAAGATTGAGCTTAAATATTATAGTCAAGATGTAAAATGCAAAAATATTGAAAAAAAGTTAGTATTTTTAAAAAGTTCTTCAGGTGCACATAATGTCAAAACGGGTGTCTTGTCTTCTGTAAAAATTTGTATCTACACTTTTATCTGGTCATGTTGTCCATAGGAATTTTGACAATTTTAGACTTTTTGGAAAACCCTCCATGTTTATATTTTTCTAAAAAATATTTTATTACTGCACATAAGATGTCATTTAGGTCTCAAATTTAATCCAAAACCAGAATGAATCTTAAAGTTATCCTTTTGGAAGAAGTAAAAACATTGCTGATCCGAGTTCTAATATTCTAGACCCCCAAATTTGAGGGCCTATTAAATCGAAGTTCTATCTCAGACTAAGATTTAAATCAGAGTTATAACGCTTCAAAACTTGATGAAGAAATGAGTTAGAGCTCAATCGAGTTCGATGCAAATGTTAAAATGGTTAGTTCGAGTGAATTTCTGACGATACATTTCATTCTTATGTGTGTAATAGTGCATGATATAAACATATGTATATATTTTTCTTATATTTACACATTTTCAAACTTAAATATCTTCAAAACTCTTATTATTATTTTGGAAACGTTTTTGAACCAAATAACGTGCTCAATCTAACCTTTCATTACTTATTGCACTGGGCACCACAGAAAAATTGACCATCTCCCTTCATGTTTGAAATCATAATTAAGACGGAGGAGTAGGGCGCATAACAGGGAATGTATGTAGACATAATTCTGCAACCCTCTTTATATGCATATAAAAGTGAAAAGTAAACTAATAATTCAATTTATCTACAACAAGAATCACAAATGTATTCGTATATGCATTAATAAAATCTGTTAGGTTGAAGTGGTGTGACGTGTGCACCGATACGTTTAAATTGCATTTTCAATGTAAATCGCCACGGATATGATTTAAGGAGAGGGTAAAAATAAGTGTTTAACATCTTTGGGAAATACCTACTTTTTACACACGGCTTAGAATATGATGAAAAATGTGCTGTAGTAAAAAAGATCCCTTCCTAATACTCTATTTTTTTAATCGAAGCTTTGGCAATACTGAAAGATTCTGATTTTGCCCAAAACAGCAAGATAAAATAAATGATATGTAGTGCCAGTTTATCAAATATAAAAGCAATCCTCAACACAAGAAATCTATCGCTATTGATCAGATCCATCTTCCGAAACATCTTAATCAATGAAAGTGAACATTTTATGTTCGTTTGGGTCACAGGTCAGGTCAAATTTGCATAAAAGGGAATAATATAGTCGACAGGGCTGCGAAAAATATTTCATTGATCAGCGAATCCTACATACAATATTACCAACCTGAAAAGAGGGACATCTTACGAATTACCAAGAGCCATTTTATAAAAAGACGGAAAAAGACTGAAATCAATGTTGCAAAATTTAAAACAACCTATTTCTAAAGATTTAATAATTAACTTGTTACCAATTTCCTAAGTATTTAGGGAGTCCAAAATTTTAAACCTTTCTATTCGTTTTGCTAACTAGTATATTGCCAATTGCCTTTTATTAGAAAACGAGCATCAAAACATGTCTAAAAAAAGACAGTTCGTGAAAATAAACAAAGCAAATACGCTCAAACGGACCAATTAGTTGGAATTCCCAACTGTTAACTGGACCATTCCATCCACTGCTCTTATAAGAATAATTGTACAGATGTCTTATGTATTTAGCAATTTGCTAAAAGTTAAAGTAGCCATTCTGTGATTTTAACTTTAGCAAATTGTTAAGAGATAGTAAGATGTTAATATTGTTAAAAATTGGAAAATCATTTTTTAAGCTTAGTAAATTTTTTTTACTAAATCGTGTAAAATCTAAAAACTAAGTTTTTTTTTTTAACTTTGGGTCGCTCAAATTTCTTCGGTGCGTGGGAAAAGTGTAATTTATTTAAAACTAAAAAAAAACATTTTTAAATTCCCATATGAAGTTATTATAATCGGTCCGACTTGTCTAATTTAAAATTTTGACATTTCTCGGCGTTTTAAGGTTCCTAGAATCTAAATAAAAGATTTTTAGAGAGATGTCTGTCTGTGCACGTCTGTATGTTCGGGGAGCTTTTTTCGTCGTCCATATCTAAAGAACCAATAAATCAAAAAAAAAAAAAAAAACAAAAAAAATAATTGTCACCTCGAATAGTTTTTTTTAAAACAAATAAAAACTTAAAAAAGCATTACTAAAGCCAAGTAAAAATTGGTTTTCAACTCATTTATATTTCAAAAATTTAAGATTCAAAAACAAACAAACTTGCTCATGTTTTCAAAGAGTCAGTTTAAAAACATTTACTGTGTTTTAATATTTAAACATTTTTGTTATGCAGTTACTTAGAGCTTAATAATAAACGTTTTACAATTCAATTTCGGAAAAAACTTATGATGTTGACCCATTTTCAAGATATCGAATTTCGAAAAAATGTTTAATATTTTTGTTTTTAAATAAAAAAAATTAATTTACTATAATTTTTTTAATTTTTTTATTGAGACAGTATAAGAGCTTGTGCAGAAAAAAATTATTGAAATCGGTTGATTAGTTTTTGAGAAACCTTTAAAACAAAATAACGGTTCTATGGGGGACTCTTATGGAGAAATAAATTAAGAACAAAATGTAAACGAAAATTAAACAAAAATCTATCGGTTTGTTTGATCAACAAATTTGTATAGGGACTATTTTTATTTTTTAACTTAAAAAATTAAAAATCACCTAACGGGAATCGGCTTGAATTAAAAATTTGAAGTCAATGGGGAGAGTACGATAACTTAGGCGACAAAGTTTAATGACGGATTTGTATGGAACAGTTAAAAACAAGCATTTTTTACTATGGGAGGGGGGGGTCTATCTCCCCCCGTTTAGGCGATAGGGGCAGTTTAAAAAAATATGTACATTAAATGGAAAAAAAATAATTAAAACATAACGGTAATACTTATAATTAAGTATTATACCTTTTTTTAAAGCCAACACTTTTGTCTATTAGCTTGTTTTTAAATCAAGTCAAAACTATTAATAGTTTTTGAAAAAAATTGTTTTAAAGTCAAAATTTGTGCAAAAAAAAAGGTTTAAAGTGTAATTTTTCAAAACTTTCAGATTATCTACTATTTTTTTTTTAGAATTCATTGCTCTTATTTGTTTTTGATCAAAAACTGAAAACTAGATGACTTGATGTCTTCTAGTTCTTGAGAAAATTGAAAATTACCTAAACAAAATATTTTAATTAAATTACTTTTTCCTTGCTTAAGTATTAACGTAGTCTTATTTTGATAGTAATAATCGAATATGGATTAAGATATACCTAGGGTAAATTAATTTTTCTTAAATCCAGCTTATTTAAATGCAAAAGAAACTTTGCATGCACCCCATCTTGCACCCACCGCACCTTGCACCCTCCCCACCTTGCACACACTCCAACTTGCACCCACCCCAAATCCTATAGTGTGCCCAAGCAGGGGGGTTGCAGGGGGGCAGCATGCCCCCCCTTACAGATGCCACTGTTGCATACACCCAAACACGCATTACGCATACGCAAATACCATTATTACTATCAAAATAAGACCACTCAAGCAAAAAAAAGAATTAAATTAAAATAGTAGTTATGGTTATTTTCAATTTTCTCAAAAACTAAAAGACATAAAATCATCTAGTTTTCAGTTTTTAATCAAAAACAAATAAATAAATAAATAATAAATTCTGAAATAAAAACAATGGTAGATAATCTTGAAGAATTGAAAAAGTTACACTTTAAACCTTTTTTTAACTTTTTTTACTCAAATTTTGAGTTTAAAATTAAATTTTTATTTTCAATTTTCTCAAAAACTAAAAGACATAAAATCATCTAGTTTTCAGTTTTTGATCAAAAACAAATAAAAGCAATAAATTCTGAAATAAACACAATAATAGATAATCTTGAAGTATTGAAAAAGTTACACTTTAAACCTTTTTTAAACTTTTTTTACTCAAATTTTGAGTTTAAAATTAAATTTTTATTTTCAATTTTCTCAAAAACTAAAAGACATAAAATCATCTAGTTTTCAGTTTTTGATCAAAAACAAATAAGAGTAATAAATTCTGAAATAAAAACAATGGTAGATAATCTTTAAGTATTGAAAAAGTTACACTTTAAACCTTTTTTTAACTTTTTTTACTCAAATTTTGAGTTTAAAATTAAATTTTTCAAAAACTACGTATAGTTTTGACTTGATTTAAAAACTGGCTAATAGAACAGAATGTTGGCTTTAAAAAAATGTATACAACTTAATTGTAAGTATCACCGTTATTTTTTAAGAATTTTTTTCCATTTTAAGTAATAATTTTTTTAAATTGCCCCTCCTGCCTAAACGGGGGGAGATAGACCCCCCCTCCCATAGTAAAAAATGCTTATTTTTAACTGTTCTAAAAAATTCCGTTATAATATCTTGTCGCCTAAGTTATCGTACTCTTGCCCTTTGTCCGACTTCTCTACCAACGTAATGTCACGTTTTGATTTAAATCTCGGGCTCGAAATTTCTTGCGATGAAGTTCCTATATGTCGCAAGTAAAAATTGATATTCGATTCTTGATATCTTGTGAATAAATGAAGGTATTGACTTCAAAATTATATCATTCTGTGCTAAATTTTCTTAGAAAAATCCAATTGTTATTTTTGTATGTAAGAATATAAAACTTTTAAGAAATGGTAATGAAATTGGTAAGAATTGGTTTAGAATAAAAATCAAAGTCAGAAAATTACTTGTTAAAATGATAAAAGAGTTGCTGATTTATTAGGAGCGATTTCTGAATATAGTATTACTATCGTAGAAAAATGCCTACTTATCGGATTCTGTAATCAGTGTGCAGTGTATGTAATTTGAAACTTAAATATTTGTTTATGATTTGTTATTACCAAATGAGCATAAGATATAAAGTATCAATTTTTATTATACATATGCTTCACAATTCCAGCGATAATGGCTTTCACTGTCGCTGGCTTTTTTGTAGGCCTATTTAAGAAAAGCATTTTTTTTATATATTTTTGACAACTAGATTTGAAAACAAATTTTTGTTAGTGGTAAATTTTTAACCATTTTTGTCTATTACAGCGAACGGATTTTGGGCACTTTTAAAGAAAGGCGAGTTTTCAAAACATATTAAATCCGGATTCGTATGTTCTTCTCACCCTAAGTTGAAGGCTTTTAAAGGTGATAATGAGTGAAGAATTTATGTTACGTTACGTTGCAAATGAAAAATTGTTTTTATTTGCTAAGAAATTTTGGCTTTAAACTTTCTTCTTTTCAATCCCAACATTTCCGATATGGTCTTTGATACTATAAAATGGTTTTCAAATTCCAAAAACTTTTGAATAAGTTGAGATTGAAAAACCGAATTACATAAGAGAATTTATCGGACTTAATTTTGCATCAATTTGCCCCAGAATAATAAAAAAAAAAAACTAAACTAAAACTGTATCTCGTCATTTTATTGATTGTATCAATGTTATTTGAACAACTTTTTTCATTTCTCTCAAATTGCTTATTATTGAACGTTTTGAAAATTAAAATAGAAACCCTACTCTTCGAAGGAATATAATGTATAGATCCTTATATTTTGTTAAAAAAATAAATTAACAAAAAAGAAATGATCTATTTTACATTCCATATTTGTAAACCATTACGAAACATCTGGAAATAATAATTTTGAATTAAGCTGCTACAAAAAAAAAACAATTCATGAAAGAGAATATTGCATTAATTTGCTTCAGTAAGTTTATTCACAAAACGAATTAATATTTTTATATCGTGTCTCTAGTGCGTATATTCGGAGTAGAATGTAAAAATTAAAAAAAATTAATTTTGAACATTAAAAATATACACCACACTTCTGAGGAATATTAAATTGTTCAATTTTGTCTCCCTAAAAGTTGTATGAATTTTAGGAATTTATAGATTACTTAACTGTTTTTTAAAGAATAAAATCCTTTCCTTACATTCCATATCAAATAAGCCATTCTGAAACATCTTTAAATATTAACCACGATTTTACCCTAAGCCAACAATTTATATTTACTTTTAAATCCATTTTTTTTCTTGCACAAAACCAATATGTTAAAACTTAAAAAAATTAATAATTTCATTCAATAAAATCGGTTAAGTCTTTGAAGATGTCTATACCATGTCTATTAAAATAAATTATTGAATTTATTATCTAATACAAAATTTTAAACTTAAAACTACATTAAATGAAATTATTTTCACAATTCTTAAGTAGAAACGATTGACAAAGTTAGAGTATCAACTTGAAATCGCACTTGTTTGACACCAACAAAGAATAAAGAGCAGAAAATAATCATCAGCATCACTTACCATTTATTTTTATTTTAACACAAACGAATTACAAACCGATATGTCTTTTTTGATATTTGTTTTTAATATTTTAAAAAATCTTATATTTATTGATATATTTGTTAATTTTTTCTCAACTTAAAAGAAAATCACTCCCGGTAATCTGACAATGTTAATGGTCCTTGAAGACCTGTTGTTCGACTGCAGCATTCGGAAAATTCTCGCCATCCTTATATAGGTGGTAAGGAAAAAGAAGTATCCATCCACTTTCAACAGTTGGTGGTATATTACCATTGACCATCGCATGAAAGAGTGCGTTGGGATGCGATGTGAAAAAGAACAAATATATACATATAGGTTCCCACATACATACAAAGATGGTAGGCTAGAGTGTAGGCATGCGATGAGGGAGCTTCACTTGAAGAGGAGGACTTAACTGCCTTGGAATTCATATATACCACCATTATGAACCTAATGGTATATTGATTGTGGAGTGGTTGCGTCGGGGGTGTTAAGATTTTCACAAAAAATCACCCACAATGACTGCCACAAAGAAGCTTGAGTCAGTGAGGGTATTCTTGTATCTTTCGTTAACAGCGGAAGTAAATAAAATCTATATCGCAAGTTTGTATGGGTGTTTCGTTGATATTGGTATTCAAAATTAGTGGGTGATATTGAAGTGTTGATAGGTTGGTGGTAAAATGGTTATTATGGCCGATCAGAAAGGTGGATTCGAGCCCAAGATGTAATCATGTTTGCAAATGCGATGGAAATTGCGATGGTCGACTGTTGGTTGCAAAAGATGAGCACCAGAGGCTAACCGATTCATGACGATGAAGACTAAATTGCTTATAACCGAATTGAGAAGAGAAGCAAAGGATATGTTGTTTAATGCAATGAGAACAATAATGCAATTTTGATCATATTCTGCGCAAATTATAATTAGAGCTTATATAAAAATAACAAATAAGCTTAAGCTTATGAGTGTTGACACGAATACATTCAGACACATATGTATATGTATGTATATACATACATTACAATTAATATACACTTGTTCCCTCTATTATCATTCCATCAAAACATTGTTTCATTTCTTTATTGAAATGTTTAGGGCGTAAAGAAGTATAATATGAAGCTTGAGAATATTTAAAATACTGATGGATGCTGTGTGAATGGGGTTTTCAATCCTGGTGATGGTTTTGAAGTGTCAACACGTTTTTAATTGTATATTTGTTTTTTTTTTTTTTTTATTATTATAATGTTACTTTTGTATTCTTATGGGAAGCATCGGTAATGCATAAAGCGTTTTATTGCTTATGTTTCGCCTTTTTTGTTCAATATATGAACACAAGTCCACAGTGTATGGGTATATGTATTTTTACTTCTTGTTATAGTTATTTGATTTCAAACATTGCTTAAATCAACTTTAATCATTTAAAATGAGGAGAGTACGATAACTTTGGCGACAAAGTTTAATGACGGATTTGTATAGAACAGTTAAAAACCAGCATTTTTTACTATGGGAGGGGGAGTCTATCTCCCCCCGTTTAGGCGATAGGGGCAGTTTAAAAAAATATGTACATTAAATGGAAAAAAAATAATTAAAAAATAACGGTAATACTTATAATTAAGTATTATACCTTTTTTTAAAGCCAACACTTTTGTCTATTAGCTTGTTTTTAAATCAAGTCAAAACTATGCATAGTTTTTGAAAAAAATTGTTTTAAAGTCAAAATTTGTGCAAAAAAAAGTTAAAAAAAAAGGTTTAAAGTGTAATTTTTCAAAACTTTCAGATTATCTACTACTTTTTTTTATAATTCATTGCTCTTATTTGTTTTTGATCAAAAACTGAAAACTAAATGACTTGATATCTTCTAGTTCTTGAGAAAATTGAAAATTACCAAAACAAAATATTTTAATTAAATTACTTTTTCCTTGCTTAAGTATTAACGTAGTCTTATTTTGATAATAATAATCGAATATGGATTAAGATATACCTAGGGTAAATTAATTTTTCTTAAATCCAGCTTATTTAAATGCAAAAGAAACTTTGCATTCACCCCATCTTGCACCCACCGCACCTTGCACCCTCCCCACCTTGCACACACTCCAACTTGCACCCACCCCAAATCCTATAGTGTGCCCAAGCAGGGGGGTTGCAGGGGGGCATCATGCCCCCCTTACAGATCCCATTGTTGCATACACCCAAATTCGCACACACATTACTGTTGCATACACCCAAACTCGCACTGTTACTATCAAAATAAGACCACTCAAGCAAAAAAAAAGAATTAAATTAAAATAGTAGTTGTGGTTATTTTTAATTGTCTCAAAAACTAAAAGACATAAAATCATCTAGTTTTCAGTTTTTGATCAAAAACAAATAAGAGCAATAAATTCTGAAATAAAAACAATGGTAGATAATCTTAAAGTATTGAAAAAGTTACACTTTAAACCTTTTTTTAACTTTTTTTACTCAAATTTTGAGTTTAAAATTAAATTTTTATTTTCAATTTTCTCAAAAACTAAAAGAGATAAAATCATCTAGTTTTCAGTTTTTGATCAAAAACAAATAAGAGCAATAAATTCTGAAATAAAAACAATGGTAGATAATCTTGAAGTATTGAAAAAGTTACACTTTAAACCTTTTTTTAACTTTTTTTTACTCAAATTGTGAGTTTAAAATTAAATTTTTATTTTCAATTTTCTCAAAAACTAAAAGACATAAAATCATCTAGTTCTCAGTTTTTGATCAAAAACAAATAAGAGCAATAAATTCTGAAATAAAAACAATGGTAGATAATCTTGAAGTATTGAAAAAGTTACACTTTAAATCTTTTTTTAACTTTTTTTTACTCAAATTTTGAGTTTAAAATTAAAAACTACGCATAGTTTTGACTTGATTTAAAAACTGGCTAATAGAACAGAATGTTGGCTTTAAAAAAATGTATACAACTTAATTGTAAGTATCACCGTTATTTTTTAATTATTTTTTTCCATTTTAAATAATAACTTTTTTAAATTGCCCCTCCCGCCTAAACGGGGGGAGATAGACCCCCCCTCCCATAGTAAAAAATTCTTGTATTAAGACCCTCTACCAAAAACCGTTATTATTTCTTGGCGCCAAAGTTATCGTACTCTTGCCTTTAAAATAGATAAAAAGTCTTAATAAATATCTATATTATTATAAGATTACCCGACAACAAGCTAAAACTATGTCATGATTTATGATGGATGTTGTAGGAACTGGGGACCTCGACCTGTATCTATTCCTACACATCAAGCGCTTACCGCTTAATACTGGTCGTGTTTCTAAATGCGAGTGTTGATCAAGGAAAAAATTGGAACACCAAACCCATATCCCTTGTCAGTGCGTAAAAACAGGTGGAGTGCCATAACCCCCGCGGCATTAACCCCCGCGGGGGTTAATTCCCAAATGAATGGGAATTAACACCCGCGGGGGTTAATTCCTTTTTCAAGTGGCATTAATCCCCACAAGAAAAAGGAAATAACCCCCGCGGGTATTAATTCCCATTCAGAAATGGCTTTAACCCCCATTTTTTCTTTTGTTTTAGCTTTGCTGTACAATAGTAAACAAATAAAGGAAAAATAAATAATTATATAGGTATGAAATGCACAACAAAGTTGCGATCTTGTTCCTTGAGTTGAAGTTTAAAATAATGTATTTAAATATTTTTCGAAAATAATTCTTATTTTGTTTTACGCATTTTTAAATGTACTTAAACTTTTGACTTAAACAGAAATAAAGTACATATCTATTCTTTTTAGAAATGGTGAGTTTTCAAAATGGAATTGAGAAAGCTATGACATACCTTCCTATAACAAATAAACAAAAAATACGGGTGACGTGAAATAGTCCAAATGAAATAACACCAAATTTCAAATTTGGCCAATTTGGCTTTATTTCGATTTATAAAAAGAAATAAGGCCAAAAAATAAACGAAACAACGCCGAATATTTTAAAATTCGTAAACTTTAATAAAAAAAATTTAAAGTTCACTTTTTTACATACAAAACACGCAAAAATGGTTGATTTATTGTCTAGAATAGCTACTTTTGCTAAAAAGTTTTTTTGAATTGATAGCACGGCGGCGGCGTACTAACAGCTAGGTATGTAAGGGGGGCATGCTGCCCCCCTGCAACCCCCCTGCTAGGGATCACTATAGGATTTGGGGTGAGTGCGAGTTTGGGTATATGCAAAGAACACGAATGCGTTGTGATTCTTTCATAACTGTGAGCCATACTTGCTTTTTTTTTGTTGGGAATTTCTTTGATTTTAGTGCTCAAATGCAAGAGTTTTTTGCATATACCCAAACTCACACCCACCCCAAATCCTATAGTGATCCCAAGCAGGGGGGTTGCAGGGGGGCAGCATGCCCCCCCTTACATACCAAGCTGTTAGTACGCCGCCGTGCTATCAATTCAAAATGATTAAGATACATTTTTTTTATTGTTGAAGTTGTTATTTTATTTTTTAAATTTTTGTTTTATTTTGAAAAATAAATGAAGAAATGATTTTGTTCCTTTATGTTTGTTGTTTTTTTTTATTAACGTGGGGCTTATTTCCAGTTATAATTGGGCATTAACCCCCACATAAAAAGGGAATTAACCCCCGCGGGGATTAATGCCATTTGAAAAAGGAATTAACCTCCGCGGGGGTTAATTCCCAATTGAATGGGAACTTACCCCCGCGGGGGTTAATGCCGCGGGGGTTATGGCACTCCACCGTAAAAACAACGTTTTGTGAAACACGTGCGGACTTTGATAATGACTTTCCTAAAATGTCACCCAAGCCAGAACGAAAAAGAATAAAGGTTATATGAGTAGCCACTTGGAGTAATAGGGAAACTCTTTATGCCTAAAAAACTAGAACCTGTCCTCTCGCGTTATAAAGCAGATTTTTCGGCGATATAGGAGATACAATCGATAGGATCAGAAATAACGAAAAGAAAAGATTGTGACAATTGTTATCGCCTGGCTGTGATTCGCATCAAAGCTACCTTCCAAAAAATAAGCCCAGTACATGACCAAGCCCCTGTCGATGAAGGTGAAGAATCTAGCGATGAGAAGTCTAACGAACTCCTGGACAAAGTTTGTTTGGAGTTTGGTGTCAAAGTCTGTTCCGGAAACTTCAAAGCTGAGGTCAAAAAGGAAAATATTTTTTTTTTTTTATGATAAGCGCACACTTAAGGGGATATTACTACCCTTATTATGTAAAGACACAGTGTGAGCACTAGGAAGAGGAGACAGAGGTTGAAAGGAGGTGTCGGTGCACATTGGTTTTGAATTCCTGAATATTGTAATGGCTGGGAAAAACAGAGTGTGGTAAGGCATTCCACATTCGCGTAGTACGGCTAAAGAACGAATCTCTGTACTTGACAGTACGACCGAAGTTGGGCTCGAGGGTAAACTGATGAGCATTCCTAGAAGCGCGAGTATTACGGTTAAACTGTTTAAGGGGAGGAATGCAACTGGCTATTTCTCTTGAGCATAAACCGTTAAAATAACGGTAAAAAAGCGTGAGACAAGAAACTATACGACGATGTTCAAGCGACGTAAATGATCCTATGATGGTGTTATCACCGATTAATTTAAATGCTCTACGTTCAATGCTGTCCAAGAGGCTTAAGTAGGTTGCAGGTGCACCAGCCCAGATATGGGAGTTATACTCAAGCTTTGGACGTATATAAGTTTTGTAGATAACAGCCAGATCAGAGGGGGAGAAAAACTTCTTGCATCGCCTTAGAAAACCCAAACATCTTGCGGCATTTTTGGCGACATCGCGTATGTGGTGGTTCCACAAAAGGTGGTTGGTGATACACATACCGAGCATATCGAAATGTTCAGTCTCCTCGATGCAAGCGCCATCCATGGATAAAGGCAAGGGGGGAGTATCTCGCTTTAACGATACAAGACAGCATTGCGTTTTCGAAGCATTAAATTCCACGCGGTTTTTTAATCCCCATTGAACAATGATGTTTAGGTCGGAATTTAATGAGCTTATCATATTTTGTCGTTGCAGTTCCACATCCGAAGAAGAGGGATGTGATTCTGAAAACGAATATGAAAAGTTGAGAGTATTATCGTCAGCGAAACAATGTATTGGATTAGAAGTTGCAGACAGGAGATCGTTAATAAAAATGAGGAAAATATATTTGATGAATTAGTTGGAAAGCACAGTTTCTACGAAACGAATCACAATACAATTAAATACAATACAATACAATACAATTAGTTACAAAAATGGGAAACCTTCGTTTTGCTCTTCAAAACCCGTTTGCTAACATTTGTATGTTTGTAGTTTTAAAATTGTATCCATGAATATATGGGAAATCCAACAACATATAAAATGTAGGAAGCTAGTGACGTTTGACAAGGCTACAACAAGCATTTCGATGTTTTCGAATTTTTCTGTTTAATTTTTTCATAGAAAATATTATAGCGTTAGCAAATGAAATTTCAATTTTGTTGTAAGAAAAATCCTACACAACATCATTTTATTAATTATAATAAATTCAATATTTAACAATAATTAATTTTGAATTTATCAAATTACAGAATTCACTTCGGAAAATTGTATCAAGGATGTGTTCGAAAAATCTGAAAATTAGGGGCGAGGGCACAATTTATTGTCACTGAATTACATTTTTGTTTATTATTAATTTTAGTATAATTGTATAGAATGTAATGTTAATGTTACAATTATTGATATAATTTTAGAAGAGTTTTATATGCTTAAGAAATTCAGGAACTTTATTTAATTCAACTACTTAAAGTATAATAGGAAGATTGACAATTTTAGTTTTCTTATATAGTACAAAATACGCGGGAAATCGAATCTCCATTTCGCGCCAAGAATATATGACAAGTATTATACCAATGAAATAATATTTACATATTTTGACTTATTGTCATTACTTGAATTTGCATGTGCAATTATATGATGTTAATTACAGGGTGTAACAATTACCCCTTCGTTTAAGTTGGAGTAAAACGAACGG
Source organism: Eupeodes latifasciatus (assembly GCA_920104205.1). Classification (NCBI taxonomy): domain Eukaryota; kingdom Metazoa; phylum Arthropoda; class Insecta; order Diptera; family Syrphidae; genus Eupeodes; species Eupeodes latifasciatus. Next base: position 41,823,182 of record OV049927.1, on the reverse strand, counting down.
TCTTGAATCTGGGGCGCGATGATCTTCTTAGTATTGGCATGGTTCGTTCTATATCTGCTGAAAGTGAATGTCCGGCTTCCGGTTAGTTTGAATTCACAGGTGTGTCCGCAGTTGTTGTTTGTTGATCTCCTGACAAGTCAACCATTGGAGGACAGGAGTCCGGATCAATGAAAACATCGTCATTACAAGTGTTGTCATGTTGTTGGTTTTGACTTGGAAAAGAAATATTATCAGAAGGTAAATTGTAAGAACTTTCCTGTCTTCGGTCCATAGATTCTTGTTGGTGAAGAGAGAAGTCGGTGTCGCTATCTCTTCTTGCATTACATCTTAACTGGTTTTGGTGGCGTCTGCAGATCCCTTGATCTGTTTTTATTTCGTACATCCTTCTTCCGAGATTTTTTTTTACTCTGCCTGTGACCCACTTTTTTCCTTTAAGATACTCTCGAAAATATACGGATTGACCCGTACGAAACTTCTGTTGATTTGGCTCAATAGATCTTTTTTGTTCAGGAATCATAGCAGAGAGTAAAGTTCGATGTGGACGAACGTGAAGTTTTTCTGCTGGAGATATTCCCATTTCGTCCGGTGTGGTTCGAAAAGTGGATAAGAATGTGGCGAGTGCATCATCACCCGTCGTATCTCCAGTCATGATTTTTAGAAAAGCCGTTTTGAAAGTTCTTACCATCCTTTCGGCCAACCCGTTGGACTCGGGGTTGAATAGAGCTGAGGTCATGTGCCGAATTGAATGATCTTGACAGAACTGCTGAAACTCTTTAGAGGTAAATTGTGTGCCATTGTCGGACACGATGACTTTTGGTAAACCATCTAAAGCGAATATGGAACGTAAAGCGTGAATGGTTGCCTGGGAAGTTGTTGACGACATTCGAATGACAAATGGAAATTTCGAATTCGAATCTACACAATTAACCACATAGACTTTTGAAAAGGGCCAGCAAAGTCTATGTGAATGCGTTCCCAAACGTTCTCTGATGTCGTCCAACTGGAATACTCCTTTGGTGAGCGGTTTGCATTCGATTGACAAGCAATGCATTTAGCTACTGTTGACTCAATGATGTCATCAACTTTGGGCCACCAACAGTATCGGCGGGCCATTTGTTTCATCCGAGTTACCCCCCAATGACCTTGATGTAGAAGTGTTAGCACTTTAGGTTGCAGTGCAGAAGGTATAACCACCCTTGGACTTTGGCTCTGAAAGAGAAGAATGTTAGCAGAAACACTTAGACAAAGCCTTCGGCGAAAATAAGGAAGTAAACTATTTTGAGTAGCAGGCAAACGTGCTGGCCAACCCTGTTGTATGTATTCGATGACTTTGCGAATATCGGGATCATTTTTTGAAAATTTTGCGATGACATATGAATTGATTCGAAAATCTTCCAAGGCTGAAATACTATCATCCACTTGATGGCACGATTCTTCCGACTTATCAAATTCCTCGTCAGGGCCTGCAGGTAATCGTGACAAGCAATCGGCATTTCCATGCTTTGTTGTTGGACGATAGCGAATTGTGTAGGTGTACCCCATTAGAAAAATTGCCCAGCGTTGTAGCCTTTGTATAGTCATATGCGGCAATTTTTTACTAGGGCTGAAATTAGTGACTAACGGCTGGTGATCCGTTATGAGCTCAAATTGACGACCATATAAATATTGTTGAAATTTAGTCACGCCGAATATTATCGATAGAGCCTCCTTTTCGATCTGGCTATAACCTTTTTGAGAGGCATCCAATGTTTTTGAGGCAAACGTGATTGGTTTCTCTGAACCATCCGGGTAAATGTGTGAAATGACTGCCCCAATGCCATGCGAAGAAGCATCGGTAGCCAAAGTGATAGGTAGATCATCTTGAAAATGTGTTAATCGTGACACATTTGAAATTTTTTCTTTAAAAACCTTGAAAGAATTTTGTTGCTCCTTTCCCCACTTAAAATCTTCGTCTTTAGCTCTTAGCTTGTTGAGCGGTGCAGCTATTTGGGCAAAATTATCTATGAATTTGTTGTAATAGTTTATCTTACCAATAAAAGCTTCCAGGTCCTTTAGATCTTTTGGCTCAGGTAAATTGATGATAGCTTTGATTCGGGTTTCCGATGGACGAATGCCTGTTGCATCAATTATATGACCAAGGTATTCCACATCAGTCTTCGCATACTGACATTTTGCTAGTCGACATCGCAAACCATGATTTTCTAATCGTTTCAGAAAAATCTTGAGGTTCTTTAGATGCTCTTCATTTGTACGTCCGGACACGATAACATCGTCTAGGTACGAGACGCAGAAATCCAAATTGGCAGTTAGTTGGTCCATATATCGCTGAAAGATACCAATTGAGCTGGAAGTACCAAAAGGTAACCTTTGATACTCAAACAATCCGAATTCGGTACTAATTACACAGACTTTCTTCGATTCTTCGTCCAGAGGTATCTGGAGATAGGCATCGGACAAATCGATTTTCATGAAGTATCGCCCTCCTTGCAATTTCTGAAAAAGTTCTTCTATGCGTGGCACTGGATGGCGATCTATTTCTAAGTGTGGGTTGATCGTGATCTTGAAATCTCCACATATGCGTAAGGTTCCATTTGGCTTTTTTACCACAACAATGGGTGCGGCCCATTGGCTTGATTCGATGGGACGTAGGATGTCCAACTTTCGCAAACGTTATAGCTCCTGCTGGACAGCTTTTTTTTGAGCAAACGGCACCGGACGGTATTTAAAGTATTTAGGTTGGCAATTGCATTTCATTGTTAGATGTGCTTCATAAAACTTACTGCAACCTAATTCCGATTTGAACATAGTTTCATGTTGTTTGAAGAGTGACATTGCATCCGTCAAAAGCTGGTCTTTAGAATCAGATCCAATTTGCAAAACTGAATCGGAATTTGCACCATGAATATGTAAACCAAATTCTTGAAACCAATCCATACCCATTATGTTTGCGGCTTGTTTGTTATTGCAAATTAAAAGTGGTAAAGTTTTTGTTTTTGTATTCCACTGTACACTTACGTTAAGAACACCTTTAACCGGCAGAGAAATATTTCCATAAGCTTTAAGTGATCGTGACGAAGGCTTACAATGTGGGCTGACAAGTCTGTAATAGCCATCAAGACCAATGAGTGAGCAGGTGGCACCGGTGTCTAGCTGAAAAGTCAAAGGGCACTGATTAATATGAAGCGAGACGAATATTTTGTTTTTATTGACATCGATCTCGAATTGCGCAGAGGAAACAATTTCAACTCCACCATCATGCCTTACGTTTTGGTCTTCTATTTCGTTGATAGAGTGTGCAGATTCTGTCTGCTTTAGTTGTTGGTTACTCTGATTTGATCGACTACTGTGACGTCGATTGGCCCCCGTGCTTCGTGAACGTAGCTTGCGGTTTTTTGACTGATAAGAATGATAACGTGGTTGAGCTTTTGATGAGTGGGGAGCTTCTGACTGTTTTGCAGATAAACAAACACTACGTATGTGACCACGTCGTTGACAAAAATCGCAAATTGAATCAATGTGCTTGCACTGGTCTCTGGGATGTTGAGCGAAACAATTTGGGCACGATTTTCTAACGCTGAAATTATTATCATGAGACTTACTTGTGGATTTATTATAATAATTATTGGAGCCTTTAATGAGATTAACTTCTGCAGTCGTTGATGGATTGGAAGTACTGCTTCCTTTTAGAATATTTGTAGCTTGTTGTGTTGATTCGTGAGCTGTGGTGAGTTCCTCTATTTCTTCCAATGATGGGTTCTTCTTCTGCGTAGCAGCAATACGAACAGCGTCGTGAGGTGTATAAAAGACGATCATGTCTCTTATCATGTTATCGGCATATGAAGTGTTGCAATTATCTTTGGTACAGACAAAAGCGCAGTCTCTTGCAAGACCTCTTAAATCGGCAATCCATTCTGCATATGTTTGACCAGGGAGCATTTTTTGTTTCAAGAATTTACATCTCGAAGCAAGCACGTGCAGTTTGGATTCAAAATGTTTAGTTAGTTTCGCAGAAAGGTCTTTGAATGTGAGTCTACTTACATCTTTTGTTCCTACCAACTTCCTGAGCAAGTCGTTGGTTTGGGTCCCACATGTTGACAAAAAGTGTGCCTTTTTTAAGTTGTCATCTTCCAAAGAATTTGCCGTAAAGTGCTGTTGGAGTTGAAAAAGATAACTTTCTCAAGATTCTTTTTCGTGGTCAAATGCATGGAACTGGGGTATTGTGGGTTTACTACTGGATGGGCAATTATTCATCAAACGCTCCAATGAAGCTTGGTTGTTGTTTAAAATTTGCTCCATCCACTGTTTTTGAGTGTTAAGAATTTCTCTCAACGCTGCCTCCATTTTAAAATCCTCGTCGCCACTTGATATAATTTTAGAAGAGTTTTATATGCTTAAGAAATTCAGGAACTTTATTTAATTCAACGACTTAAAGTATAATAGGAAGATTGACAATTTTAGTTTTCTTATATAGTACAAAATACGCGGGAAATCGAATCTCCATTTCGCGTCAAGAATATATGACAAGTATTATACCAATGAAATAATATTTACATATTTTGACTTATTGTCATTACTTGAATTTGCATGTGCAATTATATGATGTGGGTGTAACAATTATAAAGTCATTTTTGTATTCCACAGTTTAAGTTTATATCAATTTCATTTGATTTATAAGTAACTAGCGGACCCGACAGACGTTGTCCCGCATAATGTTTCAAACAATTATGATATTAAGCAGAGTATGAAATGAAAGCCAAGAAAAATATAATTGTTTCACTATTCCTTATTTCAAAATAACATCCAACATTCTAAAAACAATTCGTTATAATCAAGCCTGTTTGTTTAATTTTATCTCAACGGGAGTTGATGAACAATATTTGAATCAATTCCTGTGGAGCATATAAATCAATGAACTTAACGGTTTATCTAAAAAAAAAACCAGTGCATGTTTATCTTCTTTTATTCTCAAGATATTTAACTTAAACTTAAATTTGAAATACTTTTTAATAATTTTGTTTTCTCTTAATAAAAATAACATTTTTTTTCTATTTATTTTTCTTTATAACTCTTCATTAGCGTCAATAATTTTTATAGCGATATATAGGAACTAGGTATATGGCAAGTTTTGCATTTATAGAATATTTCGAACTCAAGATTTCCATCAAAACTGACATAACGACGGTAGAGAAGTCGAAAAAAGTGGGTCCGATTCCGTCCGTTTGGCGGTCTGTCTGTCTATCCTGGCTCTAACAGCACAAGGCATTGGGTTGATTGACTTTAAATTTGAAAATTAAAGTTTTGAGCCGATTTGCGTTAGACGTTTTTTAAATTGTAAGACTTAAAATAATTATAATCCCCATTCAATTTGTTTGGCCAAAAATAGAAAATTCAAATTTCGCACAAACTAATCGATAGATTTTGATTAAACTTTCTCTAAAATTTAGTTTTTTAGCTTGAATTCTTTCAATGGGAAAATTTTTTTGTTTTATATTGCCCTAGAAGCGTACCCCCCATAGAACCGTTATTTTGTTTTTAAGTTTTCTCAAGAACAACCGATTTCAATAATTTTCGAATAATATTTGATGATCAAAAATGTCATTGTTTTTATGCAGAGTGGAATTTTTTGGGCTTGATGTTCAGAGAAAAATGAATGCAATCAAATAAAAAGTTAATCAATTCTTTTCCCAACGTTTCTCCGGTTGTTTTCCGGCATCATCAGGGGTTTTGAATTTTATTAAACCTTACGAAATACAATAATTATATTAGATTTTTGAATGTAAATTAATAAATAAATAGACATACTTTTTTACAGTTTTACATAACACAATTCAATAAATAACACTTAAATAAATAACACTTATTTGACAAAAAGAAAAACAAACTAGCAAAATAAAAATAAAACTAATATCACAGACTACTTATTTCTTATGGCAACACTATATATTGCACTTATAAAGGGTGTCCCAAAATTAACGCAAGATTTGAATTAAATAGAAAACGCCGTTTTTAGTCTTTTGATAGTTATATTTTTATTGACTCGTAAAGTACATAGGATAGGGTTATGTATGGAATAACACATCGGACAAATGGCCTCCACGGCTTTGCATGCACATGCGCACTCTTTTGTTGAAATTTTCCATGACCATTCTGCATAAATGTGGCTGAATTTCGTTGATGCAGCTTTGAATCTCCTCCTTTAATGCACGGGTGGTTGTGGGCTTGTTGACATAGACTTGTGATTTCAAATAACCCCATAAAAAGAAGTCTAATGGTGTTAAATCACACGATCTAGGAGGCCAATTTCGATCACCGAAACGAGAGAGTACACGACCTGGAAATGTCTCATGCAGTAATTGAATTGTTTCACGGGCTGTATGACATGTGGCACCGTCTTGTTGAAACCACATATTGGACACATCAATATCATCCAATTTTGGCAGAAAGAACTGTGTAATCATGTCGCGATATCGAGCACCAGTAACAGTCACTGCTTGACCAGCATCATTTTCAAAAAAATATGGCCCAATTATGCCTCCAGCCCAAAATCCACACGATACAGTCACGCGTTGTGGATGCATTTGTTTTTCGACAATCACATGTGGGTTTTCCGAACCCCAAATGCGGCAATTTTGGCGATTGACAAAGCCATCAAGATGAAAATGTGCTTCATCGCTTAGGATGATTTTGCTCGAAAAATCAGGGTCCATTTGTTGATGTTCAATAATCCATTCAACGAACTCTCTTCTCTGTCCATGGTCATTAGGCTTCAATTGTTGTGTTAATTGAATTTTGTAAGCATGAAGACACAGATCTTTGGTGAGTATACGCTGTAGAGAGGTTCTTGAAATTTGCAATTCTTGTCCACGACGTCGAATTGAGGTTCCTGGATTGTCAGCAACACTCTCACGCACTGCTTCGACATTCACATTTGAACGGCTTGTTTTTGGACGACCAGTGTGTTTGGCGTCTCCAACGGATCCAGTCTCCATGAATTTTTCAATTAATCTCTTCACAGTTGACGAAGTTAAAACACTATTCCGACCATATTTTGTATGAAATTTTCGAACTGCAGCCGCCAAGCTTTCACTATTTTTGAAATATTCTTTAATAATGAAGACACGTTGTTCTCTCGTGTAACGCTCCATTTTTAATAACCCTATACTGTTAGCTGTCAAATTGCTTTTTTTTCAGGGTTGCCAACACTTCACTGCGCAAATGGCGGCAAATTCAAATCTTGCGTTAATTTTGGGACACCCATTATTATCACTGTCTTCTTTGTGGTTCATGGTTGTGGTGTTCACCGGCTCGCCAACACACGCACCCGCACACTTCGAGGATCAGACATAGACTGACTCTCTCGTCTTATCTCGTGTACGTGCGCATGTGCTCGAGGTGGTGATGACGATCGTTATCAAACACGATCGGATATGCAAGTGCGTGATAACATCTGCACCCACATACACTACATCTCTTCCTTATTTTATAAAACTTAATAAACTTATTGATACTGGTTTAAATAAATTTAATTTAATTCAATTATAAATGATTTGAACATTCTTTCATTTAATTAGCTTATTCCATTTCCATTAATTTTATTATTTCATATGTTTTTAGTTGATGGAAGTAAAAAAAATCAATAACAATCTTCTCTTAAAAAAAACATTAATCTTCTTCGGAAATGTAAATATAGATTTCATGAAAAACAACAGATTAGATTTACTAGATAGTTTTAAGAAATTACGATGGAATTTCTTCAGAATCATCATCTATATTCTGGCTTTCATTATTTTGAACTGTCCATTGACCTTCTACTTTTTTCAAATGAACAACGTTTTTTCTAAAAACTTGACCGGTTTTATCATTTCTCACCATAACATCTCCTCCTTTTATAGCTTCTACAGTATGCGGTGTCGAGTTGAAGTTTGCGCAAAGTTTGTTTGGTTTTTCCATGTTCTTTACATAAACCTTATCACCATAAGAAATTATATTTTCAGAAGCCTTTCTTTTTCTATCAATGTATTCCTTGCCTTTCTCTTTGTTAGTTTTATCCATGTCTCTTATCTCTGAATCTATAATTTCGCTGTTTATTGCTTCAATTGACGGAATTTTATCTCTATTCTGTCTCTTAAAGAAGAGCTCCGATAGCGAACTTCCTGTAGTGGAATGAGGTGTGCTGTTGTACATCATAAGATACTCGTATAAACAGTCTTTTATGTCTTTTCCCTCGATTTTGCAGATTCGTAATCGTTTCAGAATGTCTCGATTTTGTCTTTCGACTTCCCCGTTTTGTTGCGGCCAATACGGAATCGTGTTATATAACTTTATCTTACATTCTTGGCTAATAAACTGTTTGCCATTGTCAGCGGTAATAGACATGGGGAAGCCTAATCGACTGAAAATTTCTTTCAAAATTTTTATTGTTTGAGCGTTAGTTATTGTTCTGCAAATCTTTATTTCTTTGTAACGGCTGTAGTAATCTACTGACACAAATAAATATTCTCCACTAGGAAGAGGTCCCAAGAAATCTACCGCCAAATCGACCCACGGTGCAGTAGGGAGTTCCCTTCTTTTAAGGGGAAAGGGGTTGTTTGGCATACCCACTAAAGTGCATCCTTTACACGACTTCACTAGATTCTTTGTCAATACGGGGCCACCAAACTTTTGATCTTAAACGGCCTTTCATCCCTACTATCCCAGGATGACCTTCATGAGCTGCATACAGAACGTCTTTTCTCAAATTCATTGGAACGACGATTTTGTTCCCTCTTAGAAGTATTTCCTCGTAGAAATACAATTCATTCTCAAAAATCTTGTATGCTTTAACTGAATCGACCCATTGCTTATCATAAATTCCTTTTCTTACTAATTGGATCTCGGAATCACTGTTGGAATTCTTTCTTATCTCGTTTAACGAAATCGCAAGTGGTCGCGAATGCTCAACTATATGGTGAACATGCGAATCTCCTCCGGATGGTATTGAATTAGAGTAAACGCACAAACGAGAAAGAGGGTCAGCAATATTCGTTTTGCCTGGTTTGTAAATTGTTCTGAACGTATATGCTTTCAGCCGTAAAGCCCATCTTTCGATGCGAGCACATGGCTTCGATTTGGGTCCAAAAATCACTTCCAGTGGCTTGTGATCAGTGATAAGATCAAATTCCTTTCCAAAGAGGTATATCTCGAAATGTTCAACGGCCCAAACCAACGCAAGGGCCTCTTTTTCTGTTTGGCTATATTAACGCTCACAGTCTGATAACGTTCGATTGCCATACGCGATAACTTTTGGACCTTTTGAATTGATTTGTGTTAAAACAGCACCTAATCCAACTGGGCTAGCATCCGCGATGACTTGTGTTTTGTCGTTCACGTCATAATAACCTAACGACTGAATTTTACTAAGTCATTTTTAAATGTGAAAATGCTGTTTCTTGCTCTTTGCCCCAAAATTTGTCTAGGCACGAATTTTTCCCCAATTTGTTCCTCAATAGTTTTTTCAAAGGTTCGGTCAATGTTGCAAGATTCGGTATCCACTTACCTATGTAGTTCACAAGACCTAAAAAGCTCTGAAGCTCCTCTAATGTTTTTGGAATTCTAAACTGTTTGATGCTATCAACGTATTTGTTTTGAGGCTTAACACCATGTGGTGTGGGTTCATGACCCAAAAATTGAATACTTTTGACTTTAAAAATACATTTTTCTTCATTTAATAACACCTCATTATCTTTAAGGATTTTAAGCACATGTTGCAGTCGTTTATCATGCTGGTCTTCACTTTCTCCAAATATGAGAATATCATCTATGAAATTGATTACCCCCTCACATCCGACCAATATTTTTTCTAAGGTTTTCTGAAAAATTTCAGGGGCACAATTTATGCCAAACATAAGTCTCTTATAACGAAACAACCCTTTCATTGTTATAAAGGTTGTTATATATCTGGACTCTGGGTGAATTTCTAATTGGTGAAAGGCGTTTTTGATATCCAACTTGCTAAACACACAAGCTTTTCGAAACTTAGGCATCATTTGAGTCATTGTAGGCAGTGGGTGATTTTCTCTCATGATAGCAGTGTTAGCCCTTCTCATGTCCACACAAAGTCGTAGTTCTCCATTTTTCTTAAGAATTGGAACAATTGGAGAAACCCATTTAGATGGTTCGTGAACTTTTTCGATAATGTCAGATTCTAATAGTTCTTGTAACTTGTTCTCTACCAAAGATTCCAATGGAATAGGAATTCTCCTACATGGTTGGGAGACAGGGTGTACTGAGTCATCAATTAGGATATTTATAAGAACCCCTTTAAACTTTCGTAGTTATTATTTGATTGATTCCAAATCCTATCTTTAAAACACCCAAAGAAATTGCAGTTATTTTTCCCAGCAGATCTTTTGTTCCCCCTTTAATAACATAAAATGTAGCTTTAAGTATTTTTCCATCAGCTTCTATCTCTGCTTCAAAAGATCCAATTACATTTAAAGGATTTTGACTGCCGTAAGCCAAGAAAGTTTTGTTAGGGTTTTTATTTTGATTGTATGCCGTTATTCTTTTCTTTTTTAAGGTCTCCCATGATTTATCCGTTAACAGATTAAACTTACACCCTGAATCTACAAGCAATTTCGTCTTGATCCCCCCTATAAGGCATTCGATAGTAGCGTCATCGTCTATGTGGAATACATAATCTATTTCATTTTTATCATCTTCAACACAATCTATCTGGTCGGGTTTTCTTTTGAATCTTTTCTGGCTCGGACCGTCATCTTGTTTATGAAAATTACTTGACACACGTTTTTGTGTCTTGCAATACTGCCGAAAGTGACCAATTCGACCACAAGTGTGACACTTTTTGTCCCTAGCTGGACACTTTGTATCATGAGAGGAATGCCTTTTATTTCCACACCTACCACATGAGCCAGAAAAAGAGCTTTTTGTTTTTATACCATCGCATTTTTCTCGCTTGACAGTTCCATTGTTTTTTTTATTGGAAATCTCGCTGACAACTTCTGTTCTAAGTTTGTTACCATAGCCTTCCAGTTGATGGTCAACAGCCTCTTGTGTATTTGCCTCCATCAATATTTTATCCAAAGTGATGCTGTCCCCAGTGGTTAATATTTTTTTTCGAAGGTCATCCGAGATGCATTTTTCGGTTATTTGATCGATCAAGTTGTTATCTAAGTCAATAAATTCGCATTTTCGAGCCTGATTTCTTAACCTTAACAAAAATTTTTCAAATTTATCCCCTTCCTCTTGTTTCAACAATCTAAATATATGTCTCTCATAGACCTTACTTTGTTTTGGAGAAAAGTATTCGTCGAGTTTATCTATCGCAATTGAAAAAACGTCGTTATCGTTTGAGCTTTCAACATTTGCTCCTGGAAGATTGTAGAAAATCTCTTGGAGCTCTAATCCCCCGAAATGTAGCAGTGTTGCTCTCTTTTTAGTAGAAGAGTCTGTGGATGCTGCCTCGAGATATATTTGAAAGGCTCTCTTCCATTTCTCCCACCTCAACCCCACTGATGTGGATTCTCCTTCCAAGGAGAACACTTCCAAATTTGGTAACGTGTTTGCCATTTCCAGATGGAAATAGTGAGAGACACTAAAGAGAAAAAAAAATAATAATATAACAACAAGCCCTTTGATTTTGCGAAACAGGTTTTCTTATTTCCCACTACCATTATTCATTCTCATTCTCTAATCTACCCATTTGTCATTCCAAAACCGGTTTTAGTGCTAATCTATGTACTCTTAAACATTCACACAGTATATAATTGTTAGTCCACAATTTGGAATCATTTTGTTTTCAATTAAATGAAGGCAGCAACAAGGAACATTGAGCCTGCGGCGTGCCAATATTTTAATTATTTTAATTCGCATTTACAATTAAATGCAGGTTTTTGAGGCCAAATTTATACAGTGGCAATCGTTTTCAATTTAATGAAGGTAATCTTTAAAAGGAACCATACTTACTTTTTTTTTTAGCGCATTAACAATCAAATGTAGGTTCTACAAATCAAACCAAGTTTATTATGCCAAACATTTTCAATCTAATGAGGGAAACTTACTTACAAGAAACCATACTTAAAAAAACATTTATTTTGGCAATACTTTTCAATTAAAAGAAGGTTGTCTTCATGCCAAGCACATAACCATACCATATTTTTTTCTTCTCTCTTTTTTTTTTTTTAATTTAATAAAGGTGAATACACCAAACAACACAGTTCATGCTTTTAGGAAAATAACCTATTTTCACTAATTTAATTAGTACCATTTAATTTTTTTATTATTATAAATTTAAAATTTTTAATTAATTTTTTTTTCTAATCACATAAACTCACGTTTTTTTTTTTTTTTCTTTTTAAATTTTTATTTTATTTTTCCTCGTCGCCACTTGTGGTGTTCACCGGCTCGCCAACACACGCACCCGCACACTTCGAGGATCAGACATAGACTGACTCTCTCGTCTTATCTCGTGTACGTGCGCATGTGCTCGAGATGGTGATGACGATCGTTATCAAACACGATCGGATATGCAAGTGCGTGATAACATCTGCACCCAAATACACTACAATGGTCTTGTTTATGTTCTTTTGGATATGAAGACTCTCTAGCGTGTAGCGGATCCCCATTCGTCTCTCCTTGTCAATAATCCTCACATTGTCAAAGTCCGGTTGATGCAGAGTATATCTAATAATGAGTAGGGACACTCTCCAAATTTTCGTTCTGAGTTCATATTTTAAATTACCGCTATGTCACACAAACACGAGAAATAGATGGTAATAAGAAGTGTTACAGTGTAAAAGAGAAGGAAGAAAAAGAATTTTTCTTTTGACTGTAGCATAGGGTGTTCCGAAAAATAAAGGCATATGTATATCATTTTTTAGAGTAATTTTATTTAGGTCTTATAAATAATGTTTTACATATGTGTAACGCTTAAATATTTATGCTTATTGCTAGATTTTTTCATAGTTGCATTGAAATTCTTGAGGATATGGTATACTCGAACTCGAATAAAAAACTTTATAATAAAGTCCTTATTTTGGTTCTTACAGCAATTGTAATCAAATTAATAACATATAAATTTGGAAAATTAGTTATAAATTTTTGTTCGAGGCTCTCTAATGCATCTAAAAAATCTTGTTGTGGTCGTGTTAAATTCGCACCATCAAATTCTTTAAAATCTGTGAATATGGAGGAAATATTAGGTTGCTGGCTCAGTTCCACTTCACACTTATGGTTTTGACGGTATTTTTTCAAAATATAGCCCGCAAAATAATAAAAAGCATTTTGACAACCAAAATCAACAGTTTTGTAGTCAGATACAGATTCGGTTTCAAAAGCGTAAATTACTTCGTCTTTTTTTCTTCGTTTGATTTAATATGGATATCAATATGCGGCAGTTCCAAATTTATAGTTGGCTCGCAGTTTCCTTGGGTAATGTCCTCCATATACTTGGCCGCAAACGACCTTTTGAAAGCACATGTGAATTGAAAAGGAGTCAGCAACTTATTATTTCCTCCTCGATTGCGTAACACAGCAAATGTGTTTTCTAAACAATCTTGATTAAGGTTTCTTGTGAGAAGAAATGTAATACCTTCTTCTTTTAAGTCACTAAAAATATCAATTAGAGCATGTATATTCTGTTGCCATCCATTTATAAATCTCATTTTCTTTGTCACATTAATTGAGCTATCAAAAAAAGTAATATTTTCAAAAAAAGATTTCATTTCGTTTAGAAAATCTATTTGCTCCTTTTTTGCAAAAAATGGCCTTCTGGATGCTTTTGCTTTAAATTGGGATGAGATGAAAACATCAAATAATTTGTCAATTTTTTCAATTATTTCAGCAGTTTTAATAGCTGTTGACGATGAAGCACCTATACTGGCAAGGGTATAAATACCAGCTGAAACGGTTGAACTTATTGACTGAGAAGCAAGTCTAACACGCATCTTCTGAAAATTGTTTGGGAAAATATGTTCATCAGTCAGTTTTGGAGCCATTTTAAATGCAGATTTTTTGTCTCTTAAGTAAAAATCAATGACATCTTTCCAAGTTGCCTTCTTGTTACCAAGTGCAACAATGTCATATTTCATGAAATTACGCCAAAAAGATTTCAAAAGATGAGGGGTGTCATACATGTAATAAATTTTAGTATTTTCAACATAAAAGAAAGGTTTGTGCAAAGGAATGCCTACAAGTCTATTAAAACCAATAAAATTTCCACCTTGGTCTGAAATTACAAGCCTGGGTTTCATTTTAACTTCAATCAATTCATTAACACATTTGACTACGATTTCCTTCAATGTCTTGGCTGGACAAGAGGAATTGACAAAGTAATACCCAAGTAACTGATAATACCGATGAGTAAGGCCTCTTACCATTACAACAATGGCATAATTTGCAGCTAAATGTGTTTTATTCTGTCCATCGTCTTCCAATCCTATTATCGCTCCCTTATTTTTATTGAAATAAAGATGAGTTTTCAACGACATTTCATCTAAACAAATAACACAATTTTGGGCGATTTCTGGTAAAACCTGTATTTTTAGCTTTAACGCATTAAATAATGACTTGTGAAGTCCAGGTCCAGAAGGCCAATCTTTGGTAAATCTAGTTAAAGTTTTTTTTGATGGCAAACATAAATTATGCTCTAAGAAGTAATATGCATTAGGTGCAATGAAATATATGCTGAGACAAAATTTTTTAAATTCGTTAGAGTACCTCCATCCTTTCTGTTTTTTTTTATAGTTTGCAATATGAGTTTCAACAATTCGAGCTAACTCTTTATGTAAAACGTTTTTTGTTTTTTCTAAATACGCAGCATCTGAACATTTTTGTTTTTTTAAAATTTCAATTTCTTTTTTTAAATTCTTACACTCTTTTCTTAATTGAAATACCTCGGCTGTTTCCTTGATGTTTGTCTGCGTTGCCTTATGCTCTCTATATGATGTTTTCGCTTCGATTGATTCTCCAACTTGAATAATTTCGCTAAGCAGTTCATCTGCTTCAAAGATTTCGAGTAATTCAGCACTTTGGATTTTGCCCACTCCTTCCTCTAAAAACTCCAATTGCTCTTGATTAGAAACCACTTTCACTTCTAAACTCTCGTCTTCTTGTGTTGTATTCATATTCCCTTTATTCGTCTCACCTTCTGCAGTGTCAGTTAAGGTTTTTAAAATATTTAAGTCAGGTATAGCCGACAATTTTAAACGAATTTTGGAAGCGGAAAACATATCTTTTGAGAAATGATTTTCGCACACCCTTAAATCTCGTGAAATTTGCTGTTCTAACAAATGTGGTTTGTAAATAGCACTTAACCACTTTGTTCTCCTGAAGAAAGAAAAAAGAAAAAATAATTATTTTTAACCGTATTTTAAGTCTGATCGTAATCTCAGGCAGTTGATGTTATTGTGTTTACAAAACGCTGAAAGGGCGCGAAGTTACAACCAAAATTTAAATTGATCAAAAACCACACAATCTACTACCACAAACTAAAAAAGCGTTCAGATCGTACATCTTTTATAACAAAAAAACATAATCATAGCCTGAGATTATAAAACCAGAGATTTTAAATGTATTTTTTGTACTCAACACAAAAAAAACCGTTGCAATTTTTACATTTTCAATAACAAAACAGCAAATATTGCTTACCTTTCTATATTTTCTGGCAGTTTAAAATATTTAACACCAGAATTAACTTCTTCTTCTCGACCGCATGCCAAACACTTTAAATAATGTTTACCCATTTTAATTTTTATTTCAATCACTTTTAATATTCACAAGTCACCCTTTATTCAACTCACTGAAACACTTCCGCACAAATGAATACAATTCAAACCAGATCGCCTTTAAAAATGCATTATGAAAAAATGTAAACAATTCCTATTCCACCCCTAATTACATTTTAGTGTTACCAGCTGTTTTAAATACGTACTAAAGAAGTAAAAAATACTGTTTCTTATACTACGCTAAACATAGCTTTTTTTATGTTTTTAGAAGAACAAAACAAAGATGAAGTTGCAATTTTCATATTTCAGAACGATACATTTATTTAAAAATTAAATAAGAGGTATAATTTATAAAATAAAAAAGTGACACAATAAATAAAAGAAGAGTAGAGGCTGGTCACATTCAATTAATGAAAAGCACAGCAAAACCACACACACACATGTGATCAAACTGGATCGCCCTTAAAAATCCATTATGAAAAAAGACCTCGTTTATGTATCATACGATCGAAGGTGTATGTGTTGGTGTTGGGAAAACCGATTGTGTATCTTTCTAACATTAGCTATGTCAGGTAAGGATTAAAATGGATACATTTGACCTGTTTTCACTCATAATAATTTTTTGTTTTGTTTTATTGTTAATTTTTAATTGATTAGTAGGTGTTGCATATGTGTAGAGAGTGTCCCTACTCATTATTAGATATACTCTGGGTTGATGTTCTAGTTCGACCATATGTTGTGAGAGAGCTGTTGCTGTTTTTTCTTCCTTATGTCAGCCTTATGCTCCAATAATCTCACTCCCAAAGCGCGTTTTGTCGTCCCAATGTATATTTGTTCACACTCTTCTTCGTTCTTACCTTTGCATGGAATTGCATATATGCCGTCATGTTGTTCTGTTTTATTAATCGGTGGTTTGGTATTAGTGAATATTTTGTTGAGTGTATTGTTTGGTTTATGTGCAAAAGCCGCTTTTTCTTTGTCGATCTCGAAAGTTTGATGTAGTGAAGGATTGTCTGTGAGGCGTGGGACGTATGTAATTGAGTAATATCTAGTGTTACCAGTTGTCTGTTTTTTTTGTTTGTTGAGTATTTTTATTGTTTATTTGTTGAATTTTTGTATTTATAAGTTCGTTGATAGTTTGTGTTGGGAAGCTGTTGTTTCTGAGTATTGTTTTGATTTTTGTTATGTTGGTTTGATGAAATTTTTTGTCACTGATGTCCATTACTTTGTTAATTAAGTTTCTGGCTGCATTTATTTTATATTTCATTGGTAATGATGACATAAAATTAATCATTCGTCCTGATGACATTGGTTTTGAGTACCAGTCAAAAATTATTTTATTGTTGTCTTTTATGATTCTTACGTCTAGGAATGGGATGGAATTGTTGTTTTCTATTTCAATTGTGAATTTTATTTTTGTGTGGTATTCATTAAGTGTATTGAGTATGATGTCTGTGTCTTTCTTTTTAATTATGGCGATCATGTCATCAACATATTTATTTATAAATTTGATTTTGGTGTTGTGTTTTTTTAGTTTGTAAATCTGCGATTGTTGGTGAAAGTGGATTTCCCATCGGCATTCCAAATATTTGGTTGTAGAAATTGTCTTTGTATCGAAAATAGTTGTTGTCTGCTAGGCAAAATTGTAGTATTTTGAGGAAATATCTTTGTGGTATTGAAGTATATGTTTTAAGGGTTTCCCATTTCTGCATGATGATTTTGATGGCAGTGTAGGTTGGTATATTAGTTAATAGTGATACTACGTCAAAAGATACTAATATTTCATCGTCTTCTATTGATAGTTGTTGAATTTTGTTTCGTAGTTGGAAAGAGTTTTTAACATTGAATTGACATGATACTAGGTTTTGAATGATTTTACCAATGAATTTTGATAATTCGTAACAAGGGACATTAGTAGATGATGCTATCGGTCGTAGTGGTAAGTCTGGTTTATGTATTTTTGGTAGGCCATACAGAACTGGAGCTGAGCAAAAAAGTTTCGATTTTTGTTTGGCGTCAATGTAATTTGATTTGTATAGATCATTTACTAAATTGTTATTGTTAGTTTGTAGTTTTAAAGTTGGGTCCATCCTTATTGTTTTGTATATGTTCTTGTCGTCTAGTAGTTTATTCATTTTTTCGTTATATTCGTCTTTATACATTATTACCGTTTTATTTCCTTTGTCTGAATGGGTTATTATTATTTCTTTATTATACTTTCTGATGAAATTTTTTGTTGTTTCAAAAATCTTTAGAATAAATTTTTCTTTTGTTGTTTTTTTTATTTTTCTGTTGAATGTTGATATTCTGTTAGATAATTTTGATCTGGCAACGTCTTTTGATTTATCATCTTCTATTGTTTGTATGTATTGTTCTAGTTCTGCAATTATGTGTATTGGTGAAAAACTTTTTCTGTTGATTGGGAGTGCAAACTTTTTGCCGAGAGAGAGAATCCACTGACTTTCTTCTGGAAACTCAATATTTGTTTTGTTCTCAACCTAATCTTCATTAAATTTGATACCAATACTATGGATGAATTCGACTTTCAATTTTTTTAGTTTAGAGCATAATCTTGTCTTCGTTATTGTTCTCTGATGATTGTAGATGTGGATCTGTTTGAAAACGCGCTTTGGGAGTGAGATTATTGGAGCATAAGGCTGACATAAGGAAGAAAAAAACAGCAACAGCTCTCTCACAACATATGATCGAACTAGAACATCAACCGGACTTTGACAATGTGAGGATTATTGAAAAGGAGAGACGAATAGGGATCCGCTACACGCTAGAGAGTCTTCATATCCAAAAGAACATAAACAAGACCATGAACCACAAAGAAGACAGTGATAATATAAGTGCAATATATAGTGTTGCCATAAGAAATAAGTAGTCTGTGATATTAGTTTTATTTTTATTTTGCTAGTTTGTTTTTCTTTTTGTCAAATAAGTGTTATTTATGTAAGTGTTATTTATTGAATTGTGTTATGTAAAACTGTAAAAAAGTATGTCTATTTATTTATTAATTTACATTAAAAAATCTTATATAATTATTGTATTTCATAAGGTTTAATAAAATTCAAAACCCCTGATGATGCCGGAAAACAACCGGAGAAACGTTGGGAAAAGAATGGATTAACTTTTTATTTGATTGCATTCATTTTTCTCTGAATATCAAGCCCAAAAAATTCCACTCTGCATAAAGATAAAAATTAGATATATGGTCATTGTTTTTATTTTAGATTTAAAAAAAAAAAATATTAAGCATTTTTTTCGAAATTCGATATCTCGAAAATGAGTCATCGTTTCTTTGCAAAATCAAAATTCAAAACGTATATTAATAAGCTGCCTACTTAAAATATTTTTGAAAAGCGCTCTAATGATTTTCATTTGAAAAATTAAGGTTTTTTGAGAATTCGAATGGCATTTAATTTTTGAAGAAAAAAACTTTTTTTCATGTATATTTTTGAATCTTAAAATACAGGAAATATTTTTAAACAGACTATTTGGATAAGAAAGTTCATGCGACCTAGTCGTGCATTTTATTTTGTTTGTTTCAAACTTGAAAATGTATTATTACAGTTTCCAAAAAATATTTTGGAATTTATAACAATTCTTGTTCGAAAAATATTCGAGGTGAAACATTTTTTTTTTAGTTTTTTTTTTTTAATTTAAAAAAAGACGTTGATTGATTTTTTTTTTAAATTATATTTCTTTAGTATTAGGGGAGAGAGGGTCACCTTAGGACAGTTTTTGCTAAAAGCGCTCTTATTTTCTTAAAACACGGTGTATTTTTTCGAATCCTGAAAATGATCGTTGTTTATGGTCTTACCTATCATTATGATACGGTATGCATTTTGTTTGATTCATATTTGTTTATATATAAAAATTTTAAAAAAATTTCTTCAAGTGTCCCAATCTACCCCTCTAGAGAGACACTTTTGGACAGGCATGGGGCAGTTTTGGACTTGTCTTAAAAAAAGGCATTTAAGTTGTTTATACATATGTTTTTATTAAACAAAAATAAAATAACTCGAAACATTTTATCAAATAAAAAAATAATTCTACAAAGAACTCTGAGTTTTTAATGTTAACTTATCAGTCTCAAAATTATAGCACAGAAAAAAAAAACAGAAAAAAGTCAATGTAATTCATAATTAACTGAATTAAAAACTAAATAAAATCGATTCTCATCACCCAAGTTTGAATGCAAAAAAGTCATAATTGAACGTGAACATACCAGCTGTGCGCGAAGTACTTCCTGCATCATTTGGCATTGGAAGTTTGGATAAGATATCAAGCACTGCAACTGACCACTTATCTTCTCTCTCGGGGAAATAAAATTTGTTACATCCGGCCTTCTTTTTTAAGAATGAAACGTTAAAATTATTTTCATTTTTATCAAGAATTTTTGCGACAAAATGGGAAGTGAAGTTTTTGTTTTCCGAAGGACATTGAACCAAACAAAAATCTCCTGAATTTAGAGAAGATCATCCCAAACCGTCCAAATTTTCTTCCTCATATTCTTCGACCTCTGCGTTTCCGAAATCAGAATCAGATTCAGCGTAGATGACTTCTTCATCCGTGTTTTCTGAACTGGAATCGTTGGAAGCGTTGGTCCTCTTCGTTGTTCGTTTTGGTTTGGTATTTTGCATCCGATTTATTTTTAATGCCGATTTTGTTAACCTTTTTTGTGTTTCTAGGAAGGCTGCTTCTATTTCATTTTTTTCTGGAGTTTCAGTTAGGATGCGTGACCTTCCTTTTTTCCTTCCTCGCGAGCCTTCTTTTCGCGGAGCAGCTTTTGGAAAAGGCTTCACCATTTCTGGAGACAAAATTTCTGCAACTTGACTTGATGTTGGTGTCTGCACCTGTTCAGTAGTTGTTACAGTGTTTCCTGGTATTGATGGTTGAGACACTTCTGGGGGATTAAAGATCCTGTTAGTAACTTCACTACAATCGAAGTCTTCATCACTAAAAACATTTCGTGAAAAGGGAAAGATCCCTGTTGCTCTGAAACCTGACAATATGTTGTTTGGTGTGAATGAATTTGTGTATGCCGGTGTCACTATTGAAGGTAGGTCATGAATGGTAATGGTCTTCCCTGGATTGTTGAGTAGCCAATCATTTTGTGAAAGTGATAGTTTCTTTTTAAACGGTCCTGTTACGAAAAACATGCATTGGCAACACCAAAGTTGTATATATTCAAATTCAGATGTCGCATCATAAATTTAAAAGACCAACATTCCCGCCGAAACAGAGCAGCTGCACATTTAGTCTGATGAAACAAATTCCGAGAAAATCTAGATACTTTATCTGTAGACATCGAAACAACCAGACGAATTTTTGAGTGCTTTGCTGTTTTACTCCATTTAATTTTTGCAACAATATATTAGAGTCAATAAAATATAAAAGTTAAAGTACTACAAGAAGTCTAGTTTGTTTTTTTATAACATTTCTCAAAAATTCTTATAAAAGTTAAATTAAATCATGTCTACGGGCAACACGACAATGGTGGAGCAGAAATGCCCTCTGTGCAATCAGCTATATACAGACACTGACATGGTAGAGTGCACGAAATGCCGCAAATGGATCCATTATGTGTGTGCTAATGTTGGCGATGAAGTTGCCAATGACAAAGATTGGAAATGTTCCATATGCACAACTCATCCGACATCCGACAAAAATGGTGCATCGTCAAACAAGTCTGGTCAGTCCAAGAGAATTCAAGAAAAGCTTCGATTAATGGAGGAGGAGGATCTTATCCTTAAGGAAAGACAAATCCTCAATTCAAAGCGCCAAGCGCTTCTTGATCAATATGCAGACAGTAATTCGTCTGGGGAATCCGAAAGGAAGAACAGCACTGCCCAACAGGATAAAGTCAAGCAAAATCTGCTTGACGAACCGTGTGGTAAGTCTGTTTTAAATAAATACCTGACTCAATTACCTCAGCCGAAATATTTTCATGTGTCTGCGAAACCAACTCCATTATACGAATCCAACGTTCTCGACGAGTGTATGAAACTCACTGATCAACAAATAGCAACCAGGCACGCTATTCCACGAGATCTTCCTGTTTTTACGGGCCACCTAGGAGAATGGCCAGTGTTCATAAGCACATTCACTCAGACAACAGTGGCATGCGGCTTTACAAAAACTGAAAATCTCCTTCGACTGCAACGCTGTTTAAAAGGCAAGAGAAGTCGTCGTAGCACAGCTAACCATTCCCAACTGCGTCCCCATAATTATATCAACATTAAGAAGATATTTTGGTCAACCGGAAATAATCTTAGATCATTACATCGATCGAATCAAGAAGATGACGTCGCCTAAATTAGAAAAATTGGAAACTGTATTGGACTACGCTGTAGCTGTCACCAACTTATGTGCAACTTTAGAGCAAGCTGATCTGCAAGCCCACATGCGTGATCCCAATCTAATGAGAACTCTTGTCGAGAAGCTACCACCTACTCTCCAACTTTCTTGGGCATCACATAGACGCGAAGAAGAAGACTGCAGCAACATCTGTATTCTCGGCGACTGGTTGCATTCTCTGGCAGGTGACATTTGTGACGTTATGCCATCAAAAAATTGGTTTCACTCCACAAGCAAAACAAAGTTCAAGAATGAACATGTCAACATCCATGATCAGAAGGATACGCGACGGAGCAAAGCAACATCTACCTCCAATTTTCAAAGAAAATGCAGCGTATGCCAAGGAGGTTGCCAATCGAATTCATCTTGCGAGAAATTCATGGGCTGGAGCGTGAACCAACGTTGGGACTTCGTTAAGCAGGCAAAGCTTTGTCGTCAATGTCTCAAAAGACACCCATACAGATGTACAACACCAGTGATGTGCTCCCAAGACAACTGCCACGGACGACATCATCCTCTTTTGCATAATGCACTACACAAACAAGAGCACAACGAGGTATCAAACGAAGGCAAAATGAATCACATCACTCCTGTTTCTGTGAAGTTCAGAATATTGCCTGTAGTACTTTTCAACAATGAAAAGCAAGTTCGAACTTTTGCGTTTTTGGACGAAGGATCCTCCAGTACTTTGCTCAATGAAAGGCTAGCAAAAGAATTGCAACTTGAAGGAGAAACCGCGCCCTTGTGTTTAAAGTGGAGTGGAACCATCTCTCGTCAAGAGAAACAGTCACTAAAAACCTCGTTGACAATCGCCGGTGATTATCAAAATGCTCCACGCTTCAACCTCTTTAATGTGAGAACTGTACAGAACTTGAACCTGCCAAGCCAATCTTTGGATTACAAACGTATGGCTACTGAATTTCATCATTTAAGAGGCCTGCCTGTTGAATCCTATGCCAATGTGAGTCCAGGCATACTAATGGGTCTCAAGAATTGGCACGTAGCTGTTCCACTTAAAGTGAGAGAAGCAACCGAAATCGATCCCATCGCTGTGAAATGTCGGCTTGGCTGGACTGTGTTCTCCGTCACACCTGAACGAAATGATACAACGGAAACCGAGCATCACTGCCATCAATGTGAATGCCAGCCAGATGATAAGCTTCATCAGTTGGTGAAAGATTTCTTCGCTACAGATAGCTTGGGAACATTGGGTGAAAAGGATCCCAAAATAATCCAAAAAGAAGAAAAGGCATTAAGTCTACTAAATGAAAAAAACAATTCCATCAAAAGGCCGCTATGAGTCTGGTCTTCTGCGGCGCTATGAAAATATTAAGCTACCTGATTCGAAACCAATGTAGTACCCGTAGCGTGATGGTTAGTGCGTTGGACTGTCATGCAAGGGGTCTTGGGTTCAATCCCTGCCTGTGCCACCTAACTTTTTCACGGGTACTGCCTCTTGCGAGGAATTGACAAATCCTCCAAGAGTAATTCTTGTCATGAAAAGTGCTTTCTCAAATTAGCCGTTCGGATTCGGCATATAAACTGTAGGTCCCTTCCATCTCTGACAACATTACTCGCACACAGGGATGGTTGAGAGTTGTAAGTCACTAGGCCCTGGTCCTTCATGGACTGTTGCGCCACCTAATTTATTTTTTTTTTATTTAGATTCGAAACCAATGGCCATGGGCAGAATGAGATGTCTTGAGAAGCGACTGCATGGAGATGAAGAACTGAAGAAGAATATGATTCAACAGATTAAAGATTACGAAAAGAAAGGATATATACGAAAACTTACCAATGAAGAATGTGAAAGGCAACAAGAAAAGATTTGGTATTTACCGATATTTCTGATTCGAAACCCTAATAAACCCAGCAAGATTCGCATTGTTTGGGATGCAGCAGCCACAGTCGACGGAGTATCTTTAAATACACTCCTAATGAAAGGTGTAGACTGGAACTCATCTTTACTTGGAGCCCTGTTGAGAAGCAGAGAAAGGAAGATTGGGCTGTCCGCTGATATCAAAGAGATGTACCACCAGGTTAAAATATCGCAAGAAGACCAGCATGTACTCCGATTCTTATGGCGAGAAGATGTTAATTCCCAGTTCGAAACGTACGTGATGCAAGTCATGACGTTTGGGGCAACTTGCTCACCCAGTTGTGCTCAGTACGTCAAGAACCACAATGCGCTGCAGTTCGCAGAAGAATTTCCTCGGGCAGTTGAGAGTATCGTAAAAATCATTATGTAGATGATTTATTAGACAGCGTTGATAACGAACAAGAGGCTGTACAACTGGCAAAACAAATATCGGAGATACATTCACGAGCTGGCTTTGAAATCCGAAATTGGAGGTCGAACAACACCAACGTCATGGAAATCCTCAACCCAGAGTCGCCCAACGATCCAAAAGACCTAAATATGAATCCAGAATGCTTCACAGAAAAAATATTAGGCATGTGGTGGTGCCTCCAAAGCGATACATTCACGTTTTCACTTCGATACAACAAAGGAAGCAAACAAGTTTTGAATGGAGAATGTCGCCCAACTAAAAGAGAAGTCCTAAAGATACTGATGTCAATTTATGACCCGCTAGGCCTCATCGCAAACTTTTTGGTCTACCTTAAAATCCTTCTACAGGACATTTGGAGAAGTCAGATACATTAGGATGAGAAGATAAGCGACGATCAATTTGAAGCATGGACCAAATGGCTACAAATACTTCCACAAGTTGAGCAACTTCGGATCCCTAGATGCCTGTTGAATCAATTCCCAGATTGGGAGAAGGCAGATGTACAACTCCATATCTTGATGGATGCGGGCGAACAAGCGTGCGCAACAGTGGATTATCTCCGTATCAGCAAGGATGATAAGGTAGAGTGCTCCTTATTAGGCGCCAAGACAAAGGTAGCACCAATAAAACTCCGATCTATTCCTCGTCTGGAACTTGACGCTGCCGTTATGGGCTGCAGATTCGGAACTCAAATTTTAAAGGAACTGTCCATCAAGGTTAACCAAACGTTTTTCTGGAGCGATTCCAAAACTGTGCTTGTTTGGATAAAAAGCAATCCTCACCGATACAACAAATACATTGCCTTTCGAGTTGCCGAAATCCAAGACATTCCACATATAAATTCCTGGCGATATATTCCATCGAAACTAAATATTGCAGATGAAGCAACTAAATGGACCAAACCACCAAAACTAGATACTAATGACCGCTGGTTTCAAGGTCCCGAATTCTTGAAGTATGAAGAAGACCGATGGCCAAAAGACAAAACAATCAAAGAAGATACTTCACATTCAGAGGAACTTCTAAATATACATGTGACACAACATCCGATCATAGATTTCAACAGATTCTCAAAATGGAGTGCAATTGTAAGAACAATCGCATATGTCATCCGCTATTTGAACATCAAACTTAATTTCAAGCCTGAGCTACCAACGAAGTAATATTAAACGGCGACGAACTCAATGAAGCACAAATCATCTTATTTCGGCAAGTATAAGAAAACGCTTTCAGTGAGGAAATATGCAGTCTTATGAAAGAAGTCAACAACTCATCCAATGCAGGTCGACCAACAGTACACCGTTCCAACAAGATCCGACGCCTGTGTCCTTACCTTGATAATCAAAGGTTATTGAGAGCTAAGGGAAGACTTGAAGCAGTTTCCATTATGAGTTCAGACCAGAAACACCCAATCATACTTCCGAGAGGACATCACGCAACAAATTTAATTATCCTACAATGCCACGAGAGGTTCCTGCATGCAAACAACGAAACTGTGGTGAACCAACTTAGACAGCAATATGCAATCCCTAAGCTGAGATGTGCCATAAAATCAGCCATCACAAAACAAACAACTGTCAACTATGTAAGAATCGAAAAGCTAAACCTCAAGAACCAGAGATGTCTCAACTTCCGAAGGCCAGAGTGTCCTTGTTTTGCAATCCGTTTACATTCACAGGCGTTGACTATTTTGGACCCCTGAATGTTGCAGTTGGAAGACGTCAGGAAAAAAGATGGGGCGTTTTGTTTACCTGTTTGACCACCAGAGCTGTGCACATCGAAGTCGCACATGGATTAGATACTGATTCATTTATTTTATGCTTCCATGACTTTATCCAGCGCCGAGGACAACCAAACGAGATTTATTCCGATCGAGGGACGAATTTTATCGGAGCAGAACGTCAGCTTCGTCAAGATTTAGAAGCTATTGATCCAGCCATGATAGCAAAACAATTCATATCACCATCCTTAAAATGGAACTTTAATCCACCGGCTTCGCCACATATGGGAGGAGCATGGGAGCGATTAGTTCGCTCATTCAAGACAGCATTATACACATCTTTACCTTTGAGAACTCCCAGCGACCCATTACTTAGAAGCTGTTTGATATCTGCTGAGAATATTATCAATTCAAGGCCGCTAACATATGTTCCAGTGGATGATGAATCTTCAGAAGCATTGACACCGAATCATTTTTTGCGATTGGACTCAGGTGGTGGAAAACCAACAATGAAACTCGATAACAGCTGGAAGACACTCAAACAGACATACCAGTATAAAGAACAGTTTGCCAGCAAATGCTGGAAGCGCTTCATTACCGAGTACTTACCCGAGCTCACACTTCGATCAAAGTGGTATGATCCAGTACAACCGTTGAAGATTGGTGACATTGTTGTCCTGATAGACAAAGACTTGCCCAGGAACAACTATCCCAAAGGACGAATAATAGCAGTCAAAACATCATCCGATGGCCAAGTCAGAAGTGCTACAATTCAAACATCCAATGGAATTTTTGAACGGCCAACCGTTAAATTGGCATTGCTGCAGTTATATGTTATGTATTTACTGTCCTCCATTGAAAAGAGGACATTGTTTAATATAATGGGTGATTTTTTAAGAGCTTGAGAACTTTTTTTTAAAAAAAAAACGCATAAAATTTGCGTAAAGCGCGAAACACATTTCGAACCGAACACTGATTTTGGTAATAAAATTCAATGATTTGCAAGCGTTGCTCGTTAGTAAGTCTATTCATGATGAAATGTCAAAGCATACTGAGCATCTTTCTCTTTGACACCATGTCTGAAATCCCGCGTGATCTGTCAAATACTAATGCATGAAAATCCTAACCTCAAAAAAATCACCCGATATAACAAGGATACAACAACATCCTAGCCTGGAGTTCTTGTATCGAAGGGGGCTGTTACGAAAAACATGCATTGGCAACACCAAAGTTGTATATATTCAAATTCAGATGTCGCATCATAAATTTAAAAGACCAACATTCCCGCCGAAACAGAGCAGCTGCACATTTAGTCTGATGAAACAAATTCCGAGAAAATCTAGATACTTTATCTGTAGACATCGAAAGAACCAGACGAATTTTTGAGTGCTTTGCTGTTTTACTCCATTTAATTTTTGCAACAATATATTAGAGTCAATAAAATATAAAAGTTAAAGTACTACAAAAAGTCTAGTTTGTTTTTTTATAACAGGTCCCATGACTTAAACATCTAACGGCTGTAACTTGTGGGTGCAGTGGGGTGGAAAAGTGAGCAAAATAATGCCATTTTCCCGGCAGAACTTTATAGCGTCTATAGAACAATGGCTTTCATGGTTATCGAGAAGTAGAAGAATTGGATCATTCGTTGTAGACCTCGAATATTTTTGAAGGTGGCGAAGGACTTTCACAAATAACTGGCTTGTCATCCATCCGCTTGTGGGACTATTTGCTAGTCCTATCGAACCGTTTGGTGCTCCCTTGAGCATATGATCGTGGAATCTTGCTCTTGGAAATACAAATACCGGCGGTACAGAGTTTCCAGCTGCATTTCCAATCGCACACATTGTGATAAGCTGCCCTCTTTCTGCCGAGACATTTTGCGCAACTTGATTTTGTCCACACTGAGTAATGACTTTAGGAGCTTGTACAACTGTCGTCACAACGGTTTCGTCAAAGTTAAAGATGCGGTCTGATGTGAAAGGAGCTTTTGAAAGTGCTGTTTCTAAATTTTTTTGAAATGCTTCAACGTTATGTTTGTTAAAGCTAGTTGCTCTAGACAAACTAGTATTTTCGGGCTTTCGAAGTGAAAGATTTCGGTGTCTTTTCATAAAAGACTTCATCCACTCTATGCATGCAATTTGGTTCTGTTCCCACAGCAGTGGGCACTTATTCAATGCATTTGCATATTGAAAAGCTAGATGTCTTGCTTGTGGATACGTCAGGCCATAATTCATTTTAGAAGACTTTAAAAGGTAAGCTTTTAACATACCTTCTTCTGTCTTGTTGAATACTTGGACAACAGTATGTTTGGATGAGCACTCTTCACTTTTTAGAGCCTGATTCCGTTTTTTCAAACTTAGTCTATACCCCAAAGTTCTTTTTGATATCCCAAAAACTTGTGCAGCTTTCCTCAGTGACATTGTTTTTTCCAACACAAGTTCCATGACCTTACACAAATCAGACTCATTTGGAGCGGGTTTCTTTTTTTTCTGATAATTTCTGACCATTTTTCAGAGATATATCTAATAATATAAAACAAAAAAGAGTAATTTCAAACAAATTAATGCATAATAGTATTCAAAAAAATAATAAGGGGCAGATTAGGACATGTCTAAAACTGCCCCTCGTGCATTGTCCAAAAGTGCCCCGAGAGAGAGAAAAAACTAAAAAGCTTGAAATTTTATATAGACATTATAAATTGTTAATTTTCTTTGTCGAATCACATCACAAAATAAATACACCTAACTTCAAAGCACTTTTCACTTGAAACTTGAACGAAATTTATAAATTAAGTACTTACATCGTGGAGCAAACAAAAATACAACTGCCTTCCAGAAACACACTTTTACTATGAAATTTTTTGTGTGCTGGTACCGTTACAATATTAAGCAGATGGTTGTTTGTAATGGCGCTGCGACTTTAATATGATTTTTTGGATAGTAAAAAGTTTTTGTTTTAGTAGATTTTTAAATTAGATTGGTTTTTATTTTGATAATGTTGATTAACATTTTTTTTTATAAAGTTTACAAACAAAAACAAAAAGCATGGCTTTATTGCCGTCTGCCTAGTTGACAAATCACAAAAAAGATAACATAGCTCAATAATATACATATTTAAAAACTTTCATTTATAATTCTTCTTTTGCAGAATTGATATAATTTTTTAACTTCCATATTGTTAAGCAAGAGTATAACTTGATTTTGGGTCAGTATTTCGCTACCAAAAGTATTCCTTCTAATTTCTTTAAGAACTGAACATATTCCAACAAAATGTAAAACATCCTCCCTTTCCTTTAAATTGCACAATGAGCATATAATTGGTAAGTCATCTCTATGAGGTATAAAATTCAGCTCCATAACTTCACCTCTCAATTTAACCATCATTGAAATTTCGTCAATGCTATTATCATCCCTAAAATAATTCCTCTCTTCCAAGTTGTGATTTAGCTGACAGTAGAGCTGCCTGTATATAGATCCTGTGGCGTCAGTCATGTATTTATCTCGTTGTTTTATGTCCACTGCAGAAATGAGCTGGTATAA
Organism: Eupeodes latifasciatus; assembly: GCA_920104205.1. Classification (NCBI taxonomy): domain Eukaryota; kingdom Metazoa; phylum Arthropoda; class Insecta; order Diptera; family Syrphidae; genus Eupeodes; species Eupeodes latifasciatus. The sequence goes on along the minus strand of OV049927.1, from coordinate 41,793,544 downwards.
AGATTCTTTTAAATCATCCTGATTATTACACAAAAGGTTGAGTTCCATTCCACATTCTCTTGCCAAATTTATCCAATCATCACACCAACTTGTTTTGGTTCGTATTGCTTGAAGCCCTGCTATCTTCGGAAGCCTATTATTGCTCATCTTCATAACTCTCAAGATGTAATCGACTTGCATTTTTAGGGTTCGTATGAATATAGTTGATAATCCTGATTCCAACATAATAACATAGTTGGGTGTATTTGATGGCAGTCTAAAAATTCGTTTAATAAAGTATCGGAGAAGTTTATCAACTGTTTCGTATTGTTTCGTTTCCCAAGTTTGTGCCGCGTAAAACATGAGAGACTCAGATACCGCTTCAAATATCTTGAACTTGCTGCTATGTGCTATACTTTTGTTAGAAAAACATCTTTTTATCAAGTTGCACTTATTGCACTTTTAGCCTTAACTAGTTTCTCTCTTAGATGCGTTTCCATGCTCAAATTTTTCGTTAAGTGAACTCCAAGGTATTTGAATTCCGTGACAACTTCAATGACCTCTCCATTATAGAACCATTTTTCTTTCGCTGAATTGCGGCCTCCTCCTCGTTTAAAAATCAAAATTTTGGACTTATTAAGATTCACCATCAAACTCCAAAGCTGACAATATTGATACAGGCGATTTATCATTAACTGTAATGATTCAGGTGATGCTGCCAAAAGAACAATGTCGTCCGCAAACAGCAATGCTTTTATTATTTGTCCAGCAAAGTCTATGCCACCCGGTAAGATCTTCAATAAACAAGGCGAACAGACTCGGACTCAATGTACAGCATTGTCTGACTCCCGATTGTATTTTAAACCCTCTCGACAACTCTTCTCCATTCCATACCTTAGCAATTGTATCTGCATATAGATTCTGAATAACTCTTCCGAACTTCCATGGCATTCCGTTATTATACAGCTTGTAGATAAGCGCATGTGTATCGATCATATCAAATGCAGATTTAAAATCAACGAAAAACGTATATAGCTTCTTGTCCTTATTCAGGAACGTTTCTGCGATACTTTTAAGGGTAAAAATGTGGTCAACCGTCGAATAACCTGTCCTAAAGCCTGCTTGAAACACCTTTAAGAGCTTGTTGTCTTCTATCCATTTATTAAAAAGTTTTTGCAAAACCAGCGTGAATATTTTATACGAAGCATTTAGAAAGGATATTCCTCTATAATTAGACACCTTGGCCAAGCTCCCTTTCTTATGAATCGGGAAAATGATGGACTCCTTGAATTCTAGTGGTATCATCCCTGTTTCCATGACATTGTTATATATAGTTATCAGTCGGTTGATTAGCTCTGCTGTGATATACTTATAAAATTCTGCTGGTATGCCATTCGGTCCACCTGCTTTCCCATCTTTAAGTTCCATTACAGCTGAAATCACTTCTTGGTGTCTTATTGCAGCATCAAGAGTTTCATTTTTAAAACCCGGAGTAGCGTATTGAAAGACAATTTTCCCTTCTGTTGGATTCAACAAACTCTGAAAGTGATCTGCCAGCTGATCAGAACCTATACTAAAATGGATTGAAAACTTTTCCGTTCAGCTGCTTTGCTTTGGTTCCAAAACTCCTTTCCACTTTTACAAGACGCTAATCTCTTGGATTCAGCTTCGAAGAATGCTGCCTTCTTTAGCTTACATATTGCCTTAAAAGATCTATTAGCCAACAAATATTGATTTTTAAAGCAGCCATCATTCGAACATCTGTATGCTCTAAGCCAGCTAAACGATAATTCTCGTGCCTTTTTACAGTCTACATCAAACCATGGCTCTATGAAGTTCTCCCGGGCTTTGCTGTTGGCAGCTACAGTTGGATACGACTCCTTGATTATTTTATCCAGCTTGGAAAGATCACAATTTCTTTGACTCAGCAGTGAGATATCAAGCCTTGCTTGATATTTCATCTCGTTTGTCGGTTTCCATTTCAGTTTCGGTGGGGAATTTATAACCTTGGACTCTTGAGCTTCTCTGGAAATCAGTCCGAACGTTATGATCATTGGAAAGTGGTCTAAATACGGTACAGTCTCTATTTTCATGTCAATCATATGCTCATTCCATTCGCTGCCTACGAGACTATAGTCTATCACAGAGCTTCCCTGACCACTGACAAAAGTTAATTGACCTTCCATATCTGACAAGCTTGTACCATTTTGTATTCTTAACCCGTACGAGTTACACAGGTCAATAAGCTTTAAGCCTCTTGCGTTTCAGACTAAATCCTTTGATTTTCTCTCGATTCCCAGTACACTGTTCTCATTTCCAGCTTGGCTTCCAGTTCTTGCGTTCATGTCACCCACAACAAGCAGATTAGAAGTATTACTTTCAGACATTATTCCTTCCAATTTTTCAAAATCATTGTTCCATTGGTTGCAATTGATATATGTGGGAAGGATGCGATAAATCTTTCCATTCATTTGTAGTTTAACATACGAAACGCTTTCATATACTTCTAACTTACAATATATGTATATGTTTTAGAATTTTCTTCAAACCAAATAAACATCCCCCACTAGCTCTTCCCCGTGATTGTGTTCTCATAGCTGGAATCCATTTTGATTCATAATTAATAAATTTGTTTTCATAATTACTAAAATTAGTTTCAGTAACAAATGTTTCATACAAAAAAATAAATTCAAATTGATTGATAAATTTATAAAAATCCATTAAAATTTCATTATTAACTAGACCACAAACATTATAAGAAAGTATTCTATAATTTAACATTTCAAAAGTATTTGCATTTTTATTATCATAAACAAAATTAATTTTATTATGACAGACGGCATTACAGTCAAAAATGTCTCGTGTGAACACTCTCTACAGTTTGAGAAGGCCTGTTGTCATTTTGCATTATGTTTCCACCATCGCTATTTCGATCTTCAAGAGCTGTCAAATCATAAGTGTCACCAGCCAGCTGTTTGAGCATAGACACACCATATAAATACCGGAAACCTATCTGTCATTCTGGTTTGCCTACAAGCTGAAATGTCAATTCTCACCAGCGTTGTCGCGAAGAAAAAAATTGTAAGGGCCATTTTGAGGCCATTTCCAAAATGTGCGGGCCACTAGCCCACTACCCTGGAAAAAATTTGTTTAAGAAAATAATAACAGTTTGTCTTTTCTAAATAAACTTATTGTTACCGCCACTGTCAACACCCTGTAACTTATTCTACTACATTTTGTTTCAAACTTTTCTTATACCCTTTTTTCTAAACGTGCTGAATTACTTATAACTTAATTTTACATATATAATTGTCATTTTCACCTTATTTCCGATTTCTTGAATTACTGCTGTATATCCAAACTGATTATACTTTTTCTCATTAATACATAGAGTAAGTGCGGCAAATGTGGCCTACGTGGTTAATATGGCCTATAGCGGTATTTCCCAAACCGCAAGCCGGAGCGAAAAAAAAATTGTTGCATTACGAACACGTTCAAACCGGTTTAGCCTCAGTCTTTCGTGCTTAATGTGGGGCTACGGTTGTGACATATATACGGGCACTTTGTTTTTTTTTACTTTTGGTTGTAATTTTTTGGTAAGTTTTCTTAAGTGTTTTAACATTCAATTTTGAGTTAAATTGGTAACTTCTTTTTTAAATTAAATTATGTTTAATATTTTCTTAACATATGTGGTATCATGATTTTAAAAAAAAAATTATAAAGTTTATATATATGGCCCACACTGAGCCATATTTAACACCAGGTAGGCCATATTTGCCGCAATTTTTTTTAATATGATTTATGAAGTTCCTTTAAGTTTCTGTTTTTAACTTTTTGTTATTATTCTTTTTTAAGTTAAAGTTTTTAAAAGCTGAATTAAAAATGTTTTGTTAGACTGTTTAAAAAAAAAATAAATGAATTAGACTTAAATTTATGGTTTTATTTAAAAAAATGTTAAGGGTGGGCCATATTTGCCGCACTTACTCTACCTAATCTTAACTTTGTTCTTTAATCCTTTGGTTTCTAAACCCTAAAGTAAGTTTATAATTAAATACTATTCTAATTAGTTTAAAAGCATAACATATATTTCAGAAATTTTAATCTTCTTTAAATTGAATTAATAAATAAAGAACCACTTGTTCTAAATTGCATTTGGTTGTCTTTCCTTATAAAGAGATTCAAAATCTTCAAGAGCCAAGCGGATTAACCCAACAAAACTTAAAATTCTTTATGAACTATCAAGAACTCAGCGTCCGTGTAGTGATTAAACATCTTATGATACACAACTCCCAAACTGGGCATCGAAATACACGTGTTCTATATAACACACCTTACCAAACTGTAAGTACAATATGAGCACTTCTAATTTACAGGGTCAACCACCACCGTCTCCAACAACCCAAACTATCGCATCTGCAAACGACCACAACGTCCAAACGAGTGCAGATCAGTTAACCGGGTGCCAAATTTGCACTAACCCAAGAAACCAGGAAATGATATGCTGCTCCCTCTGTCATGCACAATTTCACAAAAGTTGCGCTAACACCAATGCGTCCTCGCTTACCGATTGGCAATGTCAGGCATGCCATCTAGCAAGTCCAACTTATCATTCTTTTGCCAAAGTACCTGCTAGTGGTACTTCAAACGTATCCAGGAGCTCTCAACCACGTAGAGTAGCTTTGGAATTGCAACGAGCAAAAGAAGAACGCGAGCTAGCTCTAGCTGAGCTAGCAATAAACAAGGCATTCTTGAAAAAGAAATACCAGATTCTGGCCGAGGAATGCGAGGAAAACGAGAGCAAGAGCAGCCAGTCTGTGTCTGTGAACGCATGGCTTGACGGCCAACGAGAATTTTCAAATTATAACAGCACAATAATTCCACAAAAAATCCCTAACCTCAATTCCGGAACAGAGAAAGATTTGCAGGATTCCCATTCCATGCCAACCGGAGAAAAAACTGATACAAATCTAAATGAAGTAGGCGAAAGCGTCAGATTTTCTTTGCCATCAATTCAACAGGCAACAGAACAACCACCTGTAACCACAACAACATCCAGTCAGCCACAGGGAGTCCCCGAAGCTCCTTTGAATAATATGAATACTTACCTAAATACTGCTCCATTAGTTCCAAACGCAACCGGAATAAACAGAACAACAAATACAAATTCAACATTTTGCAATGTCCCAGCAGCACTTATATATTCAAGTCGCCCATTAGCTCCAGAAGGCGGATGTATGAACCCGCAAAACGCCAATACTCAAGATGGGATATTTCCAGCGAGTAATGGCAATCTAAATTCAAATTCATTCACATCATCAACACAAATATCCTGTCCAAATTTAAAAAAAGAGCAAATACAGGCGAGGCACTCCGTCCCAAAAGAGCTGCCTATATTCTCTGGCCAACCGGAAAAGTGGCCAGTCTTTAGTTTCACATTTGACTGGTCTACAATGATCTGTGGGCTGACCGATGCCGAAAATCTTCTACGGATGCAAAGGTGCCTTCGAGGAGAAGCTCTTCGCTCAGTACAACATATCCTTGTTCATCCATCCTGCGTTCCTGCTGCAATCTCAACTTTAAAACTTCTTTTCGGGCAACCAGAAAAGATCCTGCAGTCTATCAAAATAAGAATTAAATCTACACCACCAATAAATACAAATAAATTGGAATCATTTACTACCTTTGCCATTAATGTTAAAAGCCTTATCGCCACCATCGAAGCATGCGGACTGCAAGATGAGCTGAATAATTCCTCACTTCTCCAAGAGCTTATAGAAAAAATGCCTACGCAATACCAACTTATCTGGGGAACACATAAATTAGATTTATTAAAATTAAATCAGAGACCTAACCTTCTTGAGTTTTCCAATTGGATCTTTAATTTTGGACTTTCTGCTAGCAGTGTGACTGTGACAACAATGAATGTATCTGCGAGCGAAAACAATATCCGAAATAAAACAAAAAATGCTTTCATAAATGCACACAGTGAAGTGCAACAGAGAAAATGCTATGTGTGCAAAATGCTTTGTAAGAATGTAGCCAACTGTGAATACTTTCTGAAAGCCGACCGAGGTGAACGATGGAATATTGTGCGAAAAAATAATTTATGTAAACATTGCCTATACCCACACGCTTATAGCGTATGCAAGAGCGAGAAAAAATGTGGCGTCAACGGTTGTTCTTACAACTATCACGCTCTACTCCATCGCTTCTTTCCAGAAGTAATTAAACAGGGTGCAAGAGACGGTGCACTAGACGAGATAAACGTCAACGCGCATAGTGAATTAAACCACAAAACATTGTTTAAAATCTTGCCTATAATTGTCTACGGAAAAAAACAAAACAATAAATACGTTCGCATTCATAGACGAGGGTTCATCTGTAAGCTTATGCGAGGAAGATTTAGCAATCGAATTAGAATTGGAAGGAACCCCGCATCCACTGTGCCTGAAATGGACAGGGCATGTGCAACGGACCGAGAATACGTCCGAACGTATTGCAGTAACTATCAGCGGTATAAAGGGAAGGCTTTCAGTATTAGAAGTTCACACTGTTCGTAGCCGCTACACCGCGGCTGTTGATAGGTGCTAACCACTGGAGCTTAGGAATTCCTAAAGAAATACGAGAAAACAAATCGTCTGAGCCAGTGGCAGTGCGTACCGAACTAGGATGGCTTATATATGGAGGTGTGAAAGATTTTAAAGACTCCTTTAATCTTCATATCTGTGAGTGCGAAACTATTTTACATAATATGGTTAAGAATTCATTTTCTATCGATAACGTAGGTGTGGTTGTTTCTAAAAAAGAAACTTTGGAAGAAGATCGTGGAATTACACTACTAAAAATGCACACCAAAAGGCGAATCGATAACCATTTTGAGACTGGCCTGCTGTGGCGATTTGATGAATTCTCCCTGCCAGAAAGCATAACAAAGGCAAAAAATAGACTGCAATGCCTAGAGCGAAAACTAAAGCATCAACCAGAACTACTCGAGGTATTCAGAAGAACTATAAAGGATTACTTATTAAAAGGATACATTCGTAAATTGCCCTCAAACGAATTAAATGCTTATGAACCAAATAAAACTTGGTACTTGCCAATTTTCGCAGTCTTCAATAAAAATAAACCAGGTAAGGCCCGCGTAGTCTGGGACGCTGCCGCCAAATCGCACGGTGTGTCACTGAATTCTCTTCTAATTAAAGGACCTGACCTACTTACATCTCTGCCTGCCATACTGTTCCGCTTTAGGAAGAGATCAATTGCTATTTGTGGAGATATAGAGCAAATGTTTCACCAAATTTTTATACGACAAGAAGATCAAGACGTCTAGAGGTTCCTATGGCGAGACGGCGATGATGCCAAGCAACCTGATTATGATCTTTGGAGCGTCTTGTGCTCCTAGTACATCGCAATTTGTTAAGAATCTGAACGCTTCAGAGTTTGAAGGAAAGTTTCCTGAGGCCGCTAAAGCAACCAAAGAAGACCACTATTTGGACGACTTTTTAAAGTCGGTAGACACAGTTCAAGAGGCAATAAAACTGGTTGCTGATGTTAAGTTTGTGCACAAACCGGGTGGTTTCAATATAAGAAAATGGACTTCAAACAGCAACGAAGTCGTATTATCAATCCAAGAAGACCAGTCCATGCTAGAGAAGAGTCTGGAACTTATTGACGAACCAGCAGTAGAAAAGGTACTCGGCGTATTCTGGATACCCAATGAGGACATGATAACGTTTAAGACTTCTTCAGTAATTCTTCAAGACGATATATTCCTAGGAAAAAGACCACCCACCAAAAGAGAGATGCTCCGTATTTTAATGTCCATATACGATCCCCTTGGACTAATAGGAAATTTTCTTATGTATCTGAAGATACTTCTACAGGAAGTATGGAGAAGCGCAGTCAACTGGGATGAGCCAATTTTAAATGCGCAAGTAATTAAATGGATCCATTGGGTAAAATTCATTCCCAGTTTGCAAACGCTAAGAATCCCACGTTGTCACCTGCGATATTTTCCTAACTATGATGGCGTTGAGACTCAACTACACACGTTCGTTGACGCAAGTCAAAATAGTTACGCTGCAGTGTGCTATATTCGAATCTCCGATGGTCAGAGAACTTCAATGCTCTCTAATCGGATCAAAAACAAGGGTAGCCCCACTCAAAATTGTGTCAATTCCGCGCCTGGAACTTATGGCAGCCGTCATAGGTTCCAGATTCGCAAAATATATTGCGGACAGTCATTCTATTCCTATGGTCAAACATTTCTACTGGTCAGATTCAAGGACTGTGCTCAGTTGGCTGCGAGCGGCTGACCATCGCCAATACCATCAGTTCGTAGCTTTTCGTGTATGCGAAATACTCGACACTACGGAATTAAATGAGTGGCGCTGGATACCAACTAAATTAAACGTAGCCGATGAAGCAACGAAGTGGTCAAAAACTCCAGACATAACTCAAAGTAGCCGGTGGTTTAGTGGACCAATCTTTTTGGAGCAGGAGGAAGCGAATCGGCCAAAAGAAGATGGTGACATAATATCAACAGAGCTGGAATTGAAGCTCCAAATTTTGCATATCTCCATAGTTAACCCGTTGTTCAAAGTACACCGGTTCTCTAAATGGAAAAGGCTGCTGAGAACTGGCGCATATGTCTTTCGCTATGCATTGAGCTTGAAGCGTAAAAAAGACAAGCGTCCATTAATATATGGTGAGATAACACAAGAAGAGTTAAAGAAAGCTGAAGCATTGTTATATCGACAAGCTCAACAGGAAGAATACGGTGAATATATCCACGATCTAAGATCCGGGAAACGATTGAAAAGGTCAAGCGTCTTATATCAACTTTCACCCTACTTGGACGGGAACGATTTACTTAGAGCTGACGGACGGATCGACAACGCCAATGTTCCTGAAACTCAAAAGCAGCCTATTATTCTGCCAAAAAATAATTACGTAACAAGCCTAATTCTGATGCACTATCACACTATTTATCACTATCTGAATCACGAGACTGCGATCAATGAGCTTAGAAAAACATTCCATATAGCCAGCATTCGTACTACTTATAAAAAAGAGATTAAAATGTGCCAACAATGTAAGATCGATAAGGCAATGCCAAGGCCACCACAGATGGCTAAGCTACCTCCTGCCCGACTTGCCTCCTTCGCTGCACCATTTACATTTACTGGCCTGGACTTTTTTGGCCCCTTGACTGTTTCAGTCGGCCGACACACGGAAAAAAGATACGGAGCATTATTTACTTGCTTAACGATAAGGGCAGTCCATATCGAGATTGTGTACTCTCTTAATACTAGCTCCTGTATTCTAGCTATTAGGAATTTTATGGCAAGGCGAAGCATCCCAAGAGAATTTTATAGTGACAACGGCACTAATTTTGTTGGCGCAGAGAGGGAGCTACGGGAAGCAATCAAAGAAGTCGATGAAAATGCTCTCATACGAAACTTTACAACAACTACTACGAAATGGAACTTTAATCCGCCCGCCGCACCTCACATGGGTGGTGCGTGGGAGCGTCTAGTACGCTCCATTAAGACTGTGCTATATAAGATTGCTCCGAGTCGAGCTCCCAGCGATGAACTTCTCCTTAGCATGCTGATCGAAGTTGAAAACATCGTCAACACTAGGCCTCTAGCATATGTACCTATCGAAAATGACACAGCGGAAGCTCTGACACCAAATCATTTCCTGCTGGGAAGTTCAAATGGCATTAAACCAATCGCAACATACAACGACGATCCAGTCGTACTTAAAAGTAGCTGGCTCATGTCTCAACAATTTGCCGAAAACTTTTGGCGAAAATGGCTTTCGGAGTATCTCCCATCTCTAGTCCTTCGGACAAAATGGCACGAAAAAATAAAACCTTTGTGCGTTGGCGATTTGGTTGTGGTGGTTGACCCTAAGTGCCCACGGAACGTATGGCCACGAGGAAAAATCGTAGAAGTGCGAACCGCAAAGGACGGACAAGTTCGTAGTGCTAAGATCCTAACAACTCACGGCATACTGGAAATACCATCAACGAAAATCGCAATATTAGATGTGGCAGCCAGAAAGGAGTAAGGCAGCGATAATGTATCTCGCCATACTGGGGGGTGGTGTTACCGCCACTGTCAGCACCCTGTAACTTATTCTACTACATTTTGTTTCAAACTTTCTTATACCCTTTTTTCTATATGTGCTGAATTACTTATAACTTAATTTTACATATATAATTGTCATTTTCACCTTATTTCCGATTTCTTGAACTACTGCTGTAGATTAGATTTTTTTTTTTTTAGATTTAGATTAGATTTTATTTCTTTACATTATAATATAACATAAGTATGTACATATTTTACAATAATAAAGCATGGCTATTTGCCGTCTGCCTGATTGACAACTTTCTTTTAATTTATATAATCATATTATTCTTTATTTTTAAAAACATTCTTTTATAATTCTGTTTCTATAAGCTAACGCTATTTTACAATATTTGTAAAGTATAGGAACATCAATCTCATTAAGATGATGAATCATAACCTCTTCTGATAGATAATCACACCCAAAGATATTTCTTCTTGTTTCTCGAAGAACAGGACATCTACCCATAAAATGAAAAATGTTCTCTCTTTCGCCCATATTACACAATTCGCACAGCAAAGGCAACTCTTCCCGATGCGGAATGAAGTTAAGATTAAGGAGTTCACCTCTTAATCTAAATATCATTGATATTTGATCTGTCGTGTAGTCATCACGGAAGTAGTTTTTGTGGTTTAGATTGTAATTTAGCTTGCTATATGTGTTTCTGTAGATGGATTCTTCTGCTTCAGCTGCGAACTCACATCTTAATCGATCATCTATAATAGAAATTAGCTGATACAGAGAGGGTTTCCACATTAGGTAATCATCAGGTGCAAGATCTATATTGGATTCTTCCGCTAGCTCTATCCAATCTCTAAACCAACTTGATCTGCTATTTATCGCCTGAAGTGCTGCTTTTTTAGGGAGACGCTCATCAGACATTTTAAGGACATTACATATGTAGTCAACTTGAATTTTAAGGGTTTTAATAAATAGTGGCGATATACCGGTTTCCAGCATAAGCATGTAGTTCGGAGCATTAGGTGGTAGTCGAAATATTCTTTTGATATAAAATCGGAGAAGTTTTTCTGCGGTATCATATTTCTTACTACCCCACACTTGGGCTGCATACATCAATGTTGACTCAGCTACCGATTCAAATACTTTGTATTTACTGCTGTGAGCTATGTGTTTATTGGTAAAGATGTTTCTCCAAGCAATATTAATTGTATTTTTGGCTTTTTGTAGTTTTTCGCTAAGATGTCTTTCCATATTGTTATTTTTTGTGATAATGATCCCTAAATATTTATATTCGTTAACAACTTCGATTCTCTCATTGTTAAATGTCCACCGCTCTTGCCCACCTAATCTTCCTCCACCTTTCCGAAAAACCATAATCTTCGACTTCTCTAGACTTTCAACTAATTTCCACGATCTGCAATACTCACTAAGTTTATTAATCATTAGTTGCAGCGATTGTGGTGAGTACGCAAACAACACTATGTCATCCGCAAAAAGAAGGGCCTTGATGATAGTTCCAGCATATTCCACTCCTCCCGGCAAACAATCGGTGATATCGTCGATAAAAAGTGCAAATAAGCTTGGACTTAACATACACCCTTGTCTCACACCTGTCATCGTTTCAAACCAATCTGAAACGTTTTCTCCATCCCATACAGCTGCTTTGGTATCCATATAGATGTTTTGCAGTACGCGTCCAAACTTATATGACATTCCCATTCTATACAACTTATACATCAAAGCATTTCGGTCTATTGTGTCGAAAGCTGCCTTAAAATCAACGAAAAAAACATATAGTTTCTTGTTTCGGTCCAAAAAGAAATCAGCGATACTACGTAGAACAAAAATGTTGTCTACGGTGGAATAACCTTGTCTAAATCCAGCTTGAAATTCCTTCAATAGCTTGTATGAGTCAATCCACGTTTTAAGTCGACTGTGCAAAACCGAAGTAAATATTTTGTATGATGCATTCAAGAAAGAAATTCCTCTATAGTTGGCAGGGTCCATTGTACTACCTTTTTTGTGGATGGGAAAAATTAGCGCTTCCTTAAATTCCTGTGGTATTATTCCGTGATCCATGATGTTGTTAAATATGTCCGTTATCTTGTTGATCAGCTCGTCCGACCCATACTTGTAGAATTCCGAAGGTATTCTATCGGAACCAGCAGCTTTCCCATCCTTGAGCCCTTTAATGGAAGCATTTACCTCATCCCTCTGGATTGTACCGTCTAAAAGTTCCTCGTTAAAAGCTGGTTGTGCAAAATGAATCGTATCACTGCTCGTAGACAAGTGATTGAGCAGTCCGAAATAATGCATTTTTAGAGCCTCACAATTGAGATTTCTATTGATAACATAAACCTTGCCATTTATTTTTTGCACTTTCTTCCAGAACTCACTCGTGGTCTTACAACTAACTAGGCTTTTAGCTTCATTTTCATAGTGACATAATTTTTTCTCCTTGCACAATGTTTTAAATTTTCGGTTCAGTAGAAGGTAATTCCTTTTTTCAAACTCATCGTTGGCTCGCCTGAACCGCTTAAGTGCCGCGTAGGATTGCTTCCTTGCTACCATGCACTCTGAGTCAAACCAGTACTCTTTAAACTCACCACTTCGACTGTGCTTCTTAAGTACCGGAGCCGCTCTCCTTATACACTCTTTGACGGTTGTAAGATCACTGCTTTCTTGTGTTCTTAGACATATATCCAATTGATTTCTGTAGGCAGTTGCCTTTGCGTCATTCCACTGCAGTTTGGGCATCAATTGTAGGTTCACACTTTCCTCGTTTTCAGATGTTCCAGTGTTAAAATAGATGACAATTGGCATGTGATCTGAAAACGGTACTTGCTTCACCTCAAAATCAGTGATCACGGAATTCCACATTCCTCCTGCCAGTCCATAATCAATAACAGAACTTCCCTGTTTACCAACAAACGTATATTCGCCGAGTTTATCTCCATCACTGGTACCATTAAGGATTCGGAGTCCCACGGAGTTGCATAACTCAAGTATTTTGTTTCCTTTTCCATTCCTTACTGAATCCTTGGACTGCCTTTCTAAACCTCTTCTCTCATTTTCTACTCCTTCTGTTGCACTTATTCTTGCATTCAGATCACCCACCACCAACAGATTTGAAATTGATCCACACATAACAAATTCCTTCATTTTGTTGAAGTCTGTTTCCCAATGGTTGCAGTTGACATAGCAGGGTAGGATCCGAAATAATTCACCATCTAATCTTAGATCTACACAAATAGCATCATCAAATAACTTAAATTTGTAACTACAACTCTTCAACTCCTTTTTCACACCGAATATGCATCCCCCACTTGCTCTCCCTCTTGCATGATTTCTTATAGCAGGAACAATTTTTAGCTCGTAGTCTTGGAATTTGTTTTCATAACATGTAAGGTTCGTTTCACTTAGATATGTTTCATATAAAAATATAAGTTCAAACTTATTAATAAAATTAAAAAAATCAATAAATAAATTCTTATTACTAAGACCAGAAATGTTGTATGACAAAATTTTACATTTTTTACAAATATTTATAACATTTAAATTTTCAACTTCTAAACTTTCTATAAAATTTGATTGGCAGACGGCATTAATATTAAAATAAGTTTCGTGGCACCCCAACAGTTTGGGAAACACTGTGATTTAGATCAGCAAGATTATTTTGACCTGGAACGCACCCATTACCACTGTCATCTATTATTTGACGTAACAATGACATTCCGCACTCGCCGTCACACATCAAATTATTTTGGTTGTCATAATAAAAGTGTTTACTTCCTACGACCAATGTTTGTCCTCGCAACTGCGTTTTTATAAATCTATTTTTGCTCAGAATTTCAGTTTTTAGAGTAAATAATTTTTTTCTTCTTGCGCGTGCTGTAGCCGGTAGATCTCGATGCAGATAAATTCCTGTGTTTCGAAGTGCTGATGAAGATTTTAGAAGCCGCCCAACATCCTCATTTTTGTGCAACTTAACGATGACATTTGCTGTGTTGTTATTGCTGGAACTCAAAACCCTCGTTCTTGTAACTATGTTTTCGTTGGTTTGCAACAGATTAAGGCAACATTCTTTTGCTTTTACACCGGAATCTTCCCCCCTTGTATAGGAAGGTGAACAAAGACATTTTTTTCATTAGCCTTTGACTGCAACATTTCGACTTGGCGCTCCAATGCACTGCAGCGAGAACCAAAATGTTTTACCTGAGCCTGCAAGTCATCATTGCTTTTTTGGAGATGTTGAAACTCGATACGGATTGCATTAAAATCTTCTTTGGTTGGCATGTCCTTTAGTTTGGCGTCTAGCATTTTTGACATAGAATCCTCTATAATCCTCTGCAGATCTGTTACTGACATCGCCCCCACTGCGGATGCTTTACTACCGCTCGATCTACTACTCGGAGGTGACTGTGATGCAATATCCTTATGTGGCCTTTTTTGAGATTGCGTGAAGTCACTGAATTTCTGTGTCGACGATGGTGGTGTACGATTCATTTTACTTTTTTAGGTATATGGATTTTGCTTGCGCCGAACTTTTGGTTGTTTTCGTAAATTAAATAGTGAAATCAAATGGACTCACCAAAATTTCAATGCTACTTGTAAGTACTACTTTTCACTATCTTAATCCAATGTTTTAAAGCAAATTTAAAAACTTATATAATATTATTTTGGGTAAAATTATCAGAGCGATTTTATAATTGAACTTTACTTAAACACACCAGAGTTGCCAATCTCATTAATACATACCTAATCTTAAATTTGTTCTTTAATCCTTTGGTTTCTAAACCATAAAGTAAGTTTATAATTAAATACTATTCTAATTAGTTTAAAAGCATATCATATATTTCAGGAATTTTAATCTTCTTTAAATTGAATTAATAAATAAAGAACCACTTGTTCTAAATTGCATTTGGTTGTCTTTCCTTATAAAGAGATTCAAAATCTTCAAGAGCCAAGCGGATTAACCCAACACTTATTATATTTGAGGTCACATATTGGGGCACATTTTGGCAACGCTGCTTCTCACGCACCCTTATTTCTAATTCTAACATCAATTCACCACTGCTAACATCAATTCACCACCCGTTAACATCAATTCACCACGAAAATAAAGTATAGTGATGACTTGATGAGAAATTCTTTAGGGGAGGCACCTAGTGGCTACATCGACATTAGCTATTGCATTTTTTGGGAAGAGTACGATAACTCAGGCGACAAAGTTTAATGACAGATTTGTATAGAACAGTTAAAAACAATAATTTTTTACTATTGGAGCGGGGTCTATTCTCCCCGTTTAGGCGTTAGGGGCAATTTAAAAAAATATGTACGTTAAATGTAAAAAATAATGGTAATACTTACAACTAAGTTTTATACATTTTTTTAAAGACAACACTTTTGTCTATTAATTAATTAGGTGGCGCAACAGTCCGTAGAGAACCAGGGCCTAGTGACTTACAACTCTCAACCATTCCTGTGTGCGAGTAATGTTGTCAGGGATGGAGGGGACCTACAATTTATATGCCGAATCCGAACGAAATTTGAGAAAGCACTTTATCATGACAAGAATTACTCTTGGAGAATTTGTCAATTCCTCGCAAGAGGCAGTACCCGTGAAAACTCTTTTTTTTTAATTAAGGTGGCACAGGCAGGGATTGAACCCAAGACCTCTCGCATGACAGTCCAACGCACTAACCATCATGCCACGGGTACTAAACTTTTGTCTATTAGCTTGTTTTTAAATCAAGTCAAAACTATGCAAATTAGAATAGTTCGTTGAGATATTATATTTTTAATAAATATTTATTAATCCGATCATCTCAGATGCAGACTAAAATCGAAAAACATTTTTGCTGTAAACTGTCGTCAAATATGGTTAAACAAAGATCTTATGGTTTCTTATACATGAATCACTTATTAGGAAAACAACATGTTCCTACGTGATTGTATTGAAATGTAACATAATATTTAATATCATATTTTATGATCCAGAGGATCGTGCTTATTGCTTATTATTATATTTTGGTTCATATTTTCTAATTACTAATGGAACACACGTGTGTTAATTTGCATAGTTTTTGAAAAAAATTGTTTTAAACTCAAAATTTGGGCAAAAAAGGTAAAAAAAGGTTTAAAGTGTGATTTTTAAAACTTTAAGATTATTTACTATTGTTTTTAGAATGCTTTGCTTATATTTTTTGTTTTTGATCAAAAACTGAAAACTAGACGATTTTATGTCTTGTAGTTCTTGAGAAAATTACCAAAAAAAAAATATTTTAATTAAATTATTTTTCCTTGCTTGAGTATTTACATAGTCTTATTTTGATAGTAATAATCGAATATGGATTAAGGTATACATACCCGGAATAAATTATTTTTTCTTAAATCCAGCTTATTTAAATACAAAAGAAACTTTGGCTAGAAAACTTTGTGATTGAAAGTGGCAAGAAATTGTTAATTTTTAACTTCACTATATTCAAAAGTGTGTACTACGTATAATAGACTTTTCAATTCAATAAAAAGCTATAATTGTCTGAACAAGGCATTTGTTGTATTATGTAAAGAAAATTTGAAATATATTAGCAAAAATGTAAAACATTGTTGTTTTTTTATTTAATTTAAATGTAATACAAAGACTTCTGATTCAGGTAAAATTATACATTCCAAAAATTATCTTTTTTGAATGTTATAATAATGCCCATGTTCTGCATTTTACTTATTGTGAATACACTTTGCGAAAGTGAATTTGGGTGTTCCACAATTCGTTATTGTGAATTGAATTTTCGAACATGCAAATGAATGTTCTGTATTTCGGTTTGTTCCATTTTTTTAACGCATTCAAATCACATTTTTTATTTCTGTGAATTGATCTTTGATAGCTTCCTTCTGCTAGGAATCGGAGGGTTGCTGCTTGTTTTTGAATTGAAGGAATCGATGAAGGTATTATAAAAGGTTCTAAATATTTCCCTTAGAACATATAAAAAAGCGTCTTTGCTTAATCTAAAATTAAAATTAAAGCTTAAAAGAGGAAATCAAGAATTTCCAATATTTATCAGAACAATTCTACATAATTTTCACACACTTACAGGTAAATCCAATATATTTGATTTGTCTCGCAAAGTTCGTCTTCTTATGTTTTCTCTTGAATTCTGCTTCCTTTTTTCACTTAAAACTTTCAATAATATTGCATCCATGTTCAAAACAAAATAAAAATGGATGATACTTCAGTTCTGACAGCTCAAAGCAATTTCGAAGTTTTCGAAATCGATCGAATTGAAGAACATGCAATTTCATTTCACGTGAAATTGAAAAGTGATTTCAATTCACTTTCGATCGAAATTCGAAACATGGGCGTAATTCCTTTTTTCTCGAATTTAAAAACGATGACTATTTCCTAAAAGTATTTTGATAATTACAAAACAGTTACCAAGTTTTAACAATTTCACTATAAGTTAAGTTTTTCAAATAAAAAAAATGATAAAAGTGTGACATCACCTCAACATTACACATAACATAACTGTTTTTTTCTTCGAGGTGAGTTTGAAAACGTCAACAAAAATTCCAATGTTTGCATATTTAAACATTTTTAATAAAAAAACAAATTTCATACAAAATAAATCTTCTCGCCCAAGAGAATTTGTCATACTACATCGTTGGATACATAACAGCGGTATTGGCCAATACCTAGGGATTCGTAAGGGGTTTGTGTTTCACAACACTTTGTCGCAAGTTCATTTGGGTAAAAGATATTTTATCGTTTCAGGAACAACACCATCGTCATTCTCAATCCAGAAAATCACCTTCATGCAGTACATTTGCTGCTTCAGCTTCCACTTCAGCTGG
Organism: Eupeodes latifasciatus; assembly: GCA_920104205.1. Classification (NCBI taxonomy): domain Eukaryota; kingdom Metazoa; phylum Arthropoda; class Insecta; order Diptera; family Syrphidae; genus Eupeodes; species Eupeodes latifasciatus. The sequence goes on along the minus strand of OV049927.1, from coordinate 41,775,616 downwards.
TCACAGCAATAGAAGTCCAACATGATTTTAGACAATCTGCGTAAGGATGCCACTGGCAAAACAATCACCGACAAACTATTTTCCTATCAAAAATGTTTAAAAATACAAATATTGGAACTCATTCGGTCGTGTCCTTGGTACAATAATGTACCTACAGGAATGGTTTATACCTTACTGGAATCCTTGAAGTGTGAGTAAGAAAGCTGCATTCAAACTTTTTAGTTACAATCAAAAAAACTTATAAGAACACGTCCAAGTGAGTTCCAATATTTGTATTTTCCTATCAAAAATGTTTAAAAATACAAATATTGGAACTCATTCGGTCGTGTCCTTGGTACAATAATGTACCTACAGGAATGGTTTATACCTTCCTGGAATCCTTGAAGTGTGAGTAAGAAAGCTGCATTCAAACTTTTTAGTTACAATCAAAAAAACTTATAAGAACACGTCCAAGTGAGTTCCAATATTTGTATTTTCCTATCAAAAATGTTTAAAAATACAAATATTGGAACTCATTCGGTCGTGTCCTTGGTACAATAATGTACCTACAGGAATGGTTTATGTGTAGTATGTATTAATGTAGTACATAGATTGAATTACACACACACTCTCATATACAAAATTATGAATTCTCATTATGTTATAGACTAGTTAGTTATTAAAGTACTCTTGAACTAAGCACAAGCATTGGCCTTTTATTCTGCGAACACCACAGTTTAAACCTTCCTGGAATCCTTGAAGTGTGAGTAAGAAAGTTGCATTCACACTTTTAAGTTTCAAGTTAAGTTAAGTTACAAGTGAGTTCCAATGTGGTGCGGAAATTGGTTCAAATGAGGATACCATATTGTGTCTACTTGCAAATTTAAAAATTTGAATCGATATTTGACGGTGTTTCCCTTTGATTAGAAATGAAAATTATATACTGATCGATCGGGAATCATACAAAGAATTTTATTTTTATGTTTTTTTTTTTATTTTTCTCTAAAAATGTATTTTTTTATTTTATTTTTTATTTTGACGGAAATTCATTTTCCCGAACAGCTGATACTTTTATGTTCACCACAGCAATTTAATAAAAAAAAAACATCTGTCAAAACAAGTAAATACACCGCATCGAATTGTTGTTGGATTTCACATTTCAAAATGGACGTAATGTCAAAATTACAAATACAACAATGTAAACAAATGGGTGTCGGAGGGTAAAACGTATGAAAGATGCCGGTCTTATATGGTGTGTCTATGTGTTTGAGCATCAACAAACCATCTTCTGCATCCGAAATTAATTTTCCATTTCTATCGAAATAAAACTTTTTTTTCGCAAATTAAAAGCATTTTTTCTCCTTTCATTTGACTTTTGATATTCCGATTTCGAGAACTTATGTGTGACCCTAGCTTGTTTAAACGATTTCTTCGCTCTCTTGCTGCTGCCGGATAATCCTTATGAATTGTGATACCAGTGTTTTTTAATTTAGATTTTGAACGAAGTACCTCGAATACATCTTCTCTGTTGGACATTTCAACTAAGGCATTTGCGATATTTCTTCCCGTGCTTATTTGACGTGCAGTAGTTATTTTAGTTGCATTAGATGTCTGCAAAAGATCTAGACAAATTTCCTTAGCTTTCTTCACCGCATCCTGGGTATTACCCGTCGGAGGTTGCAGATGCAATATGACATTCCTCTCATTTGCCTTCTTTTCAAGTAATTCTACCTGTTTCTCGAGCAAAACACATCTGGACTCCATTTTGTTCAGTTGAGTCGCCAATTCTGCATTACTTTGTTTAAGAGTAGTAATCTCAGTGCTGATTCCTTCAATATCAGATTTGGTTGCAACGTCTTTTAGCTTGACATCTAACAAATTAGCCATCGAATTCTGCAAAATTTTCTCCAGATCACAAACTGCCAAGTTCCCAACCGGTGTTTTATTTTTGCATGTAGTACTCGATGAATTCGATTTTGGTGAAGACATTTCGGTAAACGGTCTTTTTGATGGGTTTTGTTCGTTCATATTCGGTGATCGAGTCAGAGGCATATTTTTAATGTTTTTAATATGTAACTCACCCAATAAATTTTTAAAACTATTGAAGCAATACTAATTGTCAGGTCAATTTAGACTACAAAATATTTATTTAAAAGAAAAAATACTGTTGTTAATATTTAAATAAAAATTATTTATATGGAGCTTTAAATTTCACTGTCTTTATGTTTTGGACCAGAGTTGCCAACTTTAGTTTGTTGTTTTAGTACTTTTTTTGAAGTTGTCCTAAACTGCCCCCGTCCTAAACTGCCCCCTCTCCCCTACGTCAAGTTACATAACATAAATATTAACTACAGTCACTTGAGTTATTGGTTCGTGAGATATTTGGGGTCAACCAAAATTGTAACTTTTTTAATAATTGCTATAGTAAAAACCACCCACTCAATTTTTTTGAAAGTCGTATAACATTAATAGTAATAATAACATCAATATCTCTACTGGTTCTTGATGTATGGACGACGAAAAAAGCTTTCCAAACAAACAGACGTACGAACGTACGTTCACACTCACGCATAGATACTCTAAATTTTTTTTTATTTAGATTCTAGGGACCTTGAAACGTCGAGAAATGTCAACATTTTCAATTTTACAAATCGGACCGATTAAAATAACTTCCTATGGACAGTTTAAAATTACTCTGAATCCACTTGCAATACATTCAACGAATTCTGTAATCGGCATGAATGTTTATGTTGCAGGAAAAGAAGTACTTTAGTCACCCAACCTTTGGAAGTGTATATAGTTACAAATGTGCAATTATTGTATTATTTATTATTAATATTATATCCATTTTAAAATTGTACTGCTTATAATAAGCTTATTATCTTTGAATAGAGCGCACGAGATAGTCCACAAATCGTTTCGTATTAAAAAATTAGCTAAAATACTAAAACAAAACCGATCGGTGCCCCAATGGACGCGTCTACGTACAGGAAACACAATCCGGTACAACGCTAATAGGTGTCACTGGAGGCGTACAAAGTGTGAGTTGTAAGCTGTGGAACTTATTTTTCTGGCAATGTGGTTTACATATCTTTAATGTAATAACTACGAGAAGTCGAGGTCTGCACGACACTCCTTCAAATTTCGTAATCTTAATTTGCGCAAGCTATTTTTAGTTCATCTAAATATGAGCTAAACGTTTTGTTCCTGTTGTTTGATATTAAAAGATGCTACTTTGGCCAATAAATTTATTAACCAGCTTGTTTTGTTGTTAACATTGTTTTGTGGTGTACTACACCCAGAGAAAAAACCTGTGTAAAATTGCCTTCAACGACTAAGGTAGGTTTTTTTTATATGGATGTTAGTTTTCGAGCATAACTTAGCCTAGCTCTAAGGCAATTTGAATACGCCCTAGGTAACGCGAAATAGGCTAAATTGCCTTAGAGAACTAAGGTAGGTTTTTTTATATGGATGTTAGTTTTCGAGCATAAATTAGCCAAGTTCTAAGGCAATTTGAGTTCGCCCTAGGTACAGAAAAATAGGCAAACTTACCTTAGATGACCTAGGTAAAATAACATTTGGATTTTAACTTAGCTTTTTATTATGTAATGTTATTGGACGAGCATAACTTTGCTTAGCACTAAGGCAATATTTCATTTTTTTTTATTTGAAATGTTATTGGACGAGCATAACTTTGCCTAGCACTAAGGCAATTTATGTTAGTCCTAAGGTAAATTAAAATAGGCTAACTTGCCTTAGAAAACTAAGGTGTTTTCACCATGAAAGAAAAAAAGAAATGTTATTGGACGAGCATACCTTTGCCTAGCACTAAGGCAATTTATGTTAGTCCTAAGCAAAAACACTCTATTACCAAGACCGGAATCTTTCGTACGTTTCACTCTCCAAAACCCGTTTGTTTACATTGTTGTATTTGTAATTTTGACAATTAGTCCATGAATAGATGTGAGCACAAACAAAAAAAAAAACGATGCCGTGGGCTAGCGGCACTTTGCAAAGCAAAAACAAAATGGAGGGGTTAATAAGTTTTTTTCAGGTTTTTCTTTTTACTTTTTTCGATGAAAAAGTCAGTTTTAAGCTTTAATTTTGCAGGCATTTTGTGGATAGTGAACCAATGTACCTTTTTGTCTTGAAAAAAGCATGTTCAACATCATATTATTATAATTAATTCACTAATTTACAGTAATCACTACGAAATTCTTTAAATTTCATAATAATCCCCGGATTTTTGTATCAAAGATGCGTTCGAAGAACCATCAATTTAAGGGTGCGAGTGCAATTTTTGTATTGAATTCTAATAAATTTTCGTTAACGAATGGCCCAAATATTTTGTTTGCAAGTAATTAAAATCTGTATCAATTTAATTAATCCAAGTATATTTATAGTTTGTATATTTAAAAAAAAGAGTTATAATCGAAAAATATCTTATCCATAACATTCTTGATTGATGGAAGCATACATGTATTTGCTATCAAAAAAAAACTATGCATCAAAGGAACACCAATGTTTTAAAAAAGTAATCAGAACGATTATAGCGAATCTGTTGAATAAATGCAGAGCAAATAAAATGCAAATTTTGACATATATCACAAAATGAAAACGTCTTAAAATCGTTCTGAATTCATGCACAACTAATTCAATAGAACATGTAATCGTCATGAATGTTTATTGTTGACGTACAGAAGTTTTTTAGTGAATTTCCACAGTTTAACACAAAATATAATTTTCATTCATTCATTAAAAATGTTTAGTTACCAAAGTTCAAGTTTACTTATTATTGTTTGAAGGGTATGTTTAGTAAAAGTGCTGCTAAAAATGAAACAAATTAATGAGTTTTACGTACATGTTTTTGTTTTTATTAATATAATAAATACTTCCATAGATTACATTTTATAAATGCAGAACATAGAAGAAAATATACATAAACAATAGTTTTCAGATATAAAGCAGAGGTTAGCGTAGAAAAATATTTTTGAGAAAGCCAATAATATTTTAAATATGTTCATTAAAGAAATTTCCGCTTCGGCTAACCTTCATCAACTTTTTAGAAAAAAAATTAGCATTAATAGCAGCCAATTATTTCATAGCATAATTAATTTTTCAGATTGTAAAATGTCTAGAAATTTTCATACGCTACAAAATTCGTAATTTTATGCGTAAACATAGAAGATAACATTATTTAGTCAAGAAGTATGGATTTTGGCGCGTATATCGGTTTTTTTCTATTGGGTGTTCGGTTTCCCCATACTGGAATAAAAAAAAGTTACTTAAATCTATTTATTGCACTCATTTAGTTGGTATTGTGTGTAAACATATTGCCTTTTTCTATTGCTTAAAGATGCTTTACACAAAGCAACTTATTTTTAAAACATGATTCCCTCAAATTTTTATTCCAAAATCTAACTACAAACAAAATTCCAACTCTAACATAGTCCCTTAAAAAGAAATTGTCAGGAATATTTCTGCAACAAACAAAACTAAAATGTGGTCTTGCAACTACCGAACTGCTTAAATGATGAAAATACTAATCTAGTTGAGGAATCTGAACTAGCTAAAGTTGGCAATGGAACTTCACAAGTATGCTTCTAGTAGCATTCTCTGTACAAAAAAAATACGGAGGCACCCGCCTATTGTTTCCACCTGAACTTCTAACGTCGCCAAGAAAATGCTCTAAACAAACTACACCTGAAAAAATTGTCTGTTTTGTTGTTTTACAAAGTATTGAGTTGAACTTTTGTCCATTTGCAATAATTATACTTAACCAGTTGCAGCGCATGTTGCGTTCGCAAATAATTTAAGTAAACAAAAAACAGCACTAATAAATCATTAAATATGTATTTGGTCAATTTTATTTTATTTAATATACATTAACAACATTTATTTGGATTGAAATTAAAAAGCTATACAAATCTTCCAATTTAAGACCATGTCAGCACTTCAGATTCTGTTGGTTAGGATTGTTTAGTTTTTGAACAAGGCCATGAAACATTCAAAATGAAGCATTTAGATGGGGCTGATTACTATAATGAAGCATTTTGATGGGCCTGAGGACTAAATGTGAGAATGTGTTTGGTTTTTTGCATCATTTCACGCACACTTTCTCACATTTAGTCCTCAGTAGCTTGTAGGCAAACCGAAATGTCAGTCTGAGATTCCGGTCTTGGTAATGGAGTGTTTTTGGTCCTAAGGTAAATTAAAATAGGCTAACTTGCCTTGGAAAACTAAGGTGTTTTTACCATGAAATATTTTATTTTGTTTTATTTGAAATGTTATTGGACGAGCATAACTTTGCCTAGCACTAAGGCAATTTATGTTAGTCCTAAGGTAAATTAAAATAGGCTAACTTGCCTTAGAAAACTAAGATTTTTGAAAATAAATTAACTTAACTCAACAATGTTCCGGCCAGTAATATTTAATTTATTTATCTGAGGCCTAAGGTGAATTAAGCTATTCACTAAGGCAATTAAAAATACCCAGGGTGTATGCAATACAAATTTTAGCTGAACTATATTTAATTAATTAATTGAACTATAATTAATCTTTATTATTTAGTTGATTTTAAATATATGCCCGTTTCAGCAACCTTGACTGTTAGGAATGCTAAAAAGTGGGCGTGGCAGAAAGCGGATTCCTAAAAAAATACTCATATCATGCCACCATAGTTAAGGGAAGCTTTTAATTACAGAATTTTCGCTTTAAACTGATGCTAAATAAGAATAAATTTAAATAGTATTAGAAATGCAGCGATGCACATACATATTTGCAAAGAGGATTTGAATAAAATGCACGACTGGATCACAGTAACTTGCTCCTATATTAAAGTATCTTGCAATAAACAAGAAAAATTACAAAAACAAGCTTTGCGTTAGAGCGAGAAACATGAAAAAGCATACAATTCATTATTTGATGAATTGCTTAAAGAAGTCAAAAAAGAAGTTTTAACTGAAAAAAACTGAAAATACCATCTTATGTATCATAAAAATAAAAAATGTATTTGTTTTTTCTTTTTCAAAAATCGTTAGAGCGGTTTTTTTCAAAAAATATTTTTTTATATATGTAGGTATAAAGGATCTTTTTCATAAAAATTTTGATTTCAGTCCGTTAAACCGTTTTATGAGAAAATCGATACCAAACATCCGGTTCTATGGCGATCAAAATAACTGCGAGAAATTGCAAAATATTTGTTTCTTATAACCGAGTTTTTCTTATATCCTCAGAACGGATATAAGAAACAAGTTTCTTAAACAGATATATGAAACAGAAGTTTCTTGTATGAAAAGAAAAATAATAATTTTCACAGTCAAAAAATGTCACTGGATTAAATTTCAAATTGCACTTTAAATGACATTTGCATATTTTGCTTTGAATTTTCCTAATTAAAATTTATGATTTTCGTTAGTTCTGTTTTATTTAAAAAGTTTCTTAAATCCAAACGAATTTATATGGGAAATGGGCTGCTCGTGGTTGGAGAAATGTTTCTTAAGTTACATCTGACACTCCACCTATATCCAACATCCCGTTACCCTTTACACACCCCTTTGCCTAACGGCATTCTTGCAAAGCCATAACGGCTTCCCACCATTTTTGCTTATCTAGCAAAACATACTCCACCTACACCCAACATCCCGTTGCCCCTTACACGCCCCTTTGTCTAACGGCACTCTTGCAAAGCCATTACGGTTTCCTACTATTTTTCGCTTATCTAGCAAAACATATATTTAACGGATACACCCACACCTAGCCTACATTAAATATAAATTAATATTCATATTTCATTTGATGCAAATGAAATATGAATACTTTGAAAACAACTGCATTCCATTCTAATAGGAATCATTTCCAAGCCACTATGCTCCGTATACCTGATGGAAGAATTCATGATAGATTTTAAGTCAGTCTTAATTCAACAATCTGACTGTAAGGTGCAGCCTCGCTTTGGACAGCGGCCTTACTTTCAGAAAATAATAATATGTAAATCAATGTTAGAATAAGTTTCAAAGAAATAAAAAATAAATAAATAAAAAAAGAATAAAATTAAATAAAAACAGTTATGTTTTTTTTAATTAAACCGCAAGACTCATGACTTAACTGGCGCAGTCGGTTGTTCGAATAAGAACATAAAGAACAAGCGCGATTAAGTGCGATGAATAAGTACGATTAAGTACAAATAAATAAAAAATTAGTGCGATTAAGTGCGATGAATAAGTACGACTAAGTAAAAATAAATAAAAAATTAGTGCGATTAAATGCGATGAACAAGTACGATTAAGTACAAATAAATAAAGAACAAGCGCGATTAAGTGCGATGAATAAGTATGATTAAGTACAAATGCATAAAGAACAAGTACGATTAAGTGCGATGAATAAGTACGATTAAGTACAAATACATAAAGAACAAGTACGATTAAGTGTGATGAATAAGTACGATTAAGTACAAATACATAAAGAACAAGTGCGATTAAGTGCGATGAATAAGTACGATTAAGTACAAATACATAAAGAACAAGTGCGACTAATTGCGATGAATAAGTACGATTAAGTACAAATACATAAAGAACAAGTGCGACTAATTGCGATAAACAAGTACGATTAAATACAAATAAATAAAAATTAGTGCGACTAATTGCGATAAATAAAAGAACTATCAAAATTTATCCAGCGATATAAAAATATAATCAACAAAATGGCACATCCAGCAGCAGCGGCAACATCAACAGCAGCAACACCACTAAATTTAGGAGTAAGCAATAATAATAATCCCTTAACCTTAAGTATTGATCCAATTAAATATCTTAACGGGTTACCTACATTCAATGGTAACTACGAAAACTTAAACAATTTCATAGATTTACTAGACAGGGCTTATCCCTCATTAAGTAGGTTTGAACCAAGTGTTCAACTTATATTTTTTGATATCATTAAAAGTAAGTTAATAGGAAAGGCTAGAGAAGCAATAGAAATTAATAATAATGCCTCCACCTGGGAGGAAATCAAGAAAGTCCTTTACCAATACTTTGGTGACAGGAAGTCAGTAGAACAGTTGTATGACGACCTACGAGGTCTTAAGTTTTGTGACAACTGCCAAAACTTTTATGACAGAATCAAGATATCCCTCAGGAGACTAAATTCTAAAACAAAACTTGACAAATCCTTACATTCTTCTTTAGAAATAAGAAAAAATTGTGAAATGTCACTTAGACTTTTCACAAGCAAAATACCAGAACCAATGAAGGGTATACTCATATGTAGACAACCCAAAACATTGGAGGAAGCCATGGATATCCTCCATGACGCTGGTTATGCATACACAAAATTTAATACCAATCGACAGAATAGAAACAATGACAATAATAATAATCACAATAATAATAATAATAATCATTATAATAATCACAATAATAATCACAACAATACTCAGAATCATAATAATGAGTCTGGACAAAATAGAAATCATCATCATAACAATGGGTCTGGACAGAGCAGAAATTCTAATTCTGGCCAATCCCGATATAATCATAATAATAACAATAACTACAATCATAACAATAGGTCTGGACGACACAGAAACCAAGGTTCTGGTCAATCCAGAAATAGTAATAACAACAATAACAACAATAATCCCTATAATGAAAACAGGAATTCGGGTTCTGGTCAATCCCGGAACAACAATAATAACAACAATTCAGGAAATTGGAGAAACTCTGACTCCGAACCGATGGATACATTATCGGCTTCCTACCAAAGAGAATCTCATACGTTAAATAACATCCAGGATTTTCAGGAAGAAAGCCTTCAGGCAGACTTCCCTATATAGTTATTAGTACAAAAAACAATAAATTTAAACTTAGGATACTTATTGACACAGGGTCAGAAACAAGTATTCTAAACCCAGGGTTATGCCACCCGAAATGGCAAATTAAACTAACAAACCCTATACAAATAAGCACAGCAGGAAGTCCTATTTTTGCATTCAGTAAAGTGAAAATTCCTCTGTTCGAAGAATTCGGGATGGGTGATAAAACCGCAGAATTCTTGGAATATAAATTTCACGATACCTATGATGGACTAATAGGCAACAACATACTGCTACCAACAAAATCCTTAATAGATTTAGAAAAAAAAATCTTATCTATAAATAACAAGGAAATTCCAATCTACTTCAATGAATATGAAGAAGAAAAAAGGGAAATCCCACTTGTTAAATTAGAAGAGTATGAAAACCAAATTCCAAAATTGGAAATATATTATACGGAAACAAGTAAAGCCCCGATTTCTGATCAAATCCGAATCAAACATTTAAATATCAGAGAAGTAAATTCAATTACTAAATTAATTTCAAATTATTCTGATATTTTTTACCAAAAAGGAAGCGATTTAACCTTCACAAATGCGATTAAGCACAAAATTAGAACGGTTAACGACATCCCTATCTATACAAAAAATTATAGATACCCCCAAATACATAAAACTGAAGTATCCAAACAGATACAAGAAATGCTCGACCAAGGTATTATACGCTCTAGCAATTCTCCATACAATTCTCCAATATGGATTGTTCCCAAGAAGTTAGACGCTTCTGGTGAACAGAAATGGAGGATAGTTATCGATTATAGGAAACTAAATGAGGTCTCAATAGATGACAAGTTTCCTATTCCGAATATGGACGACATATTCGACAAACTAGGAAAATCTATGTATTTTACGACACTCGATCTAGCCAAAGGCTTCCATCAGATCGAGATAGCAGATGAAGATATTAGAAAAACTGCTTTTTCAACCGATATGGGTCACTTCGAATTCGTTCGTATGCCATTCGGATTGAAAAATGCGCCTGCTACCTTCCAAAGACTGATGAACTCTGTTCTATCAGACTTTATTGGAAAGATTTGTCTAGTATACTTAGATGACATCATCATCTTCTCAACATCATTAGAAGAGCATATACTTTCGTTAAAGAAAATATTCCAAAGATTAAGAGAGGTCAATCTTAAAGTTCAACTTGATAAAACAGAGTTTCTAAAGAAAGAGACTGAATTTCTGGGTCACATCGTTACGACCGAGGGTATAAAACCAAACCCGAACAAAATCTCTGTTATTCAAGAGTACAAAATACCAACGACAACAAAACAAATCAAGGCATTCTTGGGAATCACCCGATACTACCGGAAATTCATAAAAGACTACGGCAAAGTAGCAAAGCCAATGACTGCATTCCTAAAAAAGGGTACGTTGAAAGTTTTGAAAACCTTAAAACTTTAATTACTTCCCACCCAATCCTTAAATATCCAGATTTTGAAAAGAAATTCACTGTGACAACTGATGCATCAAACTATGCCATCGGTGGTGTATTAAGTCAAGAAAGTCACCCCATCTGTTTTTACAGTCGAACGTTGAACCAGCATGAGACGAAGTATTCTACAATTGAAAAAGAGCTTCTTGCTATTGTTGATTCAACAAAATATTTTAGACCCTACTTATATGGTAGGAAATTCACAATTAGAACCGACCATCGACCCCTTGTTTGGCTGAGTTCATTAAAAGAACCAAATGCCAAACTACAAAGATGGAAGATAAAATTGGAAGAATTTAATTTCGAAATCGAGTAAATAAAAGGAAAAGATAATCAAGTCGCTGACGGACTTTCAAGAATGGAAGTTTATCTTACAGAAAACGAAATAAACCTTGATGTTAATAGAACTGAGGCGAATTCAGATGAAGAATCTATGATAGCCACTATTAACAGTGCAAATGAGGATAGTAGCGATCATATTCCGATTGTGGAAACACCTATTAATATCTATAAAACGCAGATAATTTTAAACACTACAGAAAATTTAAATAATCACAAAATATACTAGGGTAATTGCGGGAGAGATGCCGCGCTTTTTTAAAAATTGATGTAATTTTTTATAAAAGTAAAAAAAAACACAATTTTTCAAAAACAACTCAAAAATGGATTTATTTTCTACCATTATAAAACATCAAAATAAAAAATTATAAATTATTTCATAAATATTAATAATAATGTAAAATATATTATGTGTGCCATCTCTCCCGACATGTGTGGGAGAGATGCCGCATATTAAATTCATTGAATTTGTATGTTATTTTTATTTTGTTTTATCTCCAGCATGTTTTTTTCGTTCCATATCACGTCCACAGTCTGTGCAGAGGGAAAATTCTGTTTTTTTGTAGCGTGTACAATTTTCATGTAGCCACTTGCTACATTTTGAACATTGGATCCAATCCTCCCTTTTTTTTGTCAAAAAATAATTTTCCCAACATTCCGCACAGACATTGGGATTCGCAGCCGGCTCGATCTTCCTTTTTGAAGCTTTTTTTTCTTCTTGGGGCTTTGGAGACTTAATTTTCTTCTTTTTTTCAATTGAGCTGGGTGAAGTTAAGACTTCTGCCTTCTGTCTTCGTCTTGAAAAAGTCAGCGCTGGAATTTTCGGCAGTGGTGAAATTTCTTGAAGTAGTTTTGTTGGCGTAGGTTTATTGAAGCATGTTGAAGTGTGTGTTTCATTTTCAGAATGATTACAGTTGTTCGATGTATTGCTGGTGGTTGGAGTTACCGGTTCCAAGTTCGATTCAGGAGATAAAACGATCGTTTCTGACGGAAGAGCTGCCGATTGCTGAACCTCGACTGCAGCTGAGTCTGATATGCTAAAGAAGTGATCTGGAATAGCTTGAGGATTAAAAGGGTAGATTCCTGTGGCTCTGAAACCTGAAGCTCCATTTCCAACAGACGCTGCTTTCTCCCATGCATTCCCAATTAAATGCCCAGCCTGGTATCTCGTTATGGTTCTGTTTTTATGATGGTTCATCCAAACCTTGGCTTCGTTATGGAAAAACGATTTTAATGGCTTGAAAAAACTTCGATCTAAAGGTTGCAGTGCTTGGGTAGTATGACTTGGTAAGCAGAGGATAATGATTTCGTTGTTTTCAGCAAATTCCAGCATCTCGAAGGCGTTGCTGTGAGACGTGTGACCATCCAAGATTAACAGTGTCTTACCTACAGGTTTTCGTGGCATGAAATGTTCTTTCAACCATCTAAAAAATAATTCAGTATTGATGTACGATGATTTTTTGTTCATGTAAACTTCGGAGCCACTTGGTAATCCGTCCATAAACTCTGCTTTTCTATTTACTCCTTTCATTATCAAAACAGGTGGTAAGAAGTTTCCCTCCGCGTTACAACACGCTACAACAGTGACATTTTCTCCTTTCTCCTTAGCAGTTACCACATGAACGTCCTTAACCCCTTTTTGCGTTAACACCTTTCCCGGTTTATTGTTCAGTTGTAATCCGCTTTCGTCCATATTAAATATATTTCCGGGTTTGTCCATTAAATTGTTTTCAGTTAAAACTTTGTGAAGAACTTCAAAAAAGTCATTTGCTGCCGATCGATTCATACCCTGAGCGCGGGAAAGGGAAAGTCCTTCAGATTGTCTTAATGAAATATCTTTATTCCTTTCCAAAAAGGAGGCAAGCCATGCATATCCAGCTTTTTTTTTAGTTGAGTTAAATTTGTGTTTGATATTCATTTTCTCCGCTAGCTTAAACGCCAAGCTCCTAATTCCTTCTCTGTCAACAGCAAATCCTGCAGCCGCTAATTTTTTTATATGATCTGCTAGCTTTCTTTCATTTTCTTTTCCAAGAACACCTGTCAATAGATATACAAATTATATAGATACCTTCACAAAGTTCAATAATTAATTAAGTAAATAATTACCCATAAAGCCTAGTGGTTTCTTTCCAAAATTTCCATCTTTTAACCGTCTCGAAAGAGTTCTAGCCGGTACGCCAAACAATTTTTCGGCTTTCCGAACGGACATCCCATCTTGAATGCTTTTTCGAGCATCCTCCAATGCCTCTTCGCTCCAACTTCCTCGGTTTGTTGTTCTTTTATATTTTCGTGGCATTTCTTATTCCTATATTAAATTTTAAATACAAAATAAACAATTTAAATATGCGGCATCTTCTCAAAAAAAAAAGTGCGGCATCTATCCCCGTAGTGAGGGAGAGATGCCGCACCACGTTTCATATCGAACAAAAAAACGAAAACAACAAAAAATCACACCAACCACTTCTTTACACACTATTTAATGATACAAAATACTTACACTTGAGAAAACACACGAGAACTTGTTTTTGGATCCACAAACTGCAACATACTGAAAAATTTCCATAGTCTAAAGGGGTGCGTAAAACAAAAGAAAGCGAAAAAACTCCCGTTACATATTCTATGCAAGTTGTTTTTTTTGTGTACGTTTTCTTTTGAGTACCTTATGAACAGAAATCAAAACAAATTTTTTTCCGTGGATGACTAGATGTATGAGTTTGGTTGAGTGCGGCATCTTCCCCGACGCGGCATCTCTCCCGCAATTACCCTATCCTTTTAAAAAGAAAAGAATAGTTATAGAAATGAAAAATTTTAAGGAAAAATTAATATTAGACATAATGAAAAGATTCATTCCTCTTAAAGGAATCGTTGGTATCTTTTCAAGAGATGACCACCTATTTGCACAATTCCAGGAAGTGTACTTATAATATTTTAGTAAAAACAAATTGTTGAAATTTATCAAATGCAGTAAATTTCTAGGTGATCTCGAAGATGAAGAAAAAGAACTTTTAGTAATTTCTCAATCACATATTTCATTAAACCATAGAGGCATTAATGAAACTTATATGGAAATAAAAGATGTTTATTACTGTCCAAATCTCAAAGACAAAATTCAGAAATGTATAAATAACTGCGAGATTTGCAATAAAAGCAAATACGAAAGATCACCATATAAAATTCCCTTAAAGATCACGGAAACTGCCAAAAGACCAAACCAAATCATCCACATAGACATTTGGTACGCGAACATGAACCTTATGTATGTCACGATGATAGATAAGTTCACAAAACATGTTACTGTTTACAAAATAAAACACAGAACATGGTTGGCATTACTTAATGCTTTGAAAAAAAGATTTACAAATTTTGGCACTTCAAACAAAATTGTGACTGACGGAGAAACAGGTTTCTCCTCATTAGTTATTAAGGAATATCTTAAGGAAAAGAATGTCCACTTACACATCACCACCCCATATAGGAAATCAGGTAACTCCGATATAGAAAGGTTCCATTCAACTTTGAATGAACATATTCGAACATTCTCTGCTGATGAGAATAATAAAGATACGCTACGTAACAAAGTTTTAAACGCAGTCGCAATCTACAACAACACCATCCACTCAGCTACTAAAAAGAAGCCCTTAGATTTTCTAAACGGAAACATTTCTAATATGGAATACCCCAAAATTATAGAATTAGTGAATAAAAATAAAGAAAAGTATATTAATAATATAAACAATAATAAGGAAGATATAGACCTTACACTAGACAAGCACACTTACTTAAAGAATAGAGTTAGCAATAAACTAAAACCAGTCCATTCAAAATCAAACCCAATTATATTGGATAAAGATTATTTACAAAACGAAAAAGGAAGTAAATTTTATAAGACTCAAGTAAAAAGAAAATATAAATACGAACAATGAAAAGGCGATACATAAAATTTTTCACATTGGTTATTTTCAGAAATTTTTCATCATTCTTTTAGCAACGCTAATAACAAAGACAATTGGACAAACAATAGACGTATACAACTTAAACTCTGGAAACGGGTTTACAACAATCAAAGACAAAAAAATACCAGTAATTACAGGATATACAAAAATACACAGCATTAATCTTACTTCATGGACCGAGAACTTGGACATAATTGAACACAACATTAATAAACTTAACTGATGGGGCTGATTACTATAATGAAGCGTTTTGATGGGCCGAAACACTAAATGTGAGAATGTGTTTGGTTTTTTGCATCATTTTACGCACACTTTCTCACATTTAGTGCTTTCTAGCTTGTAGGCAAACCGAAATGTCAGTCTGAGATTCCGGTCTTGGTAATGGAGTGTTTTTGGTCCTAAGGTAAATTAAAATAGGCTAACTTGCCTTGGAAAACTAAGGTGTTTTTACCATGAAATATTTTATTTTGTTTTATTTGAAATGTTATTGGACGAGCATAACTTTGCCTAGCACTAAGGCAATTTATGTTAGTCCTAAGGTAAATTAAAATAGGCTAACTTGCCTTAGAAAACTAAGATTTTTGAAAATAAATTAACTTAACTCAACAATGTTCCGGCCAGTAATATTTAATTTATTTATCTGAGGCCTAAGGTGAATTAAGCTATTCACTAAGGCAATTAAAAATACCCAGGGTGTATGCAATACAAATTTTAGCTGAACTATATTTAATTAATTAATTGAACTATAATTAATCTTTATTATTTAGTTGATTTTAAATATATGCCCGTTTCAGCAACCTTGACTGTTAGGAATGCTAAAAAGTGGGCGTGGCAGAAAGCGGATTCCTAAAAAAATACTCATATCATGCCACCATAGTTAAGGGAAGCTTTTAATTACAGAATTTTCGCTTTAAACTGATGCTAAATAAGAATAAATTTAAATAGTATTAGAAATGCAGCGATGCACATACATATTTGCAAAGAGGATTTGAATAAAATGCACGACTGGATCACAGTAACTTGCTCCTATATTAAAGTATCTTGCAATAAACAAGAAAAATTACAAAAACAAGCTTTGCGTTAGAGCGAGAAACATGAAAAAGCATACAATTCATTATTTGATGAATTGCTTAAAGAAGTCAAAAAAGAAGTTTTAACTGAAAAAAACTGAAAATACCATCTTATGTATCATAAAAATAAAAAATGTATTTGCTTTTTCTTTTTCAAAAATCGTTAGAGCGGTTTTTTTCAAAAAATATTTTTTTATATGTGTAGGTATAAAGGATCTTTTTCATAAAAATTTTGATTTCAGTCCGTTAAACCGTTTTATGAGAAAATCGATACCAAACATCCGGTTCTATGGCGATCAAAATAACTGCGAGAAATTGCAAAATATTTGTTTCTTATAACCGAGTTTTTCTTATATCCTCAGAACGGATATAAGAAACAAGTTTCTTAAACAGATATATGAAACAGAAGTTTCTTGTATGAAAAGAAAAATAATAATTTTCACAGTCAAAAAATGTCACTGGATTAAATTTCAAATTGCACTTTAAATGACATTTGCATATTTTGCTTTGAATTTTCCTAATTAAAATTTATGATTTTCGTTAGTTCTGTTTTATTTAAAAAGTTTCTTAAATCCAAACGAATTTATATGGGAAATGGGCTGCTCGTGGTTGGAGAAATGTTTCTTAAGTTACATCTGACACTCCACCTATATCCAACATCCCGTTACCCTTTACACACCCCTTTGCCTAACGGCATTCTTGCAAAGCCATAACGGCTTCCCACCATTTTTGCTTATCTAGCAAAACATACTCCACCTACACCCAACATCCCGTTGCCCCTTACACGCCCCTTTGTCTAACGGCACTCTTGCAAAGCCATTACGGTTTCCTACTATTTTTCGCTTATCTAGCAAAACATATATTTAACGGATACACCCACACCTAGCCTACATTAAATATAAATTAATATTCATATTTCATTTGATGCAAATGAAATATGAATACTTTGAAAACAACTGCATTCCATTCTAATAGGAATCATTTCCAAGCCACTATGCTCCGTATACCTGATGGAAGAATTCATGATAGATTTTAAGTCAGTCTTAATTCAACAATCTGACTGTAAGGTGCAGCCTCGCTTTGGACAGCGGCCTTACTTTCAGAAAATAATAATATGTAAATCAATGTTAGAATAAGTTTCAAAGAAATAAAAAATAAATAAATAAAAAAAGAATAAAATTAAATAAAAACAGTTATGTTTTTTTTAATTAAACCGCAAGACTCATGACTTAACTGGCGCAGTCGGTTGTTCGAATAAGAACATAAAGAACAAGCGCGATTAAGTGCGATGAATAAGTACGATTAAGTACAAATAAATAAAAAATTAGTGCGATTAAGTGCGATGAATAAGTACGACTAAGTACAAATAAATAAAAAATTAGTGCGATTAAGTGCGATGAACAAGTACGATTAAGTACAAATAAATAAAGAACAAGCGCGATTAAGTGCGATGAATAAGTATGATTAAGTACAAATGCATAAAGAACAAGTACGATTAAGTGCGATGAATAAGTACGATTAAGTACAAATACATAAAGAACAAGTACGATTAAGTGTGATGAATAAGTACGATTAAGTACAAATACATAAAGAACAAGTGCGATTAAGTGCGATGAATAAGTACGATTAAGTACAAATACATAAAGAACAAGTGCGACTAATTGCGATGAATAAGTACGATTAAGTACAAATACATAAAGAACAAGTGCGACTAATTGCGATAAACAAGTACGATTAAATACAAATAAATAAAAATTAGTGCGACTAATTGCGATAAATAAAAGAACTATCAAAATTTATCCAGCGATATAAAAATATAATCAACAAAATGGCACATCCAGCAGCAGCGGCAACATCAACAGCAGCAACACCACTAAATTTAGGAGTAAGCAATAATAATAATCCCTTAACCTTAAGTATTGATCCAATTAAATATCTTAACGGGTTACCTACATTCAATGGTAACTACGAAAACTTAAACAATTTCATAGATTTACTAGACAGGGCTTATCCCTCATTAAGTAGGTTTGAACCAAGTGTTCAACTTATATTTTTTGATATCATTAAAAGTAAGTTAATAGGAAAGGCTAGAGAAGCAATAGAAATTAATAATAATGCCTCCACCTGGGAGGAAATCAAGAAAGTCCTTTACCAATACTTTGGTGACAGGAAGTCAGTAGAACAGTTGTATGACGACCTACGAGGTCTTAAGTTTTGTGACAACTGCCAAAACTTTTATGACAGAATCAAGATATCCCTCAGGAGACTAAATTCTAAAACAAAACTTGACAAATCCTTACATTCTTCTTTAGAAATAAGAAAAAATTGTGAAATGTCACTTAGACTTTTCACAAGCAAAATACCAGAACCAATGAAGGGTATACTCATATGTAGACAACCCAAAACATTGGAGGAAGCCATGGATATCCTCCATGACGCTGGTTATGCATACACAAAATTTAATACCAATCGACAGAATAGAAACAATGACAATAATAATAATCACAATAATAATAATAATAATCATTATAATAATCACAATAATAATCACAACAATACTCAGAATCATAATAATGAGTCTGGACAAAATAGAAATCATCATCATAACAATGGGTCTGGACAGAGCAGAAATTCTAATTCTGGCCAATCCCGATATAATCATAATAATAACAATAACTACAATCATAACAATAGGTCTGGACGACACAGAAACCAAGGTTCTGGTCAATCCAGAAATAGTAATAACAACAATAACAACAATAATCCCTATAATGAAAACAGGAATTCGGGTTCTGGTCAATCCCGGAACAACAATAATAACAACAATTCAGGAAATTGGAGAAACTCTGACTCCGAACCGATGGATACATTATCGGCTTCCTACCAAAGAGAATCTCATACGTTAAATAACATCCAGGATTTTCAGGAAGAAAGCCTTCAGGCAGACTTCCCTATATAGTTATTAGTACAAAAAACAATAAATTTAAACTTAGGATACTTATTGACACAGGGTCAGAAACAAGTATTCTAAACCCAGGGTTATGCCACCCGAAATGGCAAATTAAACTAACAAACCCTATACAAATAAGCACAGCAGGAAGTCCTATTTTTGCATTCAGTAAAGTGAAAATTCCTCTGTTCGAAGAATTCGGGATGGGTGATAAAACCGCAGAATTCTTGGAATATAAATTTCACGATACCTATGATGGACTAATAGGCAACAACATACTGCTACCAACAAAATCCTTAATAGATTTAGAAAAAAAAATCTTATCTATAAATAACAAGGAAATTCCAATCTACTTCAATGAATATGAAGAAGAAAAAAGGGAAATCCCACTTGTTAAATTAGAAGAGTATGAAAACCAAATTCCAAAATTGGAAATATATTATACGGAAACAAGTAAAGCCCCGATTTCTGATCAAATCCGAATCAAACATTTAAATATCAGAGAAGTAAATTCAATTACTAAATTAATTTCAAATTATTCTGATATTTTTTACCAAAAAGGAAGCGATTTAACCTTCACAAATGCGATTAAGCACAAAATTAGAACGGTTAACGACATCCCTATCTATACAAAAAATTATAGATACCCCCAAATACATAAAACTGAAGTATCCAAACAGATACAAGAAATGCTCGACCAAGGTATTATACGCTCTAGCAATTCTCCATACAATTCTCCAATATGGATTGTTCCCAAGAAGTTAGACGCTTCTGGTGAACAGAAATGGAGGATAGTTATCGATTATAGGAAACTAAATGAGGTCTCAATAGATGACAAGTTTCCTATTCCGAATATGGACGACATATTCGACAAACTAGGAAAATCTATGTATTTTACGACACTCGATCTAGCCAAAGGCTTCCATCAGATCGAGATAGCAGATGAAGATATTAGAAAAACTGCTTTTTCAACCGATATGGGTCACTTCGAATTCGTTCGTATGCCATTCGGATTGAAAAATGCGCCTGCTACCTTCCAAAGACTGATGAACTCTGTTCTATCAGACTTTATTGGAAAGATTTGTCTAGTATACTTAGATGACATCATCATCTTCTCAACATCATTAGAAGAGCATATACTTTCGTTAAAGAAAATATTCCAAAGATTAAGAGAGGTCAATCTTAAAGTTCAACTTGATAAAACAGAGTTTCTAAAGAAAGAGACTGAATTTCTGGGTCACATCGTTACGACCGAGGGTATAAAACCAAACCCGAACAAAATCTCTGTTATTCAAGAGTACAAAATACCAACGACAACAAAACAAATCAAGGCATTCTTGGGAATCACCCGATACTACCGGAAATTCATAAAAGACTACGGCAAAGTAGCAAAGCCAATGACTGCATTCCTAAAAAAGGGTACGTTGAAAGTTTTGAAAACCTTAAAACTTTAATTACTTCCCACCCAATCCTTAAATATCCAGATTTTGAAAAGAAATTCACTGTGACAACTGATGCATCAAACTATGCCATCGGTGGTGTATTAAGTCAAGAAAGTCACCCCATCTGTTTTTACAGTCGAACGTTGAACCAGCATGAGACGAAGTATTCTACAATTGAAAAAGAGCTTCTTGCTATTGTTGATTCAACAAAATATTTTAGACCCTACTTATATGGTAGGAAATTCACAATTAGAACCGACCATCGACCCCTTGTTTGGCTGAGTTCATTAAAAGAACCAAATGCCAAACTACAAAGATGGAAGATAAAATTGGAAGAATTTAATTTCGAAATCGAGTATATAAAAGGAAAAGATAATCAAGTCGCTAACGGACTTTCAAGAATGGAAGTTTATCTTACAGAAAACGAAATAAACCTTGATGTTAATAGAACTGAGGCGAATTCAGATGAAGAATCTATGATAGCCACTATTAACAGTGCAAATGAGGATAGTAGCGATCATATTCCGATTGTGGAAACACCTATTAATATCTATAAAACGCAGATAATTTTAAACAGTACAGAAAATTTAAATAATCACAAAATATACTATCCTTTTAAAAAGAAAAGAATAGTTATAGAAATGAAAAATTTTAACGAAAAATTAATATTAGACATAATGAAAAGATTCATTCCTCTTAAAGGAATCGTTGGTATCTTTTCAAGAGATGACCACCTATTTGCACAATTCCAGGAAGTGTACTTATAATATTTTAGTAAAAACAAATTGTTGAAATTTATCAAATGCAGTAAATTTCTAGGTGATCTCGAAGATGAAGAAAAAGAACTTTTAGTAATTTCTCAATCACATATTTCATTAAACCATAGAGGCATTAATGAAACTTATATGGAAATAAAAGATGTTTATTACTGTCCAAATCTCAAAGACAAAATTCAGAAATTTATAAATAACTGCGAGATTTGCAATAAAAGCAAATACGAAAGATCACCATATAAAATTCCCTTAAAGATCACGGAAACTGCCAAAAGACCAAACCAAATCATCCACATAGACATTTGGTACGCGAACATGAACCTTATGTATGTCACGATGATAGATAAGTTCACAAAACATGTTACTGTTTACAAAATAAAACACAGAACATGGTTGGCATTACTTAATGCTTTGAAAAAAAGATTTACAAATTTTGGCACTTCAAACAAAATTGTGACTGACGGAGAAACAGGTTTCTCCTCATTAGTTATTAAGGAATATCTTAAGGAAAAGAATGTCCACTTACACATCACCACCCCATATAGGAAATCAGGTAACTCCGATATAGAAAGGTTCCATTCAACTTTGAATGAACATATTCGAACATTCTCTGCTGATGAGAATAATAAAGATACGCTACGTAACAAAGTTTTAAACGCAGTCGCAATCTACAACAACACCATCCACTCAGCTACTAAAAAGAAGCCCTTAGATTTTCTAAACGGAAACATTTCTAATATGGAATACCCCAAAATTATAGAATTAGTGAATAAAAATAAAGAAAAGTATATTAATAATATAAACAATAATAAGGAAGATATAGACCTTACACTAGACAAGCACACTTACTTAAAGAATAGAGTTAGCAATAAACTAAAACCAGTCCATTCAAAATCAAACCCAATTATATTGGATAAAGATTATTTACAAAACGAAAAAGGAAGTAAATTTTATAAGACTCAAGTAAAAAGAAAATATAAATACGAACAATGAAAAGGCGATACATAAAATTTTTCACATTGGTTATTTTCAGAAATTTTTCATCATTCTTTTAGCAACGCTAATAACAAAGACAATTGGACAAACAATAGACGTATACAACTTAAACTCTGGAAACGGGTTTACAACAATCAAAGACAAAAAAATACCAGTAATTACAGGATATACAAAAATACACAGCATTAATCTTACTTCATGGACCGAGAACTTGGACATAATTGAACACAACATTAATAAACTTAACTCCAAGAACGACTACCCTACTATGAAACATGGCTTTTTACTATTAGCAAGAGAAATAGAAAATTTACTAGGACACGGTCATCATAAACAAAGACGAGGTTTAATCAATATAGCTGGTAAAGGTTTAAAATACCTAGCAGGAACTATGGATTATGAAGACGAGCTCGAAATCAGGAAAAGTTTAGAGACAAATAGAAATAACAATGCAAACCTAATCAACAGCCTCAATGACCAAATTAAAATAAACTCTCATTTTAATGAAGCAATAGATAATATTACGAAACACATTAACAGCCAACAACTAGAGATAAAAAATCATATCTTAAAATTAGGGAATGCAATACATAAGGAAATTTCACAAATAACCAAAATGCAACAAGCATTTAGAATTCAGTATGACATTCAGTTATTAAGAGAACAAGTGAAGAAAGTTAAAGACAACCTTCTTCTGAGTCAATTAGGAGTTTTAGGAAAAGATATTCTATCAACAGAAGAAAGATCAAAATTTAATATAACAATAGACAAATTAGCACTCATAAAAAGTTCCGTTTTTATCCACGAAAACCAAGTTATATTCGTTCTCCTGATTCCAAATTATTCAAATGTAAAATTTTATAAAATACTTTTAGAGCCAATTCCTAATCAAGACAATCTTGAAATAGACACACCTTATGTAAAATTTATAAGAGACGATAATATTAATTATGAATATGTAAATGGAACTATAAAAATTGAAGATTTAAAGATTATAAAAGACGAATGTATAAAAAATATTTTTGAAGAAAATACAACATGTAAATTTATAATAAACAAAAATATGGAAATAAAACAACAATAAATAAATAAAACAACTTTAAAATCGAGATTAAAGGAAGTTATGTTATTAAATTTGAAAATTGTGTTGTAAAAATTAATAATATTAAGTATGAAAACTTTATATGCTATGAAAGTTTTGTAATCCCAAATTTAAATAATATACAAGTTAAAACAATTGACATGAATTTTTCCATTACAGAAATACACACGAAAAATATTGAAAATCGGAAATTTATTGAAGAATTAAAATCTAACTATAAAACGAATACAAACATACATTACGGCTTTAATTTTTTAATTTTGACTTTAATAATCACATTTTTTATAATTTTCCTCAAAAGAAGAGTTAATAAAATTAAAATTAACATCGAAAATAATGATTCTCCGGAGAAGAATCTTAAGGAGGGAGGAGTTACATCTGACACTCCACCTATATCCAACATCCCGTTACCCTTTACACACCCCTTTGCCTAACGGCATTCTTGCAAAGCCATAACGGCTTCCCACCATTTTTGCTTATCTAGCAAATCATACTCCACCTACACCCAACATCCCGTTGCCCCTTACACGCCCCTTTGTCTAACGGCACTCTTGCAAAGCCATAACGGTTTCCTACTATTTTTCGCTTATCTAGCAAAACATATATTTAACGGATACACCCACACCTAGCCTACATTAAATATAAATTAATATTCATATTTCATTTGATGCAAATGAAATATGAATACTTTGAAAACAACTGCATTCCATTCTAATAGGAATCATTTCCAAGCCACTATGCTCCGTATACCTGATGGAAGAATTCATGATAGATTTTAAGTCAGTCTTAATTCAACAATCTGACTGTAAGGTGCAGCCTCGCTTTGGACAGCGGCCTTACTTTCAGAAAATAATAATATGTAAATCAATGTTAGAATAAGTTTCAAAGAAATAAAAAATAAATAAATAAAAAAAGAAATAAAATTGTTATGTTTTTTTTTAATTAAACCGCAAGGCTCGTGACTTAACTCTTATACCCGTGTTTTTCTTGTAATCGTATTTGCTATAAACACGCATTTTAATATTAAAATGTATGGCAAAGTAAACTATGCTTTGTACTAAAAAAAACCTCAAATATAACCTGTAGTAGGCTTTAGGTCGTAGTTTGTTTGAAATAAGTATTAAATACAGTTGTCATACTACAGGTTATATTCGAAAAATTAAAAGGTCACGTAAAAGGAAATAATTTAAAAAACACCTCACTTAAAAATTTGCCCTATAGTATCTTTTTAAAGTAAATATTAGCTGTCTACATAGAAACTTTTAGAAAGTAAAAAAGCTAAGATAACCCTTTAATAATAACTTACCCTTTTTATATTTTGTACACACGTTTGTTATATTCCATATAATATAATATAATATAATATAATATAATATAATATAATATAATATAATATAATATAATATAATATAATATAATATAATATAATATAATATAATATAATATAATATAATATAATATAATATAATATAATATAATATAATATAATATAATATAATATAATATAATATAATATAATATAATATAATATAATATAATATAATATAATATAATATAATATAATATAATATAATATAATATAATATAATATAATATAATATAATATAATATAATATAATATAATATAATATAATATAATATAATATAATATAATATAATAT